>CM051461.1:103020901-104229401 GCA_028095005.1 Rhynchospora pubera | reverse complement strand
CTATAGTATAGAACAAGTAAATCAAATTAAATATTTCTTTCAACCTAACAAACATAGTTGACTGTTCACATGCCTTTATCAAAACAGAGTGAAAAAGTAATTCCATAAATCACAATAAAATTAATGTAGCCATACCTAAGGGTTCAGGTAAGGTGAGTCCTCTTCTTAAGCCATCTATTCCAGCTACTAGTATAGACGCCAAACCCAAGTGTGGATTCACACAACCATCAAAAGATTTGATTTCAAAATTGCTAACCAGCCCCATTGGGACCCCGGGTGGGCAAGCTGTACGTATAGGAGCCTCTCTATTTTCTTTGCCCCAGATGTGGTAGGCGCCACTCAATGTATGTGGCTGGATCCGATCATAACTGCAATCCAACAGTGATAGGTAAATATAATGCTGATCACAAAAATAAAAACAGCCGAAATGCTTTTCTTACTGTCTTTGGGCATACCAGTTCCATTTCACCAGTTCAGGAAACTATCAGTTTTCACATACTGAATTCTGGGTTAGGATCTATGATTTTTAGACCTGCTGTTTGCTGGACTGGTGCAATAACTAGACCTTACCTGTTTGGTATTGGAGCTGTAAATGCTAAGATTGCAGGGAGATGATGGTACACTCCAGCCAGGAAATTTTGACCAATCTTTGACATCCCATATTGGGTTTCTGGGTCATTTTCAGATCCAATGAAGACATTCCGTCCATTATGACTTAAACTTATGTGAACATGACAACCAGATCCGATATCGTTCAGGCAATACCTGCAAGGGAAAATAGACATTATAGTTAATGAATTAAATTCTTTAGAATTACACAACATTATAATTTTATTACATGCAACATCGCTCTTGGCCTCTTGGGACTTGCACACCCTGGTGATTTTTTTTTTTTTTGACTTCTTATGTCAATAAATAATAGAAGTTGACAGGATTTGAAAAAGGCTCTTTTATAATTTTATTTTAAGTCAACTAGTTAAAAGGGCCTAATATGGCCTGATACGAAAAGAAAATGACATGTTTAACAAGGTGCATCTCAACATGCATTAAACGGAAAAACATAAGAAAACCGAGAAACAGTGTTTCAAAAATCAGACTGGACATTGTACTGGTGGAGCTAGCATTCAATTGTTCAACCAGGCCGGTTGAACCGGTGACAAGAACTGGACTTAACCATATAAGTAAGACTTAACCATGTTCAGTAAGGTACATTTTTTAAAATTAATTTGATGCAACACAGTTCAGTAGGGAAAATAGGACAATCTGGTAATTGGTTGCAATACAGTTTTAGGGTACATTTTTTTAAATTAATTTGATGCCAAATAAGAAAGAGATGAAAAAACACAACTATATACTTTGGAACGAAGGTGGCTAATAATCCATGCTTCCTGGCCACCGATCTGATGACCTCACGGGCATAAATAATGTTGTCAGCTGCAAAATTGCATTGCAAATACTTGAAAGAAAACTCAAATTGCCCCTTTCCTACTTCTGCATGCAACTGTCGAGAGAAAATAAAATAAAATAAACAAATCATTTAAGCATATATACATGCAATATTATCGTAAGCCACAAAGTATATGATATCCTTAGTTGTGCATCAATTAAACTTCTATCGTGCTCAATTAACCTATACCGTGCTCAATCAATTAAACTTCTCTGTTAATGAAATTTGTATGTGGCTAACGACACTCTACCTTCAAAAAACAAAAAGTTAATTGAAACCCCAACCAACAGTTATAGGTCAAATCTAGAAACTGAATGCTGATGCCATACCTGTTCAACTGAAATATTCAATGACTGAAGAGAATTATATGCCTCTTGCAATATAGGAGAAATAGAGTCAAATGCTGAGGTGGAACAATATACGCTAGAGTCAAATGGACCCCACTCTTCTGCTCCATTTCTATATTAAATTTTTTAATTATTAGAAATTTAGAATCATTTAACACCAGAATAGAAAAATATCAAAGGGTAAAAAGCTGTCAGATGACTAGGAGTTTTCTTATTGATACCTTGTAATTTTCTTAAGGATGTAAAATTCTTTCTCAAACCCTGCATCCATCACCTACAATTATGTAGAACTATAAGAAAGATATTGCATGTGGTTCAATCTTCTGAGAAAGAAAAGAGCAAAAAAGATTCGGTCAATATTCCTTTCTATCTCCTTCTAATTACAGGTCTATACATGCATGTACCATATTCGCCATATAATAAAATATGCTTACCAAGTTGAACTCTTCTTGGAGGATTTTGGTGACCCGTAGCAAAGCACTTCTAGGGCAGTATTCCCATGCTTCTCCAGGCTTTACATGCATCTCAGCCAATACCATCTCTTCTTTGGTTGACCTAACCACCAAAGGCATATTAGGGATAATTGAACTGAACAATTTATAAGAATTTCACTACCAGACAGTAGTAAACCATTTGAATAATTTACACTATCTCTTGTCATGCAAGCGAAGGATTAGCTTTACCAGGGGAGCCTAGCTATAGTGGTCATATCAGGTACAAGCCGAATTTCGCCCACACCAGTCAGGGTGCCACTTTCAGGAAGCTCATCCTTATAAGAAACCAAACCCATGACTGCTCGAGGAAGACCTACACCTTTAGACTTAACCTCCTCATAAAACCGGCCTGCTGGTACAACCTGACATAAAGGAGGTATGAACATATAAATTTTAAATATATTTAATTAAAGAATATGTTTTAAACTTTTAATAGTCAAATATCATCTGAATTAGGTATGCTCACTCGGCATCTATGTTGACCTGAGGCATCAACCCAAATAATTCGAACAAAAGCCAAATCTTCTCCATTTTGGCTATTATTGAAGTTCTTTGGAACAATATTTTGTTTGTTTACATTTTCTCTGCCTATCAACCCACCAACATTGTTTAGCTTGTATAACCTCAATGCATTTTCTCTAAATATATCTTTAACTGCTTCAAGGGCTTCTTCAATTGTTAGGTCACCATCTCCACATGCATCTGATAGTACATTAAATACCACATCTCTTGACCTTTTTGCACCTGTTGATATATAATTATTTGCAAAACACTTGCATGTGAGCTATTTGTCTCAGTGGTACCATAAGTATATATTTGAGTTTTATCAAGACAAAATACATTATGTTTAGTTTAGCTTATATTTGACTTACCAAGATAAAATGTCTCAGGAAAGGCGTAACCATTAGTGCTAAACATCACCTATACAACAATTATTTAATAAAATGTGAATAAAAAAAATACAATATTCATGCTTTTAATTATAATGACTGTCCTAGACTTTAAGACATTTCAATTTAATCAAAGGCTGCCACTTTTTTTAATAGTACTATGGATACTGTAAATTATCCTTCGTGCAAAAGATTGTCCTGTTTAGCAAAAACTAACAAGTTGATCAAAAAAATTTCATCAGCACTTGTACCTTCTTTGTAGGTGCTAACTCTAGGAGGTTCTTCAAAGAAGAGATCATCCCTTGTACACTAATATTTGGTGTAGCCAATCCAAAATCAAGATAAACCTATGTTTTCAAATAGTATGGTGTTGTTAACTAAGCAATATAAGATTAACCATCAATAGATGAAATTTTAAAATATTTTAACTAAGGGACCTGGCTATAAGCTGAAGCAAGATATGATGCTTCTTTAGAGAAAGGATATGAGGCATGTAGCAGAACAATTTTAGATTTGGCAAATCTCTTATCGGCTAAAACAGTACGTAGATGTATAGGATTACTCTTTTTCAAATCAAGGTCCTTGTCTCCTAATCTGAATTATGCATCAAAAGCACATATAAGAATCTAACTGCAGCATTTTGAAAAATATTGTTACAGTTTCTTCAAAAAAAAAAAGAAAAAGAAAAATAATGTTACAGAAATTAAGCTAGATACAAAAGCAATTGCAAATTACCCAGTATGCACTTGCAAAGGCAATTCGAAGAATACTGCTACCTCGAGACTACGTGTAAATATATAATCAATGAAGCCCTTATTTGTTATCCTTATGGGCTTACTACCTGAAAAGGCAATAAATTCGCATACGGAATATATATAATAATATAAAGTAAGTCATATACATAGAATAAAAGTCACAATCAAGGTCGTCACGTAAGTGTTGGTTTTGTAAAATTAGACACTGAATGTCACAATCATGTCAATAGGATCTGTGTTGGATACAGAACTCTCAGAGACATGATTTATTTATTTTTTTTAATTCAACAGTAATTTTATCTTCTGCAGTAGTGGTGAACTTAAAACATATACAATTATGCATACAGAGTACAAAGATCAAAAGACCTCGTTTCCTTTTTATTATTCTTTGTTTCAAATTACTTTTATATAATTTATTAATTTGCAAAATTACTGGTGTAATATAAAAATCCAGTCAAAAATATTAAGAAGATGAGAACAACACTATAGAATATATAATACCATTCAATTCTTGAAAAAGGCCTTCCTCAGCTTCTAACTCAGTCACACGTGGATTAATCTCCAACCCACTTCTATAAGCAGCTATGCTCTTCATTCCCACTATATTATCAGCAAATGTATAATCGAGTTCAGGAGACCCAATAACTAAAGAAAAATGATTCAACGATCTATTTATTACACTTTTATATTTGTTTAATTTTATGAAGGATATGATTTAATCTTCGTCATGAAAACATCAGTAAATGATTCCAAAGTCACCTTTGACTCCCTGAATTTCTCCTGAAAAAAAAAAGACGAGAATAAGATGTAAGTAAGATGCAAGGTCTTCTTAAGGGCTGCTGTTAAGTTCTCTAAAAAGGATGCAAGGTCACCAAAGACTGCTACATATGAGAGCACATAAACATACTGGTATGAAAATGTACTTGCAAATCAATCATATTTTTTTTTGGAGAATTCAAATGACACAGAGCTAGAAAGGGAAATATGCATAAATACTCGCAATACAAGGAAAATGCATTAGTATGGAAGATTAGTACTGACATCATTGAGAATAGTCTCAGCCAAATGCTCAATGCATAATATCCTGCCAACAGCAGGGACAAAGGACTTGTGAGACTGCCAGTTGAGCATTTTGTCAAACACAAAGCCATCATCAAAAAATACTGCAGATATATGTGCAGCCGCAAAGCATTTTGAGCTGATAGAATCCAGCCCCTCTGACTTTCTGTGGTCTTCCACTTTTTGTAGGGACAGCTCACATTTATAGAGTTCAGCAATGTCCCTCAGGTTTCTCTGTGAAATATTTATCATTAGAAACGATATTTTCAGTAATATTTCGTCATGATCAGAAAATTTTTCATTACATTCGTTATTTAAATTAATATAGTATGACATGTGAGAAATTGTCTCTATACCACACTCAAACGCTGTCCATTTTAAGAACATTGCAAAGCAACCAATATAAGTTATATATTCACATTGTGACATAGTATACTTTTGTCTTTGTTAAAGTTTGCTCCTGTCTCATCCAAATGATATATAGCCTGGTTTTGTTTTGGTTTATTGTTCAAGTTTTACTAGTGTCATTTTACACCCACAACCAAAACACAGTTCCAGTAGGACAACCCAACCACACATATACACTTTGATGTAAGAGTACACAGCCCAGCCGCCCAAGTGGGAAAACAAGGTGCCCGACCAGTCAGGTTCTAGAACCAGAAGGTTACGGGTTCGGGTTCACATCGAACACAATAACTTATTTAGGATCCGGTTCATTTATTTTCAGATCCAACCTACCATACTTGGCAGTTGGCATTTAATCAAAATAGTGCCCTTGTCAGACAATAATTTCAGATCCTAGAAACCAGACCTTAATACCAGAAAACTTCACAGATCAGTCCTCAGACAGTTCAAATACTTATATGATAAGGACCCTAATACCAGAATAATTTTACGTACCAGTCCTTATGGGCTTAGAAAGGTACCAGTAGAAACGGAAAACTGGTACAGAGCCTTTACCAGCTCGGAATCAAGCCGATGAGCACCACAGTAATCAATTTAATAACTGCCCCACTTGCCTACTCTTTTTTCGGAAGTGTCCATAGAGTTGACTATAAATTCGCCCGTTCTTTTTTAATAAAAAAAAAAAAGAATCTTCCCCTGCTCTTTTTTTTTCAATAATAATTCCCCCATCTGTCCTGTGACAGGTCGGAGACTCGGAGGTAGAATGTCACGGAAGCTACCAAAAAAAAGAAAAAAGAAAGGACGGAAGTGAAAGCGGGGAATCCTCTGTGGCAAGATAAATGTAAACTGATGAAACGGGTGTAACGGGTCAATCCGAAGGACCAGACACAATTTTAAGATTAAAATTCTAAATTTTAATTCTAGTTTTGCTATGAATAAATTTGAGCAAAGCAAATCATTAAGAGGAATTATAAGTGCCATTGGCAAATATACCATCCCAGCCATCGCGAAATACAAAGTGAACATATACAACAAATAAGGTGAACATATAGATGATCTAAATGAACACTTACAAACAAATAAGTGCTGTCATCACCTATTCAGAAGTTTACATGTGTATTCAACTAATTTTCATTGAACTTATTTGTTTTTATGTGTTCACTTAGATCGTCTATATGTTCACTTTGTTTGCTGTATATGTTCACTTTATATTTAGCGATGACAGGGATGGTAAAACTGCAGATGACAGTAATCAATTTCCAATCATTAATCTTATAAATTCCGAAGAACTTAATTAAGAATTTTAAAATTTAGTTTTCAAATATTTTTGTTTTAGTAATCATTAAATTAATTCATTTTCAAGTTTTGTTAAATTATTCACATTTTTTTTAATTCAAGAACTTAAATTGATAATTACGGGTTTTCCCATGCCACATTGGAAAAAAATTAGCATATAAGTATATAATTTGTAGCTCATTTTTTTGTGTATTTTTTTCCTTTTTTGAACTTCAACTTTTTGAATGTATTTTATATATTAACAATTATTAATTGCTAAATTGCTACATAATTATAACATCATCCAATTTTTTTATATCATTCGTCTGATTTAATGGCCGGTCTGGTTTCCAAAATTTTGCCTTAAAAAATATATTTGACCTTAACTTTTTTTAATTCAAACTTAAAATTATATCTAGATACCAAACTTACTTAATACATAAAACAGCATTCATATTTAAGTGAAAGTCAAATATAATTTTTATTTTGTTTCCCAATATTCGTCTTAATTTAGTCGATTTGTAGTTAATCTTAATTTAGAATTAAATCTTATTTAAAACTAAATCTCATACCTTATAATAAAAAATACAAATTAGATAGCTAACAAAGTCTTTCATAACTTAATTGGTACGGTACTTGGTTCATGTTCTTGCGGTCTCTGCTTTGGTTCCAAGCGAACGTTCTTTTTGGTTCATTCTCATGTTTCAAAGAAAAAATTTGAAAAATAGAGAAAAATATGAAAAATGTGATTTAACTCGTGCACTGTCATGAGAATCACTAGGCTATCCTGAAATTTACGATCTAATGAAATGAGTCTGTCATATATATCACACATCTCACGAGACGAGTTTACCACGTTTCTATATAGGCGGGTGACGCTGAAGCCATTGGGAGTTTTAGCAAAAAGTTTCTGGCATTGTCTAATCTATCACTAATGTGCATCTGTATTATTTTCAGACATCATACTGTGGCTTAAAAATTAGTTTCAAAACGAAGCAATAAAACGTTCCATAATTTAGTTTGAAGTTTGAACAATATATATATGTAGTTGAGTACCTTGAAGGAGAGAGAGTAGGGAGCGAAAGAAACGGCTTCTCCTTCAGCCTCAGAGAAACAACGGAGGAAAGGAAACTCTGATTCGATCTCCACTAGGTTGCGCGCATGCGCATCGATCGCTTGTATGTTATCGACCGCCTCTCTGATCAGCGCTCTGCTCTGATAGCTGCATTTAGTCGCTGCCATTGCTAGCTGATGTCACTGTTACTTTCTTTCTATATATCCGGGTGTCTACGTTATTTCAACTTTCAACTATTGGTTACCAACATACATATATATATAGAGAGAGAGAGCAATAGTAAGACCGGATAGGTTGTAATTGCATGCATATCGGATAAATTATTGTTTTTGTCAACTAAATTGGAGAGTAATATACGATAATTACAAGAAATAATCACAAATGATGAAACAACTTGGGTCGTTTGACTTTTCGTTGATGGTTTTTTTTTGCAGAAATGCACGTCTGGTAGAACGCCAGAACGTGTTAGAACGGGAGACGCGGAAAAGAGCAATAATTAATGATCTAATTCTAATCATTGGATTATTTTTTTTTTCAGGTCGATTGGTGAGACCAACTAACAAAATTTTACTAAAATATTTAAAAAAATTACGTTCTAGTTATGTTAAATGAAAAGGAAATAAAAATTATAATGAAACCATTCAAAAAACATATATAATATTTAACACAGGGAAACTAAAATAGTAAAAAATGTTCATGCCGATAGGTGGACGTTGGGGGATGTTTATTAATTCTAGAGTTCATTTTTTTTTCAAATGTACTGAGGGCTTCGTTTGAATAAGGTGTGGGAAAAAGTATTGAAAAGTGTGTAATTTTGTGAATAATTTGAATTATTTATAATAAATTTATTTTCTTATTCTTTCTTCCCTTCTTCCCAAATAAAATACAAACGGAGCCAAGATTATGCCGCCCAAAAAGGCAAAAACCCATCTTCTAGGTTTTATATAGTGGGATAGTATATCATTTTTGCCAACCAATTGGAGATCATATACGGATCACAATATATAAATAATCGCAAATGATGAATTAACTTGGGTCGTTTGACTTTTTGGTGGCGGTTTCTTGCAAGGAAGCATATATTGTAGAACACTAGCTAGTACTTGTTAGTTGTTAGGATGGAAGACGTGGGAAAGAGCAATAATCAATTGCAAAAGAAAATAAATAAATAAAAAGAGCAATAATGATTTAATTTGTAGATATATATGTATTCTTCATTAGATATATAAACCAATTCTATTTTGATTTATCATTAGATATTTTTTTCATAGAGAAATAGAAATTTAAAATAAACTATTTAAGCATTTGTATATTTTTACACAGAGATACATATTGTTCATTACATATTTTTAGATTGGGAAATAGAAATTTAACCATTTCAAATGAAACATTACCGTTGTTGACGAATGAAAAACTCGATGTCTCTGGGGAGAAGGCAAAGCACCTTTTCAGGATGATGTTTTGAAAACCGGACCAGACTCTGGCCGGTTCAACCAGTTGGACCGCGAACTTTAATTGTGGCCGCTTCCCATCAGTTTTGTCCTAAAGTACCTCAACACGTTTATTTGATTTTCTATCCCAACTTTTTGGCTTCCGTATGATTTAGCGCTCTCTCAATATATAGCATTTCCATGCATGATTTTACCACAAAATTTTTTGTAATATTTTATATCACCTATTATTTAGTTTTTTTCTTTTAACGATGGTATGATGTTTTAGATCACCTATTATTTAGTGTTTTTACTTTCACACAATAAAAGGCTCGTAAACTACTTGGTTTTGTTACGTACTCTATAAAATACATGAGATCTAACACAAGCTCATTCAAAAAAAATAATAATAATAAAAATATTTTTGAGTGGTAGATAATTACTAAAAAAATGTAATGAATCATAGCCGTGTTTGGATATTAATGGAGATTGGATAGTTATACATCGACCTGATTGTCCGATGACTCCATTCCATCACTTTCGTAGTGTTTGATTAGTAATGATTAGGAAAGAGGCATTTAATTGAATCTACACGAGTGTTAATGCAATCAAAAGATCGCATCTTATTTCAACTCCTCTGGTCTTCTGTTTTTTGTGGCATATGTTGTACCTAGCATTCTCTTGGAGTTCACCATGGGTGCGTTTGGATAAAGTAGGGTTTACCACTGGACCGCCCGGTCCAACCCGATCCTTACCCGAACCGGACTTTTTTCCGACCCGACCCGTAGAAGAACCGTGATGGACCGAGGGGTGGTCCGGGTCGGGTTTATCACGGATTTGGATCGCCAATTTAACATAAACCCGATCTAAACCCGTCCCGTCTTAACCCGTGGACCGGCCCGGACCGGACCATAAACCCGTGAGAACCGTGGCGCACCCAATCGAACCGGATCTACTTTATGTTACTTTTTTATTCAAAAGAGGCCTTACAGTCACCAGTTGTCACTATCCTCGAGGCTGGTCCATGTGCAGCTTATATCGGGCTTTGAATTTTTTAATTACTAACATAAGACATCCCATATATATACTATGCGCCTTAACTATAGCTGCTCCTTGTGGGACTAACACATATTTTCTTTCAAAACCGGATAGGTTCCATGTGGGCGCACCCAATGTACTATGCAGTATGCACCCAATGCTGCTCCATGTACTATGCACCTTAACTATAGCTGCTCCATGTGGGCGCACCCAATCGAACCGGGCCACAAATTATTTTATTATTAATTTTATTAGACTTAATATATTTTAACTAATTTTTATAATTTATATTTTATAATCTTTTGTCATGCAATTTTGAAAACCATCGACAATGAAAATAATATTAAAAATTACAAATTAAATTAAAAAAAATTAAAATAGACTACAAAATTATACTTAATTATTTGAACTATAAATATAATATATTTTAGCGAATTTATATTAATTTATTTTACAAATTTTTTATATTGAAACAATGAAAAAAGAAAAAAAAATCTGGATAAAACCCACTTGGACCGGACCGGACCGGACCCGGCCCGACCCGCCTTTACCCGTCCGGTTCACATAGGTCCGGGTCTACCAAGGGTTTGGGTCGACGTTTGAAAGGTGGCCCGTGCTAACCCGTCCCGTTTGGACCCGTGAACCCGTGAACCCGTGGCCCGTGATAACCCGTGGACCGTGAGGGTTTGGACCGGACCGGACCGGACCGGACCGTTTGGTAAACCCTAGGATAAAGGAAGAAGAAAGAAGAAAAAGAAGGAAGAAAAAAAATTATAAACAATCCAAACTCTTCACAAAGTTACACACTTCCCAATACTTCTTTCCACTTCTTCCCTTCTTCCCTTCTTCTCACACCTATCCAAACGGAGCCCATATTAATTTCACACCTCTCGCTATCGGCTAGCGAGCTGGCTTTTATTTTATTTTTTTTAAGAAAAATGTGCGTGAGCCGCCATCTTTCATTAATTAAATAAAAAGAGAGTTTTTAAAAAAAATTAAAGAGAAATGCTGGAGTTCAATATATTGGACGGACCGTTCAATATGTTTTTCATATTGAAAACTTTTAAGAAAATCAATTTTTACATTTTTTCGAAATTTTTTACTATTCTTTTGATATTTTAGAAAATCGTTGTTAATGGACGATTCATAATTTTTTACTATTCACTTAGATCGCCTATATATTCACTTTGTTTGTTGTATATGTTCACTTTATATTTAGCGATGGCAGGGATGACAAAACTGCAGATGGCAGTTATCATTCATGTATATGTATTGTGGAACAGTAGAACTTGTAAAAATGATGTACGGTGTCGGTGTATTGTGAGTTTGTGACATGTATTCCTTAATTATTTCAAGCTTGTTTTGCTTTCCACTTCTGCTATTTTTAGGTTATCTGGTTATCTATTTTTCTTGTTTTATCCCTATCGTATCAAAATACAATCATTATCTCTGTATCATGCAAGCTAGTGTACGTACGTTAGTGGTCTAGCTAGCAGTGGCGGATCTAGAAAAAATATTTAGGTGGGTCTAACAACTTCTGTTTAAGTTTTCAGCTCCACTTTTGAATGCTCCAATGACAGAAAAAATTAGCTGGGGCTAAAGGGGGGCTCCAAGGGCTCGACGACGTGAGGTGGGGCTCTAGCCCCACCCGCCCCGGTGGTAGATCCGCCCCTGCTAGCTAGATATAATATTCGCTAGTTAATTCGGATTTCGGAATATGCTTCACTGTTTTTGCATAATCTTTTATTTCGAAACTGAATCTTTTATCAAATAGACTAATATTAATTAGAGAAATAATTAACCCGATATAAAATGGAAATAGAAGATTAATAGACGCACCTTTGAAGAGGCAAACTTGGGGTCGTTATTGTCTTTTTTTGAGGACAGGTGGCAATCACCACGCCGACATAATTATATTAAAAAAATGATATTTACAAGTAAAGAAAAAAAGAACAAACAAAGAAGAAGAATAAAGGATGTAAAAGAAAGCAAAAAACTAAAAACTAAAGAAGGCCAAAACGGGTCCTAAGCTTGTAGTAGGATTAAGTATGAAAAATAATAAGTTGAGATTAGGATGTTTTCATATGTTTCATCGTTATTGTCAATAAAATGTTTTAATCTGAGGACTCATTTTGTATCGTTGTAATTAAGTATGAAAAATAATAAGTTGACTAATTATGACTAGGACGTTTTCATATGTCTTGGACAATTTAAAGTTGGGAGTTGGGACGAGATTGGGAAGGCCGATGAGTCAGAAAAACATGTACATTTACTGGGAAAGCACTCAAGCAGGACGAAATTATTTTCAAGACCAATATACTCTCCAACTGCAAATGCAAAGACGGACTTCGAATAGTCACTGCTTCTGTTTTAACTTCTCTCTAAATATTAATTATCCACAAATCCGAGAGTTGGTGCTCAGGTGGAAACATGCCAAGGCCCAAGGATTGCAAAATTTGTTTAGAGTACATTGTGTGCTATATAAGTAGGCCCGATCTCTATGAGCATCAAATATAGTTATATAGATCTGTTGAAAATGTTTGAATAATAGATTAATTTGCTGAAAGCACCCATTCTCTGCAGTGCGGCAGTGGTTTCATTACAAATATCCGATCTAATCTCAACAGTTAAGATTTACGAACCGTAACTCCATAAGGATCCGATATTAATCGGCTACTACTACAAGGCTATAACAGGGCTTCTTTTCGGCTTTGTTTGGATGGAGTTGGAAGAAGGCCAAAAAAAAATTATAAACAATCCAAACTCTTTATAAAGTTACACACTTCCCAATACTTCTTCCCACTTCTTCCCTTCTTCCCTTCTTCCCACATCTATCCAAACGGAGCCTTTGTATTTTTTTTTGTTTTCTTTTTAACTGGATAACCGCTGTCTAGTCTATCCCCAAAAAAAAAAAAAAGTCTACAACAGGAACTTGGATGCTCAATGTCTAGCCAGGGCTAGATTTCACGCAAATGGTTCAGAGTGGCAATCATACAGATACACATCAATCAACTGGCATCTTTAAAGAATTAAATGGAAAACCAAGCACTATTCCAGGTTAAATTTGTACATAAAGCTATCTTCACGCCAGCACACCAGAATGCACAAATATTACATATAAAGAAAGAAAGATAGGGAGGGGGAAAAAGAAAAGAAAAGTAGAATAGAAAATTGAAGGCGACAAAGAAACGAGAAAATGATTATCATGCCATATTTGCAACATTCACATTAATATATTGCTCAGAGAAGGATACACAAGTGCACCATGAGGCACAATTTAGAAAAATAAGCTGCACCAAATCAATTTACATCATGTGCACGGCTCATGACATCTCCTAAGAGCAACAACCAGAACCACCATTTGCGGTGTTGCTCTTCTCTTGCTTCTGTTTCAATATGTTCCTCTTCACCACCGATGATCCTTCCTCTAATAAGCTTGGAACCTCTAAAATCTGGGACAATCAGAGTGTCAATTGAATTTGAACATCAACTGTCAAAGCTACTGTCTTACAAGCAATTGTGACTGTTTCCCATACTTTTGTGGTCACTTTGTCAGATTTAGAGTCTACAGAGGATTATCATAGACTATAGCAGATATCTAGATATCTCTAGAGGACTACTGTATTTAGTAATTCTCTAGAGAAGGCCAATTCGACTTTGAATTTCCCATTTGTCATCCATCCCCTTTTTAAATTAGCACGAGTCATATATCCATTAGCATGTTCTAAAATGCTGAAAGTAAAATATTTTCGTATAATTTAAGAACAATCATCTTTGAGAGAAAATTATTAAAATATATCATCAAAAAATGACAATTATTGTTCCTTTCACGGTTGGCAATTAATGATATTATTTATTCACATATTTTTACAGCAATTAGCTATTTTTGTGTCAAATGTCTACATTGGTTCTGTAGTTGCCAATATATTGTTTGCCCCCCCCCCCCTGTCACCGCATAAAATTTACTGATCTATGTTCCAGTGGCAATTTCTGTCATGCAATTATTAAACAATCCTTTCATAATCAATATTGATCGGCAATGTTTGTTGCATTCAGTTGAATCACAATGCTCTTATATTACATCATTGATTGGCAATGCTTGTCAAATTCAGCTGAACTGCAACAGTCTTTTATTACTTGTGATTTTTATGGTTAAATGGAATATTAAACGAGACAAAAATACCAATTTCAGCATGCACTATTGTAGTTTTTCCATTCAAAACTGCTTTGATCTAAAATTTGGACGAACAAATAAAATACTAAGTACTGAAGCATTGATGCATTTGATTTACCTTTAAAGCAAGTTCTTCAAAACATTTCTCCACATTAGATCTTGTCTTGGCACTGCACTCGAGAAACAAGCAACTTGATGCTTGTGCAAATGCAAGCCCTTCTTCTCTTGATACCTCTCTTTCATTGTCCTACTATGCAAAACAAAGATGTCAATTTATCATACAAGATGGAGAATGAAAAATAATTTTCTATTTATGAGTCCAATAGTATTGTCAGTTTTTACTACTGGAAAGTGGAAACTGCTATACAACATACATATTCAGGTCAAAACATTTTTTATGCATGTTAGGCATGTGCCAATAAGCTCCACATAATTTGCAAATAACACTGCAGTTGATTTGACCACACCTGGCCATGTTTTTGTTTTGTCACCTCCTCTTCCATATTTTCTGAAACTTAAGTTTTTACATGTAAGCCCCTAGGATTTTTTGAAGAACATCTCATTGCCTAGCCTTTCTGTCAAAATATACATTCTGTTGGAAATATCAAATTTGATCCATATCAAAATTTGACTACCTCCATTATCAAACTTTTGACACCAAGCCTCACAAACCATAGTCTCTAAATATTGTTTGCTCACTGACTTTTTTTTTTAATTGATCCATAAAACATTAATTATCTTTTACTACAAATTTAAAATTATGATCAAATATTAATATGCTTGAAAATGTCTTTATAAGATAGAACAATAGGATATGTACACTAATACGTTTTTAACAAAATAATCTCATAACGCAGCACTGATTAACATATAAAAGGTGCTCCGTATTTACCTGGTAAAGTCTAATGCAATAGCCCAATAACATTAAAGAAGGGTATTTTAGTCATTTACCCAAAAGGAGATTTTTGTTGCTCTATGTACATGTGTCCAGTTGGGAAACAAATAAGACTCAATTTTTTTATTGCTATGACTAATATTTGCATTAAAACCACAAATAAGTTTGAGCACAAAATTAAAAAAATGGGATCACTACCTTGTCAACTTTGTTTCCAACAAGCATCTTAATACAGTCTCTGTTAGTTGAGTACAGCTCTAACTCCTTGGCCCAGACATCAGAAAGATTTGTAAAAGTCTCCCGCCTTGTCACATCATACACTAAAAAAAAAGATGTTATAATTGGTACTGTTCCATTCTAAATCAGATAACTGACAAATAAACTGAGACATAATATTTGTCATTACCAAGAATAATTCCTTGAGCACCTCTGTAGTAAGAACTAGTTAAAGTTCGAAATCTCTCTTGTCCAGCTGCACAAATTTTTCCAACACAAATCACAACTCCAATCAAACATAAAGAAAATAAAATTGGTGCCACAGCACGCTGGAAGCATTGTTTACTAGACTAACACTAACCACTAAAAGAAACTTCGAATTTGTGACTTCCTGTACTTAATTTGTGTTTACTGTTTAGTTTAATTCAAAATTGTTTTCAGCTTTAATGTCCCCATTTTGTATCCCTCATAATAGTGGTTTTTCATCAAATCTTTCACATTATTGAATAAGAATCTATGCTTAAAATATTGTGACAAAATCAACTCTGTTAACATTGAAGTTTTGAATAGCAATCTATACTCAAAATATTGCCAAGAATTCTATAACTTACTTGAATGATACCAGTGTATGCAATTTAAAATACTGTCTGGACCGATTTAAAATTTAAAATAAAATATATTCAACATAACACAACTAACCTGTGTCCCATATAGTGAGTTTAAGCTTCTTTCCACCAACATCCAGCGCCTTTATTTTAAAATCGACACCTGATCAAAAGCCATGTTGTAGAAAATGTCAGAACAAATGAAATATAAACAGATAGAGGAACAATCAAATAATATGATTAATCTTAACTGCAGTTGTAGGTTTAAAAATTAATTAGGAAGAATCCTGAACAAGCAAAGGTGACACAAGTTCTTAGTATAAGTTTATTTGTTGTCCATTAATGGAGTAAAAGTCTATAAATTCATCCTACAAGACATTGACTAATTTCAACTGCAAACGAAACAAGAAAATGCTCATCTATTTGAAGTACAAAATATCTGGATAGTTCTTACAGTTTACTCCAATTGATTGTGATATAATTATCTGCATACTATGTCATTTATCATTTAGTAGAGTGAAAAATAAGGAAGAGATCATGGAATTTGGAAGCATTACAAAAGAGGGTACATATCAAAACTATTACTTGTGCAACTGTTTTACTATTTTTACACAATCATAAAAAAAAAAAACTTTTGACAATTACTATGTAGTATATAGTACAAGTCGCATTTCAAAGTCAAATTTCAAAATCACTTGTTATTTTGGACTATTGTTAAGATTGTCTTGTCAAAGGATCCCACCTAACTAATACAACCAAGGTAATTGCTAATTAAAGCAACGAGCAATTACTAATAAAACAGAACCGAAAACGAAAGGGAAACTCAGATCCAGCATTCCCAAAATACAACAAAACCAGAAAAAGTAGATGCAAAAATGCAATCAATACCTATTGTGGGTGCTAGATCTTCAAGCTGAGAAGAGATGAAACTCACTAGCAAGCTACTCTTCCCCACGCCAGAATCTCCGATTAGAAGAATCTTAAAGGAATAATCGTACCCGCCATGGCTACCTCCAGTGGTAGAAGAAGCCATCTAATCTAATCTCGGATCAATCAATCAATCCTTAATATATCTATCTTTGTTAATCCTAATCTCATATGATCTCACTCGACCTCTCCGATTGGTGGGGTTGGTTAGGAAAGAGAGAAGGTGTAAAGGGGTGTAAAGGAGTGTAAAGGGAATAATGAGGGGAAAAAGAAGGGATTAGAAAAGAGATTAAAAGGGGGTAATAACTAATAAAGAAATGGCGAGAGAGAGAGAGAGAGAGAGAGAGAAAGAGAGGTATATGTGCGTAGCGTAAGTGGGACTGAAAAGAAAAGAGATGAGAGAGAGAGAGAGAGAGAGAGAGAGAGAGAGAGAGAGAGAGGTAACGATGCACTGACAAGTGACAAGTGACAAAGTGGTGCTTTTCCCCGTGGGATATGGGGATAACCATTTTCTGAGGTTACATCATCGCTGTGACGCGGTTCAGTAGTTCTTTCTGTGGCGGGTTATGTTAAAAGAAATCTTAGTGCTGCGGTGAATTGTTGTACGCAAAGATAGTGTTGTAGTATAACAGGGGATCGTAAGTATCTCTTGCCGCCCGTTTCAGGGTATTTCTAATTGCATTTGTTCTGCGTTAAACTGGAGGAGGAAGCTTCCTTTTCTGTAGTTTTGTTCAATTAAATCTTGAAAAAGGAAAGAATATATATTTATGTCTTCCGGCTAGCAATAAGACCTAATCTTCTTATAATAGAAATTGAGATTCGACATATCTCTTTTCATAATTTCAACAGTAGATCATTTCAAGATCAATAAATTATTATATAATATGTTATCACAAAAATATGAATAAGTTGCAGTATACTGGTCTACAAATACAAAGCCGGCTGCCCGTTTGTATTAAATATTTATTAATTATTAATGTGAAAATTTTATATAGCATCTTATCATATTTGTAGGGTTTTTCATGATATTATTGATACTTGAAGATAAAAATAATAAAATTTTTAATGGCATTTGATAGTCCCTTAATAACATTTAATTCAATTAAGTACTTCTTTGGTTTCTAACAAAAAAATTAATAAGATTGAACCCATGCATGTATTTAATGCGCTCATTAACCAACTCATTTAATTTCAATTTATTATTAACTTTATAGAAAACTTCTTTAGAATTGAATCTGACATTTCACATTTGCCGCCACAAGAAATATCAGTCATTTCTTATTCCTCTATTTATTACGAATTATGACTTACTAAAACTCTTTTCATCGTCATAAATATTTTTTCAAGGATCGCTGATCCAACTGATTTTGTATCAATTGTTTAGAATATCCCATCATTTTTATATTTCTTGTATGCCTTTTGTATCATTACGACGAAATCATGCATATTAAAGCATTTGTGATATTTTTGGGGTAAATACAAATTAATGGGGAGAAAACGTAGAAATTGTAAATACACAAATAAAGTTCAATTTTATTTTATTTATTTTTCAGTCACGTTACCTCATTTAATCTTCTACTTTCTTATCTTATGTATCCCTCTTAATTAATTATCGGATAGATGATTTTCTTATTTAGGGCTGTACAAAAAAAAAAAAATATCATCAACCCACCCGACCCAAATCGTTTTTTACCAGATTAACATGAAATTAAGTTAGGTACAAGTTCTAATTTTCGCAAAAAAAAATTGTTAGATACAAAACTTTTCCATACATTATTTAAGTATTGCAAATTTTATATAATTTTTTTAAGCAAGGCTAAAGTACACGGCATTGGACGGCCGTGCATTGCATTCGTTCTCAAATTTTAACTCCAAGAATCAATCCAAACTGTATAATGTGATATTGATATTGAAATTTAGTATAAAACTGAATTTTCATATCGTTCTAATTTTTTTACTATTTTCTTAGATTTATAGAAATCATCTATCTAAAAAATTATGAACTGTTTAAAATAATAAATTTTGAAAAAATCCAAAAGGATTATAAAAAATTTAAAAAATAATATAAAAAATTATTTTATATTAGATTTTAATATAAAAATAACATTGAATAGCTTAGATAGATCGTTTGAGCTTCAAAATCCGAGAATGGGCACATTAGACGAACTCTTCCATTAAATGCATTGGACTTTCGCTTTGTTAAATTTTTTTTTGGAGAAAAAAAAATTAAGAAATGGCGTATAAGATTTAACTCTTTGTTTGGGTGCAGGCCTGCAGGTTTTATACACGAGAGGAACGGATTTAATAACTATTTTTTTATATATTTCCACGAATCTTAAAATGCATACTTTAACAAATTATGAAGGATGAAATTTTATTGAAGAAAAATATTTTTCTTTTTCTCTGTTTTTCTCTACAGAGCTTTTGCTCTTTTGTACAAGGAGGAACACCCTACTACAATCTACAACATATCTTGAAAAAATTACACAATTAATTTCTAAATATGTAAAAGATTACACAATTAATTTCTAAATATGTAAAAGATTACAATCTAAATTACATCTTTGCTAATCAGGAAAGTTATCTTTTCCATACTCCCCCTCAAGTTGAGCATGAGGATTACGAGTGTCCAACTTGCGAAGAAGATAGTGAAATTGTTGCTTGCCAAGGGCCTTTGTGAAAATGTCAGCCAATTGCTCGTGAGTCCGAATATGAGAAGTGACAATTTGTCCTGCTTGAATCTTATCCCTTACAAAATGACAATCAATTTCTATATGCTTTGTTCTTTCATGAAAAACTGGGTTTGCAGCTATATGGAGAGCTGCTTGACTGTCACAAATAAGCTTCATTGGTCGAGTATGAGAAACCCCAAGAGATTTGAGAAGTGATTTTAGCCATGTTAACTCACAAGATGTGGTAGCCATCGACCTGTACTCCGCCTCTGCTGATGATCGAGACACAGTGTGTTGCTTTTTAGTCTTCCATGAGATAGGCGAATCACCAAGCATCACAAAATATCCGGTCAACGACCGCCTAGTCAATGGACAACTTGCCCAGTCTGAGTCACAATATCCAGATAACAACAAATCATTGTCAGCACTGAGTACAATACCTTGTCCTGGACTACCCTTTAGATAACGCAACACTCGAATTGCTGCATTGTAATGAATGTCAAGAGGTGCCTGCATGAACTGCGCTAGTACATGCACTGAGTAACACAAATCTGGCCGTGTTATTGTCAAGTAAATCAATCGCCCAACCAGTTGTCTATACCGTTCAGGATCATTCATAGGTGCACCATTTGCAATGGACAAATTATGATTTTGCTCAATAGGAAATGCAACTGGTTTTGCACCTAAAAGACCGCACTCAGCCAAAATATCCAATGTGTATTTTCTTTAACACAAAAAGAGACCTGATGGACTACGTGCAATCTCTATCCCCAAGAAATATTTGAGTGCACCGAGATCCTTCATGTAAAATGTACTACTCAAATATTGCTTGAACTGACCAATCGCTTTAGAGTTGTTTCCAGCTATCACCAAGTCATCCACATACACTAGAATTGCAAGAGAAATATCCTTCCTTTCCAAGGTAAACAGTGAGTAATCAGCATATGATTGAATAAAATCATAGGCCTGCAATGCTGCATTGAGTTTGGAGAACCACATTCGTGGAGTTTGACGCAAACCATAAAGGGACTTTCTGAGTCGACACACCTTGCCTGGATGTTGTGAAGAGAATCCAGGTGGCAACCGCATATAAACCTCTTCGTGCAAATCACCATGCAAAAATGCATTATGCACGTCCATCTGATGCAACTCCCATCCGCGTGCCACTGCTACAGCCAAGAATGTGCGAACAGTGACCATTTTTGCAACCGGAGCGAATGTTTCCTTGAAGTCAATCCTCTCAACCTGTCGGTTGCCCAACACAACAAGTCGAGCCTTGTACCTTTCAATTGTGCCATCAGAATGATATTTGATGCGATACACCCACTTGCATCCTATTGCCTTTTTCCATATGGCAGATTTTCAATGGTCCATGTGCCATTTCGTTCAAGTGCTTCAATTTCCACACGCATTGCTTCTCTCCATTTATCATCCTTCATGGCTTCTCCAAAATGTTCTGGTTCTTTCTTCACTGTAACTGCAGCTAAGAATTTTCGATGGGCAATAGAAAAATTATTACAATTTACATAATGAGCTATGGGATAAGGATTACCTGAGGAAACTGTTGATGTGGGGTGAGCATAAGAGGGGTTACTTTGAGTAGTGTAGCAAATATAGTCCTGGAGTTTAGCAGGAGGTTTCCGTGATCGTTTGGACCCAACCTGACCAGGTACGGGTGCATCTTGACCTGACATGGGTGCATCCTGACCCGATGCGGGTGCATCCTCATCCGATGCTGTGGATGCACTCCCCCTTGCTTCTTGAACCGATGCGGGTGCATCCTGACCCGATGCACCCAATGCGGGTGCATCCTCATCTGATGCTGCGGGTGCACCCCCCTTGCTTCTTGACCCGATGCGGGTGCACTTCCCCTTACCGATTCAGGTGCACCCTCAAGTTCTACAAGAAATGCATCATCACTATACCAGTTTTCTTGGATCACACTTGATTGAGATTGCTTATGTTCAGAAATAGATGAAACATAGGGAAAATTATCCTCACAAAATACCACATCTCGAGAAACAATGAAATCTTTTGTTTCCAAATCGTACACTCGCCATCCCTTTTTTCCAAACGGGTATCCAACAAATACACACTTTCTACTTCTAGTCTCAAATTTATCCGAAGTGTGTGACTTGATGTAACACAAACATCCAAAGATACGCATAGAACTATAACTCGGTGGTTTACCAAACAACACTTCATAAGGAGTCTTATTCTCCAATAATGGAGTAGGTGTTCTATTGATAAGATGGGAAGCAGTGAGAACACACTTTCTCCAAAATTCTAGTGGTAACCCAGATTGAAAACGCAAGGCTCTTGCCACATTTAAAATGTGCCGGTATTTTCTTTCCACTCTCTCATTCTGTTGTGGAGTGTACACACATGAGGTTTGATGCAATATTCCACATTCTGTATAAAATTGGTTCATTTGATGAGATTTGAATTCCAACCCATTATCACTTCTGACACATTTAACAGATTTTCCAAACTGTGTCTGAACCATCTTACAAAAAGACTTCAACAAATGATAGGTCTCAATCTTTTCAGCCATCAAATAAACCCAAACAGCTCGGGTGAAATCATCCACAATTGTCAAAAAATAGTGTGCACCACAATGTGAACTAACACGATATGGACCCCAAATATCACAGTGTATAAGGTCAAAGGATTCAGTTGCTTTATTGGAACTAATAGGAAACATTTCTCTAGTTTGTTTTGCTCGCATACAAACTTCACAAACTTCTTTAGAAACACTACCTTTATTAATACCAGCCAAAGATAAAGTAACCTGTGTAAAAGGATGATCCATTCTTCGATGCCACAATTCATAGGACTTATTTCCATGCATATAAAAGACCTTTGTTGATGCAACTTCATGATAATAGTAGACCCCATTTCTTTGCTCACCCACACCAATCAACATCCTCGTATTGTGGTCATGTATAACACAAAGCTCATTAGTAAAAGTAACAAAACAACCGCTGGTTTTAATCAATTGGTTTATAGAAATGAGGTTGCAATTCAAACTAGGCACATATAGAACTTTCTTAAGCACAAGTCCTTCATTGAGCACCACATCTCCTTCATGTTGAGCCACAATTTGCTCTCCATTTGGAAGTCCAACTATTGTTGGAGTCACATCACAAACATGTTTAAGATAGGTCAAATTACCCGTCATATGGTGAGACGCGCCGCTGTCAAGTATCCAATCTAATTTAGCTTTCTTACCATTCAACATCTCACTGAATGCACCTGCACCCCTTTGAAATGCACCTGCATTTGTATTGCTGGTTATAATGGCCAGTAGCTGTTGGACCTGTGCATTTGTGAGGCCAAGAGCTGATGCACCTGCACTCAATGTGCCTGCAGCTGCTGCACCTGCATCAGATGCGCCTGCAACTTGAACTGCATTTGAGATGTGTTGTTTCTGCTAAGATGCGCCTGCACCTGCTTGGGATGCGCCTGCACCTACTTGAGATACGCCATGGATAGCATATGCATATCCACAGCTCGCGAATGGGAGGAAGAGCGGAGATGACCCACCGATAACTCTATTAATCATTTGTTCACCCTCGTCCTTGGTGCTATCGCCGTCACCTGCCATGGTCCTTGGGCTGCACACTAATTAGGTTTTCCAACATGTCTCTGATACCATAACAAATTATGAAGGATGAAATTTTATTGAAGAAATTTTTTTTTTCTCTGTTTTTCTCTACAGAGCTTTTGCTCTTTTGTACAAGGAGGAACACCCTACTACAATCTACAACATATCTTGAAAAGATTACACAATTAATTTCTAAATATGTAAAAGATTACAATCTAAATGACATCTTTGCTAATCAGGAAAGTTATCTTTTCCATATACTTGGCTATGTTCCAGTGCATTCTTATTTATTTTAATTTAAAAATAATTATTAATTAATAACCGTAACGTGATTTTCAGCAAGTCAAAATGTATTTTGATCGAGCAACTATTGTCTAAATCAACCGAACATTTTCTAAGATTCGTTCAAATGTATATACATAACTATTGTATCAATGCACTTTTAATTATTATATTATGTTAATGTATACAAACTTAGGCGTTCTATTTTAAAATCTGACTAAAAATGTAGTGTTTGAAAGATGATAATTTTACAAGTATAATATGTTATGAAGATTGGTAGAGATAAAACGTTGGAATTATTTTGTCCAATACAACGCACTCCCTTTCCTAGGTAATGGAGATGAAGCGAAGGAAAAGTTTTGGACTGGAAAACTAATATAATTATTATTATATTATTGCTTACCAATAGCCTGAGTTGTTGTGGGACACCAAATGAAACAGTGTACCCAGCCGACGGTCGGGGGACCCACTTGCCTTGATTCATTTAAACATCCAAACACACGTGGGGTCCACAGTCAGCGACTCGCTGTACTCGCTATAGGAAATTTGGTTTCCCCATGGAGGCATTAAATGAGCGTAGAGGGTTTTGTCGGGTTGCTCTTTGTTTGCATCTCGTAACTCCACCGCTCAGAGACGGACACGGTTACTTTTGTTTTGCCATTTTCTGGACCGAAGGAGACGACTGGTGCGACACGTTGCGACTTGCGACGCTTCTCGGTTTATACATAGAGGACACGTCATAGCCTCAACACCTGACTCTGTGGATGGATGGGTGAATGAATGAATGAATATCGGATAAGCCGCGGCAGTTAGCAGATTTAGTATTTTATTTCTTTGCTTGTTGATCACAATTACTTCTCTCAATCCCTCAAGAAAACTATATATTTCAAGTTTATCTATTAAAATTAATCATTCAATTGGCAGCCATTGCCAATTCCTCTAAAAAATTAACAGTTAACGAGTCCAATAAAACAATAATTATATAATGCCCTTTCAATAAATCGTAAATAAATATATATTTATTGATCTCATTATTAAAAACTATTAGTGAAATAAAAGATTATGAAATATTTTATCATAATTATTGTAAAATGTTGATATTAATTCATGAATGATTAAAAAAATATTAAAATAACTTATATTTGGTAATAAGTTTGTAATTTATTGAACTTTAATGACAAGTTGGCAAAAACTGAAGTACTGTACTTTAATAACATATAAGTGGATGTTTTACTGTTAGAAATCACCCACATAGAAAAACTGGAAGTTTTCCGATTGTAACTAGCATTTATAATCACTTATATATCCCACAAGATTTTAATGCAGAAAAGAATTCAACGGTTTAAATTAATCATTTGAAGCATGAAATTCACAATTCGAAGGCGAATCACAAACTCATTTTTTACAGTCACAAGTATTAGATCCATAGTCATAAGGATGAATAAATTGAACCGATGTAAGACAATTGCGTTTATTTCGTAATCAAGAGAAGCAACAAACTTTTACTAATTTCTTGACACTGTTTTATTATATTTTGAATGGCGGTACCGGTTTATGACCTAAAAAAAATTGTTCAAAGAAAGCAAACGCGCTAAGAAAAATTTAAGTTCCTGACAAAATGTCGCATTTATCAACTGAAGCAATTGTGAACAAAAAATACAACTGAACTTAATAACGATGAATGAGATCTTTGTATGCTTCTGGATTCTCCCTGTAATACTCAATCTCACCCTGAAATATATACAGTTATTATAATTAAATAGAATCCTACACCAGAGCACCCTATGCAATTCGAATTTGCAATGCAAGTGGAGGTGCATAACGTGGAAAACGACCACGAAAGTGGTCATTTTCGTTAACCGTTGCATTAATGCACGAAATTTTTATACTTATTGCGTTGATTGTTGCATCCATTTAACACATGTTGCGTTGATTGTTCCGTTGATGGGAACGATCAAAACGGTTATAATCGTCTTTGACTACCTAACTGTTTTGCATTTTATTAAGATGTAAGAAAATAAACTATTCTGCATGTTGTATGAAACAGAGATAGAGAAATGACAGGTTAGGTCACGCGGGAAAGGGGGAGGAGGCACTATAATCATCTCTTGCTCTCGACGGCGATTGTACTCGGTGGTGCAGAGGCGAGAGAGATAGATGTGACTGTGTTCGGCGGAGAAATGACGGAGCGACGCTGCAGAAATCTAATTTTACTCATTTCTCCCTCGATCTCTCTGCTGAGGTCCTCTGCAATCTAATAATAAAACCATAAAAAAAATTTTAGACGAAATGCGCGAAATAAACGACCACGAAACGTACTAGTTTCACTAATCGTTCCGTTCTGAGACGAAACAATATTTCTATTTGCGTTGGTTGTTCCGTTCCTTAAACGAAACTGAAATCCATATCCGTTATCGTTCAATTCCGGACGAAACGAAACGAAAGAACGATTGAAACGGCTACCGTTTTCAGCCCTAAATGCAAGTCGGTGAACTGAGTGAGACCCAACCCAGAATGACATATTCCGGACTGGGCCAGTATTCATACCCAGCCGGACCTGAACTGAATTATTGTCATGGACACTATATAACTATTATCATTTGGTGAGCATTATTATTTGATAAGCTTGATTTCATCTCGAAATTTAAAGTTCAAATGACAGATTCAAACTATTTAATGTGATCTTCATTTTTAAATTTTTTTACTGACCAAATTTTATATATTTCAAAAAATTTTAATATTTTTTTATTTTAATAATTTCTAACGTCTAATTAGTTATAACTTATAAGATATAACAAACAACAATTTTTTAAAATTAAAAATAAATACTTAATTTTTTTTTGAAATATATATAATTTGGTCTCCAATTAGAGTTCATTATTGAGCAGTTTTTATCGATCATTTGAACTTTTAATTTGTAATCGAATTTGACTTAACGATCCATCAAATCGCTTTTGACAGTAGCCAAACTTCATTAAATATATATTCACAATTTGTTGCTTGGTTAATCAAATCAACATTCTTAATTTTTTTAATCAACAAAGAATGAAGATTGGCTGCCCTAAATTTCTTCGACTCTGCCAAATGAGAAACTATATCATAAAAAATGTCTTTTTTGCATGTATATAGGAGGTAAGAATAATTCATTGCAAACAAACAAAAATAAAAAAAATTAGTAGAGGAACTTTATTTATTTGTTATTACTATTTAAAAAAAAATCACATAGCGAAATAAAATTTTATAAACGCTAACAAAACGAAGGAATACCTTTCCGTAAATCCACCAACCATTAGTTTAGTTATTCAAGGAAATTTTTTTTTGTCAGATGCTTTTCAGATTAAGCTTGTGGAGTGACGAATTTTATAGTATAATATAATCTGCGTGAATTTTTTGTGCGGATTTTAAAGCCAAGCACATGCTCAAACACCAAAAACAGATCATATCCGTTGCTTTTTTAAAAGTTTTTAATCTAAGCCGTTTATCCTATTCGTTGCGTAGCTTCGGTTTCTTCCCGTGTTTAACTTTCTCATTTACTCCTCATATACTGCCTCAGTGCCTCTTCAGTTTCTTTCTTTTAATTCTCAATTTTTTTTCTTAATTCTTCATTTCCTCATTTTGTTTCTCGTGGAGACAGGAAGAGCGATGGGATAGTAGAGTCATAGAGAGAGAGAGAACTAGCGCTGGTAGAAGCGGAAGGAAGGGGCACGGAGGAAGGCATGCCTCCAGTAGACCCGACTACGGTTCCTCAGCAATTGTTTCTCCGAGCCTTTTGCTCCGGTGTCGACCTCACCGCCATCCAGCTCATCATCAAGGCTAACGTCAAGGATCCCCACTCCTCTCTATTCCATCTCCACTGTCGATCAAATCTTACTCAACCGTTGCTTATCCATCTCCAATTTCACGCCTCAGCCATCCGCTTCCCAATCCCAACAGCGGTCACCTCTCCGTCTGCAACTCCGCCAATCACATTCCAATCCCAAACTCCAGTACTCTTTCTCTCTCTCTTTCCTTCTCTCTCTATCGCTCTATTCTTATATTAATTTTGAGAAACAATCAATATGAACCAATATTTGTGAAATTGCAGGGGGAAGGTATACAAACTGTTGCTGATTACTAAGTCTGTAGATTCAGAAAAACAGTTTTTTTGAGTCGTTAACTAACTTTAGCATTAGTCATGATATTGTGTTCAGTTTAGTTATCAACACTTACAATTTAACTTGAATTAATACAGTTATATATCTAAGAACTCTTTAATTAGTTTGAATTAAAAATAATGATTTCATTGTTGCATATTGAAATCCTTCTTAGCACATGCATTTTCTACAATGGTGAATTGCTGGATATTTAACAAGTGTTGTGAGCATAAGGAACTAAGGTTTCAGAAATCGATTTAGTGATTATACCAGATTTAACAAGTAATCATGGTAGACCTTGATGACTGTCGTGATGCATTTTCTACAAAATTAAACTCCTATTTTCGAATGTTATTTATTCTTCTTATGTTTGGTGATTTTTTTTTACAATTTTACATATTTTGACTTAGAGGTGGGTATTCAAGATCATGGGCTTCATGTTAGTGACACTACAACTGTTGTCAGGTACAATTTTCCTTGTCTCCCCATTCATGTGTTTATTCATCTAATTTGATTGCTTGATTTTTTTTTTCTATTTGCGTTCTTTTTTATTTGTATAATATTTTCTTTTAATCACAGATATTTTTATTGGATTTGAAGTCTATTAGAAATTAGGGGATGATAAGTAATGTCATAAATATGAACATTGAAAAAAATTAGAGTATGATAAAAAATAATAAACTATGTATTTGAGCTATATATAATATTTTTCCGATTAATAGTGCTATTGTTTTAAGCGATAACAAGAAATGGATGTGTAAAAAGCGAAACTTTGTGAGCAAATCTTCTTCTTCCTTTTTTTTTGTCTACGTTATTCATCTTTTATTTTCAAATCTGAACTGAGGCTAAGTACGATTGGGCTATATTTTTGCAAGGTTTATAACATTTTGTTGTTTCTTGGTATTTCCTTCAATTTTAGATCGGAACTGAGGACTAAGGGAAGCAACATCGACTGCAGGAGCATCTTTGCTTCAACCTCTTGCAGACTATCATTTTCTTCGAGAGGTAAAATTTATAAGGACAATCGAACTGTTATGACATAAGGAGGCCTTTGGATTTTAATAAATTTTTATGACTTTTACTACAACTGGTGATTGAAGATTAACCCGAATGTTTGATTTTTTTTTATTAGGTGTGAACCGTGTGGTACCTCCTATTTAAATTCTACCAGATACATATCAGTAAGGGTTTATGATTTCTTTCATATTATTTATTATTATCTAATAGACAATCAATATTAGATAGTGTATTCACTATTAATCAATATGAAGAACCTCACTGATGGTAAAGTTGCGATATATGAACCTGACATTGGTTCAGTTAATTAAACACCCGTATTGAAATTTAAAAATATAGACCAACCTATATTTTGTGGCGTATTCATATATACCTTTGTATGTGTCAGATTATACTAGACTGGTGAAGACCCGTTTCGTCATAATACATGATGGCAAATGTTGCCATCGTGTATTATGATTTTTCCACTCTTCCATGTTCTCTCTACATCTCCCTTGGAATAGGTTTTTGTTGGAGTTATGTCCTAGAAGTCAATGAATTAGATGACTTAAATATTAGTTTATGTTATGAATGATTTTTAATCATTTGTTCCTAGGTTTATTATTGATAGATCATTCAGGTTGAAGATCTGAATTGTGGATCTTTGTAGATCATTCTTTAGTATACAATAATAAATCTAAACGGTCCATAATCTTGATAATTAACAAGGAACATTAATTATCATATAAGATTAGTATGCAAGTTAAGTGATGATTAAGTTCTACAAATCATAGGTAAAGAGTTACCAACTTAATTGCATATGTATATGTTATGGAACATAGTACAGGACTTGACCCAACGAAATAAATATACGATTGTGTTATGTGTCATTATTTATTTTGTTATGATTTTGGTTCTAAGTTTGAGATGTTTATCTTTTCCACATGAGGATAGTTTCAATAAATATTGTCTACCGCTGATTCCCGATAAGGGATGCTATACGGACTTTATTTATGTTCTCTTAAATTGTGCGGAGAAAAGTTAATCATCAAGAAAATCGTATGTCCCTCATTAATTCACTTAGTGAGTGACGATATCTGTTTGGGCCCCTTGATGGAGTTGGATCGTATGCGCGCGACTAGGCGATCAACTCTTAGATCAAGAAACGTATAATCTGCAAGAATGACGCATTCCTATCTTGGATTTTACGATGATATCGTATGATATAAGAATCAAAATAGAGAAATACTTTTATTCTCTTATGCAGGATTTAAAATACTGTAGCAGTACACTATTTATACGAATTGGGAATCATAACGTGTTGCTAGATACCGCTTATGATTATTGGAAATAAATAGTGATTTATTTTCATGTCGAACTAAGTATAAATCCTCAATGGGTCACACAAATAGAGCTTTAACCATACAATGCATTATTTATTTATTCGCAACAATGTGTATTGCGAAAATATGATGAGTTGACTAATTAATTATATACCGTTGCGGATCGTTATAATTAATTAAGTCAAAGGGATCATATAGAAATAAATTAATGCATCGACTAATCCCATATTAATTATTAATAAGTTAATAATTAATTACGGTCAACATATTTTTATTTATATGAGCTATTTGGGCTTCTATTTAAATTGTTATTTAAAAATCCAATTTGAGGTGCAACAAAATAGCAATTGTATGGATCATTAATTAATAAATTAATGGACCATTTAATACATGATAAAATGGGCTATTGAGCCCATTAAAATTTAGCTAGGGCAAGTGGCAAGGTTGTAAATAGTTGCAATTTGTCATAAGGGGTGGTTGGCTATAAAAGGGAACCATTTGGAGAGAGAAACCCTAGCCACCATAGCCTTCTCTCTTCCTCTTCCTCCTAGAATGAAAATTAGAGAGAAAATTTCAGAATTTTCATCTCTTTCTCTTGCTCTTTTCCACCTTTAGCTCATGTGTTGAGCATAGATTTTCCTCCTCCATTAAAATATAGATTGGTTAGAAGAAGGAAAACCTTTGGATTAGCTTCTTTTCCTTCCTCTTGCTAGCACAAGGGTTGCAAGGAAGTGGTTAACCTCTAGGTGGACTCGAGGTGGCCGATTGGAGGCGCATGGAGGCACGCCATCGACTCCCATGCCATGGTTGAGCCCCGCGGATGTGATTTCGCGGGAGGTACAATTCCTACAACCTTTCTCTTGTGTGTGAATTGACTTATGCACTAGATCCTTACTTTCTCTTTGTTTAATTGGATTAATTAAGTGTAATTAGTCATAAAAATTAAAATTGAGCGATTTCCTAACAGTTTTACCCCATTTCTCTTTTGCCTGATGACGCCCCTCTCCATCATCTCTCTACCTCCTCCATCGCCTTTTCCGGGTGGTTCTCCGTCTCAGTGGTTCTTTCTCTCCATCGCCTCCTGTGCGAGTTCTCCTCTCTCTATCGCCTTATGTAGAAATTCAAGTCAAGACAGATTTTGTTTCTTGTGATCCATGGCTAGATGCACAAATCCCACTTGATTGATTATGACAAGGCAAGTTTTTACCTATTTTTATATATTTTTTTCACATTTTTCTGTTTATTTTTGTAGCTAGGTTTTTGTTTTTATTTTACGCCTCAAATTTTTGAGTGGGTGTTTTTGTTTCTTTTCATGAGAGATCCCCCAACAAAAAAAAATAATAATAATAAATAAAGTTCACTTGGCGCACACAATTCATCAGCCCCTCACACCCCTCCAACTGAACACCATATCGGACTGGAATTTTTTTTTAAAAAAATAAAAATTCAAATACTTGACATAGCAACGAAAATAGTTGAATTATTTTTGGGCGATCCTCTTTGTGATCTTTATTTTTATGTGTGATTCAGGGTTGTTGCATTGTGTTCCTGGCTCCTGACTCTTTACTCCCAACCAATGATATTTAGACTGTATTTGATCTTGTCATGCTATTTATAAGATGTGATTTCTCATATATTTTATTTTATGATAGGAAGATTTAAGGATTGAGATTTAATAATTTTCCATATTCTTGCTGTATAATTTTAGAAATTTGGATTTATTACCTTTCCTACAAATCATATTATATGATTCAGTTTTGTTTAAAGAAATTAAACTCTTAGGTCCATTTAGTACTGATGCCGTTACTTTATCATTTGGTTGGCTATTCTGTACCACTTAGTATATTTATATGATATACGATATATATGAGAGCAAATTTTAGTTTCGTTGACCCTTCAATTTAATTTCAAAATTTTTAAGGCAAGACAACTCATTTTCTTACCAACCATGGATAGATGCACAAATCAAGGGAATCTTTAATGCTGTCATTATTATTTTGTATTAAATGTGCTTCAAAGCTATATTTAAATACTATTTATTTTCCTTATATAGTGCTTAGAGAAATTAAATTGGTACCAAAACGGTCATTATTGTCAAACTCTCCATTAATTTTATATCTACTGCATAGGTCATCCCTATCTGTGAAATTTTGTGAAAATATGACCCTTCTTCTCTTTTCTTTTTATCTAGGCTATCGATTATCGATCTTTTAATTTCAAATCTAAACTGAGTCCAGGTACTGTTGGTGCTATATTTTTGGGAGGTTTGTATTTGTTGGTTGTTCCTTGGTAATTTCTTCAATTTCAGATCTGAACTGAGGAAAAAAAAAGTGATATCGACTGCAGGGCATATTTTATATCTTTTATATTGTGTGCTGCTGATTTTGAAGGAACAACCAAACAATCATCTTTTGGATGATGGTTTCAGTATATTCATCTCTTACAATTAGGTAACTTAATTTCTTTTTTCTTATTATTTTTTTGAAAAACTTTGAAGATAAACAAAAATGAGATAAGCAGCCATGAATTGTTGAGGGAATGCATATAAATGAATGAATATTTTTCATGTATTTTTTTTTGTGCAAACTTCACTACATTCTATAAGGGACATTCAAATTTTTCTTAATATTTAAACTTTTTATATAGTCTAGAATATGTTTATGAGCTGATATATTCAATCCGATTGGATTATATATTGTAATTATGCACATAATGTGCAGATTTGAAATATTACGAGTAAATTTGAACATTTCAAGCTATTTTACATTCATTTTAAGTCATTTTATCACAATAAACTATATTTATGCTTTTTATATAGTCTAGAATAAGTTTACGAATTCACCGATTTAAAACAATTGGATTATACATTATAATTACGAATATAATGATTTTAAAGATTTTGAGTATATTTGAGAATTTCAAGCAATTTTGCATTCATTTTAACTCTTTTGATCACAATAATTTCTATTTATACTCTTTATATTGTCTAGAATATATTTATGAGGTCAATTATTCAAAAAGATTGGTTTGTACAATGTAATTATTCACATAATATGCAGATTTTTCAGATTTTAGTATATTTCAGAATTTTAAGTGATTTTTCATTCATTTTAAGTCATTTGATCTCCATAATCTCTATATATGCTATATATATAGTCTAAAATATGTTTAAGCGGCCAATTAATCAAAAAGATTGGTTTATACGTTGTAAGTATTCACATGATGTGCATATTTTACAGATTCTGAGTATATTTGAGCATTTTAAGCGATTTAGATCTCATTTTAAGTCTTTTGATCTCAACAATCTACATTGAAGCTCTTTATATAGTCTAGCATATGTTTATGAGCTAAATTATTCAAAACAATTGCATTATACATTGTAATTATTCACATAATGTGCATATTTTGCAGATTCTAAGTTTATTTGAGCATTTCAATTGATGTTACATTCATTTTAAATTATTTGATGACAATAATATATATTTAAGCTCTTTATATTGTCTAGAATATGTTTATGAGCTCAATTATTCAAAACAAATAGATTATACATTGTAATTATTCACATAATGTGCATATTTTACAGATTCTAAGTTTATTTGAGCATTTCAATTGATGTTGCATTCATTTTAAGTTATTTGATGACAATGATCTATATTTAAGCTCTTTATATAGTCTAGAATATGTTTATGAGCTCACATATTCAAAACGATTGGATTACACGTTAATTCACATAATGTGCAGATTTTAAAGATTCTGAGTATATTTAAGTATTTCAAGCGATTTTGCATTCATTTTAAATTATTTGAAGACAATAATCAACATTTATGCTCTTTATATAGTTTATAATATATTTATGAACTCATTTATCCGAAATGATTGGATTATACATTATAATTATTCAAAAATTTTGCAGATTTTACAGATTCAGAGTAGATTTGAGCATTTCAAGCGATTTTAAATTCATTATAAGTCATTTGATCACAATAATCTATATTAATTCTCTTTATATAATCAATAATATGTTTACGAATTCATTTATTCAAAAGTATTGGATTATACATTGTAATTTATCACATAATGTGTAGATTTTAAAGATTCTGAGTATATTTGAGGATTTCAAGCGATTTTGCATTCGTTTTAAGTGATTTGATCACAATAATATATATTTAAGATCTTTATTTTGTCTAGAATATGTTTATGATATAACTTATTTAAAATGTTTGGATTATACATTGTAATTATGCACATAATATGCAGATTTGAAGGAATCTGTGTATATTTGAGCATTTCAAGCGATGTTGCATTCATGTTAAGTCATTTGATCACAATAAACTATATTTATGCTTTTAATATAGTTTAGAATATGTTTATGAACTCACTTATTCAAAACGATTGGATTATACATTGTAATTATGCACATGATGTGCAGATTTTACTGATTCTGAGTATATTTGAGCATTTGAAACGATTCTACTTTCATTTTAAGTCATTTGAACACAATAATCTATGTTTAAGCTCTTTATATAGATTAGAATATATTTATGAACTTACTTATTCAAAATGATTATATTACACATCGTAATTAAGAAACATAATGTGCAGATTTTACAGATTCTGAGTATATTTGAGCATTTTAATCAATTTTGCATTAATATTAAGTCATTTGATCACAATAATCTATTTTTAAGCTCTTTATATAGTTTATAATATGTTTATGAACCATTTATTCAAAACAATTGGATTATACATTATAATTATTCACATAATTTGCAGATTTTACAGATTCTGAGTATATTTAAGAATTTCATGCGATATTGCATTCATTTTAAGTTATTTGATGACAATAATCTATATTTATGCTCTTTATATAGTTTATAATATCTTTATGAACTCATTTATTCAAAATGATTGGATTATACATTATAATTATTCACATAATTTGCAGATTTTACAGATTCTGAGTATATTTGAGCATTTCAAGTGATTTTAAATTCATTTTAAGTCATTTGATCACAATAATCTATATTGATGCTCTTTATATAGTCTAGAATATGTTTACGATCTCAATTATTCAAAAGCATTGTATTATACATTGTAATTTTTGACATAATGTGCAGATTTTAAAGATTATGAGGTTATTTGAGCATTTCAAGCGATTTCGCATTCGTTTTAAGTGATTTGAATACAATAATATATATTTAAGCTCTTTGTTTTTTTCTAGAATATGTTTATGATATAACTTATTCAAAACAATTGGATTATACTTTGTAATTATGCACATAATGTGCATATTTGAAAGATTCTGAGTATATTTGAGTATTTTAAACTATTTTGCATTCATTTTAAGTCATTTGATCACAATAAACTATATTTATGATTTTTATATAGTCTAGAATATGTTTTTACGAAACAATTGGATATACGTTGTAATTACGAATATAATATGCAGATTTTAAAGATTTTGAGTATATTTGAGCATTTCAATCGATCTTGCATTCATTTTAAATCATTTAATCACAAGGGGGGCAGTTTGGATCAAGTGGGAATTTGGGAAATTTCGTATTCCTAGGCATAAATTTATTATAAACAATCCAAACTCTTCGCAAAATTACACATTTCCCAATACTTTATGCCTAGGAATAGGAAATTCCTCCTATTCCTAAGCGATCCAAACGGCCCCAATAATCTATATTTATGCTTTTTATATAGTCATTCAAAAAGATTGGTTTATAAATTGAAATTATTTACATAATGTGCAGATTTTACAGATTCTAAGTATATTTGAGCATTTTAAGTGATTTTGCATTCATTTTAAGTCATTTGATCTCAATAATTTATATATATTCTTTGTATAGTCTAGATGATGTTTATGCGGTCAATTATTCAAAATGATTGGTTTTATACATTGTAAGTATTCACATAATGTGCATATTTTACAGATTCTGAGTATATTTTAACATTTTAAGCGATTTTGTTCTCATTTAAGTCTTTTGATCACAACAATCTATATTTATGCTCTTTATGTAGTCTAAAATATGTTTGTGAGCTCATAATTCAAATGATTGGGTTATACATTGTAATTATTCATGTAATGTGCATAATTTACAGATTCTGAGTATATTTGATCTTTTCAAACGATTTTCCATTCAATTTAAATCATTTGATAATAATCATCTATATTTATGTTCTTTATATAGTATAGAATTTATTTATGAACACACTTATTCAAAATGATTGGATTATACATTGTATACACATATAATTTGCAGATTTTACAAATTCTGTGTATATTTTGGCATTTGAAGAGATTTTGCATTTATTTTAAGTTATTTGTTGATAATAATTATATTTAAGCTCTTTATATAGTCTAGAATATGTTTATGAGCTAACATATTCAAAACGATTGGATTATACATTGTAATTATTCACTTAATATATGGATTTTACAATTTCTGAGAATATTTGAGCATTTCAAATGATTTTGTATTCATTTTAAGTCATTTGACCAGAGTAATCTATATTTATGATCTTTATATAGTTTAGAATATGTTTCTGAACTAAGTTATTCAAAACGATTGGATCATACATTGTAATTGCGCACATGATGTGAAGCTTTTAAAGATCCAGAGTATATTGGAGCATTTGAAGCGATTTTGCATTCATTTTTAGTCATTCGATCACAATAATCTGTAATTAAGCTCTTTATAAAGTCTAGAATATGTTTATGAGCTCAATTATTTAAAACGATTGGATTCTACAATGTAATTATTCACATAATATGCAGATTTTATAGATTCTGAATATATTGTATCATTTTAAGCGATTTTGCATTAATTTTAAGTCATTTGATCACAATATTATATATTAAAACTATTTATATAGTCTAGAATATGTTTATGTTATCACTTATTCAAAACAATTGGATTATACATTGTAATTATGCATAATATTCAGATTTGAAAGATTCTGAGTATATTTGAGCATTTCAAGCGATTTTGCATTAATTTTAAGTCATTTGATCACAATAATCTATATTTAAGCTCTTTATATTGTGTAGAAATTGTTTATGAGCTCAATTATTCAAAATGAATGGATTATACATTGTAATTATTCACATATTGTTCAGATTTAACAGATTCTGAGCATATATGAGCATTTGAAGCGATTTTGTATTTATTTTAAGTCATTTGATCACAATAATCTATATTTATGCTCTTTATATAGTGTAGAATATGTTTATGAGGTCAGTTATTAAGAAAGATTGTATTATACATTATAATTATTCACATAATATGCAAATTTTACAGATTCTAAGTATATTTTACCATTTCAAGCGATTTTACAATCATTTTAAGTCATTTAATCGCCATAATCTATATTTAAGCTCTTTATATAGTCAAGAATATGTTTATGATATCACTTATTCAAAACAATTGGATTATACATTGTGATTATGCACAAAATATTCAGATTTGAAAGATTCTGAGTATATTTGATCATTTCAATCGATTTTGCATTAATTTTAAGTCATTTGATAAAAAATAATCTATATTTGAGCTATTTATATTGTGTGGAATAGGTTTATGAGCTCAATTATTCAAAATGATTGGATTATACTTTGTAATTATTCACATATTGTGCAGATTTTACAGATTCTGAGTATATATGAGCATTTGAAGCGATTTTGCATTTATTTTAAGTCATTTGATCACAATAATCTATATTTATGCTCTTTATATAGTTTAGAATATGTTTATGAGGTCAATTATTAAGAAAGAATGGATTATACATTGTAATTATTCACATAATGTGCAGATTTGAAAAATTCTAAGTATATTTGAGCATTTTAAGCTATTGTGCATTCATTTTAAGTCATTTGATCACAATAACCTATATTTAATCTCTTTATATAATCTAGAATATGTTTAAGAACTCACTTATTCCAAATGATTGGATTATACATTGTAATTATTCACATAATATACGTATTTTACAATTTCTGAGTATATTTGAGCATTTCAAACGATTCTGTATTCTTTATAAGTCATTTGACCACAGTAATCTATATTTATGATCTTTATATAGTTCAGAATATATTTCTAAACTAAGTTATTCAAAACGATTGGATTATACATTGTAATTGCGCAAATGATCTGAAGATTTTAAAGATTCTGAGTATATTGAAGCATTTCAAGCGATTTTGCATTCATTTTAAGTTATTTTATCACAATAATCTATATTTAAGCTATTTATATATTTTAAAATATGTTTATGAGCTCAATTATTCAAAACGATTGGATTATACATTGTAATTATTCACATAATGTGCTTATTATACAGATTCTAAGTTTATTTGAGAATTTCAATTGATTTTGCATTCATTTTAAGGTATTTGATGACAATATTCTATGTTTAAGCTATTTATATAGTTCAGAATATCTTTATGAGCTAAATTATTCAAAAAAATTGGATTATACATTGTAATTATTCGCATAATATACATATTTTACAGATTCTAAGTTTATTAGAGCATTTCAAGGGATTTTGCATTCGTTTTAAGTGATTTGATCACAACAATATATATTTAAACTTATTATTTTAACTGGAATATGTTTAGGACATAAATTACTCAAAACGATTGGATTATACATTGTTATTATGCACATAATGTGCAGATTTGAAAGATTCTGAGTATATTTGAGCATTTAAGGCTATTTTGCATTCATTTTAATTCATTTGATCTCAATAATCTACATTTAGCCTCTTTATATAGTCTAGAATATGTTTATGAACTCAATTATTCAAAACGATTGGATTATACATTGTAATTACGAACAAATGTGCAGATTTTACAGATTCTGAGAATATTTTATCATTTCAAACGATTTTACATTCATTTGTTGACAATAATCTATATTTATGCTCTTTATATAGTCTAGAATATGTTTATGAACTCATTTATTCAAAACGATTGGATTATAAATTGTAATTTTTCACATAATTTGCAGATTTAACAGATTCTGAGTATATTTGAGCATTTCAAGCGATTTTGAATTATTTTAAGTCATTTGATCACAATAATCTATATTGATGCTCTTTATATAATCTAAAGTATGTTTACGAGCTCACTTATTCAAAATGATTAGATTATACATTCTAATTGTGCACATAATTTGCAGATTTGAAAGATTCTGTGTATATTTGAGCATTTCAAATGATTTTCCAATCATTTTATCAAAATCATCTATATTTATGATCATTTTATAGTTTAGAATTTATTTATGAATACACTTATTCAAAATGATTGGATTATACATTGTAATTACACACATAATTTGCAGATTTTACAGATTCTGTGTATATTTTGGCATTTCGAGCGATTTTGCATTTATTTTAAGTTATTTGATGACATAATCTATATTTAATCTCTTTATATAGTTTATAATATGTTTATGAGCTCACATATTTAGAACGATTGGATTAGACATTGTAATTATTCACATAATATACGGATTTTACAATTTCTGAGTTTATTTGAGCATTTCAAATGATTTCATATTCATATTTTAAGTCATTTTGACCACATTAACCTATATTTACGATCTTTATATAGTTTAGAATATGTTTATGAGGTCAGTTATTAAGAAAGATTGGTTTATACAGTGTAATTATTCACATAATTTGCAGATTTTACAAATTCTAAGTATATTTGAGCATTTTAAGCTATTTTGCATTCATTTTAAGTCATTTGATCACGTTAATTTATTCTTAAGCTCTTTATAAAGTCTAGAATATATTTATGAGCTCAATTATTCAATACGATTGGATTGTACATTGAAATTATTCACATAATATGCAGATTTTACCGATTCTGACTATATTTGAGCATTTCAAGCGCTTTTGCATTCATTTTAAGTCATTTGATCAGAATAATGTATATTAAAGCTCTTTATATAGTCTAGAATATGTTTATCATATCACTTATTCAAAACGATTGGATTATAAATTGTAATTATGCAAATAATGTTCAGATTTAAAGATTCTGAGTATATTTTGAGCATTTCAAACGATTTTGCATTAACTTTATGTCATTTGATCACAATAATCTATATTTAAGCTCTTTATATTACGTATAATATGTTTATGAGCTCAATTATTCAAAACGATTGGATTGTACATTGTAAGTATTCACATATTGTCCAGATTTTACAGATTGTGAGTATATTTGAGGATTTGAAGCGATTTGCATTCATTTTAAGTAATTTGATCACAACAATCTATATTTATGCTCTTTATATAGTCTTGAATAAGTTCATGTGGTCAATTATTAAGAAATAATGATTTATACATTGTAATTATTCACATAATGTGCAGATTTGACAAATTCTTAGTATATTTGAGCATTTTAAGCGATTTTGCATTCACGATTTTGCATTCATTTTAACTTATTTGATTACAATAATCTATATTTAAGCTCTTCATATAGTTTATAATATGTTTATGAACTCACTTATTCTAAACGATTGGATTACACATTGTAATTATTCACATAATATACGGATTTTACAATTTCTGAGTATATTTGAGCATTTCAAACGATTTTGTATTCATTTTAAGTCATTTGACCACAATAATCTATATTTATGCTCTTTATATCGTTTATAATATGTTTCTAAACTAAGTTATTCAAAACGATTGGATTATACAGTGTAATCACGCACATAATGTTCAGATTTTAAAGATTCTGAGTATATTGGAGTATTTCAAGCGATCTTGCATTCATTTTATGTTATTTGATCAAAATAATCTCTATTTAAGCTCTTTATATAGTCTATAATATGTTTATGAGCTGAATTATTCAAAACGATTGGATTATACATTGTAATTATTCACATAATGCGCATATTTTACGGATTCTAAATTTCTTTGAACATTTCAATCGATTTTCCATTCATTTTATGTCATCTGATCACAATAATCTATATTTAAGCTCTTGATATAGTCTAGAATATGTTTATGAGCTCACATATTCAAAATGATTGGATTATACATTGTGATTATTCACATAATGTGTAGATTTTACAGATTCTTAGTATATTTAAGCATTTCAAGCGATTTTGTATTCATTTTAAATCATTCGACTACAATCATCTATATTTAAGATCTTTATATAGTCAAGAATATGTTTATGAACTCACGTATTCTAAACAATTGCATTATATATTGTTATTACGCACATAATCTGTAGATTTTAAAGATTCTGAGTATATTTGAGCATTTCAATCGATTTTGCATTAATTTTAAGTCATTTGACCAGAATAATCTATATTTAAGATCTTTATAAAGTCTAGAATATGTTTATGGACTCAGTTATTCAAAACGATTGGATTGTACATTGTAATTATTCACGTATTGTGCAGCTTTTACAGATTCTGAATATATTTGAGCATTTGAAGCGATTTTACATTCATTTTAAGACATTTGATCAAAATAATCTATAGTTATGCTCTTTATATAGTCTAAAATATGTTTATGAGGTTAATTATTAAAAAAGATTGGTTTATACATTGTAATTATTCACATAATATGCAGATTGGACAAATTCTTTGTATATTTTAGCATTTTAAGCGATTTTGCTTTCATTTTAAGTCATTTGATCATAATAATCTACATTTAAGCTCCTTATATAGTTTAGAATATATTTATGAACTCACTTATTCCAAATTATTGGATTATATAATGTAATTATTCACATAATATATGCATTTTACAATTTCTGAGTATATTTGAGCATTTCAAAAGATTTTGTATTCTTTTTATGTCATTTGACCACAGTAATCTATATTTATGATCTTTATATAGTTAAGAATATGTTTCTGAACTAAGTTATTCAAAACCATTGGATTATACATTGTAATTGCGCACATAATGTGCAGATTTTAAAGATTCTGAGTATATTGGAGCATTTCCAGCGATTTTGTATTTTTTTTAAGTTATTTGATCACAATAATCTATATTTAAGCTATTTATATAGTCTAAATATGTTTATGAGCTCAATTATTCAAAATGATTGGATTATACATTGTATATTCACATAATGTGCATATTATACAATTCAAATTAATTTTGCATTCATTTTAAGTTATGTGATGACAATATTCTATATTTAAGCTCTTTATATACTCTAGAATATATTTATGAGCTCAGATATTCAATACGATGGGATTATACATTGTAATTATTCACATAATATGCAGATTTTACAGATTCTGAGTATGTTTAAGCGTTTCAAGCGATTTTGCATTCACTTTAAGTCATTTGATGACAATAATCTATATTTATGATCTTTATATAGTTTATAATATGTTTATGAACTCATTTGCTCGAAAAGATTAGATTATACATTATAATTATTCACATTATTTGCAGATTTTACAGATTCTGAGTATATTTGAGCATTTCAAGCGATTTTGAATTCATTTTAAGTCATTTGATCACAATAATCTATATTGATGATCTTTATATGGTCTCGAATATGTTTACGGACTCACTTATTCATAAGAATTGGATTATACAATGTAATTTATCACATAATGTGCAGATTTCATAAATTCTGAGAATATTTGAGCATTTCAAGCTTTTTTTGCATTCATTTTAATTGATTTGATCACAATAATATATATTTAAGCTTTTTATTTTTTTTCTAGAATATGTTTATGATATAACTTACTCAAAACTATTGGATTATACATTGTAATATTGAACATAATGTGCAGATTTGAAAGATTCTGAGTATATTTGAGCATTTCAAGCGATTTTGCATTCACTTTAATTCATTTGATGTCAATAATCTATATTGAACCTCTTTAGATAGTTTAGAATATGTTTATGAACTCAATTATTCAAAACGATTGGATTATACATTGTAACTACGCACATAATTTGCAGATTTTACAGATTCTGAGAATATTTGAATATTTCAAGCTATTTTACGTTCATTTTAAGTCAACTGTTCACAATAATCTATATTTAAGCTCTCTTTATAAAGTCTCTAATATGTTTATGAACTCACTTATTTAAAAATATTGGATTATACATTGTAATTATGCACAAAATGTTCAGATTTTAAAGATTCTGAGTATATTTGAGCATTTCATGCGATTTTTGCATTCAATTTAAGACATTTGTTCACGATAATCTATATTTAAGCTCTTAAAAAAGTCTAGAATATGTTTAAGAATACACTCATTCAAAACGAATGGATTATTCATTGTAATTACACACATAATGTGCAGATTTTACATATTCTGTGTATATTTGGGTATTTCAAGCGATTTTACATTCATTTTAAGTCATTTGATAACAATAATATATAATAAAGTTCTTTGTAAAGTCTCGAATATGTTTATCAGCTCAATTATTCAAAACGATTGGATTGTACATTGTAATTATTCACATAATATGCAGATTATACAGATTCGGAATATATTTGAGCATTTCAAGCGATTTTGCATTCATTTTAAGTTATTTGATCACCATAATATATATTTAAGATCTTTATATAGTCTAGAATATGTTTATGATATCACTTATTCAAAACAATTGGATTATACATTGTAATTATGCACATAATGTTCAGATTTGAAAGATTCTGAGGATATTCGAGTATTTCAAGCGATTTTGCTTTAATTCTAAGTCATTTGATCACAATAATCTATATTTAAACTCTTTATATTGTGTAGAATATGTTTATGAGCTCAATTATTCAAAACGATTGGATTGTACATTGTAATTATTCACATATTGTGCAAATTTTACAGATTCTGAGTATATTTGAACATTTGAAGCGATTTTGCATTCATTTTAAGTCATTTGATCACAATAATCTATATTTATGCCCCTTATATAGTCTAGAATATGTTTATGAGTACAAGTACTAAAAAAGATTGGTTTATACATTGTAATTATTCACATAGTGTGCAGATTTGACGAATTCTAAGTATATTTGAGCATTTTAAGCGATTTTGCATTTATTTTAAGTCATTTGATCACAATAATCTATATTTAATCTCTTTATATAATTTAAAATATTTTTATGAACTCACTTATTCTAAACGATTGGATTATATAATATAATAATTATTGACATAATATAGGGATTTTACAATATCTGAGTATATTTGAGCATTTCATAAGATTTTGTATTCATTTTAAGTCATTTGACAACAGTAATCTATATTTATGATCTTTATAATTTAGAATATGTTTCTGAACTAAGTTATTCAAAACGATTGGATTATACATTGTAATTAAGCACATAATGTGCAGATTTTAAATATTCTGAGTATATTGGAGCATTTCAAGCGATTTTCTATTTATTTTAAGTTATTTGATCACAACAATCTAAATTTAAGCTCTTTATATAGTCTAAATATGTTTATGAGCTCAATTATTCAAAACGAATTGATTATACATTGTAATTATTCACATAATGTGCATATTATACAGATTCTAAGTTTATTTGAGCATTTCAATTGGTTTTGCATTCATTTTAAGTTATGTGATGACAATATTCTATATTTATGCTCTTTATATAGTCTAGAATATGTTTATGAGCTCACATATTCAACACGATTGGATTATACATTGTAATTATTCACATGATATGCAGATTTTACAGATTCTGTGTATATTTAAGCATTTCAAGCGATTTTGCTTTCACTTTAAGTCATTTGATGACACTAATCTGTATTTGTGCTCTTTATATAGATTATAACATGTTTATGAACTCATTTATTCGAAACGATTGGGTTATACATTATAATTATTCACGTAATATGCAGATTTTACAGATTCTGTTTATATTTGAGCGTTTCAAGCAATTTTGCATTCACTTTAAGTCATTTGATGACAATAATCAATATTTATGCTCTTTATGTAGTTTATAATATGTTTATGAACTCATTTATTCGAAACGATTGGGTTATACATTATAATTATTCGCATAATTTACAGATTTTGCAGATTCTGAGATATTTGAGCGTTTCAAGCGACTTTGAATTCATATTAAGTCAGTTGATCACAATAATCTATATTGATGCTATTTATATGGTCTAGAATATGTTTATGAACTCATTTTTTCATTAGCATTCGATTATACATTGTAATTTATTACACAATATGCAGCTTTTAAATATTCTGAGAATATTTGAGCATTTCAAGCTATTTTACATTCCTTTTAAGTGATTTGATCACAATAATATATATTTAAGTACTTTATTTTATCTAGAATATGTTTATGATATAACTTATTCAAAACGGTTGGATTATACATTGTAATTATGCACATAATATGCAGATTTGAAAGATTCTGAGTATATTTGAGCATTTCAAGTGATTTTGCATTCATTTTAATTAATTTGATCTCAATAATCTATATTTAACCTCTTTATGTAGTCTAGAATATGTTTATGAACTCAATTATTCTAAAAGATTGGATTATATATTGTAATTACACACATAATTTGCAGATTTTACAGATTCTGAGAATATTTGAACATATCAAGCGATTTTACATTCATTTAATGTCATCTGATCACAATAATTTATATTTAAGCTCCTTATATAGTCTCCAATATGTTTATGAACTCACTTATTTAAAAAGATTGGATTATACATTATAATTATGCACATAATGTACAGATTTTACAGATTCTTAGTACATTTGAGCATTTCAAGTGATTTTGCATTAATTTTAAGTCATTTGATCACAATAACGTATATTTAAGATCTAGATAGAATATGTTTATGATCTCAATTTTTCAAAACGATAGGATTATACATTGTAATTATTCACATAATGTGTTCATTTTAATGATTTTGAGTAAATTTGTGTATTTCAAACGATTTTGCATTCATTTTAAGTCATTTGATCACAATAAGCCATATTTATACTTTTTATATATTTTAGAATATTCCTATGAACTTATTTATTCAAAACGATTGGATTATACATTGTAATCATTCACATAATATGCATATTTTACAGATTCCAAATATATTTGAGCATTTTAAGCGATTTTGCTATCATTTTAAGTCATTTGACACAATAATCAATATTTAACCTCTTTATTTTGTCTAGAATATGTTTATAATATAATTTATTCAAAACAATTGGATTATACATTGTAATGATGCACATTATTTGCAGATTTGAAATATTCTGAGTATATTTGAGCATTTCAATCGATTTTGCATTAATTTTAAGTCATTTGATCACAATAATCTATATTTATGCTCTTTATATAGTCTAGAATATATTTATGAACTCATTTATTCAAAATGATCAGATTATACATTCTAATTCTTCACATGGTGTGCAGATTTTACAGATTCAGAGTATATTTGAGCATTTCAAGTGATTTTGTATACATTTTAAGTGATTTGATCACAGTAATACATATTTAAGCTCTTTATTTTGTCTAGAATATGTTTATGATATAACTTACTCAAAACGATTTGATTATACATTGTAATTATGCACATGATGTGCAGATTTGAAAGATTATGAGTATATTTGAGCATTTCAAGCGATTTTTTTTTTATCACAATAAGCTATATTTATGATTTTTATTTAGTTTAGAATATGTTTATGAACTCACTTATTTAAAACGATTAGATTATGCATTGTATTTATTCACATAATGTGCGGATTTTACAGATTCTGAGTATGTTTGACTATTTGAAGCGATTTTGCTTAGTTTAAGTCATTTGATTAAATTAATCTATATTTAAGCTCTTTATATAATCTCGAATATATTTTTGTACTCAGTTATTCAAAAAGATTGGATTATACATTGTAATTATGCACAAAATGTGCAGATTTAACAGATTCTGAGTATATTTAAGCATTTCAAGCGATTTTGGGGCATTTTAATTCATTTGATCACAAATAATCTATATTATGCTCTTTATTTAGTCTAGAATATGTTTATGAGGCCTATTATTCAAAACGATTGGATTATACATTGTAATTATTCACATAATATGCATATTTTACAGATTCTAATTATATTTGAGCATTTTAAGCGATTTTGCATTCATTTGAAGTCATTTAATCACAACAATCAATATTACACTTCTTTATATTGTTTAGAATTTGTTTGTGAACTCACTTATTGAAAACGATTGGATTATAAATTGTAATTATTCACATATTGTATGGATTTTACAGATTCTGAGTATATTGGAGAATTTCAAGCGATTTTTACATTCATTTTAAGTTATTTGTACACAGTAATCTATATTTATGCTCTTTATATAGTTTAGAATATGTTTCTGAACTAGGTTATTCAAAACAATTGGATTATACATTGTAATTATGCACATAATGTGTATATTTTAAAGATTTTGAGTATATTGGAGCATTTCAAGGATTTTGCATTCATTTTAAGTTATTTGATCACAATAATCTATATTTAAGCTCTTTATCTAGTCTAGAATATGTTTATGAGCTCAATTATTCAAAACAACTGGATTATACATTGTAATTATTTACATAATATTCATCTTTTACATATTCTAAATTTATTTGAGCATTTCCATCGATTTTGCATTCATTTTAAGTTATTTGATGAGAATAATCTACATTTAAACTCTTTATATAGTCTAGAATATGTGTATGAGCATACATATTTAAAACTATTGGATTATACATTGTAATTATTCACATAATGTGCATATTTTACAGATTCTAAGTATATTTAAGCATTTCAAGCAATTTTGCATTAATTTTAGGTCATCTAATGACAATAATCTATATTTATACTATTTATATAGTGTAGAATATATTTACGAACTCACTTATTCAAAATGATTGGATTATACATAATAATTATTTACATAATTTGCATATTTTACAGATTCAAGTATATTTGAGCATTTCAGGCGATTTTACATTATTTTATGTTATGTGATCACAGTAATCTATATTTATGCTCTTTATATAGTCTAGAATATGTTTATGAGGACAATTATTCAAAAAGATTGGTTTATACTTTGTAATTATTCACATAATGTGTATATTTTACAGATTCTAAATTATTTTGAGTATTTCAATTGATTTTACATTCATTTTAAGTTATTTGATGACAAGAATATACATTTAAACTCTTTATATAGTCTAGAATATGTTTATGAGCTCACATATTCAAAACGATTGGATTATACATTGTAATTATTCACATAATGTGCATATTTTACTGATTTTGAGTATATTTAAACTTTTACATAGTCTAGAATTTGTTTATGAACACACTAATTTGAAACGATTGAATTATTCATTGTAATTACACAAATAATATGCATATTTTATAGATTCTTTGTATATTTGGGTATTTCAAGTAATTTTGCATTTATTTCAATTCATTTGATCAAAATAATCTGTATTTATGCTATATATATAGTCTAGAATATGTTTATGAACTCACGTATTCACAACGATTGGATTATACATTGTAATTACGCCAGAAATGTCCAGATTTAAAACATTTTGGGTATATTTAAGCGTTACAAGCTATTTTGCATTCATTTTAAGTGTTTTGATCATGTTAATCTATATTTAAGGTCTTTATATAGTCTAGAATGTGTTTATGAGCAAAATTATTTAGAATAATTTGATTATATGTAATTATTCACATAGTTCACATATTTTACAGATTCTGAGTGTATTTGAGTATTTGAAGCGATTTTGCATTCATTTTAAATCATTTGATCACAATCATCTATATTTAAGATTTTTATATAGTCAAGAATATATTTATGAACTCACTTATTCAAACGATTGCATTATACATTATAATTACGAATATAATGTGCAAATTTTAAAGATTCAAAGTATATTTGAGAATTTCAAGCGATTTTGCATTCATTTTTAAGTCATTTGATCACAATAATCTGTATATATGCTATTTTTATAATCTAGAATAAGTTTATGTGGTCAGTTAATCAAAAGGATTGGTTTATACATTATAATTATACACATAATATACAGATTTTGCAGATTCTGAGTATATTTGAGTATTTCAAGCGATTTTGGATTCATTTTAAATTATTTGATCACAATAATGTATATTTAAGCTCTTTATATAGTCTAGAATATGTTTATGAGCTCACTTATTCAAAACGATTGGATTATACATCATAATTATTCACATAATATGCATATTTTATAGATTCTGAGTACAATTGAGCATTTCAAGCCATTTTGTATTCATTTTAAGTGTTTTGATCACATTAATTTATATTTAAGCTCTTTATATAGTCTAGAATATATTTGTGATATCACTTATTTCAAAACAATTGGATTATACATTGTAATTATGCACATAATGTGCAGATTTTAAAGATTCTGAGTATATTTGAGCATTTCAAGCGATTTTTGCATTCAATTTAAGAAATTTGTTCACAATAATTTATACTTAAACTCTTTACATAGTCTAGAATATGTTTATGAACTTATTAAAAACGATTGGATTATATATTGTAATTACTCACATAATTTGCAGATTTTACAGATTCTAAGTGTATTTGAGCATTTCAAGCGATTTTGCATTAATTTTAAGTTATTTGATGACAATAATCTATATTTAAGCTCTTTATATAGTTTAGAATATGTTCATGAACTCACTTATTCAAAACAATTGGGTTATTTGTAATTACAAACCTAATGTGTAGATTTTAAAGATTCTGAGTATATCTGAGCATTTGAAGAGATTTTGCATTCATTTTAAGTCACTTGATCACAATAATATATATTTAAGCTCTTTATATAGTCTAGAATATGTTTAGGAGATCAATTATTCAAAAATATTGGATTATATATTGTAATTATTAACATGATATGCAGATTTTACAGATTCTGAGTATATTTGAGCATTTCAAATAATTTTGTACTCATTTTAAGTCATTTGATCATAATAATCTATATTTATGCTCTTTATATAGTTTAAAATATGTTTATAAACTCACTTATTCAAAATGATTGGATTATACATTGTAATTATTCACATAATTTACAGATTTAATAGATTCTTAGTATATTTGAGCATTTCAAGCGATTTTGCATTCATTTTAAGTCATTTGATCACAATAATCTATATTTAAGCTCTTATGTGGTTTAGAATATGTTTATGAAATCACTTATTTAAAACGATTGGATTATACATTGTAATTACGCACATAATGTGCAGATTTTACAAATTCTGAATATATTTGAGTATTTCAATCGATTTTGTATTTATTTTAAGTCATTTTATCATAATAATCTATATTTAAGCTCTTTATATAGTCTAGAATATGTTTATGAACTCACTTTTTCAAAACGATTGAATTATGCACATGATGTACATATTTTACAGATTCTTAGTATATTTGAAATTTCAAACAATTTTGTATTCATTTTAAATTATTTGATCATAATAATCTATATTTAAGCTTTTTATATAGTCTAGAATATGTTTATGAGCTTAATTATTCAAAACGATTGGATTATACATTGCAATTATTCACATAATGTGCAGATTTTACAGATTATGAGTATATTTGAGCATTTCGAGCGATTTTGCATTCATTTTAAATCATTTGATCACAGTAATCTATATTAAGCTCTTGGTGTAGTTTAGAATATGTTTATGGACTCACTTATTCAAAACGATTGGATTATACATTGTAATTATTTACATAATGTGTAGATTTTATAGATTCTGAGTATATTTGAGCATTTCAAGCGATTTTACATTCATTTTAAGTAATTTGATCACAATAATCTATATTTATGTTGTTTATATAGTCTAAAATATGTTTATGATCTTACTTAAAACATGATGATATTGATATTTTAGTTAGATATTCACATTATTATAACATATATAAAAAATAATATAATAGGAAGCAAACTTTAAATTATGTAAAAAAATATTGTGTCGAGCAAAAGGTCGATGTCCAACCCTAGTCTACATCGTTAAGAATAGTCTCAGCTAAATGCTCAATGCGCAATATCCTGCCAACAGCAGGGACAAAGGACGTGTGTGGGACTGCCAGTCAAGCATTTCGTCGAACACAATGCCATCATCCAAAAATACTGCATATATATTTGCAGCTGCAAAACATTTTGAGCTAATTGAATCCATCCCCTCCAATTTTCTGTGTTCTTCCACTTTTTCAAGTGGCGCCTCACACTTGTACAGCTCAGCAATGTCCCTTAGGCTTCTCTGCGGACTGTGGTTTCAAATAAATAAACGAATATTTCACTGTGATAGATTTAAAAAAAAAAATGTCATGCATTCTTGAAAACACTCAGCACTCTAACCTGTCCATTTATTTTGGCAAAGCAACTCAACCGGCTTGGTGACCGAAATTAAAAGATTCTTTCAACTCACGTATTATGCTTTACAACTACAAGGGCATTGAGAATCAGTGTTTTCAATACCATACCAACTCCTCTACCGGCTTGGTGATCAAAATGCGGTATTTTACAAAATTTTCAGGTATTTTCTCTCACAGAACCGGATACCGCCTGAGGATTTGGAACTTTGCTTGTTGTCAATAACGCCTGAGGATTTGGAATTTTTGAATAAATTAAGGTGCCATACGAATGTTTGTCAGGAACTATGTTTTAGCGGTTAGCCATCATATTAATACAAGTAATGTCAGTGCTGTCACGAGCTCTGGAGCTGAATATATGTATTCACAAAATATATATGTCATACAAAATATGTGTATGTCTAGGTTCATGGCCTGCGTGCTTGATATATCTGCTAAAAAAAAGGGGGAAAAAAGTATGTCTAGATTAATTGAATTTAGGCTAAATTATTTTATTTAGTAAGTTAACATGATGTAATCGCAGGCTTAGTTAATGACGTCAGCAGTAGGTTAGATAGCGCAACCCTGAGATCAGTACGTAATTAAGCTACCTATGTATAATATCTCTGTAACCTGACACTGATTTTACAACTCAAATCGATATTATTTATATTCCATTTCTCTCTACAAGAAACAAAAAATATACACTATAAGTTAGATAATTTTTCTTGTTTGAGACTTGCAAATATATACTAAATTTGATGAATGCTTGTTCAAAAATGCATTTTTTTTCCATGATCATGATTTTGTTTTATATAATATACTAGTGGAATTTTATTATTTTAGTATATCCTCAACTTGTATTTAGTCCAATCCAACTTAAAATTTATTCCAATCAAACCAATCCATCTTTCAAAATTTGTCCAGAGCAAGCAAAATGTGGGTAGAAAATACCAACATCCTTACAAAAGTGTTACATGCCTCGACTGAAGCAATTATGAAAAAAAGAACGCAGCCTAATAACGATGAATGAGATCTTTATATGCCCATGGATTCTTCGAGTAATAGTTAATCTCAGCCTGAAATATTTATATACACAAATAAAAGAGTTAAATAGAATCCCATTTCATAGAACCTACTCCTGAGTTTTGATTGTACATGATGCTACTTTCTATAAACGCAGTACTCAGGAGCACATTATACAATTGCCGCCTGATCAAGAGAAACCCAACCAAAAAATGACACCATTCCGGAGTGGGCCAATTCATAGCTAGCCTGACCTGGCCAACAACAATACATCCGTGTGTCCACACAAGTAACCATAAATTATGGACACATATCTCTCATATACAGTTGTTATAAAATAAGTATTATCATTTGATGAGATATATCTTTTAATAAGATTTAGTTAAATATTTATCTCGTTTTCCCTAATCAACAACTTTTTGAAGTAATTAATCTAAATTCCAGAAGGAAGAAGAATTCAATTCAAATATATACATTAAACCTGGCAGCTGACTGGATGAAAACCAATTCAAAACTAGATAACAAATCAAACTCATTACTATCTCCAACTATGCTTCCAACATCGCTTGCACAAAAATTATTTACATATCACCCGCCTACTAAATGCTTCGTTACAATTTAAATATTACTTCAGATAATTCACAATACTGTCAGCTATTGACCAATGCAGTTTAAACCAACAAATAGCAGATAAAGATGCAAATTTGGGTACCTTAATTTCAGAAATGAATATATATATAAGAAAATAGTTAGATAAGTAATAAATCATCATACCTTTCTCATGGCAATAATTTCTGTGACGAGCTTTTCACCAATAAATTCCTTGAAAATCTCATCTCCATCAAGTGAAGAAACAGCTTCACCTAAATCCTTCGGCAACCTTTTAAGGTTATCTGATGGTTCTATATCTGTTACAGGAATCACCAAAAAATTGAATATAATTCTCAAGAAACCAACATATATTTGTGGAACATGTGAGTGGAGCCACATCGAGACCCAGCCTTATGTGACTTCACCTGACTTGGCATCTTGTATTATAGGCACGCAACTGTATCCAGTTATACATGAACATCCTTAAATCCAAACACATCCACACTAGTTTATATGAGATATTTAATTGTTTTAATAGATTTTATCTAATAATTATTAGCCAACTGCCCAACTGTGATCTTTAAAAAAAATTATTAGTCAACTGGGGACAAACTAAAAAGCCAAAAATTGCTCTATAGTATGGAAAAGGAAATTGATTACTGTCATCTGCAGTTTTGCCATCCCTGTCATCGCTAAATATAAAGTGAACATATACAGCAAATAAAGTGAACATATAGACGATCTAAGTGAACACATACAAACAAATAAGTTCAATGAAAATAAGTTGAATATGCATGTAAACTTCTGAACAAGTGATGACAACACTTATTTGTTTGTAAGTGTTCACTTAGATCTTCTATATGTTCACTTTATTGACGTATATGTCCACTTTGTATTTAGTGATGGTTGGAATGATATATTTGCCGATGGCACTTATAATTCCTGTATAGAAAAAGGAAGTCAGAAGTAACTCTTCCAACCTAACAACATCTCAATCCGACCTGACCTGACCTAACTTAACTGCTTACATGGCTTGAATCAAAAGTAGTTAAAAATAATTAATTCCACAAATTGCAATAAAATGAAAATTTGTAGTGGAACCTGTTGGTTCAGGTAAGGTGAGGCCCCTCCTTAATCCATCGATTCCAGCTGCAAGTATAGAAGCCAGACCCAAATGTGGATTCGCACATCCATCAAAGGCTTTGATTTCAAAATTGCTTACCAGCTCCAATGGGATCCCAGGTGGGCAAGCAGTACGTAAAGGAGCCTCTCTATTTTCTCTGCCCCAGCAGTGGTAAGCACCACTCCATGTATGCGGCTTGATCCGATCATAACTACGAAAAACCAATGGGGAAAGGAAAATATAATACTGATTACAAAAAGAAGAAAAAGTTCAAATATTTTTCTTTTAGGTAATTCTAAATTCTTGTGTCTGCACATTACGTTCAACACCAACCAGTGTGAAACCAAAGGTAAATAGTCTTTACATACCAAATCCGTGGTCAGGATCTAGGATTTTTATAACTGCAAAATCTGGACTGGTACTATAACAGACCCTTACAAAAAGAATTGAAATAAATTGAAACTTACCTGTTTGGTAGTGGAGCTGTAAATGCTAAGATAGCAGGGAGATGATGGTACACTCCAGCCAGGAAATTTTGACCAATCTTTGACATCCCATAGTGGGTTTCTGGATCATTTTCAGACCCAATAAAGACATTACGTCCATTATCACTTAAGCTTATGTGAACATGAGACCCGGATCCAATATCGTTCAAATAATACCTATAAGGGAAAATAAACATTAATGTAGATTAATAATTTCTTTCAATAACACAACATTGACCTGCAATATTTGCTCTTGGCCCTTGCCGCTCTTAATTTTTTTTTTTTATTTCTTATTACTTTGAAAGTTATAGGCTCTGCATGAGTTTTGAAAACATGAAGGTGGCCTGAAAAGTTAAAAAATTTTAAAAATATATGTCAAATAGTTAAAAGGGCCTGATATGGCATGCCCTAAATAGGCTCCATATAACAAGGTGCATCTAAAGTGATCAATAGTATTTTAGAACAAACATACAATAAAAAAAAAGCTATAAAATATTAGAAAGATACTTCAGATTGAAAAATATACTGTAATTCAGCAAAGGCAAATGGGACCATCTGATAGTGGTCTGGTGCCATACATTTTAGTTTGGTTCATATTTCAAACATTAATTTAATAACAGGGAGAGAGAGAGAGTGAAGGAAAAATTTCAAAGACAGCTATATACATATATTCCAAAAAACATACTTCGGAATGAAGGTGGCTATTAATCCATGCTTCCTGGCCACTGCTCTAATGACCTCACGTGCATAAATAATGTTGTCGGCTGCTAAATTGCATGGTAAGTACTTGAAAGCAAATTCAAATTGCCCCTTTCCTGCCTCTGCATGCAGCTGTGGTGAGGCAAATAAGAGAAACACATCATATCAAGCCTTAGTTGTACATAAGTACATTCAACTGAGCTTTCATTTATCCCAGATTGGCTTGAACTGTTTTAGCCTTAATTTTTTTTGAAAAAAGGTGGGAGCGTCACCCAGTTTCATTTTGTGAAATGAAACAAATTACAAAAATGCGAATTAAACCAAACACCTAAACTCAGCTATCCACACAAAGACAGCTTATAACACTTCAAAACAGCTAATCAATCCAGACTTAAACTATAACTCTTCCACAAGAACAAACACAATGCAATAACTAAAACCTAACTTTCTTAACAAAACACAATGCAATAACTTTCTCAACTAAAACCTATTTTAGCCTTAATCAACACTCAATCAGGCAATAACTCATCGACAATTCAATCTGATCAATTCTTCACTACAATCAGTTTTGCAATGAAGCTTTTAATATGTTCAATCAAATCCCTAAACGAACAGCAACATGCCAAACATCTAAAACTGTAAGTAGATGTCATACCTGTTCGACTGTAATATCCAAAGACTCAAGAAAACTATATGCTTCTTGCAACATAGAAGATGCGGTGTCAAATGCTGAGGTCGAACAATATAAGCTCGAGTCAAAAGGGCCCCACTCTTCGGCTCCATTTCTATATGAAAGTTTCTAATTAGAATCATTTGACGCAAGAAAAGGAAAATATCAAAGGGGAAAAAAGAACTGTCAGATGAAAGGAAATTTGCATTATTCAGACCTTGTCATTTTCTTAAGGATGTAAAATTCATTCTCAAATCCTGCATTCATCACCTACAATTATGTAAAACTATAAGAACGGAATTGTGTGGCTCAATTCCCTAAAGAATGAAAAGAGAATATTCACCCTTTTTTCCTTCTCTCTCCTTTTAATTAGATCAAAATAAATTCTTATGTATGTATGTCATCAAACCAAATATTCTTACCAAGTTGAACTCCTTTTGGAGGATTTTGGTGACCCGTAGCAAAGCACTTCTAGGGCAATATTCCCATGCCTCTCCAGGCTTTGCATGCATGTCAGCCAATACCATCTCTTCTTTGGTTGACCTTATCATAAGAGGGATGTCAGAGATAATTGAACCTAACAATCTATAAGACTACCAGATGCTAACACACCATTTGAATGATCTGCAACAACTCATCAGACAGTAAGCTGTGAAAATGAGATATAAGAATTAGTTTTACCAAGGGAGCCTAGCTATAGTTGTCATGTCAGGTATAAGCCGAATCTCACCCACACCAGTTAGGGTGCTGCCTTCAGCAAGTCCATCCATATAGGAAAGCAATGCCATGGATGCCTGAGTAAGACCGACACCTTTGGTCTTAACCTCCTCATAAAACCGGCCTGCCGGTACAACCTGAGGTAAAAGGATACAACAACAAATGATTTAAAATCTAAAGAATATGCTTAAACAGTCAAATACTCAAATATCATCTGAACTAGGTATACTCACTCGACATCTATGTTGACCTGAGGTATCAACCCAAATAATGCGAACAAAAACCACTTCTCCTCCATTTTGGCTAATATTGAAGTACTTTGGAACAATATTAGGTGTGAAAATATTTCCTCTGTTAATCAACCCATTAACGCTGTTTAGCTTATATAACCTCAATGCATTTTCTCTAAATATGTCTTCAATTGCTTCAAGGGCTTCTTCAATTGTTAGGTCACCATCTCCACATGTGTCGGATAGTACATTATATACCACATCTCTTGACCTCTTTGCACCTGTTTATAATTATTTACAAAATGCAAACATGTAAAATATTGCAATCAATGGTACCATAAGTTTTTAAATTTTTCATTTGACGAAACTAATATCATGTTGCATATTGAATATATTCACTTACCAAGATAAAATGTCTCAGGAAATGCATAACCGTCAGTGCTAAACATCACCTATACAATGAATAGTCACTAAAAATTAAATAAAATGGAAATTATAATATTTATGCTTTCAATATTAGATAATGTAAACTTTGAGGCATTTCAATTGAAACATTTCCATTAAATTAAAGTCAGTGATTCCGCCACCCTTTTATGGTGCTATGCTATGGATACCATAAATAAATTATTCCTTTGTGCAAAGGTAGTCTGTTTAAGGAAAACCAATAAATTAATCACTAAATTTTCATTAGAAAATATACCTTCTTAGTAGGTGCTAGCTCTAGGAGTTCCTTCAAAGAAGAGATCATCCCTTGTACACTCAGCTTTGGTATAGCCAATCCAAAATCAAGATAAACCTATGTTTTCAATTAGTATGGAGTTATTAATTAAAGAAATAAGGTTAGCCGTTTAAAGAGATGAACATTAAGATTGTTTACTAATAGACCTGGCTGTAAACTGAGGCAAGATATGATGCTTCCTTAGAGAAAGGATACGAGGCATGTAGCAGAACAATTTTAGATTTGGCAAATCTTTTATCCTCTAAAACGTTACGCAGATGTAAGGGATTACTCTTTCTTAAATCTAGGTCCTTATCTCCAAATCTGATTATTACAGAAAAAAACACATATAAATATGTAACTACAGAAATTAAGTTAGATACAAAAGCAATTGCAATTTACCCGGTATGAATTTGCAAGGGCAATTCAAAGGATACAGCTACTTCAAGACTATGTGTAAATATATAATCAATGAAGCTCTTATTTGTTATCCTGATCGGCTTATTACCTGAAATGGCAACATTTATATCACAAAATTGAACATAAATTAGTCCTGGGAACTGGGACATATGCGGGTACAACAGATCAGAAAGTTTTGTCCATTTTCATTACCCTTTCTTCAAATACATTTCTATAATTCAGTAATTTGTAGAACTATTGGTTTCGTTTAAAAAACTTGTTAGAGTATTAAGGAAAATTTGAGAAACACCACAACACCATTTAACTCCTGAAGAAGGCCTTCCTCAGCTTCTATTCCAGTGACAGATGGATCAATCTCCAACCCACTTCTGTAAGCAGCTATGCTCTTCATTCCCACTATTTTATCAGCAACTGTATAGTCGAGTTCAGGACAGCAAATAACTAAGAAAAACTGATTTGGGGAAAATCAAAACTATTTTACATTTGTTTCAATAAGAAGGATATGATTTAATCTTGGTCACAAAAACTTCAGTAAATGAATCCAAGGTCACCTTTGATTCCCTGAATTTCTCCTGAAGAAAAATAGAAAAGCACAAGATGCAGGATGAAGGTCAACGAGGATTGCTATATCTTTGCACATAAGCATACTGGTACAGTTTATACGGGCAAAACTTAAACATGATTTTTTTTTTCTTTTTGAGAAATTAAATAACTCAGAGCCTGACAAGGAATCTACAATATTGACTGAAAATAAGAAAATTATCCATTACTATCAAAGAGGAGTACTAACATCATTAAGAATAGTTTCAGCCAAATGTTCAATGCGCAATATCCTGCCAACAGCAGGGATGAAGGACTCGTGAGACTGCCAGTCGAGCATTCTATCGAGCACAATACCATCGTCCAACAAGACTGCAGATATATTTGCAGCTGCAAAGCATTTTGAGCTGATAGAACTTAGTCCCTCCAATTTTCTGTGTTCTTCCACTTTTTCTAGAGACTGTTCACATTTGTATAGTTCAGCAATATCCCTCAGGCTTCTCTGTGGTTTTAATTACAAAAAAAGAATATGTCATTATGACAGAATAATACATTGCGGATGGTACCAGAGAGCAGTATTGGTATTTAAGAGCGAGCTTGAATTTTTTGAGAGGTGTTGATGGCGAGTTTTTTTTAAAAAAATTTTTTATGATAAGATCAGTATTCTTAGAGTTCATTATGTAGTGTAGCGCTTATATTGATGGTATTTTTTTTTTGGGACACCTGTATAATTTGTTTCATCTTTTAAATGAAATTGGTAGCCCGTAAGGCTAATTTTCTCACGAATTAAAAGATCATGATCACAAAAATTTTCATGATCTTGCAAATTCAATATGGGAGTGGCTAGTGTCAAACATATAGGACACATACTCTTGTTCAACGCGATAAAATTTTAATTTTTAAGATTGGAATGGCCGATCCAAACCGCTCAAATTGTTCTATGTTATAAAATCTTTATGGAGACCAAATTTTATATTTTTTCAATTTTTTTTACTATTTTTTTGGAATTTTTCAATATGCTCAATCTAAAAAGTTCTGAACCCTTCAATTTTGAAAATTCGAAAAAAATAGTTAGAAAATATGAAAAAATATAAAATTTTATTATCAAGGATATTTTAATATAGAGATCATATTGAGCGGTTTGGATCGACCGTTTGAAATTTTAATGTGCGACGTTTGGATCGTGTTTGACGTCCTATATGTTTGATTCTAGCATTACTCATTCAATATAGTCTAATACTTGCTAAAATAGCAAACATACCCATATAAGATATATATTCACATCATATATATATTTTTTATTTACAGGGGCATTCAAAGAATCAATGGTAGCCCACAATTTGCAATTGCCCCTACTCCCTCGTCTTTTCACCCACATGTGCAGATAAGATTCAGCATTTAATTCCTCGTGGGACTTGACTACATGAGTATAGATTATTATGTTTTTACACAAAAACTGGAACCCACATGGTTACACGAATTGGAATGCACGTGGCCACTTGTCCATAAAAAAGTTAACTAAAAAAGTCACTATCCAATCTAGCAAAACGAACACGCATGGACGCATAGGAATGGCCCACGGGCTTATCTCCAAAAAAATAAAAAAAAGACGCGTAGGAATGAAAACGTTTCTGAATTCTGATGAATGAAACATTTGAGAAAAGAAAAGGGGCTCACAAAATCGTTCAAATTACTTGTGCAATCGACTATTTATCCATCATAAGTTGTCCAACTTCGACACCTTTATCTAATTTGAAGGATGCAAAGATATATGAACTAGTTAATTACCTTGAAGGAGAGAGAATGGGGAGCGAAAGAGAGAGCTTCTCCTTCAGCCTCAGAGAAGCATCGGAGGAAAGGGAACTCCGATTCGACCTCCACTAGGTTGTGCGCGTGCGCATCGATCGCTTGTACAGAATCCACGGCCTCCCTGATCAGTGCTCTGGTCCGATGGCTGCATTTAGTCGTCGCCATTGCTGATGTCACTGTTTCTTTCTTCTTCCCACCTAGTATCTTTCTATCTATCTGGTGTCTCTGTCTTATATTAGATAGTTTCAAACTCTTGCGTGAGAGAATTTGACCGCGTAGGTGTTAGTGGAAAGTGGAGACGCGAGGGAGGCGACCTGTGGAGGTATACTGGTATAATGGTATTGTATTTATTGGATTTCGGATAAAAGTATTATTATATCCACTAATTGATTGGAGCTCGAGATCCGTTATGGAAATTAGTCCATTGCATATAGGGCTGTCAACGTTCAAACGGAACACGGAACATGCCTGTTCCGTTTCCGTTCGGTTTCAGTCAACGTAACTGAAATTAATTCCGTTTAACCTTCCGTTTCGTCAAACGTAACACATTTCCATTCCGTTTAACGTTTCGTCTTTTATTTACCATTGATTTGAGCGGAATTCCGTTTTTCGTTTCAGTAACGTTTATAAATTTTATTTCCGTTTCCGTTCCATTTTCAGAAACGAAATTGAAATCTCTACCGTTTAACGTTCCATTTGGACAGAACGGAACGAAAAACGGTGGCGGAATGAAATACTGACAGGTCTAATTGCATATGGGAGAGCTCTTTCAATTATGGGAGTGCGGACAAGAGTAATAATGATTCGAGGCAATGGATGCAAGGGGTAATAAATTAGGGGTTCATTATTAGTCAATATTTATGTATTTATTATTTTAAAAGGAGGGTATTATTTACACATTTTTAGGATTTTATTATTATTTTTTATTATGGGTCAAAGATAGTAGTCTATATATGTTTTCTCTAGTATAAAAATTTTATTCGGATTCTTGCAAAATTTTCCGATTTACTCATGCTTATATATTGTCTTAATCAATTTGTTTTCTTATCAAATTATTATTGTCTCTATTATGAATGATTTTATGAATGAGTGATTTAATGTTGAATTTTGTATAATTTCTAATTAAAATAGGTAAATCATATATAAAGTTTTTTTTAAAAAATAAATAGTCTTGATAATGTATTGTGATTTGTATTGGGTTACTATGAAAATTTTATTTGTATTTTTTTTTCAAAGTGATACCTTATACAGCTATTTCCCCAATGTCAGTGTATGTCTAGACAATTCTGATGCATTTTTAAGACTTTTTGAGTGCGAGCGGAGACTGTAGGGATGAAAACGGGGCGGATACGGAGCGGATAGTGGTCATATCAAATTCGTATCCATATTTTTTTTCGGATTCGGATACGGATACGGCGCGGATGTTAAACGGATACGAATACGGTTCGGATATTGTCGGATATGGATATGAATACGGATATATTTTGTCGGATACGGATAATATTTTGCTCAATTTATTTTATTAAACAAAAGACAATATTCAAACTGAAGAGTGTAATGTTTATTTTTTTATGACTACTATAGAATTAAATAAAAAAAATATAGAAAGACAACCACAAAAAAACATTTTATTTGCACATATTGAGACATCACAGAAAGCAAACTTTAATCAAGTTTATAGAAAAATTGGCATCATCTTATAGTAAAAAAAAATAATCGTCAAATTATGATGCTATATATATAATTGAAATAGTTATACCTATATGTCAATTATGATGTTATTTTAAAAAAGTGTTCATTACCATATACAAAACGGATATCCGTTTTGTATAGAAATACGGATACGGATAAATATCTGTATCCGCTTCCATATCCGCACTAATATTGCTTTCCATATCCGTATCCATATCCGTTTAAAAAAATCCGAATCCGCATCCGCATCCGTTCGGATACGGATAGTATTATCCGAATCCGCTATTTTACGGATATGGATACGGTTCGGAGCGGGAATTATCCGCCCCGTTTTCACCCCTAGCGGAGAGGCACATCAGGGTAGATATTTAAAATTTAAAATATGATTTTTTTAAACAAATACATTTATGTTTTCTTAATTAATAAACGATGATATGGATTACTGAAAGTGGACAAACCAAGGGGTGAACCAAAATTGCTGAAAGTGGACAAACCAAGCCTTACATCTTTTATTACGTCTATAGTTGTCTAAATAGATGTAATTAATTATGAACCAAGTTTATTCAACCAAACGTAACTTCTATTATACCGGTCCCATTGCAAATCTTATGGCGCACATGTACCGTATTCAAGCTTCTTCAGTTCTCTTCTTATCTCTTTTGATAGTATAGAAAATAATTTTTTTGTTGACCCTTATACAACTCTTTTCTCCTCACACAGTGACACTCACGTGATTGATGAATCACGTTTCCACTTTCCACTTGCTCCCTCTCTCTTTTCGACAAATAACATTTTCTTTGACCCTTATACCTGAGTCACTCTCATATTAATCGCGCCAAATTGCGCTCTCTCTCTCTTCCCGACACAAAATTTCCACAATTTAGCCGAAGCTGCTGTAGTGCAGCTGGTATGGCAGTAGATTTTTCACGGGAGAGATCACAGTTCGATCCTCACTAATGAGTGGGTGTGTAGGCCTACGGGCATATGTCAAAAAAAAAAAAATACTATGAATGTATATTAGTAAACCGTATACAAATTTGAAAACATAACACATGAAATGATATTAAAAAAAATGCCAGAAATTTATGAGACAACAATAAGATAGTATTGACAACATATTGATTTTTATTGAGGAAGTTTCCGCTACCAACATTTTGGTTGTCTTCAAATGCTAATATTTTGCTATTTAGTTAATTTTTTTAATTTTAAAATTCAAACATTAAATCCAAACCGTTGTTCTTATTTAATTTAATTTAATGGATGATGCGTTTTCATATAAGTTTTGAAAATTTTAGAGTTTTTTTTATACTCGATCAAAGGCTAAAACATGAACGTATTAAAATAAATCTATCATAGTTAATAAAGTTCGTTAGTTTTTCTATCTCTTGATCGAGTATCAAATAAACTCCAAAATTTACAAAATTTATATGAAATTGTATCGCTCGTTAAACTAAATAAGATTAATTTGGATTTAATGTTTGAATTTTAAAATTTGAAAAAATAATTTAATAACAAAATGTTGGCATTTGGAGGCAACTAAAATATTGGTAGCGGAACTTTTCTCATTTTTATTATATTTTTATTTTTTATGATTGATTTTTATATGTGAGACTTTATACGGCAATTTCCACGTATGTCTGGACAATTCTAATGAATTTTGGGACTTCTGATTGCGAGGCAAATCATGGTGGATATTTAACCCACAAGCCTTTTACGATAGAAATCATAATCTCTATTGGATATTTAAATCTAGCGGATTGAAAGCAGGGAAATTAATAAGGCTCTAGTCCGATCATGGGCCTGATGAATTTGTCTGACTTAAAATTTATGTGGGGCCAGTTTAGTGCAGGTTTGTTTTTTTCTTTTCTTTTCTTTGAATAAATAAAAACAAATGAATATTTGAGTACAAATCTTGAATATAAAGCGCAAAGTGTAAACTTAAAGAGTGTTAACAATTCTAAATTTCTGCTGGATAGTATGAGATAATTTGGTGTAAGTTGGTTCTGTGTCAACAGGAATTTATTTTCTCATGCCAGCGCAGGTGAAAAAAAAAAGAAGAGTTTCCTCTGTATTGTATTCTGTGTCAAATCCGGTACAATAATTTTATGATCTAAAAAGATCCAAAAAGATATAAAACAAAAAAAACGATCCAAAAAGATATAAAACACGTTTTAAATACTACAGCAATAACACTCACTTTCATTATTTTTCCTTATTTTATATTTTGCAAATTTACATAAAAGAAAACTACCAAATCACACAATAATCTAAACTTCACCCTCCATCCATCATCATCAGGTTCCTCACACAAAACCACCGTTGACTCGAATGACTTGACCATTGACCCAGCCGGCTGCCTCACTCACCAAAAACCCAACAACTGGTGCGATGTCCTTGGTCTCAGCAATTCGGCCTGAGCTCCTCTCAGTCACCCTTTTCACAAACCCCTCATCCTTTCCTGCAAAAAAGAGTTCCGTCTTTACGGGGCCAGGAGCCACGACATTTGCTGTGATGCCTGCTTCTTGCAGCTCCTTGGCAAGGATCTTTGTCATCGTCTCTACGGCTGCATTTGTGGCTGTATATGCAGCATATCCAGGTAGCAGCGTGCCATTGATAGATGAAGAAAAAGTCACAATTCGCCCCCAGCCGTTACGCGATAACCGTTTAGCTGCCTCCCGACACAACAGAAAGGTGCCACGTGCGTTAACCTTAAACATCTCATCGAAATCGTCGACCGTGGTATCAGCAAGTGAGGGATATTTAGAGTTCAAAATACCCGCACATGCGACAAGAATGTGGGCCTGGCTGCCGAAAGCCTGTTCAGCTCTGTCAAACATGGAACGAACGACATCAGGATCTGACACATCACCTTGAACAGTTACCGCACAAGGAGTGTCAATCGAGCCACCATAGCAGGAGTTGAGCTCGGCTGCTAGACTATCAGCCAGTGCAGAGTTGGAGGCATAATTGAGGACCAGACGTGCACCAAGGGATGCCAGGTGCGAGGATATTTCACGTCCGATGCCCCGTGATGCACCGGTTATGATTGCGATTCTGCCTTCAAGCGGTAGAGCAGGAGCAAGATTGATTTGAGTTGTCATTTTGCCGGTTTGATATGCTTGTTAAAATATTTCTGGATGTTTGTTGGAGCCTTGGAGGTGTAATGATTGTTGTTATATAGTGATGGATTTCTTGAAATTTAGTTGATATATATATCGTCACGGATGAACGAAGATTGTTAAAATATTTCCTGGTGTTTGTTGGAGCCTCGGAGGTGTAATGATTGTTGTTATATAGTGATGGATTTCTTGAAATTTAGTTGATATATATATCGTCACGGATGAACGAAGATTGTTAAAATATTTCCTGGTGTTTGTTGGAGCCTCGGAGGTGTAATGATTGTTGTTATATAGTGATGGATTTCTTGAAATTTAGTTGATATATATATCGTCACGGATGAACTAAGATTGTTAAAATATTTCCTGGTGTTTGTTGGAGCCTCGGAGGTGTAATGATTGTTGTTATATAGTGATGGATTTCTTGAAATTTAGTTGATATATATATCGTCACGGTCCCACGGATGAACCAAGATAGCTCGCCAGCTCAGAGGTCATGACTTTTAACTTTGAACTTTAGATTCTCTGTTTTGCAGTCGAACACATCATTTTGCGTGGCGGGTCACAAGTGCTTGAGTATTTTGGACTCACGCAGGTTCTTGTGCTTCTCCTAAGGCCATTCACGCATTGAAGTATTGAACCACATAAGCTGGCTGTTAATATCTGTCATATTAAATCCAAATTGGAGGTCTCTGCTGTCACTTTAATGTTTAATGATCATCTATCTTGCGTCATTTAACATTTGACTGCACCAGCAACTCAAACTTGGAGTTTAAACTCAAATTGATCAGGAATGCTTGCCTGAATAAAATATAGCCTGGTATATGCCTTTTAATTAAAAGAAAGAATCTCAATGCGTGTAACTATTTATGATAGTTTTTATGTAATTTTTAAATTTGAAAACTTTCAATGCGGATTTTGGAAGTTCATACAACGTTTTTTGGTCTTGAAAATACTCCTGTAGATCTCGTCGCGAGATTTTCGGACTATGATCATACGTCCAAGATAGACATTTTCAATTAAAAAGTTGTGTATGTTTAAAGTTCTAATATTAAAAAAATGTATCCCAACTGTATCTAAGAAGTATCCGGACCGAATCCGCTAATCAAACGCATTAAAATAATAGAATTCTCTACGTGACGTATCCTACGTATCGGATACGTATTCCGGTAAAAATTTAAAGTATCCGCACAACATTGCTGCGACCTCTAGATTAGATGAATAGTTTTATTAATGAAGAAAGTTGAAAACCACTTCAACCAGGCCCAATGAGTGATGACCCAGTCTTTAGGCCGAACTCGGTAGTTATAGTTATAGCCCAAGTTCTAGATTTTTTTTTTTTTTTTTTTTTTTAAGAAAGAGGCAGGTTTTGTCGTCTAATTTTTTTTTCACAAATTAATTATTGATGCATGAGGAATTTATATCTTGATTTCTTTAAGACCAGTCTAATATTTTACCACTTACTCACTAGACCACACGCTAGAATAATATCTTTGTTGATTGACGAAGGTTAAAATGATAATTCGGTATACTATTTGACTGTTAACTTTTAAATTAGGGGCCCCATATTTCTCGCGAGCTCTATATAACACAGTTAAGCACACACAAGAGGTATATACTTACATCAGCACTCTGAACTGCATCACTATAATGTCCATACTGATCTTGGACCTATGTCAGGTCATCAAATTTGTACGCTTAAATACACAGTGATCAAGAAGTAAAAGTTAATGTTAATTCAATAAATAATTAAATAAAAGAGCTAATAGACAAATTACAAAACAGTTTAAAAAAATGCTCATCGATTATAAATTTACGAACTAAGTACCATTTGTTGGAAACATTATGTATATTTTAAGTTTCAACCTTTCTAGTTGTAGCATGATATTGATGGGCATCATCTCTTTAAGGGGAGACTAATGTTCGAGTGACATGAATACAAAATAAATGAATGCATGACAGGATTGCTATGGCCTTGCTGTCGTCTTCGTTATTGTATTTTTTTTTTAAAAGGGAATAAAATAGTTGTTTTTTTTTTAAAAAAAAAAAAGATAAATTAGGGTCAAGCCTCCCAATTTATTTTTAAATTAAATGTCTATGAAAATTCTCTAGCCGGATTTCGAACATGTGACATTTCACTTAGGATGCATTACTCTTTGCCACTAGCTAGACTAATAGCTGGTTCTCAAAAATAGTTGTTTAAATAAACTCTAACAAAGATTGTATTAAAAATGTATTTATTTATATAATTAGTATATGTTAATTTACATATATCCGTTAATATTTGAAATATATTCGCATTCATATTCATATTCATATTCGACAAAAATCAAAACTGCATCTGTAATCGATTCATATCCGAATTGTGTATTAATTCCTATCCCGACATATCCGTATTCATTTTATACTGGAGAAAAAATGGATACCTATATGGCTTGATCATTGTCTGATCTGTATGTGATTCATTTTCAGCCTTACATTGAACAATTCAAATCGATCATTTGAAGGTTTCATATTGAGAATCAACAGGGGGTTGATCTCGGTTAAATCGATTTGACTGTACCTTCTCGCCTATTTCATTTGTAAATTTTTTATTATGTTGAATTAGTTTAAAGAAAATTGGATTATATTGTTTATTACGGCCATATGAACTTCAAATTATATAATAAATCTAATAAAATATCAAGGATAAAGCTAGATTTGAAGTGCTGAGATTTTGTGTAGTAATGTAAGTACAATATATGAATTATAATCGTCAAAATATATTCCATGAGGATATGGCATGATAAAATAATAAATATTAGTGCCGATTCTCTAAGTTATATTTTTGAAAATTGTTGAATACTTGTCTCTTTTATTTAACATTTATAAGCTTGAGAGAGTACCCTTCAAAAAAAAAAAAGCGTGAGAAGTTGCTATTATGCTTAATATTTCAGTAACGACATTGAAAAAGAAAATTTTCTATAACCCATTTTCCGTTGATGAAATGGAACCGACGAGACCATGCAATTAATACTAACTGTAACAACGAGCTCCCTCCAAGTGTACAGTGGACCAACTTATCGAGGATTGAGCTGACGATGCAACGACACGTGTCACGCGATTTACAGTGCTAATTAACGAGGCATAAGTCGTAACCAATTCGCAAGAGAAAGTGACTGATTCCAACCTCCCATTGACACATGCTAGCACTTGGTAAAGTAATTAGCAACTTTAATTATTATTTTATGTAGTTTTTTGACGGAGGTCATATTTACTTTACCTCGTCTACACGTTAATTTGAAACTTGACTAGGCCGGCCAGAGAATATATTGGCTGTCTTTCATGGTTTGACACAAAGCGCACATAGTCTCGCATCCAATAAAGCTTGCAATTTGGATTACAAAAAATAAGATATTGGTGGGCTTCCAACTAGCAATCTCATTTATTGTTGGTGACATATTTTTGCATAAATTATTTTGATATGTTGGAATGATCTCAAAAGTATATAAGAAGTTAATGCAGCAACCGTTTGTGTGCGTCTTTGTTAGGTATTGCTAATGACATACGGAAAATTAAGGCATCATCAAATTATTTTATTTTATTTTCGTATAAATTACTAAAAGATTTAATATTATTAATTACAAACATAACATTAATTTTACTCTTTTTTCATTAAGATATGTTATTAATTAGTTTTTCAATAAAAAATCTAATTAACCAATTTATCTTATCATTAAAATGGAGACGCTTTTTCATTTTTCAATACGACAGGAGAAAACAGAGAGATGTTCTATTTGTGTATAGTCCTCTAGGGGTGCCAATGGTATGTCGTTTATCTTTTTCCATCGACGTTCCGTCCAAACGGAACGGTTAGCAGTACAAAAAAAGCATTTCGTTTTAGAAACGGAATGGTAAACGGAATGGGAGGACATACCATTGCTGAAACGGAATGGTAAATAGAATGTCCTATTTTGCTTTCGTTTCAACAAATAGTGCAGTTTTAGTGTAAAAACACGTCGTTCCGTTCCGTTCCGTCCAAACGGTACGAATAATGGAATGAAATGACATATCGTTTTCTAAAACGAAACGAAAAACAAAATGGAATGAATATACCGTTGTGGAACGGAACGGCAAACAAAATGGTCCATTTTGTTGCCGTTTCGAACATTAAACAGGCCTATAGTCCGCGCCTGAAATATTCCCGCCGACCGTGCCTAAACTCAACTGACACCTCAAATTAGCATCCAACGCTTTCCTTATCAAGCACATATGAGTATATGACTTGATCTACGAAATAACTAAGGATTGGCGGTAGCCGTAGCACTAATTTCTGCTATGACCTTGAAAATATTATATATGATGAACTTCTGCGCATCTCAAATTACGGTTTTAATTGCATTATAGACAGCATTGGACGTCCTTTGTCACAGACAAGACTCATGACTATAATCTCAAACTCTTCTTAATGCAAGAAAAAAAAGGAAAAATAAATATTAAATAAAATATAATTATAATGTTGTGCATATGTGGATGATGAATTTAGGATAAATTTTATGGGGTGCACTTATAATATTGTGGACGTAAGCCACAAAAATTGCAGCCTAGTTTTTTTTAAAGATAAATTGAGAATTAGTCTCCTAAATTATTTTTAAATTAAATGTTTATGAAAAATCTCCCAATCAGATTTCGAACGTGCGATCTTTCATTAAAAATGTATTGCTCTTTGCTACTCGATTAAGAGTTCGATTCTCAATTGCAGTCTAGTTGTTGATCTGCATGCATTGGTTAAGAAGTGTGAACGGCGCTATTAATTTCTAATATTCTAAGTTGAGGGAATAGCGATGGCAGAGACAAAACTAGCCTGATCTCTCGAAGAATGCCACTGAAGTATCTTTTATACATATAAACTTTTTTTTCCTTCTTTCCTTTATCCTTTTTTTTTAATGAATAGGGGCATCTTTTTTTTTTTTCCTTCGTTCCTTTATTCTGTCATGTTGAAAACAAATTAAAGAGGTGTCTTCATCTGATTAATTAAGGCATACAATATTTAATGAAAAGGGGAATATATAAAGAATGATGTTGAGTTTTAAGGCATACAATACATAAATATTGTCCCTTCTTCTTGTTGTTATTATTATTATTTTTTGAAGAAATTGTTGTTATTTATTATTATTATTTTTTGTTTAACAGAGAATCAAATTTATTCATATGTACCTTATATGTTTCACTAGACAATGAATCAAAGTGAAACTAAACATACGTGAAATATACCTAGGCAAACAAAAATGAAAATTAATTCTCATATCGTGGGTCAAATGATTTTGGCCTTCAAATTAGTGTTCGAGGTAGTTAATTTAATTTCTTTCCTTTTTTTTTTGTCGGAATTCGAAAAATATTCCTCTTCATACTCCCGAAGTCTGTCCATGTGAATCACCACCATGAGTTTTGTTCATGCTGTATGAAAATTTATTTTTTAAACCATGTTAATTTAGAGAGAAATGTCATCAATTAGTGTCAAGTAAAATATCCTTTAAATTAATTAAATGGAAACAGTTGCCATCATCAACTAATTAATATAGAAATCGGCACTTATATATATTAGATTGACACTAAAATAGCACTGAAATTAACACCATACATTCTCCAGTTAGACGTAAAAGAATAACAATAATATAAACAATCTTTTGACATCTGGAGGAATTATGACAACTTAAGTCAAGATAACGCACTATCTCTCGTTACCAAGTCCCACATTTCACACACACTACTAATCAGTTTACACCTACTACTTGCATGGTCCTAAACCCCTATAAATACCTTGCACTTGCAGTGCTTCAAATCACACTCTTCAGCCCTCCCTCACAGTGACACTAATTAAGTATCAATGGCTCACACTAAACTTGTAGCTCTTGGCTTAATAGCAATGCTTTGCATTGGCTTGTCTAATGCAGCTAGATTAGGAGTTTCAGGCGGCGGCGGAGGTGGTGGTGGTGGTGGTGGAGGTGGTGGTCATAATGGCGGGTCTGGCTATGGCTCAGGCTATGGAGAAGGTGGTGGTTCAGGAGGATCTGCTGGAGGTGGATATGGCAGAGGCGGTGGCGGCGGTGGTGGCGGAGGTGAGGGCCACGGTAATGGTTATGGATCTGGTAGCGGATATGGGTCTGGATCCGGGTATGGTGAGGGTGGTGGTGCTTCCGGTGGAGGTTATGGAAGGGGTGGTGGCGGTGGAGGTGGCAGTGGATCAGGCAGTGGTGGTGGAAGTGGGTCTGGGTATGGGTCCGGCTATGGATCCGGGTATGGTGCTGGTGGTGGCAATGCTGGAGGATATGGCAGAGGGGGAGGCGGTGGCGGAGGTGGTGGTGAAGGATCTGGTGCTGGACATGGGTCAGGGTACGGGTCTGGTTACGGGTCCGGGTACGGCAGCGGTGGTGGAGGCCATCATTGAGATTTTGATAAGACCTGTAATGAGGACAATATGGTTGCATATGCTGCTTGACACCTTATATGTTGTGCAGGCTAAATAACTGGTACAAGTAAATAAGCGGAGATATATATGTCGCACACTCGGGTACAATTTAGGAATAAAAGGGCTTGTCTTGTCAGTTTGGACAACTTGGAGTTGCTTGTAATTATCTTATATTATATACTTGTAATTTTGTAATGTAGAGTTGCATAATACTATTTTAGTAACTTGTGTGTCTATTAAATATTACTCCAGTGTGAAGCTGTGGAAATCTAATTAGTGAATACTGAAAAGCATCTGATGCATACTGAATTTTCTGTAAAAACTAAAAAGAAAAAAAAAGGACTTGTTTTAGTTGCATTCTTGTACGCAAATGCAAGTACGCAACGGTATTGGAATTCATAAGTTCAGTTGTGGACTTGTGGGTAGTTTGTCCGGCCCATTACAAAGAGACATTTTCTTCGTAAAAGTTCGGCCCTTCAAATTTGATCAATTTGTCCCAACCAGATTGGTTTGACACAATGTTTAAAATACCGTACTGGAGGTCGAACGGTTGAGTTATGAGTTACGAGGTTTTTCGGGTTTAACCGGTTTACCGGTTTTAAAAACCGGACAACATCATGTGATTTTTAAAATATATAAACGTATTAATATATATATACAAAAAATAATAATATACTAGGTGGGGAAGCGCGACTTCGCCGAGCCATGGTGAATTTTTTATAATTAACGAATGTGATTTTTTTATAATTTTTTATAATTAGTAAACTATAACGTGCTTACTATCATAATTTAGTGATTTTATTTCTGTAATTGTATTTCTGCATTTTTATTTATGTTTATATTGAAACATGCTTACTATCATAATTTAGCACTGACATTTTGAGATTTATTAAAGGCAACATGAAGTATATATAATAAGTATATCTTAGATTACTTATTATTATTCATATAAAAAAAGCATGCAACATTATGTCTGTATCATATATAGTAAGTTAGAATTGCAATTTAGATTTCTCATAAAAGGAAGACCTTAATTTGTTAAAAAATGCGTGTATAGAATTAGCTTTTCCTTGGAGGCTAAAGTGGTCAATATTAGTAAAAGAAAATTGTAAGAAAAAAACTAAAATTACGCCTATAAAAAATGTGTTAAAAAAATCTTTCTTGCTTAATGTGTATAAAAGTAACTTCCATAAAGATGTGTATCTGATAAACGTCACGTAATTGTATCTATATCAGATAAAATAATACATGTCAAATGGAGTAGGTACAAATATTCGAAGGTGCATTATTGTCTAATCGGTGATCCCTCCAAAAATGAGACCAAGTTGAAGTGGCATTGAAAACCTAAACATCACCTGTGTAATAAAAAAGGGTATCAAATTTATATGATAAACTTATTTGAAATTCTTTATTTATATGATAAACATTATGTCAACATATAGTATACAAAAGTCAGATGAAAAATATTAATAATAAGTTCAAATAAAATATATTTAATGAAAAATCTTAAAAATTAATAGTTTTATTTCGTACCTAGAAAGCTTGTCATCTTCCACAATTTCAGACAACTTATTTTTATTCTGAGACGTTTTATCTTCATCATCTCTTGTAATTGCAGCCAGTGCAAGTTTTTCATTTTGAACTATAAGTTCTGACTGTAAGATATTATAGACACGGTGATTCTTGTATAAAACTTGTAATTTTCCTGAGACGGTGAATTTATACTTCTTTCCTATCAATTTCTTCAACGGTGGTGGTAGTTCATTACAATCCAGATTGCTTTTGTCCTTTACTTCTGATGCTTTCTCACCAATCATATATTGAGCAGTATTTCCTATAGCACTGAACTCGGCCTCTCCAGTGTCATCTTCCACTTGCCATAATTTTATAACTACATTTTATATATAATAAATAGTTTAGGAGATTTACAATATATATACATTAATGAAGACTATAAAAATAAAATATAAAATAATAAGGATATTTACCATATGACAGGTTGCTCTCTCTTTGTTTCACATCCCACGCACCAAGATTGTCTCAACTTCCCATTACACTTGGGACAGCCTTCATAGTACCAGTCGAATGGATTGTTCACACCAACAATCTGAGCAACACATAAATATTGTCCGGTCTGACAATTACCGCCATTAGAAAACATAATATAATTAATATCTTGTATAAAAAATTAACATTAAAAGGATAATTTTACATTAATAAAAAGGCATAAAATGAAAGTAAGTGTTAGCCACTAACAGAAAAGTTGTTTAATGGTAACATTGAGAGTTCTCCCAAGAAAATTTTGATCTGATCAATGTTTTGTGCATGTGCGTTTGATGGTGAACCTTCATTAGATACAATAGCATCTGTATTTTGTATGGCAGTATCATCACAATGTACACTGTCATGAAATATTTTTTTATAGTATTAGTTATGAAAATATTTCCTGCATCAATATATAAGTTTATAATATCATATAGCTGTAATAGTAAAATCATCCTAACCTTTCTAAGTATTCCTTGATTTCTTTAATTCCACGATCCATGTAAAACCGAGTTGCAGCATATGCGTTTAATGAATATTTCCCTAAGAATTTTAGAAGTATATTTCAACAAAGTACATTACTTAATGTCTCAGCACATTTAAAATATACATGCATATATATATGCATATTATATATATAATATAGTAATACATACCTCGGTACGGTTTCAACATAACAGAACTACATGCAAGAATTATAGGTTGATTGTTTGATTTCGCATAGACCCCATCAATGTCTAGCTCATCAACAAAATGCGCCCATAGAGTCATTTCCACAGTTTGCCCACTATTCAATATGGAAATATGTCATATGGAATACACACACACACACACACACAAATAAAGATAATAATAAGTTTTATTTAATTGAATGAAGGAAAAATGAGAAACCTTTCATTTGTCATGTAGATTGTTTGCATAAAAATGAGAAACCTTTCATTTGTCATGTAGATTGTTTGCATTTTCGTAGGCTTGCCATTTGCCAATTTTTCTTGGATAGTAGTAAAATGAGACACTCTTCCTATCACATCTAGTTTAATACAAATGTGTATAAGCAACAATTTTTTTTAAACATTACAGATAAAGATTGAAATTTTTAAACATAACACATACCAAAAGGTTGTTTCTCATCAGTTATTTTTGTGCCAATATCTTCTAAACGCTTAAAATCAAAATAGCACACAGGTACATCATGCAAACCAGGGGATAATGGCGTGACATAGGTCTGACCAGAGAAATAGAGAGTGAAATCATGTTTTACTGTACGGAATGCAGAGTTCTTGATGTGTTCGACAGTAAAACGACCAATTTCACATATATTTCCCTCAACGAAATCTATCTCCATGCGGCGATAAATATTGATGGGCATAACTCCTTGGATTGCATCCCCCTATTGAAATTGTCCAAAACAAAACGATTCAACACTACTATTAATTTAATGATATGATGAAAATCTTTTCTAATACTACTAAACAGTTAGTTATCAGAAAGTATTTCCAAACCAAGATAAATATAAAAATATGACATACCTCTTTGTCCAACAAAACAAAATTCATTTCCCATACGTTATTGCTCTTGGTATCAATAGCTTGCCAAATCTTGAATACGCTTGAATGAATCACACCTTGAACTCTGTTAGTAAGTTGAGAGATTGCTAGAACAATGTCCATGGCTGCCTGAATCTTTTCTAGATTAAAAAAAAATAAAAAAGAAAGCTTTGATGAAACAAAAAAAATCAAATTATCAACTCCAGTGAATAAAACGCATAATATATATAGGAAAAAAGTACCTCTTTGAATTTTGTATTCTTTTCACGTAAAAAAACTACCTTTCAAAATTTTTTCTCGTTTGATGCAGAATCCTGAACTTAACATGCATATATATATTTAAAAAAAAAACTGGTAGGGCTTCTGCCCTAAATAACTTGCTAAAAGAAGTTGACAAAAATTAGGAGTTCAAAATTATAAATTCTGCCATATAAAATTGGTATAAGCATTCTAACCAAAATAAACTTCTAAATATAAGATCCGTAAGAATGGTAATTAAAAAGGGTAATAGCAAAATTGTAAAATTTCGGATGTTAATAAAATTTCTGCGTATGAAACTTTCCAAAATTTAAAATTAGTAACTTCTATCATAGGAAGTTGCCATAAATATACTTATTATATAATTTTTTCCATAAATCATTTTTAACTTTTAATTCTCTTCAATTTTAACAATGTTTCTTATGGGATGTGATTATCTGTTTAAGAGTCTTAAGAACTTCAATCAAACAAAAAAAAAAATTAGGGAAAAACAGTAAAAGAACTTCAATCAAACAAAAAAAAAAATTAGGGAAAAACAGTAAATTACTGCTCGTATTGGACTTAACTGGTACTTGCTATGTAATATAACTGGTACAACATAATTTGAGAGAATTTCCTTAGATTAGTGAAGCTTCCTTAATTTGACAGCAAGCATAGAAAAATTTCATATAGTGTGTACTTCCTAAATCCTAATCCAAACGTACCCAAAATCCCAAATAGATAAATATCACAAAATATTTTTCAAATATTGGCATTAATTTCTAACCAAACCACAACCTAGATCAACAGACCAGCTGTAATCACCTATTAAAAAAATACAGAAAAAACCAAATAGCTTGAGAGAAGTCGAACCTTGAGAGATGTTAGAGATATGTCCTAGAAGCCAATTCATTAGGCTACTTCTATAGTTTATGTTATTGGTGATTTCAGATCATTTGTTCTTTGATTTACTCGTTGACAGTTCATTCAGGTTGAGGATCTGGATTATAGATCACTGTTATTCATTTAGTAGTAAATGACAACGATAAATCTAAAAGTCCATAATCTTGATAATTAACAAAGGACATTAATTATCAATAAGGTTAGTATGCAAGTTAAGTGATGATTAAGTTCTATAAATCATAGGTTAAGAGTAACCAACTTAATTGCATATGTATATGTTATAGAACATAGTACAGGACTGGACCCCACGAAATAAATATATGGATTGTGTTACGTGTCATTATTTATTTCGTTATGATTTTGGTTCTAAGTTTGAGATGATTATCTTTTCCACATGAGGATGGATGCTATAAATCATGTCTACCGCTGATTCCTGATAAAGGCTGCTATACGGACTTGATTTAAGTATTCTTGAATTGTGCGGGGAAAAGTTAATTATCAAGAAAACCGTATGTCCCTCATTAATTCACTTAGTGAGTGACGATATCTGTTTGGGCCCCTTGATGGAGATAGATTGTTTGCTAGCAACTGATACAATTATCTCTAGATCAAGAAACGTATAATCTGCAAGAATGACACGTTCCTATCTTGGATTATACGATGATATCGTGTGACATAAGAATCAAAATAGAGAAACTAATTATTCTCTCATGCAGGATTGAAATATTGTAGCAGTACACTATTTATGTGAATTGGGAATCATAACGTGTTGCTAGATACCGCTTATGATTATTGGAATTAAATAGCGATTTAATTCCATGTCCAACATAGCATAAATCCTCAAAGGGTCACACATAATAAGGTGTTTAACCACACGTGCATTAATTGTTTATTTGCAACAATTGGTTTTGCAAAATATGATAAGTTGATTAATTAATCGTATACCGTTATGGACCGTTATGATTAATTAAGTCAAATAGATCATATAGAAATAATTTAATGCATTGACTAATTCCATATTAATTATTAAATAGTTAATAATTAATTATAATCAACACATTTAATTATTTGAGCAATTGGGCCTTTAAATTAATTAGTTAATTTAATGTCCAATGGAAGGTGTAATTAAATAGAAGAGAATTGGGCTCAACTAGACTTGAGGCCCAACCCAATTTAAGGGTTGGTAGGTGCGGCTAGGGAGGGGCATTTTTGTCCATCAAAAGTTGGATGAGAGCTAGGGTATGAGGTCTATATAAAGGGGTGTTCTTTGGGAGCAAACCCTAGCCTCCACACACCTCTCTCTCCTCTCTCTCCCTTGGCCGAAATTCCCAAAGAGGAAGGAAAATTTTCAGAATTTTTCCTCTCTTTCTCTCTTCTCTTATCCACCTCTTAGCTCATGTGTTGAGCAAGCTTTTCCACTAAATTAATTGGAGAATTAACTTGAAGAGGGAAAGCTTTGGAATTAGACACACTTCTCTCAATTACTAGCATAATTGATTTGAGAAGGTGGTTAATTCCTTAGTGGACTCGAGACGCACGGCGTGGAGGTTCTTGGAGAGCACGCCACCGACACCAATCCGTTGGAACGAGCCTCTTGGTTGCGATACCAAGAGAGGTATACTTCCAACCCTTTTTCTCGTGTGTTTGAATAGCTTGTGTACTAGATCCTTTGTGTGTGATGTTCTTGGCTTAATTAACTTGTAATTAGCTAAATAAATGAAAATTACACACTAACTAACAAGAGAGATTATTAGCGGTAAGACTCGACTTGTCCCTAGGTGAGTTGCACTCGACAATCATCCGCCCAGAATGGCAACTGGTATCTCTCCCTTGCAACTCTGATGCAGAGGCATGAGGCATATTATTAGAACTGGTACTATTTTTTGTACTGGTTCCGGTAAATATACACTTAGAAGTGCAAAATCATCACTTTTTTCAAAATGGCCTTAAATTATAACCAAATTAAACCAAGAACAAAGGGGAACAATTTAATGGGCCGAAATGTAACTAATTTTGAAAAATATTATAGAAATAATCTATATGGGTCTAATCTCAAACTGTCGATAGGAGCTCTGATAATCATTTGCTTGAACATTCAGTAATTGCTTGAACATTCAGTAATCGCTGTCGATAGTTGCTGATGCCACAGCACAGCCGACGCTACTTAGAGAAGGCGAGATGTGAGAGGTTGGACTTGGAGAGAGAGTAATTGGTGTGGTGGTGAGGTGAAGACTTGGCAGAGGAGCAGCATAAGAGGCGGTGGGGCAGACCAGAAGGGGTTGATCTCAGCGAGAGAGAGAGGACTTAGGGTTTGGCTCTAGACAGCGGTCCACGGAGAGGAGACCGAGTGGTCGGTGGATGAGGAAGGAAGGAAGTCCTCGTGGAGGAGGAGGAGGAGGAGGAGGCGGCGTCTGCGGATGCGATTGGCAGGGAAAGAGAGGACAGAACGTGTACAGTGTACTCCATCTATTTATTCGCTGATCAACGGATCATATCGATCGATCTGCGATAAAAGTATTGAACGGTACGATGGCCGTGTCGCCAGCGAAACAAAAAAACAGACCACGACACCCACGGGTTTTAATTAATACTATAGATTTGCAGAAATGAATGTGCCATTTAAAATAACCATAAAACAATTTTGAAAGGTCTAATACTCTTGTGCAGTTTTCTGTTTAAATCATGATTAATTGGTTTTATGCCACTGTGAAAATTAGCTAATTAGGAATATGCTATTGTTAGATTACAAATTAGATTTATGCCATCATTGAATTATGTAAATTAGAAATATGTCATTATTTCATTCCAAAAAAAATTTAATTCTAAAAATACCATCATTAATGCTCTCAATATTTTTCAAAAATCCCAAATTACCCTTGCTAATAAACCTAGGTAAAAAAAACATAAGAAAAATAAAAAAAAGAAGCGTACGGTCTAAATAATGGAGCACTGTCTAAATATTTAGTTGGAATGTATTGACTCAAAGTCGAAGTACTTCTATATTTCTTATTTATTTTAATCGCATTACTTTTTATTTTTTTCATTTCCTTTCATATACTTGTTGAATGTATAACGGGAAGTCAGATTAATAATTTCTTATTTGCTTATGTCAGGATTTATAATTTTATTGGCTTGAAGTCACAATATTTTTGTGGTCGTTATTTATTTTTTTCTTTAGTTTTTATGTCATGATTATTCTTGTTATTTACCTAACATCTATTTAAAATGTAATTTACCTATAAATAACATCTATTTAAAATATAATTTACCTACCATTATTCTTGTTATTACGATTATTTATTCAAATATATAAATATTTTCAGTTTGAATTATTTTGAAATAAATATAATAGCTTGGTCTTAGATTGAAATACACTCATTCACAAAATCCTTAAAAATCGTTTCTATATCAAAAAACATGGCATTTTTCTAATTTCAAAGTTTTGTAGTGGCATAAAACTAATTTGTCATTTAGTAATGGAATTTTTCTAATTTTAAATTTTTGTAGTGGCATAAAACTAATTTTTCATTTAGTGGGTGATTTAGATTTATGCCATTGACAAAATCGAAAATTAGAGATATGCCATCGTTAAATGACAAATTATTTTTATGCCATCATTAAATGACGAAATTAGATTTATGCCATTGGTCAATTGATATGACCATTATGGCCTTTTAAAAAATACCATGATAAAATAGTGAAATTAAAAATTTATGCCACTGTAAAATATTAAAATTAGAAATATGCCATTGTAAAAGTAATTATTGATTTTACACCAAAATCAGTATTATGTTCCAATAAAATTACATTTATTCGTTATGTTCCATTTGAATCAGCATTAAACAATTAAAATAGATTTTAATAAACTGATTATTTATAATATATGGTTATTTCAAAAAGTCGAAAAATATGATCTCATTCTTTGCAACATGGAGTACTAGAATTAGGAGAAAAAAACAAGTAACTTTCTTGATTTCATAAAAAAACAGGAAAACAAAAAACAAATGAATACGAGATGAAGCACATGTACTAACTTTGAATTGTCAATAATACCTGATCATTCGCTGCAACTAGCTAGGGATGAAAACGGATCGGATACGGAGCGGATGTTGGTCTTCTCATATTCGCATCCGCATTTTTTTTCCGAATACGGATACGAATACGAATGCATTCGGAGGATACGGTTCGGATATTAAACGGATACGAATACGATTCGGATATTATCGGATACGGAGTCGAATACGAATATATTTTGTCTGATACGGATTGCATTTTAATCTTTATTATTTATTTATAATAGTAGTTTCTATAAATATAATGATATTCAATATACTCATGTTTATGTTAGTACTTTGTCAATATTAGAGAAAAAAATTAATTTTAGTGTTGTTATCATTTATAATCGTCTCAATTAATAGAAAGTAAAATTAATTTTATGTTACTAGTCCAAATAAAAATATTTATTATAAAAAAATTTATTTAATAAAAATTAAGTATTATCTAATTAAAAGTATTCTCTAATATAGAGAAGTAATTATATTATATTAATCATCTTATGATGTTAAAGATACGGATAAATGGATTAATATTTATCGGATACGGATAATATCCATGTCGGATACGGAAAAAGAGTGGATATTGGTCTTCCCATATCCGCATCCATATTTTTTTTACGGATACGAATACGAATACGGATATGTTCGGATACGGATACGGTTCGGATATTACGCGTATTTTTCGAATTCGGATACGGATCGGAGCGGATTTTATCCGCTCCGTTTTCATCCCTAGCTGCAACACATATTATACCAAACAACATCATATTATGATCTAGTTATCCTAAATGAACGAAGAAAATTCATCACGACCTTGAAGTTGTGTCTTTTCGTTTGAGCCCTCAAACTGATCTTGGAGGCGGTTTTTTTTTTTTTGCGTTTCCTTGATGATTTAAACCCTAAGGATAGTTTGGGTATTTTCAAAATTTTAGAATGGCATATCTCTAATTTGAGTGGCATATTCCTAATTTTAGAAAAAAATTAGTGGCATAAAATTAATTTCACAATTTTATAATGGCATAAAACTAATTTGCGTTTTAAGAATGGCATATCACTAATTGCAAATTTTCATAATGACATTTATCTAATTATTCCAAAAATAAATGTGCCATTTATTGTGATTGAAACAAAAAAGACAATTTATCAAAAGGCATAAAAAAAAGAAAGAAAGGAAGTCCAATAAAGATGATTCCATAAGGACCAACCTAATTGGAGGCGGGATTTGGGGATCTAGGGTATTGTGTAGTTCGATTTTCTTTATTTGCTTGGAGGCAGTGTTTAAAAAACCGTACCGGACCGGCCGGTTCAATCCGATTTACCGTGAACCGAACCCTGGTCCGGTAGGTTTAGCCCATAAATCCGGATTTCTGAACCGGAAATAACCGTTTAAATCTTGTAAACCGGTAACTGAACCGGCCGGTTTATTGTTTTGAACCAGAGAAACAAGTAAGTTAAATTGAAAACAATACAAAATTTGTTGAGATGGGGAATCGAACCCTAGTCTTCTTTATGCATAAAAGACAACATACTTAACCATTAGGCCACATTATTCTTTCAGTATAAATGGACTTTTATATATTATTATACCGGTTTGTAAACCGGTAAAACCGATAAACCTCGATAAACCCCATACCGGCAGTCTCACCGGTTTGATCGCCGGTACGGTATTTAAAACACTGCTTGGAGGCGCTGAAGTATTTGAACCAACAAACCAAATGAACCGCCCGGTCCGATAGTCATCTATACTCGATTTAACCGAAAATGATCCGATTTTTTCCGGTTCTCAAAATAAGCGGTATTTAATCCTAACCCTACCGGATTATGGTCCGGTTCCCGGTTTACCCGGTTGAACCGGCCGGTCCGGTAGGTAGGCCTGTCAAACGTGTGAAACAGAGACGGAACAGGCCGTTTCGTTTGCCGTTCCATTTCTGTGACGGTACATGCTGAAATTTCCGTTAGTCTTTCCGTTTCGACGGAACGTAACGAAACTTCGAAATTTGAACTGTATTACACTGGAACGTATCAGTAAATCCATTCCGTTTAACTGTTTCGTTTTTTAAACGAAATAAATTTATGTTTCGTTAGTTGTTCCGTTTCGACGGAACAGAACGGAAAACGTCGAAACGGTATATCGTTGACAGGTATACCGGTAGGGTATTTTAAACACTGGTTGACTTTGACACATGTTGACAATGTCACGTAATTTTTTTAAACAAATACAACTGAAAAGTTTTAATTTAATAGTAAACATATCAAAAACTTAATGTTAGTTCTAAACATGGCAATACGCTGTCAACGGCTTGCTGGTCGCGGGCCTCGCGGCGCTACTCCCAATGACATGCTCATGCTCAGTCATACTGCAATCTTGTGTGCAATTTTCAAATTTGAAGAACAAATTGAATTTTCTATCAGCCCTAATCTAAGTGACGCTTACTATTTCTAAATAAAGTTTTTTTTTGACAGCGCTAGTAGCGGTGACGCTTACAGTTTTTAAAATTTATTTTACTTTTGAAAAAAAATATTATTTCTAGAAAAAACTAATTAATTACTCTTTTAAATAAAAAAATGTGTTTTATCTTCAAAAAAAGAAAAAAAAAACAATGTGTCTTACATCACCATTGACACATTATTATTTTTTACATCATAGAATTATTATAATTATTATTTGTCAAAATTATTTTTTTCAGAAACATATAAGCTCCATTCTCTACAATTGACAAGTTTATCACTCATTTTTTTTATATTTAAAATTAAATAAAAATTGAGATATATACTTATTAACTAAAATTACGGGACAAATGTCCTCGAACCCGTAAAAAAAACGATACTATGCATAATGCATTCTATATGTAATCAAGACATGGAAACAGTAATATGCAAACAGAAAAGAAACGATTATGCTTGAGAGATTATATAAAAAAAAAGTTATTTTCACATCCATTTGTCATTTTGTTGCAACTTGCAACTAGACTTTGTAAAAAGAAAAGGATAAACAGAGGATTAGCATATATCGTAAGGCAAAAGGTGCTTAAGTGGTGTATGCCAAACAAGTTATGATTTTTTTTTTTTAAACAGAAAAGCAAGATTCTTTTTTTTTTTGGGCACAAACAAGCCGATCCAAAAATAAAGAGCCATACATCAAGGGATATTATTTAGGGAGGTTATCTATATGTAATCTGGGTCATTCATTTTAAAATTGTATAGATGGTACAGACAAAAAAAAAAGGTCATACTTATCTTGAAAAAGGAATAACGGCAGAATTTCAAATGTGAACACATATCTGCAGGATATTTGAAGTAGACTTTCTCCAAAAAAAATGTTAGTTAATTGTATCCAAAAAAGGATGTAACTGTGGTGGTTCATCATCCTGGACTTGGGGAGGATGGTCATCATGTGACTGATGCCACGGATAAGACTGTCAAACGTGTGGAAACGGAACGGAACTAGTATGTTCCGTTTCTATTTCGTTTTTGGTAACTTAAGAAAATTTCATTTCATTTTTGTTCCGTTTAGTTTTTTGTTTCGTTCTCCATTTTTCATTGATTTCAGTCTATTTTTCGGTAAACGGAATACAAACGTGCAGAGTAACATGTTCCGTCTATGAAAACGTAATCCATTTATCATTCCGTTTCTGTTTCTTTTCGAACGAAACGAAAACGGTCGAAACGACAGACCATTGAGAGCCCTAACCACGGATGACAATGATGCTTAGTTTTTTCAAGTGTTTGAATGTGTTTTTTTATCTTTTCTTTGCTGCTCTTGTTAGCTTTTGTTTCAATTTAGCTATCAGACTTGTAATTTTGTTTCTTTTCTTAATTTGCTTGGTTGTAAGTTGTAACTCTGAGTCATTTTCTAATGACTCTAAACTTCTTTTTTTTTGGGAAAGATATTGGGAACGCCTGCTTGGGGCTCTTTATTTCAAAAAAAAAAAAGTATCCATAAATAATTTTGATTTGTAAATGAGGAGAGAGTTCTTCTGCCTTTAAAATAGACTGTCACAAGTTGCCACAGTATTCCAACTAACTTGACCTATAGGTAGCCACTTGAAACTTGGAAGACATGCATTATATGGATATATATGGGAGCAATATGACAACCACCGGGTAGGTGAAACATCATGAAATAGAAACCCATACATATTTGGACCTTCTTTGTGGCGTCAACGATAAATAAATGCACCACAAAAGGTTACACGCCACACATAATATTATGCACTACAGCCTGTGTACCCTCATATCGGCACCCGCACTTCATATGGGCTCCGTTTGGATGCGTTGAGAATAAAGTAGGAAGAAGGAAGAAGGGAAGAATTTTATTGGGAAGGGGTAAATTTAGTGGGAAGTGTGTAATTTTTGTGAAGAGTTTGGATGGTTAAAAAATGATTATTTCTTATTCCTTATTCCGGGAAGAAGCCATCCAAACGGAGCCATGGATAGTTTGATTTGTTCGACCAAAAAAAAAAGATAGTTTCATTTGAAAGTAGCCAGTACTGTTTAGCTTCAGTCGGTAGTTTGTGCTTTGTGCAGAAACTAAAAAGTTATATATTTGCATTGTTAACTTGACATATGTTTAAGTATGTATTTTAATTTGATTATATATTTAACGGACCTGTATATACTATCGAGCCGGTATATGATCTGTTTTCAGGACTATATATATATAAAGAAGGTATTTGTTTAAATTATATGCTGCTGAAATTTCTTTTTGAGAATTAAGCAAGCAGTACTAGGCATTTACGTGTACGTAACTTGATCCCTCCTGCCACAACTCAGTATATATTTATATATACAGAGAATCAATTTTTTATTTAGAGATTAAGAACAATGAACCTTATATGAAGGTTGCATGTACAAAATTTAATTTGAAGATCCTTTGTAAATATTTAAAACGAGGATGCTTAACTCAATTTTTTTTATAAAAAAAAGCTCAATATATACTTTATACATACTTTCTTTAAAGTAAGCATGTGTGCATATATACTAGATCCTATTCTGTTTTTATTTCAAATCTTAAATTAGAAACAAAAACTTATTTTGTATTCATCATATGATAAATAAATAAACTAGCCAACAAGCCTTCGATAAAAAAAAATATGATAAATAAATAAATAAATATAAAGAATCAGTATTTGATCTAGAAAAAAGTAACATTGCTTAGATGATGATTTGAGGAAATGAAATCCTGTGGCGCGCGACATATGGTGTAGCGCGCCACCTGAACCGTCTGATCAAGATTCATTGGACAAGGGAGCTCCTTGCATGTAATCTAGATTGATAGGTCTGTAAAAAATGAACCGTCTGATCAAGATCAGACGGCTCGTACGCGCGCTACAACATGTGTCACGCAACAGCGAATCCGGATTGATGATTTGAGTTCGAAATATAACTGAATTTTCATGAATATTTAAAATTAGAAAACTGGATCTCAATTTTTATCTTAAAAAAATTAATAACAAAAAGACAAAGCGCAACAAGTGCTAGGCTGCTAGCTGGTGTCGATAGTGCATATTAACAGAACTTATCGTCACTCATAGTCTTATAACTAGTCGGATTAGTTCAGGTTTGGTCGATATTGAATACGACCCTTGACATTCCACGAAGCTGCCCGTTGTAAACCATTTGGGGGGTGTATAATAGTGGTATACTTCAAATCATGAGGGAGAACGTACGTTGATCGATCTCTTACCCTTCAGTGGGAGGCAATGAAGGGTTACATTCAGAGAAGGTTTGGATCAATGGTTTCTTCTAAGAAGTCTCAACTTTGGATAAAAAGATTACGCGGCGAATTAAGTCAAAAGCGATACAGCTGTTTAAGGCCCATTTGTTCCTGTTGGCTAGCTAGTTACATGCCAATTGTACGAAATTCATTAGTAGGTACATATTGTGTATGTTCGAATTGTCAATTTTATATTTTTGTTCGTTGTGCTCAAGTCTAGCTAGTATAAAGATAACAAATTTGATTTGTACTATTCAACTGAATTATTACAATTTTATTTGCACAACTACCCGATAATTATCGCAATTGCAAATTTTAGAAAACATGAGTTCATGAAGGTCAATACTATACTGCGCGGATTGGAAAATAGCTAAAGTTTCGAAGTATATAATGCTTACTATGCACAGCAATGCAGACTGTTGTCTAGATTAATTAGAAAAGATAGCTAGTCAAAAGTGATGCTTGAAATGTTATATTATCTTCAAGATGCCTTTATCATTAAATATTTAATATAAAGTTAAATTACAAACATGTGATCTTTAAAATATGACATATTTACTGTTTGTCTGTATTATTTCAAAGTTTATTTTTAAAAATAATATACTGTGATATTAAAATTCAAATTTATGCAAATCAGTAAAATTTAATGATTCTATGGCATTTTTAAATAAATTTAAGAATCAAACTTATAAATGAGTGATATATTAAGGTGCAGTTGTATTATTAATTTACTCGTAAATATATGTTAATACCGATTGAGCATCATTGAGACATTGATTTTGTTGAACATAAAATTAAGCTTCAAAAGTGATACATAACAACTATCCATAAGCAAAATATTTGCAGTATATTTGTGTTTGGATGAGCCGGGAATAGAGTATAAGAATAAAGAATTTTGGTTTGCATGTTTATTCTTATTCTTTATTTTTATACCATGATTTTGTTAGTATAGAAATAAGGGCCCAAATTTCTTATTCTTGTGTTGTTTGGGTTGCACAAGAATAAGGAATAAGCACGCAAACCGAAATTCCTTATTCTTATACCCTATTTCCGGCTCATCCAAACAAACATATATAGGGTGTGTTTGGATGCAACGGAATAAACCGAGAATAGGGAATAGGAATAAGGAATTTCGGTTTGCGTGCTTATTCTTATTTTTATATCATGGTTTTGTTAGTATAGAAATAAGAGCCCTATTCCTTATTCTTATGTTGTTTGGGTTGCACAAGAATAAGAATAAGCACGCAAACCGAAATTTCTTATTCATATTCTCTATTTCCGGCTTATTGCAATTTACACAAGATTAAATTTTCACTATTAAGTTTATAAAAGTTTTAAGGCCTGGTTAACAAAATACATATTTATATGAGTGGACTTGAACCTAACCCATATCAATGTTGTACTTGTACAACTTGTACTGATTCTACTGCACCGTAATTTAGTTAGAGAGTCAAAATAAGTAGACCTTGGAAATCCTGTGGACTTGGGATATGGCGTTTTTCTTTATTATAATAATTAATTTGGATAACTACACTCGGAAGTCCCCTAATATTGATTTAACAGCAAATGACTAAAGCAGCACTCGATCATGATTCCCAGCTTCCACCATCGCATCTCCCCACCTTTTAATATGTCGGAATTTTGAATAGTCGACACTAACTAATTATGTCAATTACATGGCCAGGATAATCCTAAAGAATAAAAGATATGGAAGAACATATTTTTTTTCTCTTTTTTATTAGTAGCTAATAAAATGATAACGTAAAAAAGTACTAAAAGAAAATGATTTTATATCCTTTAAAATAACGTATTTGGACTACGGTTGGTGCATGTTGGATTCGCATAACAATCCAAGGTTTTAAGTCAACAGGACGTGTAAGATATGCTTCAAAAGTGGCTAGCTATTATTTGGCAGATGTGGCTACTTATTTAGACGGCCAACTACAATTGAAATTTTTGACAACCTTTTGAAATTTGAGCTACTTAGTGCAGTCCATTGTTCATTCCCCATCCCTTTTCTTCATGCTCACTATAATTTTGAAATTTCACAGTAAATTGAGCTGAAGTTTATGAACTATAATTTTGCTGGTTTATACAGATCATTTGCAACTGATTCTGTGATACCTGTGTCGGAATTACCATAGATAAAATTAAAATACGTCTGTTCGACAGCTTCATGCGTACATTAATTGGTTGAGTCTCTAAAGATGATTAAATTTTACAATTAAGTCATCATAGTTAAAGAAAAGAAATATAAACTGTAAATTTTTATGAAGTATAGAAACTGGACAGAAACCGGACCCGATAAAAGTTATTCATAACCGTTAAAAGTAAAACGTAGATTTAATAAAAGGAAATGATGCAACTACTTTTTTCCCCCTGCTATACGTTTTGAATTATTTCATAACTTGACTAGGTTAGAGATGGCATGTATATGATGCGATAGGATTTGTATTAAGTTTAATCTAAGGTCTAATCTTAGATCATAATTATTCGAGAATGATAACAGTTATTCACCAAAATGTCATCTGCATCATCTAATGTCAAAAATGAAAAAAGTGCTCTAAAAACTGATCTCCGCTCCCCTCCTCTTGGCGCCTTCCGCTCTCCCTTTCCTCACTCCCACCACCCCTCCTCTACATCATCTTCTTTGCTCCTCTCCTCCGATGTTCTCCTCCTCATTTCCACTCCTCCACCGCCCTTCGGCCGCCCTCCGCCTCGCCTTTTTCACCATTGATTACACCTCTCTCCCTACCTCAACGTTACTCCCCTTCGCCTCCGACCATGTGAATTTTGTATCACTTTTTCAAGATGAACATATACGACGACAAAGTGAACATATACAAATATAAGATGAACAAAAAGAATCAAAGTGAACAGATATAAGAAGCAAACTGAATATTTGTAACAACCAAAGTGAATGCATAAAACAAGCAAAGCAAACTCATTAAAAAATGATAAAAAGTGAACATATTTTCATAGGAAGTAAATACATACAATAAACAAACTGAATAGATACATCTACAAAATGGACAAGTACGAAGTTAAGATTTAAAAAAAAAGAATCAAAGTGAACAGATATAGGACAACATATTCACATAGGAAAGTGAGCATGAAGAAAAGTGAATACGTTAAACAAACAAACTCATAAAAAAAAGATAGAAGTGAACATATTCACATAGGAAAGTAAACACATACAAAAAACAAACTGAACCTATACATCCACAAAATAAACATTTACAACCATTAGACACTCTCTTAGTAATACTCACCGAGTAAACATTATATACCCCTTTGTTATAACAAACTGAACACTTTTGCGTATTAAATAATTTTTTAATATTACTAATCGTCAGAGACTACAAGATTATTTAAGAAAAAGAAAAACGAAAAACAAAGGAGAACGAAAGGAACTAGAAGAAAAAAGATGTAATGAGGAAGGGAATAGAAAGCACAGGGTAGAGAGAGGCGAGGGAGAAAAATGAGACGTAGAAGGAAGAGAGGGGAGATATTGCGGAAAGGACGGAGGGAAGGGCACTGGCTTGTTGAAGGAGGGAGTAGAGAAAAAGAAAGGGAGGGAAGAGGAGACGCGAAAATAAAGGAGAGAAATTATCAAATTAACAAATGAGTGCTCTGGATGATGTTGAATGAAAATTAATTAGATAGTAAAGATCAATTTCCCTAATTATTTGCTCAGGCTATCTAACGTCTAACATATATAAGGCCTAAAAATTAAGACCTGGTTCTTCTGTCTACATTTCTAACTAAGCCCAATCCAAACAAAATTTGGTCCTAAGCAGTTTCTTGAATTATTTACAAATTATTAATTTAAACTAATTATAGAACAAGATAACAGAGTTTATATATATCTGACAAAATTCATGCGCCACAATTTTACAAATAGCACCTCAGTCAATATTGGTAGAAATTTTATATATTCATTCATAATACAATCAACGTTTCAATTGATTAGTCTTAACGTCCCATTAATTAAGAAAATTCATAAGAAGTAATATATACTATAATGCATTAAAAAATTTTGTTTTTTAGATAACTTGGTAGCGGCTACCAACGGTACAAAGGTAAGAACAAGAAAAGAAAACCAAAGAACAGGGGAACCAAAGAAATAATCTAAACTAGCAGTACTTGGTGTTAGACCTGTCAATATTTTGCCGTTTCGAATGTTTTCGGTCTAAAACAGAATGGAAATAGAAGAGGAATTGGGTTCCGTTTTCAAGGAGGAGTAAATTATTAAACCGTTTTATCGAAATAGAACAAGAAAATGCGAAATTATAATGAAAAATGAAAAAGAGAACAAAGAACTGTTTCATTTACTGAAACAAAACGGAAACGGAAGAGTAATTTCGTTCCGTTGCTAAAATGGAATGTTAAACGGAACAAACTTGTTCCGTTTCGCACGTTTGATACTTGATGTATAGGATATGCTGAGAACGATCCAGTATTCCAGTGAAACAAAGACTCCATACTTTTTATTTCCTCTCTCTAATATGCGATTGTTTCTTTCAATCCAGATGGCCCAAGTGAAGAAAATCTCACACACTAGACAGCTAAAAGCTTTTAATTGGGGACTCTCGCGCTCTATTTTAGCAATAGTTTCACAAAAATATCGGCCTCCAAGTTAATGCAATGATGACTATACATAATTAACGTGCTTTTCATGTCTGACCCTGAAGGTGCATGGTCAAGTACCTAATTTCCATTGGAAATTCTTACTAGACGGGAGTTATAAAATCGATCTAATAACAAAAATAAATTAACTGTTATATGAAATTTAAAATTGTGTTCTCGCGCTTTAGTGATTAAAAAAATAAATCTGTTATGCATATTATATATATAGAGTTTTGCTATGGTGAGTTGCAACTCACCAAAGCGTCCGTGAGTCGCGCTCAAAATTTCGAAATTTAGTTCAAAATGACTGATCCAAACCGTCTAATACGATATCTCTATTGAAATCTCCATTCAGACCAAATTTTATATTTTTCCGAAATTTTTAAGTATTTTTTTAAATTTTAGAAAATCATTAATCTAATTAGTTCTGAACCGTTCAAAAACAGCAGTTTTTAAAAATCCGAAATAAATACTGAAAATTTTCAAAAAATATAAAATTTGGTCTGCATGGAGATTTCAATAAGGAGATTGTATTAGACGGTTTGGATCGGTCATTTTGAACTAAATTTTGAAATTTTGAGCACAACTCACGGACATTTTGGTGAGTTGCAACTCACCATAGCAAAACTCTACATATATATTTAAATTGGAAATTTCACCCATCTTTATTTAAAAAATATCATGACCCGGGAACAATGTATCGGAAAAATTGATTGGATAATATTTAAACTTAGGTAGCGTTGAATTAAATTTCTCTTAATCGCGGGAGTATGTATAGAACCTATTAATAAAACAAATAGCGTTGAATATTTCGCGCCAAAGAATGAAAGGAACCTAAATAAAAGAAATTTGTTAGCGACACATCTCAATCCAGCAACAAGTGTCAAAGAATGAAAGAAATCCGCCTCCCTCTCGACTTTAAGTCCACCCTTTTGGCCATTTCACCCGAAATTATTTAATATAAAAATTCAGACACCAAAAAATTTAATACAAAGAATTATTTATTTTTTTTTTAATAAGAAGAAAGTTCCAACGCGTTTATAAACCGCGCCTCCCTCTCTCCTCTCGAACGCGTTTTATAAACGCGTTACAGGCCCTAAAACGCGTTTATAAAACGCGCTAGAAGCTGCAGTGATTGCGGCAAAAGTTTCTGACTTTGCGCGTTATTTTCTGATTTTACGCGTTTATAAAACGCATAAGAAACCTTCTTACCCCTTTATAAAACGCGTTCGAGAGATCTAATTTCCATATAAATACCCAACCTTCTGTCGTCCAAAATAAAAAAAAAAAAAAAAAATCTGAAAAAAAGAAAAAAATGAGAGGAAAAGAAGAGTTAGATGGTGGAATGCAAAATAATATTAGTTGGTGCGAAACTAATAGCCATAAGGGTTGTATGCGGCACACTTATTCACTGATACAGAGTCGCACACAATCCTTATGGCTATTAATATTCCACCAACTTTAAAATAAAAACTTTCCTGTGGAATCTGTTATTACGTGTAGAGGACGGTTTGTTGGGCTGGGTCTACGAGCAATAACACCGCAGCCGGCATCCTTGGATGAGAATCTGCATACATGCAGTCATCCTCATCCAAGTCTCAAAAAAAGAGGGGGTCAATATGACAATCAGTCGCCCTACTTTTCTCTATTAGTTGCGGTGATGTTTTCTCTTCCCACCCTTAGCAATGGATCTTCTACAATTTTTTTTTATGTGGTTCAAAATTTTAATATCATGTATTTTGTAATTTTTGTTGTTGTGTATTGTGTGGTTCAAAATTTTAATAAATTGTAATTTGTAATTTGTATTGTGTTTTTTATTATAATGTTCATTGAGTTGTAATGTCTAATATAATTTAAATAAATATTATCCATTTTCACAATAAAAATGAAAATGGATAAAATAAAAACTAAAATAAATTAGATAATAAAACTTACAACACATATACTACACGAATTGATACATATACTAAAACACGAATTAATACATATACTAAAACATAAAAGAAAACATCTAATTATAGAAAACCTAATTATAGAACACACAATAATAAAAACATCTAATTATAGAAAATCTAATTATAGAACACACAATAATAAAAATATCTAATTATAGAAAACCTAATAATCAGTCCAAATGATATATGTCATTTCCATTTAAAGGGTGATTTTCAAATCCAGGAGGACATGCCTGTTGCAAACGCAACCAAACGATTCCATCTCCACGTCGGACATGATATCCTCCATCCCTCTTAACTACATCCGTCCAATATTTCGGCCCTCTGACTTCAAAAACGTCGCGTTGAAAAACCTTCACGTAAAATTTGTCGGAAGGATAGTGCAAGTAGACGTGCCGAAGAATATCTCGTTTACTTATTCCTCCATCTCCTTGTAGAAGCACACCGGTACAAACATGACGTGGTTTAGTTGACATTATATTTTCTCGGTTTCTTTTCTCTAAAGTTTTTCTGAATTTTCGACGTGAATTTGCGGAGAAGCAGGACTATTTATAGACTCAAACCTTCGTACGCGTTTATAAAACGCGTAATAAGGTTTGAGCGCGTTTTATAAACGCGTACGAAGGGCTAAGTTAATGGAATTTAATACTTTCGCAGGCTGCCAGTCTGTTTTACTGTTTTACCTGGACACCACCTTCGTACGCGTTTATAAAACGCGTTCGGAGGCCTCCAACGCGTTTTATAAACGCGTACAACAGTGGTGTCCATTTTTGAGCAGCGTGATACTGTGTTTGAGCAGCGTTTTATAGCGCGTTTTTTTGAGCAGACCCCTATTCTAGCGCGTTTTATAAACGGTTAAATAATTGCCTATATATATCTCAATTCGTTCTCCTATTTCGTATCAAAAAATCACAAACAAAAGACGCGTAAAATCAGAAATTTGAGAAATGGAGAAGGATCAAAACAATAATAAGATGGGGGAGGAAACATCCAAGGTGGGAGAGGGAAAACCTAATGTGGGAGCAAAAAGGATCCCATTATACGGCCCTCCGAAGAGAAGGGCCGTCTCTGCTGTACGTCGTTTCCCTCCAGGATGTGGCAGGAGCCCTGATTTTAGTATGGGGGTTAAAATAGATGAGAGTTCTAGTGAGAATAAGGAGGAGGAGAAGAATAAAGACGTTAAGGAAGTGGACAAAAATTAAAGTTTAATTGTGCTAGAATAATGAAATTTATGTATTTTATTTTCTATGAAATTTATGCTATTGTATAAATATATGTTATTGTATGATTTTATGTTTTATCTATGTTTTAATATTTATAACTAATTAATATAAAAATTAAGAAAAAATTTCATTACAAAAACTCTCATTAATATGAAAACAACGATTTAAATTAATAATAATTTTCATTACAATAATTCTCATTAATATGAAAACAACGATTTGCGGAGACTCATGGACAGTTGCCCAATTCTGCGAGAGCCTTCGACAGTCGTCGAGTTCCTCCCTAATTGGGTCGGCAGAACTCTACCGCCCATTACCCATGATGGTAGGCAGCAGAGTGTTGGTCTACCTCAGATGATGATGAAGTTAGCGAGCTGTCCATCTGGGCCGACCTTCGTACATAATAACAGATTCCACCGGAAAATCTCTTATTACAATTTCGCACTTATTAACATTGAGAGGTGAGAATGAGAGATGTGAGAATGAGAGATGAGAATGATATTCAGAGGTGAGAATGAGAGATGCGAGAATTGGGCGTTTTATAAAAAGGTAAAGCCTTTTAACGCGTTTTATAAAATGGTACAAAGCCTTTTAACGCGTTTTATAAAAGAGTACAAAGCCTTTTAACGCGTTTTATAAAAGGGTAAAGCCTTTTAGCGCGTTTTATAAAAGGGTAAAGCCTTTTAGCGCGTTTTATAAAAGGGTAAAACCTTTTAGCGCGTTTTATAAAAGGGTACAAAGCCTCTGAACGCGTTTTATAATAGGGTAAAGCCTTTTAGCGCGTTTTATAAAAGGGTACAAAGCCTTTTAGCGCTACGAGTTAATTAACTGCTTCTCAACACTAAAAAGTTCAAGTGCCTGTCAATGCTAACACTATAGAGTACAAAGCCTTTTAGGATTAGGGCTTTTTGTAGATAACAAGAATGCATGTCTGTCAATGCTAACACTAAACCTTTCAACATTATATTATACGAGTTAATTGTAAAATTCTCTTACAATACATTCCATTACAATATATAAAATTACGACAACACTTAATCTTCAATTATTTCATTTTTTCTTCCTACCGAAAGACAGTATATTGCCAAATTTTCCCCCAAACAATCCTTTTCGTCCTCTCTCCCTTGATGTATTGCCTTGATCTGTTGGAAATCTAGCCGACTCACTTCTCATATTTCCAGATGCGACATCTCTTACCCGTGGATCAATGCTTATAGAATTTATTTGTGGTTGTACAGATCCTTGGTCCTCCCGATTATTGTTGCTTCGTGGATCAACATGCAATGACATTCGTCCTGGTTGAATGGGTGTTTGACGAGTCCGAACCGTAAGTTCAGTACTCGATGCCCTTCTTGGACTGTTGGCCCTTGTTGGTGGTCTACTGGTATATCGACCGGATTGCAATGCGTCCATCGGATATGGCGGTTGGGGTGCTGCTTGTCGCGGTTGACTGGTTGAAGCTTCACCTTGATTTTTCTTTTTTGTTTTTCTTGTGGAACCTGCACCTTTCCTTCCTTCCATCCTATCCATCCACATCTCTGCACGAATGATTTTGCGCCTTCCTCGATTGACCAAACTCTTGTTGGGGACAATTATCGGACCTGTATAAACTGGCCACTCTTCCTCATCTTTGTAACAATGAAACCGACCTGCTGACCAAATCATGTGCTGGTTTTGCATGCTATAGTGACCATCCACAAATTGATCTACATTGTAATTTGTCTCCCTGCAAACAGCAATGACATGTGCGCAAGGGATACCTGTCAATTGTGGTTTTTGGCACTCACATGTGGTTCGAGTGAAGGGCAATTGCACATCGGTTTGCTCCATGTCGGGTGGAATTTGAACTGTGTAATGGGAATAATCGTAGCCTACACCATCACGGTACTCCTCGCGAACTTTCACGCGAAATTCTCCAAGGTCCAATCTTAACACGAATGTGCTCATAAACTCCTCTGAGATTGAAACAAAAAGATGAAGTTAGTTCAAAATGGATTAAAATAAATGAATGAATTAAATTCTTTTTCTTTAAGTACTTACGTGATTTTCCATCATGCTTGATCAATTTATTCTTTACTCCTTCCGGCCATCTTTCTCCTAAACTCAACCTTTGAAGTGCTTCTTGTGTTCGCTTGTTCATCCAGTTGGCACATTTATACCACGTGCCTTCTATAAGTGCTGTCACTGGTAATCTTCTCTCTATTCTAAACACATTATTCAGACTCTCCGATCCATTACTCGTCATTATACCCCACCGATGCCCCTTGTCAAAACTCTGAGCCCATTTATATAGTTTTGGCCGCTCGTTGTTGTCATTTTCATTAATTTTACCACAATTTCTTAGGTACTGATAAGCTCTCAGGTTATTTTCCTTCAGAACTCCCCAATTCTCTCTAAAACGTCTAGGGTTTTTCTTGTTAGCAAGTCTACATTTGAAAAAGTTTTTCAAATCAGCATCTTGTGACCCGCCAGCCTCCTTCCATAAGTTTTCCGCAACATGCTGCATGCAGAACCGATGAATCGCTACTGCATGCGCACCTTGTGCCTTCCAACCGTAATCTACGGATGCAAATACCGCTTTTATTGCCTTATGACGGTCAGATATGACACAGTATCTAGTGTTCCGGCCTAAAACTTCCCATCTAACCCAAGACATAAACCATCCCCAAGTATCCTTATCTTCTTTTTCGCCCAATCCGAATGCAACCGGAATTAATCGATTTTCTGGATCATAACCACACACTGAGAACAATCTACCTTTGTATCGGCCCGATAAAAAACTAGCATCAATTGAGATAACAGGTCTGGCATATTTCATCGCTTCTATGCACGGACCAAAAGCCCAGGCTGCCATCTTGAAGACGCCAACGTTAGGATCGTTTGTAGGCCAAGAAACTATTGTGTATTTCGTTCCTGGGGTTGTCGCCTTCATTGCCTCCAGGAGGCGTGGAAGTTTATTGTAGGCCCCTTCCCAGGACCCAAACAATTGCTCCAACGCTCGCTCCCTCCCACGCCATAGTTTATTATAAGTCGGTTAAATACGTGGATATCTAGCCCTTATGAGGCTTCCTATGTCCTGGACACTTTTTCCCAAATTTTTTTTCGATTCATCACTAACGTGTTCGGCAATGAGACTAGCTGTAAGGTTTGCGTGACCTTTTTGGCCCGGGGGTCTCGAACAAATATGCTCATTTGGATTGGTAGAGATCTTCCAATTTGTATTATAACTCTCACGTCTACCATACAATCGCCACTTACAATTCGGTTTTTGCATGCAAACCATTACAATTTTTTGTTTATTGCTAGTTTCCGTTCGAACTTCTCGATTTGTTTTGCATGAAACATCACTGACAGCTAGAATTAATTGTTTTTTGGAACCGAATCGTTTACCAACAGCAAGTTCGCCTTGTGGCCCTAAACTACGCTCCGGCATACCAGCATACTCAAACATGGAAATATCACACAATTCACTTACAGGATGGTGCAAGTCCGTCCTTTCTGAAACGTATGGCTGGTCGCAGTTTGAATAAAAAGGCATTTCTCTCTCGGAGAAGTCATCCACATCGGTATATTCTTCTCCGGTAGGAAGGTCGGAGTAAGTCGCCGGACCCTCATCTTCATCACCATCGGCAACCTCGACTTCATCTCCTGATGTGTTATTGTCTTGCGTAGGAACGGACTGTTCGCCAGTGTATTGGTAAGGGGTGGATTGCTGGCCACACATAAGGTTTAAGGAAGTGTTTGGCTCACTGCTACCGGGCTCGTCAAGGGGTGTTAGGTTCAGATCTGGTCCCGTGCCATATACGGGGATGAAATCAACATGCAACTCAATAATCGGTAACCCTCTCGTCTCGAATGTCTCGTGGTAAAAAAGGCGCCATTGATCTTCAGAATTTACAGGAAGAAATAGTGATTCATATCTCCCATTTACAATTTCATTGTAACGACCATGAATATTCAAAGTGTACTGGGTTTCTAAAATCTGTAGCCTGCTGTATAATTCATTTCGAATTTCAGCAAATGTGGTATGCATACTACAACCGATGTGGAAGTAAGAAGCACCAAAAGTTGGACATTGGTTGACATATATTGTAATTGTAGACATTTTTGGATTTGATTGATAGGTTTTTAAATTGTAAGAGATAATCTGTTGTTGACGATTTAAATTCTGCAAGAATGTATAGTCTTATATAACTTCAAATAACGCGTTTATAAATTCACAAACTTATAGACAGAAATGACTAAAGTTCGATCGAAATGACTAAAGTTCGATCGAAATGACTAAAGTTTGATTGGGGTTGAATGTTCAGGCTTCTAGCGCGTTTTATAAACGAGTAAAAAGCTTTCTAGCGCGTTTTATAAACGCGTTAATTGTGTTTTAACTATTCCGAAAGTTCAGGCTTCTAGCGCGTTTTATAAACGCGTTTTAGGGCCTGTAACGCGTTTATAAAACGCGTTCGAGAGGAGAGAGGGAGGCGCGGTTTATAAACGCGTTGGAACTTTCTTCTTATTAAAAAAAAAATAAATAATTCTTTGTATTAAATTTTTTGGTGTCTGAATTTTTATATTAAATAATTTCGGCCATTTCACACATTCATACTAGAGATTGGTTCTTTGTGGCATTCATCACGTAGTCTCCCATGGGTGGTTCCGGGTACATCTAAATTTTGCAGCATAATTATTAATTGAAGTAACATCTGCTATCACAGTGTATCAAGTTCTAACCTTTTTTTTCTTATGGGTGACGACCAATTGATTTATCAAATTATAAATTGACTCAAAAGTGATACTTACCTAATTGAAATAATGGAGAAAACATATATATAAGTAATTTTTATAAATAGTGTCTTTTAAATATATTTAAACTATATCACTAGATAGTCACTGTCTAGTCTATCAAAAAAATATATATATTTAAACTATATATTGGATGTACCATAATAGAAAATTTCATGCAAAAAATAAAATTCAATGGTAAATTTACTGATGAGAAGCACCCATATAACCCAAATGTCGTTATTTTATTACTTAGCTAAGTATGCGTTATGCTAGGTGCATAAAAAAAAAAATAATTCTAGTAAGGACTTCATTTTTTTGTAAATGTAGTAGTATAAATTTTCTAATGATCCAACGAAGCCTATCTCTGATCTAACACAAGTTTATTTTCGTACAAACTAGATATAAATTGAGGGATCATGACCCAAAAAATACTTGCATGTGCACAATAAGCATTGATATTGTTTTTATTTGATAATTGAAGTCAATATTTAAACAAACTAACATCCTTAATAGTATCATTAGTATGTACAAAGGCAACATCGATTTTCACGAAGAAATATCACATGACTACATGATAACATGAACAACCAAATAAAACTACGCGCACGGTGCACTCTAGTATGATTTGAACCATTAACCATGCAATTTTTCTCCTATAAATACCCTTGCCACCCCCTTTCCTACGACCATCTCATCAAATCAAATCTTCTCTTCTTCTCTCACTCACTCAACCATAATGGCTACTAGCACTAAGACACTCGCATTTGCATTCCTTCTACTCCTCAGCATTAGCCACCTTGCATTTGCTGCCCGATCCCTAACTGGGTATGGTGTTGGATCAGGTGGTGGTGGAGGTGGGGGAGAAGGGGGAGGTGGTGGTTACAATGGTGGCTCTGGCTATGGGTCTGGGTATGGTGAAGGTGCCGGTTCAGGGATTGGTGGAGGATATGGTAAAGGTGGCGGCGGCGGTGGTGGTGAAGGAGGTGGTGCAGGTGGTTATGGGTCTGGGCATGGATCTGGATCAGGATATGGTGGAGGTGAAGGCGGTGCACATGGTGGAGCTTATGGCAGCGGTGGAGGTGGAGGCGGTGGTGAAGGCGGGGGTGGTGGTGTAGGCTCTGGTTATGGGTCTGGCCATGGATCTGGATCAGGGTATGGTGGCGGTGTAGGTGGTGCAAATGGTGGCGGCTATGGTAGTGGTGGAGGAGGTGGTGGCGGTGGCGGAGGAGGAGGAGGTAGTGGCTATGGCAATGGATCCGGTTATGGCTCAGGCTCTGGATATGGTGAAGGTGGTGCTCATGGTGGCAGCTACGGCAGTGGTGGCGGTGGTGGAGGAGGTGGCGGTGGAGGTGGAGGCGGTGGAAGTGGGTCTGGGTCCGGCTATGGGTCCGGCTCTGGATATGGTTCTGGTGGTGGTGGGGGAAATGGGCACTACTAAGCTTTTTAAGTTTTCCAGTTATTTAATTACCATCTGTTTGAGTTTGAATTAATTTCAGAATAAAAGAATAAAGGTAAGTGCGAAATTTTAGTATAATTGTGTAATGTTGCCTGTAAAAATGCAATAATAGATTGACATCGAAGAGTTTCGAATGTGCTTGAATGCTTGTAATATATATAGTAATAGGATGTATGTCAGCTATAAATTTGTAATAATTAAATGGATTCCATTTTCAGTAAATATCTGTTTATATTTTGGTGCTTGTGTTTTATAATGGGTTCCTTAATATAAAATATAAAACCAATCAGATATTCACATCAATAACTTGTGCAAGAAATCATGGAAACATGACTCGTCGATAGTTGTTCAAGCACCTATATATATACCAGTAGGTTCAGTCTCTACTGGTAAAGTATAATTAGTTAATTACGAAGGAAGGAATTTCAATTGCGGATTAGATGGGCAAAGAAGGTTTAATTTGGGGAATGAAAGAGAAAGTGAACTCAATTTATTTCAGTTCGAATACAGTAAGCAGGGTTTCTCCTTTTACGGTACACAGATTGAATCATTTATACAAACTTAATTCTTAGGTAATCCTCATTTATTATGATCAAAACTGGAAGTCTCCTAATTTGTCCAGAAAAAAAAAAAAAAAAAACTGGAAGTCTCCTAGAAGAGAAAGTGAACTCAATTTATTTCAGTTCGATTATACAGTGCTGATGGAACGGAGACAAATCTTGGGACGATTGAATCTGTGGACAATCTTTTCGACTTTATGAAGTCTTGCAATAACAGTTTTAAAAAAATTTTATTTATGCCATTATTGAAATATAGTTTAATATTTTATTTACCATAACACATTTGATATATTGATTATATTCTGCTATATTTAATAAAAATATTTTAGAAATTTTTTTTATAAAAAAATTTATGGGTTAGATATTTAAATTCGTAAACGCCTGTAGTTGAGAGACAAGCTACCAAGTCCAGGAAAATCGAGGTGCATTGCATCAAACTATTTTCTTTTTTTATTTGCTTTTTATAATGATATGATAAAAAATCGATACATTATTTTGCAATGACAGGTCTCGAATTTAGAATTTTTCTGCACCGTTTGCATGCGTTGAGAAGAAGGTAGGAAGAAAGAAGAAGGAAAAAAATGAATTATAAACAATTCAAACTCTTCACAAAGTTACACACTTCTCAATAATACTTCTTCCCACTTCTTCCCTTCTTCCCTTCTTCCCACATCTATCCAAATGGAGCCTTCAAGTAGCATAACCAAATTGCACAGACATTCAGACAAAAAAGCATGAAGATAAGTTCGTCTTATAATTTTTCCTTTATTTTTGTATTTAGTGCTTCCCATATGCTTCCATCATCCATAGTCTCTAGTTAATTAATTACAACTCAGATTCATAATTAGAAATTTAGAATCAGAGGACCAGCTAAGTCCAAGAGATAAAGCGAGGTGCATTGCATAAATCTTTTTTTTTTTTTTGTAAAACCTATAATTTAATATGCAATGACATATCGAATTTTAAATTTTTTTCCAGTAGCTTTACCGAATTGCACAAACAAAAAAATTATGAAGATAAATTTGTCTTATAATTTTTTTTTTTTGTGCTTCCCGTATACCTCAAAAAGCAATTATTATTTTAAGAAGGAGACCATCATCCATATATAGTCTCTATTTACAATTCTGATTAATAATCAGAGTCAGAAGATTCAACAAAAATCAGCCTAGCTATCTTAAAATCTCGGAATTTTCTTACATAAAAATTTTATAGTTGTGCTAAAAAAAAATGAGTTTGTTAAAAATTATGTGAACACATAAGACTATATTTATATGAAGCACAAGTTCAGTACAAGCAATGAAAGCACAAAGTAAAATATACTGCAAAATGAAAAAGAAATTAATCAAAATACAAGATATATTTTTAGTTGATAAAAGTTATGCAGTACAGATGCTGATGTTAATAGTTTATTATTTAAAACAATATCATCAATATACATATACAAATTAAAACATACATTTAATGTCTTAGAAGTTATAACTAGTCGGTTGGTTCAAGCTTGGTCGATATTGAATACGACCCTTGACATTTCAACAAGCAGCCCGTTGTAACTTGTAAAGTGTAAACCATTTGGGAGGTGGGGTTAGGTACTATTACTAATGGTATATTTCAAATCACGAGGGAGAATATTGATCTCGTGCCCTATAGTGGGAGGCAATGGAGGGTTACATTCAGAGAAGGCTGGATCAATTGGTTTCTTCTGAGAAGTCTCAACTTTGGATAAAACAAGATTACGCGGCGAATTAGGTCAAAAGCGATACAACTGTTCAAGGCCCATTTGTTCTTGTTGGCTAGCAATGAGTAGTTTCAAACGTTTTTCGTTCCGTTTCTGAAATCGAATGGACATGGGCCCCTTACGATCCGTCGGCCCATGTTACCATCAAAAAGTTACAGCCTAAAATTTTACAGCGTGTGAAATTAAATGAAATTGCAGAGGGGAGGGCTTCGCCTCTAATTAATGCAAATTGGCTTCATTATTTTACCGTTGTTCTTTTAACAGAACCTTAGTTTTAATGAAGCGGACCCTATTTTGCAGTTGTTCTGAACTTGACACCTTCTTAACTCCGTTAATGAAAAGATCACTTTTGTAATTGCTGGCCCATATGTGTCAGATTCATCTCCTTTCTTTTGTTTGATGGCTTCATCCCTTCCAATTAGAAATCATATGTGACAGAATTCGTGCATGGAAGCTATTTGAAGAAATGTTTTTTTGAAAAGTAAGGCAACAAGTTGCCTATAATCGTCCCATGTAAGGCTTGCTCCTGTTGAAAAATGGGGCTTTTCTGACCTGCTTCATTTCCGAGCTAGGCGGGCTACTCTCTAGGGGGGCGTTTGTTTGTGTAGTAAGGAGTTGCATAACTTAAGAATGCCTAAGTGTTTATGTAGTGTTATGTAATAGATGTTTGGTTGTGTAGTAAGGATGACTAACTTAATGCATGCATATATTCATATCAAAAGACTAAAATGCCCTTAAATTTGAATTAGTATTATGTACTATATTTTGTGACCTAATTATTGTTAATTATTAATTATTATAAAAATTAATTATTAATGATGATAATAAATCATATTTACTATTATGAAATATTAATAATTACTTTTAATTAAATATTATAAATATTATTATTTATTTTAATATTACTGTTATAAATAATTACTTTTAATTATTATTTATTTTAATATTATAAATAATTACTTTTAATTAATATTACTTGTTAAATAGTATTAATTATAATAATTAATCTTTGTTATTAATTATGATTTTTTAATAATTATTGTTACTTATTAAGTATCATTATTTATTTATTAATATTATTTAATTTTTATAAAAATTAATTATTAATGATAATAAGAAATCATTTTATTATTATGAAATATTATTAATTATTTTTAATTAAATATTATAAATATTATTAATTATTTAATAATAAATCAATATTGTTTATTTATTATTATTATTACTTGTTATATATTATTATTTATTAATTATAATAATTAATATTTATTACTAATTATGATTTTTTAATAGTTATTATTACTTATTAAATATTATTATTTATTAATTATTATTGATTATTAAATAAAATTATTAATTATTTCTAAGGGGTATTGTTGGAAAAAAAATTAAAAGGGACTAGTGCATAACTTATGCAACCTATTTAGGTTGCATAACTTATGTACCCTTAAGGCATCTTATGTAAGAGGTGTTTGGTGACTTAAGGATACATAACTTAAGTTATGCATCCTTTAAGTCACAAACAAGCGCCCCCTAGGTTTTTTTTGTGTTATGAACTATAATAAAAATTTAACGTTTAATTGCATTCTTCCGTTCATTAAAACAAAACGAAAACCAGAAGAAATTTTATTTCTGTCATGATTACGGAACATTAAGTGGAAATCACTACTGTTTCGTGCATTACAACGGAACATAAACGTAAATGGGCATTTTTGTGCTCGTTCTGCACGTTTGACAGCCATAGCTACAAGCGCATTTTACTAAATTCATTGGGTTCATATTGTGTTTATATTTTCGAATAGTCTATTTTATATTTTTGTTCGTTGTGCCTAAGTCTCATATAGGTACTAAGAACATGCATGTGGTCTAGTAGCTCGAGCAGTGGCAAGTTTAGACTTTTTTTAAGCCTGGGCACATAAGAAAATGAGTTTGGTTTCGGTGTAAGTGATTTTACAGATCGTTTCGTCAAATCTGATTAGATCCAAATTTAAAAGTTCAAATGACTGATTTACATTCTTTCAAATTTCTTAGTACTTTTTGAATTTTTAACAATATTTTCATTGGAGGATTCATAACTAATTAAATTGATAATTCTAAAAAAATTGTAAAAAAAAAAGTAAAAATTTAAAAAACAATTGAAAATTTTGGTTGGAAAGGAGATTTTTTATATGAAGATCATATTGAACTATTCGGATTAGTCATTTCAATTCGAATTTGATATAATTTCAGATTTGATTGAACCCTCCGTCCATATCGCTTTTATTTTAGCATTTCTCTAATAAAATATTAAATTTAGCATTAAAATAAAATTTATAGAAAGATGTAATTTTAATTAATTTTTTTAAAACCTATTTAAAATGAGTATTTTACAAAATGCAATTTTTCTTATGATCAACAAAATATAATAATTATAGTTTTTCACCAAACATTAGACAAAAAAAAAATCACTATAATCCTAAGTGCAAGCAAAAATATTGGCAAAAATGCATAGTTTAAACGTTGTATAATTTTCTCATCATTATATATCTCTGAAAATAGTGCTTAATATGGTGATCATTGTAGATTAATTTGTTAATTAAAGATCGCGGTACAAGCTAACCACATATGACATAGAATTAATTCAATACTTTAGTTGTTGGGCAAAATAAGGAATTCATGTTAACTGCCAAAAAAAAGGAAAAAAATGCATGTAGATCCCACCATGTGATTGCTATATCTTTGTAGATTGGAATGGGTTCGTACTTGTATAGACTAATAAATTGAATTAGCGAATAACTATCATTTGAATCACAACAAATACTAAACCAAGCGTAGGCACCACAAAATATCAAGCCTAGACACTCTTCTTCCTCCGTAGCAGTTAATCTTTAATTTGTGAAAATCAAGCCTTGACAAGTGGCAAGTCTCCAGGCTTGCCTCAATATAGCATCGCTACTATAGCTTATAAATAGAGGACCCCTCCACTAGGGAGGGAGTCAGACACTTTGCCAATTTCCTTGTGTAACTAGATTTGTACTAGAAGGATTAATGAAATGATATCTTTCTACTTTAGCCATTGGTCTCTCTATAATATATGCAAAATACCTCTAATTATTTGACACTCTATACTAGACGGTGACAAGCTGTATCCTGTATGCATAATGCTAACTTTGCACAACAATGTAGAAAAATCGTTGCATTGATTAATTGTAAAAGATGGCTAGTCACTTGTTAATTAGTGACTAACATACTTTGAACAAGTCAAAACTCAAAAGTGATGTTTGAAATGTATTTTTTATCTTCAGTATGCCTCATCACTAAATATGTAATTTACATTATACTTCACATATGTGAACTTTAAAATATATATATTTTTTTATAATTGTCTGTAAGTCCAATCACACACACTCTCAATCAACAAATATTAGAATTTGAACCTGATTTCTATGGAGCCAGACAAGTATCTTAGCCAGTTGCTCTAGCATTTTACTGTTTGTCTTTAGAATTTCAAAGTAACATTTTTTACCTTAAAGTATGCAACTTATAATAAATTAGCCATATAAAAATTGTATTTTGTATCATATATATATATATATATATTATCATTATTGTATAACTTTGTTAATAGAATCGACGAAGTCATATATACAAACAGTATAATAACATATAACATGAAACTTATGTAATTATCCATAAATTATATATATACATATATGTTGCTCAAAATCATACATAAAATGTCTATGTCATATAAATTAATTCAAAATAATATTTACAATATATGTCTGAACTCTGACTCTGACTCTGACGTCTAATACCATTTAGACATTGATGCAAGCATGAATTTTGGTCTAGTCTTTTGACCGTAGATAATTGAATTGTTTTACTAAAATAGGAATGAAATTATAAATGAGTTATATTTTAAGGGCTATTTATTGTGTTATAAATGAATTGTTTCACAATATAAATATTGCGATATTACAATTTACGGAATGTTAAATTTTAATTTTTTTTCTGAGTTAAAAATTTTATTTTATTTTGTTTAAGTTTAAATTCTCATTCTGAAGTTTGTATTAACAAAAAAACATACTTGTTTATATATGTTAATTTAAAACTCTATTATAAAATGAGACCATCGAATATTTTTTTACCCCTTGAATTAACATCAATTGAAACAGATTTATTTTGATGAACATAAAATGATAAAAAAAACGTTAAAAATGATGCACAAAATTTATTATCCATACAGGTAAAATATTTACATTATTATTATTATTATTATTATTATTATTATTATTATTATTATTATTATTTGAAACTAAGAGCCCCAAGCAGGGGATCCAAAGCAATATTTACATTAATTTTAGTAAATCACAATATAAATATTGCGATATTACAATTTACGGAATGTTAAATTTTAATTTTTTTTCTGAGTTAAAAATTTTATTTTATTTTGTTTAAGTTTAAATTCTAATTCTGAAGTTTGTATTAACAAAAAACATATATGAGTGGGATTTGAACCTTAACTCCCATATATTCAATGTCTTGTACAGTTGTACTAGTTCCACTGCACCGCAATTTTAGTTAGAGAGTCAAAATCAGTATACCTTTTTTGAAATACTGTGGACTTGGGAGATAGCGTTTTTCTTTATTTATAATCATTAATTTGGATAACTATACTCTTGGAAGTCGCCTGATATTGACTTAACAGAGCACTCGATTCAAAAATATGATTCCCAGCATCCACCATCGCATATCCCCAATTCCACCTTTTAATAAATAAAAAATTTTAATAGACACTATGGGTGTGTTTGGCAACGGAATGAATAAGCTTATTCCGAATAAGGCTTATTCGGGATGTTGCCAAACGTCTTTTGAATAAGTCTTATTCCGAATAAAGTTTATTCAAACCCCTTATTCTAATACCACCTCTATGGTGATATTAGCTCTTATTCGGAATAAGAGGAGAGAGGAGAGAGGACAGAGGAGAGAGAAAAGCTTATTCCAAAAGTTGAATAAGCTTATTCCGGCGGTTGCCAAACACACCCTATGTCAAATCGCATGGCCAGGAGAAACCTAAATAATGAGAGACGGAAGAACACAATTAGTTTCTCTTTTAATTACTAGCTAATAAATTAACGTTAAAAACATACTCAAAGAAAATGATTATGATATCTTTCAAAATAGCGTACTCTGGTCTCTGGGGGGTGTCGTACGATCTAATCAAGTAGTGGGTACAAGTTGGATTCGCATAATAAACCACAGGTTCTAGACTTCTAGTCAACAGGACGTGTAAGATGTGTGCTTCAAAAGTGGCTACTTAATTAGAGGCCTACAATTGAAATCTTATAGACGGGGGACGGCCTTTTGAAATTTGAGCTACTTCAGTTCAGTGGAGAGTGGAGACCATTCCCCCATCCTTTTTCTTCATGACTTCATGTGCACTATAATTTTGAAATTTGACTGAAAATTGAGCTGAATTTGAAGGACCATAATTTTGCTGGTTTATACAGATCGCGTGCAACTGATTCTGCGTGCAATACGTGTGTTGGAATATTACCAAGAGAGAAAATAAAATACGTCTGTTGGATAGCTTCATGTGTACATTTGATTAACGATACATAAATAAATTATTAGCCAAAAATAAAGAAACAAATGAATTTTACAATTAAATCATCACATAGAAACTGGACCCGATAAAAGAAACTTCATAACGGCGGTGGTTAAGTAAAACGTCGATTCAGTTAAAAAAGGACTAAAGCAACTATTTTTATTCTATTATATATTATTCTAGCCTTTTGAATTATTACACAATGTGGCTAGGTTAGAAATGACAAGTATTAAGTATATAGATATTATGTTTAGGATCTAATCTTACATCCTAATTTATGTCAAGCTATCTAGCCTCTACCAAGGCCTAAAAATAAAGACCCGGTTTGTCTGTTTACATTTCTAACCAAGCTCAATCCAACAAATATAATCCGATCCAAATAAGTCGTTTATTGAATTGTTAACATATTATAATTATAGTAAACTAATCTATAATCTAAATAAATAATCTATAATCCATATTCTATAATATTTATTAAAAGCTGTGACTTTTTTCTATAATTGACCGACATTTTTTTTGGTTGAATATAATTTTTAATTTTTTGCATTTTCTATAACTAAAAATATTTTTATCTTTTTGGTTAAATATATTAAAAATAATCGTACCAATCATTATTTAATTTAAGAATTAAATATATTTAAAAATCTAAAGTTGTTCATGCTGAATTATTATTATTATTATTATTATTATTATTATTATTTGAAGAAAGCAAGGGATCAGCCCCGAAACTTTTCATTGCAATAAAAGTAATTAGAAAGTTTGAAACTAAAGGGAAAAAAGGGGTTTGGAGAATGAACTTTCAAAAAAAAATATATGCTGAATTATTTTTATTTAAAAAACATAGCGCTTACGAAATTGCGACTATCATGTCTAATTTATTGAACAATATAACATAGTTTATAGATCTGATAAAATACAACCATACTTTTTAAAATTAATAGCTCCTCTGTCATATCGATAGACTTTTTAAATATTCATTCATTCATTAATTCATAATATAATCAAATTAACGTTTGATTGATCTGCTAGCATTCCATTTATCTATATTATTATTATTATATATGGTGAGTTGCGATAAAAACTTCTAGATCTAGTACAAAATTATCAATCCAAACTATCTAATATGAAATTTTATATATTTTTTTAAAATTTTTAAGTTTTTTTTTTCGAATTTTAAAAACTGTTGTTTTTGAACGGTTCAGAAAATTTTCAAAAATTGTAAAATTTTGTTTGCTATGAGATTTCAATATATAGATTGGGTTGGTTAATTTAGACTAGCTTAAGATGCCCTCATATGTGGACAAATAAAGAAATAAAAATAATATCAGATAATAAAAATATATTTCTTAATCTAGCATCGATACAAATAGATATGTTATTTAATTTGTTTTTTTATTAGACGGAAAATCAAAATATATTGTTACTTCATATGACGATTAATATCCGACCACAGATCAAATCAATCAAACAGCAAAAACACCTGTTTACATGCTAGACCTAGCGTGTAATACCTCTACGGTCCATGTGTTTATAAGTAGTTGAGATTTGTCAATTTGCAAAATCACCGACCAAAATAGTCATGGTGCACAAAACTCTTTATGCATAATGGTTCACAATATAAATTCTCTATATATTAAAACTCGTGACTTTGTTTTTTCTATTTTTGATCATTTTTTGGATTATCTATTTTTATCAAATATATAGTTTTCTATTTTTAGTTAAAATAGTTTACTATTTTTTACATTTTCTATAATTATTTTTTTGGTTAAATATATTAAAAATAGTCGTATCAATCATTATTTAATTTATTTAATAAATTAAATAAATTTGAAAATTATATTGAATTATTGTCATTAAAAAAATATAATGCTGCGAAGCTATCATTGTCATGCCTAGTTTACATTAAGAAAATTCATTAGAAGTATACGATAATACATACTATATTACATTAAAGAATTGATTAGAGCATTTATTTTGGGACGCTCGCGCTTTATTTTAGAAATCTTTTTTTTTTAAGAAAAAGATACATATAAAACATGGAAGGATGTCCCGTTCCCGTTCCAGCTTGGTATATACGCCTAGAAGCTAATGCAATGATGACTATATCATAACGTGCTTTTATTTCTGATGAACCTCAAGGTGGTCCAGTACCTAATTTCCTTTGGAATTCTTACTAGACGGGAGTTATCTTATTGAATAGATCTAAATTGCGAAAATAATGTAACTATAATTCGAAATTTAATATTAGTGTTCGAATTTAGTTAATAACATAATATATAGAAAAATAAATTTAAATTGGAAATTTCGCCCATCTTCATTTAAAAAATATTTTGGCCCAGGAACAACTATGTAACAGAAAAATTGATTGGATAATAATATTTAAACTAAGGTTGCGTTGAAATTAAATTTCTCTCAACCAAGTATGGATAGAACCTATTAATAAAACAAAAGGCGTTGAATATTTCGTTCCAAAGAATGAAAGGAACCTAAATAAAAGAAATTTGAAAGCGACACATTCAATCCAGCAACAAGCCAACAAGTGTCAAAGAAATCACCCCGCGGCCCGCCTCCCCTCTCTAGTCTCTAAACTCTAAAGTCTCCCATTAGGCCATTTGACACATTCATACTATATCTAATCGGTTCTCTGTGGCACGCATCTCGAAGTCCCCCATGAGTGGTTCTGGCCTTCTGGGTACATCTATGTTTTGAAGCATAATTATTAAGGCCGTCAACGGTATGCCACTTATTGTTATATCGTTTCATTTAACTTAAGTGAAATGGTAAGTGGCAGAAAAAATTGTACCATGTTCTAAACGAAACGGCAAGTGGCACGCATAGTTATACCGTTATCAAAAAATAGAGCACTGAAATTGGTTATTACAATAGAAATAGTAAGTGAAACGGTAAGTGGTATAGAAATATGTTTCGTTTAATAAATAAAACGATAAACGGCATATCATTTTTTACCGTTTCTCAAACGAAATGGAAAATGGCAGCACGCCTTCCGTTCCATTTAACCACGTTAGACAGTATAATAATTATTTGAAGTAACATCTACTATCAGAGACTCCAAGTGTCAAAGTTCTAACAATCGTGACAAATTAACCAAATTATAAATTGACTCAAATTTGATACTTGCCTAATTGAAATCATTGGAAACAAATATAAGCTATTTTATAAATAATATGTTAACAATATTTAATTGGATGTAGCATAGTAGATAATCATGCAATGATAAAAATTAAATGGTCAATTATACTGATGATAACTGATAACGTTATTTTATTATTTAGCTATAAGTATGTTATGCTAGATGCAACAAAAATAAAAATTCTAGTTAAATATTTCAATATTATTATTATTATTATTTTACCAATGTAGTAGTATAAAATCTCTAATGATCCGGTGACGCCAATGTCTGATTTAACATTATTTTAAAAGTTTACAACCCAAAAATACTTGCAAAGATTAGCATTGATAATTGAGTTAATAGTAAAATTGTAAAACTAAACATCCTTAATGGTACAAAGGCAACATCGATCTTTACAGAGAAAAAATCACATGAGAGAAACAACCCAAATAAAACTACGTGCACAATGCACTTTTAGTATGATTTGAACCATTAGCCATGCAAATCTTCTCCTATAAATACCCTTGCCACCCTCTTTCCTACGACCATCTCATCAAACCAAATCTTCTCTTCTTCTCTCACTCACTTAGCCATAATGGCTATTAGCACAAAGACACTCGCATTTGCATTCCTTCTGCTTCTCAGCATGAGCCACCTTGCATTGGCTGCCCGATCCCTCACCGGGTATGGTGTTGGATCAGGTGGTGGTGGAGGTGGCGGAGAAGGCGGAGGTGGTGGTTACAATGGTGGCTCTGGTTATGGCTCTGGCTATGGGTCTGGGTATGGTGAGGGTGCCAGTTCAGGGATTGGTGGAGGATATGGAAAGGGTGGAGGCGGTGGTGAAGGAGGTGGTGGTGGTGTAGCAGGTGGCTATGGGTCTGGTCATGGATCTGGATCAGGATATGGTGGAGGCAAAGGTTTAAATAGCGGATAGCGGATTCATTGCGGACATGCCGACATCATAGCGGTTAGCGGATAGCGGCTATTTAGCGGCCGCTATCGGACCATAGCGGTTATTATATAGTATATATTTATAACATAAAACATATACATCACAAACGGTAACTTAGCTTGATGGTTGTTGCAGTTGACATTATAACCCACTACGCGGGTTCGATCCCCACTGTCTGCAATATTATTGCAACAATTTTTCTGTCCGGTTTTGAAGTGAAATCTTTAGTCCCACATGGTCTATTCATGTTCTATAGAGATAATATATAAGGACGAGGCTGGACAGCGTTGTAACAGTTTGACAATTGGGTGGGCACGTGTCAGTACTTGGAATTATCGCTATTTGTCCGATAGATCCCGCATAATGCGCGCTATAATCCGCTATTGGGCGCTATGCTGCGCGCTATTGGACGCAGCGCTAAATTAGTAGCGTGGTAGCGCTCTGACATCTAATTCCGCTATCTCGGCGCTATATCGGCCGCAACTGCCGCTATTTAAACCTCTGGGTGGAGGTGAAGGCGGTGCACATGGTGGTGCTTATGGCAGCGGTGGAGGTGGAGGTGGAGGTGAAGGTGGCGGCGGCGGCGTAGGCTCTGGTTATGGGTCTGGTCATGGATATGGTTCAGGTTCAGGATATGGTGGTGGTGTAGGTGGTGCAAACAGTGGTGGCTATGGCAGTGGAGGGGGTGGCGGCGGTGGCGGAGGCGGAGGCAGTGGCAGTGGCTATGGTAATGGGTCCGGTTATGGCTCAGGCTCTGGATATGGTGAAGGTGGTGCTCATGGTGGCAGCTACGGCAGCGGTGGTGGTGGCGGCGGAGGTGGAGGTGGTGGTAGCGGGTCTGGGTCGGGCTATGGGTCTGGATCTGGATATGGTTCTGGTGGTGGTGGGGGAAATGGCCACTACTAGGCATTTAAGTTTTCCAGTCATTTACCATCTGTTTAATTAAGTTTCAGTTTCATAATAAAAGAATAAAAGTAAGTGCGATATTTTAGTATGATTTTGTAATGTTGCCTGTAAAAATGCAATAATAGATTGACATCGAAGTGTTTTTCTCATGTGCTTTTGACTGCTTGTGTAAGTTGTAATACAGTAATGTCAGCTATAAATTTATAATAAATGGATTCCACATTTTCTGTAAAGAAATCTTCATCTTTTTCTTTTTTTTTGTGCTTGTATTGTTTAATTTTATAATAAGTTCCTTAATGTAAAATACAAAACCAATCAGATCAATAACCTGTGCAAGAAATCATGGAAATTAACATGACTCGTCAACAGTTGTTCAAGCACCTACCTACTAGTTGGTTCAATAATCTCTACTGGTAAAGCATAATTACTAAGGAAATGGAATTCCGATTGCGGATTACATAGGCAAAGAAGGTTTAATGAATATGATAATTTGAGGAATGAAAGAGAATGAATTCTATTCATTATTTCAGTTTGATTATAGTAAGCATGCACAAATTAAGCATGGTTAATCTCCTTTTATAAGAACCTAGAGATGTAATCCTTCAGTACACACAATGAATAATTATTCTAACAGACTACATTAATCATCCTGCTTAGCTAATTATCATCAATTTTCATCAGAACTGAAAGTCTTCAGTTATAATGTCTGACTTGCTTCTATAATGAATTATGTTAATTCAGAAAATGGCCGAAAACAATGCGAGTTCCCTGGCTAAATTCTTTCATAAACCAGACCTATCCCTCATGAATAGAATATAATAAATAAATAAATATGTAGGAGAAGGAATGTGATAACCTGTACCCAGAAGAAACGATGTGCTGGCAACTATAGTCAAATTGAAATTCAGGCATGCTAACGAATTTATTGTGTCAAGTTAAAAGCACTGAGACCTTGAAAGCAACAAAGATTGCATTATTTAGAGACAAATAGTAATACAAATGTACAATAAATACTATTTATATTACAGTAATTAAGAAAGAAAACATCTTGTAATAGCAAACCATCTCTTATAGACAGTATCTCAAACTGGTTGCGTGCAACAGTACACAGACCCATACCAGTACATCTACAATCACAACCCACAACAGTTTTCAGCGATGATTAAAAATATTAGCTTCAAAGTAAAGCTTATAAAACTAAGAAATGAAAATTTACAAATTGCATAGATCCTCAAATTACTTCTTTTACTTCTCTCTGCAACAGTTTCCTCAAGAGTTTTATTTCAAAAATCGGGTCGGTTCAGGATTGGTTGAATTCAAATCCGACCATTTAATAGTCCTAGAATTCTAATTCAGAAAAAGAAAATAAAAAAAATCATTTAGAGGTGGTCATTATATGTAGACCACTTAGAATGCAGGATTTGCATGCTCCCAATCATTGGGGTCTTGTGCTATATCTAACTGGGAGGCATCGAAGGTTCACATTCAGAGAAGGTTTGCATGATCAGCTACTTGACAACTGATGCTCAAATTAAAAACATACAAAACAAATAAATCAGATTTGATTTAGACCTTCCTATCTTAAATGATAGGTTAACTAGATCTAGGAAGTCGTCGTCTAAGTTGAAAAAAAAAAGGTACTGGCCAGCAACTGAGAAAATTAGAACAGATTAAACTATTTTTGAGATGTATTTTAATTTTTAGTTTCATTATTGACTCGATTTTTGTTTTAAAATAATGGTGTGTGTCAATTTTTAAAAAAGTATAAAAATAAATTTAAATAATCAAAATAATCATGTCTACAACTGGCATTGGAAAATCACATCAAGCGAAGGTCGTCATGATCTTTGAACTAGAGAAACATTTAAAAAAGCAGGCATAAGGTATTCATATCAGTGAAGGCTTGCAAATATTAAATAATGAAAAACAAAGTTAAAGTGCAATAGCCAAATTTTATTCTTTTGTTGATGGCGTAAAAATAATGATGTGCGAAGTCGCTTCTTATGTTTGCAGGGAATAACAAGACAATAAAGTTGTCAGGGACAGGAGTAGAGTATTTACAGGGAATATCCACTTTCCAATGTTTGTATGAAAACTAAACAAAAATATTTTAACACATATTATATTAAAAAAATCCACCAATAAAAAATTTACATCCAATCGAATGTTCATGTGTCATCTATTCATAACAAAAATATAGCACACAATATATTACTTAACGAAAATCCACCAAATAAAAAAATTTACATCCACCAGAAAATTCATAGGTCCTCTGTTTATAACAGTGACAAAAATAAAATAACAAAGCACACACAATATATACTAAACAAAATGCACCAAAATCAAGAAATTTTACATACAATCTTAGCAGATGGAAATGTTATCTATTCATAAAAGGAGCTCCTTGCTTTTAACAACCCGTCACTTATAACCAAATCCATTACAATAGTTACGTAACGCCTAAAAAATTACTGAGCTAGCATTAAATCCTCTTTCTTTCTTACTGTTCTTATTATAAAGTATCCAAACATATGCAATTAACATATTAAATCATATGTGATCTCCATATACTACCTAAAGTAAATTTTCAATATGCATTCTATATATAATACTATCCTAAACCAGGAGCATATGTGATAACAAGTAAACCATATGTGATCTGCATATGCATTCTACCTAAATTTGTATTGTACTGCATCTTCAGCCACCAACACTGACAAGAAAAGGAAAGCCCCACCAACACCTCAGGACGATGCTGACCTGGCATGACGGTTGTCTTTGCTAGAACATTATGTCACAGCACAATTCGAGGCAGCACTGCAAGATGACGTTACACGTGGTTATCACTATGAAGTCATCAGAAAAGATGGGACATGAAGCACACATTCATCGTGCGATAATCACGATGTCATTCGACCATATCAGGCCAGCATGTCCACCAATCAGGCCCACGAGCTGCCAGGTGAACATCAGTATGGGCCAACCATGGCGAGTGGTGTTGTGCCAACGTATGATTATGATGCACTAGAAAATCATGTTGATCCCACAACAATCGTGCTCGGGCTTGGTGGTGGTGCCCCGGCCGAGTTGTTTTGGTCAACACAAGTAGAGGACCCGCCACATGAAGACCAAAGTACAGCTTCAGTACTCTAGAAAGATATTCTACTCGACCTAAATATACCCGACCTAAATGAATATCCAGTTGAGGGACCCACAAGTCAGCAGCTCATTATGCATGGGACCGGTGGTGGTGTCCCAGCCCCTCAAAGACGGTTTTTGCCTAACCAACCCCTACTCCCCACAACTCAGCAGCTTAGTATGCACGAGACTAGTGGTGGTGTCTCAGACCTAGTGCCGATAGACCTGCACTCTGAGCTGCCCTAGGCGAGTGATGGTGTGCCAATGTATGATGCACCAAAAAATCATGTGTATCCCACAACAACAGTGCTCGAGTTTGGTGGTGTTGCCCTGGCCGAGTTGTTTCCGTCAACACAGGTAGAAGACCTACCACCAGGGGCGGATCCAGGATTTAGAGATGGAGTAGGCCAAGGTTTGAGGACTGACCTTAGTTGGTTTGTGATAGTCATCAACTGCTAATTCAGATAATGCTGAATCCTTATTTTGGCCTAGTAGTGAAGAAGAGGGGTACATATTTGTACATGTACCCATATCCTAGCCTTCTCCCAATTTCCTTTGCAATAGCAAGCTGATCACCTGACATCAGAAAATGCACAAATGCATTAAGTGCAAATGAAGGGCCTTATTGTCAAGATTGTATAGATCATTATAATTGCACTTAGAAGAAACTGTACCTGTAATCATTTTACTAGTGAACCTGTCTTGCAACAGCCAATGAACATGTCTTGTATAGATCATTATAGTTGCAGCTCTAAATTTCCCATTTTTCGCCTTTTTTCAAAAGCAACTTCCCTTTAAATCATCCGTTTAATTTAAGACCTTTTTTCAATATAAGCCTAAAGAGTTTGGCACATCAAATCAGCCTACAAAATACTTTGTTCTTCACAAATAGGACAAAATACTTTGCCTCAATAATTATTTCATTTATTTGTGGAAATTCAGACTTTATGCCAAGCAACAAGCTTTTCACTCCTGCCAACTAACTAGCTGTATACATAAAAAAACTTTCATTTTCAAAATATGGTATTCATCCTTGGTCACGAATTCACGATGACTTTTTCTCATCTTGACATCTTCCAACTATGATGAATACTTTAAAGTCCTAATTCCTAAAGTCTAAACATACATACCAAGTATTTACCAATTAATTTTCCTAAAGAGAGAAAAGGTCATTGTCTCACTGACTCACTGTTTTATTTGAAGAGAAAAAATGTCACTGTTCAGAGAATGGGAGAACGCCAGAACGGAGAAGGCAAGAACTAAGAAGCACTGCCGCAGACCTGCAGTGTCGCCGGCCGCTGTCTGTTGGTCGCCGGAGAAGACGAATAGGCACCAGCTGCCCGCCGCTGGCCGTCGCCCCTCGCCCCTCGCCCGTCACCTCACACAGCCGTAAATGATTTGGGAAGATTTTGGAAGAAAATAATTTGATCGGATATCATATGGATGGGTACACAGAAGAAAGAAGAAGATAAAACTAATGGGCTAAAGTTGGGTTTTTGTCATAGAGTAGACCTATTTCTAAAATATCATTAGTTTACACTAATTTTTCTATACTTGTAATTAAAATTTTTAAATTACAGCATAGGCCAGGCCTATGCTGGCCCCCCACTAAATCCGCCCCTGCCTACCACATGAAAACCAAAGTACGGCTTCTGTACTCTAGCAAGATTTTGATAAATGTCAACTGAAATTATATTCATTATTTATGCATATTTGACCACTAAATTTTTAGAATATTGTAGAGACCTTTTTATCGCCGCGGAATAAATAAACTGATAATCCACGGGAAAGGGAAAGATCTATCCAGATACCCTCCGCGCGTCACAATTCGATACAAGTCCTTTCTTAATGAAGAGAGAAGAACTCATATGAATTTCTATTCACGCGAAGGTTTATTATTTTGTGAGTTCTTTCTTTCCAGCAGGCGCAAGCCCCTGCTGTTAATTACCTCGGGAATAATCGCGAGAACCTCTGATTAAGGGATTCGAAGAATTATATGTCTAGGCTAAAGAGTTGTGAAATGCAACTTGTTGGGTGATTATGCATGTGACATTTGTTTATGAGATTTTTATGGTAAGTTAAGATTTTAAATTTTTAATCTAACTTGAACCATAGTGGTAAATTACCGACCAGTCCATTAGTCAATCAAATACCGCTTTATTTTGGAGTTGAGATTTTTGTTCTCGTTTTTTACATTTAATTTAGGATTTGAGTTATTTGTTCTCGAATCCTGTGAAGTACCAGGTTCTAAGTACAGAGCATATTGTTGACTCAGGAACAAGGACTTCGCAAAGTTAGGGTCAAGAGTGTAACCGCACTGGTCACTCAGGCGCACCAACCTTGCAACTCGTACACTGAATACAAAGCGGGCCGCTGATTCAGGTGACGAAGGAAACTTATGATCAAACTGGGGCTTTGGTCCAGTTAGACCGCTTTTGATTTTATTTGGCATTTATTTGGGTATAACTTGAGTTAATTTGAACTCAAATTATAATTTGGTTTCACTTTTGTTAATTTGAATCAATTTAGATTCAAATCATGTTAGTTCGAGATGATTTGGGGCCTCAAACTAAATTTTGGATAACTTGAGTGTATTTGATACTCAAGTTAGTTTTGATTTAGATTTGACACAATTCGAGTCAACTTAGACTCAAATCGAAATTTGGTTTGGTTTAGTTTGTGTTTGTGTCAATTTGAGTTAATTTAAACTCAAATCAGAATCTTATCACAAATTTCAAACATTGGAGTCTCACAAATTTAATTTGGTTTTGTGGACTTTTCAGAGTTTCTAAAAAAATTTCAATTTAATTTGAATTTCACATGATGCATTAGGATGAAAATGATCCAAGTTGGATTTGACTAATCTTTAGATAATCTTGACATCAAATGACTAGTGAAACTGAAATCTTTAGATTTTTCTGAGTTTTGGTGTATTTTATTTGAGATTTTTCGAGTTTTCTGTGAATTTTAATGTATTTTGACATTTGGACAAATTTGAAGATTTTCTGGGCTGTGCACTTTGGACAGGACCAACCAGACCATTAATCAGTTCAAAATTAGAAAAGAGTCTCTATGTTTCACCAAAAATTATGAAACCAGAATCAATTGAAAGAAGACTCAGAGAGGATTTTTAATATCATTTTTACATAATTTTCGGAATTTGTTTTATTGGGCTTTGGGCTTTATTTCTCAAGGTCATTTTCTGAAATAAAGTTCTGTCAGTTAACACGACCTTTGATCACTGTTTCAGTGAATGTTTTTATTCTGTTTCGAATTTTTATATGAGGTTTATTTTACTTGAAACTAGACTTCAAGAGGAAAATTTTGATATCTATAATGAAGTTTTCTGAGTTGGTTTGATATTTTTAAGTGAATTTGCAATTCATGGAAACTTTCTGAAAAATAGTTTTTCTGGACAGACAGACCTCAGTGCGGTTTTTGAATTTTCATTTACCCTCTTTTTATAATTATGACTTGAAATTTTCAGATTTGAAACTATACATCTTGAGGCAGTTACAGTAATTTTCGTAGAATTTTTAGAGATTTATTTAAAGGGTTTCAAGGCATGAACTTTCAGACAAATTTGCTGGCGCGGTTTTCTGGTACAGTTTTCTGAAACTCAATTTCTGTCTGATTTCAAAAATTCGTTATAATTAATCTGAGTGTCCAAAAATTATGAAACTTTTACAGGATGTGTTTCATATCATGTTTCATCTGCAGTTAAAATTTCAATTGTTTCTGTTTAACCGTTTGCGAGATAAAAATTGTTTTGTGAACTGTCCAGAATGCTTTTGCTGATACAAGAAAATTATCAAGAACATTTTAGATTTAACTTATGCCAGAAATATAAAATGAAATATGACTTCTCTGAGTAAATTTCGGCAGCATAACGACGTCTTTGCATGGAATTTTGAACTTTGTTGTTCAAACAACCTAAATCGAATGGACTGAGCATGCTACAGATCCAATTCAATTAGGTTCATACCATCTCCATAGGGACTGAGACATGCTGCAGACCCCTATGAATCGGTTTTTTATTGATTAAATCACAACTGAGCATGCTACAGATTGTGAAATAAACAAATTTCGATCGAAGTGGTTGCGCTAGATCAAAACTCCGTGCCAAGAGCCGTGCTGCAAAACAAGGGTTGATACAAGAACTTTTTTTTTTTGATGTTTTATTTGAGACTAATTTATGCATAAAGTTGGTTTTCACTCTAAGTTATCACCAAATTCACGTTAAGTGGAATCCATATTAAACCTATCATTTAATCTTTTTTCTTTACATGATGCAAGTAAGGTTTAAATATAGATCAAACAACGAAGAGTTTTAAATAAGACAAAATTAACAGTAAGTCAAACGGAAAAGTTTATAGAGAGTGATGACAAATAATGATATGAGACTTGAACTATCAAACTGCAAACGATATCGAATCAAACCAGAACAATAAAATCAGATTAAAATTGTATTTAAATTTCATTCACAAACATCATTTACAAACCTTTATCTTCTCTTTCACGACTTTCCTGTATCCTCTCTCTTACAATTTGTAGGAAAACAATAAGAAAAAGAAAATACCCTCTATTAACTCACTGTCTTCTCTCTCTCATGCGCACCAAATCACACTCCTCTCCTCTTTTGCGTCTCCTCTTGCAGGGGTATTTAAAAACAATCTGGCTTCTAGTTTTTCAAACTCAAAAGGCAGTTATGAAAAAAATAAAATGAGCGGGAGACATCTGACTTGGCAGTTGGCACCTTTTGCTTGATTCCAATTATCGGCTGATCATTAGTGGGATGATGTGGCAACATCTTTTTGGCAAGTGAAACTATAGGCCTTCATTCTTTCTGAAAATATGGTAACGCCTCTTCATTTTGTGATGCACTTCCCTTTATTTCATATTGTTGCTCTCCACTTCACCACTTATTTCATTTCTCCATTTTGCTTTTTTTTTTAGGTACAACAAATGCCCCCCACCAGAGTAGGTTGTGATGGTTTTTCAGAACGACCTGCTCTGGTGTTTAATGCATGCTTTTCTTGGTTTTGCTCTTCTTGAATTTTGATTTTGGGTTAAGGTTTAGGTTATTTGTTCCTTCGCCTTGGTCTTGGATTTGATTTAGGTTTGGGTATTTGTTCCCTTGCCTTGGTTTTGGATTTTGTTGCATACCTTGTTAGAGTACAAAGTATAAAACTTGTTCATCTTTCATGCCGGTAGATGAACATACCGGTGTTGGTTGACTTATGGCTCACACCAACAATTGACCATTTTGAGGTGGAAATTTGGTTGTGGAATTTGTGGAGTTAGGAAAATTTTGTGGAAGAGACACCCTATGTAGCCTTTTGAGGCAGGGTACTCTTTTCATTTCTCCTAAGGACATAAAGCTCCAGCAACTTCTTGTACCTGCAAAAGCAAAAGGTTGCCCATAAGAGCGAAAATTTTGTGGAAGAGACACCCTATGTAGCCTTTTGAGGCAGGGTACTCTTTTCATTTATTCGAAGAATTTTTATATGAGGTTTATTTTACTTGAAACTAGACTTCAAGAGGAAAATTTTGATATCTATAATGAAGTTTTCTGAGTTGGTTTGATATTTTTAAGTGAATTTGCAATTCATGGAAACTTTCTGAAAAATAGTTTTTCTGGACAGACAGACCTCAGTGCGGTTTTTGAATTTTCATTTACCCTCTTTTTATAATTATGACTTGAAATTTTCAGATTTGAAACTATACATCTTGAGGCAGTTACAGTAATTTTCGTAGAATTTTTAGAGATTTATTTAAAGGGTTTCAAGGCATGAACTTTCAGACAAATTTGCTGGCGCGGTTTTCTGGTACAGTTTTCTGAAACTCAATTTCTGTCTGATTTCAAAAATTCGTTATAATTAATCTGAGTGTCCAAAAATTATGAAACTTTTACAGGATGTGTTTCATATCATGTTTCATCTGCAGTTAAAATTTCAATTGTTTCTGTTTAACCGTTTGCGAGATAAAAATTGTTTTGTGAACTGTCCAGAATGCTTTTGCTGATACAAGAAAATTATCAAGAACATTTTAGATTTAACTTATGCCAGAAATATAAAATGAAATATGACTTCTCTGAGTAAATTTCGGCAGCATAACGACGTCTTTGCATGGAATTTTGATCTTTGTTGTTCAAACAACCTAAATCGAATGGACTGAGCATGCTACATATCCAATTCAATTAGGTTCATACCATCTCCATAGGGACTGAGACATGCTGCAGACCCCTATGAATCGGTTTTTTATTGATTAAATCACAACTGAGCATGCTACAGATTGTGAAATAAACAAATTTCGATCGAAGTGGTTGCGCTAGATCAAAACTCCGTGCCAAGAGCCGTGCTGCAAAACAAGGGTTGATACAAGAACTTTTTTTTTTTGATGTTTTATTTGAGACTAATTTATGCATAAAGTTGGTTTTCACTCTAAGTTATCACCAAATTCACGTTAAGTGGAATCCATATTAAACCTATCATTTAATCTTTTTTCTTTACATGATGCAAGTAAGGTTTAAATATAGATCAAACAACGAAGAGTTTTAAATAAGACAAAATTAACAGTAAGTCAAACGGAAAAGTTTATAGAGAGTGATGACAAATAATGATATGAGACTTGAACTATCAAACTGCAAACGATATCGAATCAAACCAGAACAATAAAATCAGATTAAAATTGTATTTAAATTTCATTCACAAACATCATTTACAAACCTTTATCTTCTCTTTCACGACTTTCCTGTATCCTCTCTCTTACAATTTGTAGGAAAACAATAAGAAAAAGAAAATACCCTCTATTAACTCACTGTCTTCTCTCTCTCATGCGCACCAAATCACACTCCTCTCCTCTTTTGCGTCTCCTCTTGCAGGGGTATTTAAAAACAATCTGGCTTCTAGTTTTTCAAACTCAAAAGGCAGTTATGAAAAAAATAAAATGAGCGGGAGACATCTGACTTGGCAGTTGGCACCTTTTGCTTGATTCCAATTATCGGCTGATCATTAGTGGGATGATGTGGCAACATCTCTTTGGCAAGTGAAACTATAGGCCTTCATTCTTTCTGAAAATATGGTAACGCCTCTTCATTTTGTGATGCACTTCCCTTTATTTCATATTGTTGCTCTCCACTTCACCACTTATTTCATTTCTCCATTTTGCTTTTTTTTTTAGGTACAACAAATGCCCCCCACCAGAGTAGGTTGTGATGGTTTTTCAGAACGACCTGCTCTGGTGTTTAATGCATGCTTTTCTTGGTTTTGCTCTTCTTGAATTTTGATTTTGGGTTAAGGTTTAGGTTATTTGTTCCTTCGCCTTGGTCTTGGATTTGATTTAGGTTTGGGTATTTGTTCCCTTGCCTTGGTTTTGGATTTTGTTGCATACCTTGTTAGAGTACAAAGTATAAAACTTGTTCATCTTTCATGCCGGTAGATGAACATACCGGTGTTGGTTGACTTATGGCTCACACCAACAATTGACCATTTTGAGGTGGAAATTTGGTTGTGGAATTTGTGGAGTTAGGAAAATTTTGTGGAAGAGACACCCTATGTAGCCTTTTGAGGCAGGGTACTCTTTTCATTTCTCCTAAGGACATAAAGCTCCAGCAACTTCTTGTACCTGCAAAAGCAAAAGGTTGCCCATAAGAGCGAAAATTTTGTGGAAGAGACACCCTATGTAGCCTTTTGAGGCAGGGTACTCTTTTCATTTATTCGAAGAATTTTTATATGAGGTTTATTTTACTTGAAACTAGACTTCAAGAGGAAAATTTTGATATCTATAATGAAGTTTTCTGAGTTGGTTTGATATTTTTAAGTGAATTTGCAATTCATGGAAACTTTCTGAAAAATAGTTTTTCTGGACAGACAGACCTCAGTGCGGTTTTTGAATTTTCATTTACCCTCTTTTTATAATTATGACTTGAAATTTTCAGATTTGAAACTATACATCTTGAGGCAGTTACAGTAATTTTCGTAGAATTTTTAGAGATTTATTTAAAGGGTTTCAAGGCATGAACTTTCAGACAAATTTGCTGGCGCGGTTTTCTGGTACAGTTTTCTGAAACTCAATTTCTGTCTGATTTCAAAAATTCGTTATAATTAATCTGAGTGTCCAAAAATTATGAAACTTTTACAGGATGTGTTTCATATCATGTTTCATCTGCAGTTAAAATTTCAATTGTTTCTGTTTAACCGTTTGCGAGATAAAAATTGTTTTGTGAACTGTCCAGAATGCTTTTGCTGATACAAGAAAATTATCAAGAACATTTTAGATTTAACTTATGCCAGAAATATAAAATGAAATATGACTTCTCTGAGTAAATTTCGGCATCATAACGACGTCTTTGCATGGAATTTTGATCTTTGTTGTTCAAACAACCTAAATCGAATGGACTGAGCATGCTACAGATCCAATTCAATTAGGTTCATACCATCTCCATAGGGACTGAGACATGCTGCAGACCCCTATGAATCGGTTTTTTATTGATTAAATCACAACTGAGCATGCTACAGATTGTGAAATAAACAAATTTCGATCGAAGTGGTTGCGCTAGATCAAAACTCCGTGCCAAGAGCCGTGCTGCAAAACAAGGGTTGATACAAGAACTTTTTTTTTTTTGATGTTTTATTTGAGACTAATTTATGCATAAAGTTGGTTTTCACTCTAAGTTATCACCAAATTCACGTTAAGTGGAATCCATATTAAACCTATCATTTAATCTTTTTTCTTTACATGATGCAAGTAAGGTTTAAATATAGATCAAACAACGAAGAGTTTTAAATAAGACAAAATTAACAGTAAGTCAAACGGAAAAGTTTATAGAGAGTGATGACAAATAATGATATGAGACTTGAACTATCAAACTGCAAACGATATCGAATCAAACCAGAACAATAAAATCAGATTAAAATTGTATTTAAATTTCATTCACAAACATCATTTACAAACCTTTATCTTCTCTTTCACGACTTTCCTGTATCCTCTCTCTTACAATTTGTAGGAAAACAATAAGAAAAAGAAAATACCCTCTATTAACTCACTGTCTTCTCTCTCTCATGCGCACCAAATCACACTCCTCTCCTCTTTTGCGTCTCCTCTTGCAGGGGTATTTAAAAACAATCTGGCTTCTAGTTTTTCAAACTCAAAAGGCAGTTATGAAAAAAATAAAATGAGCGGGAGACATCTGACTTGGCAGTTGGCACCTTTTGCTTGATTCCAATTATCGGCTGATCATTAGTGGGATGATGTGGCAACATCTCTTTGGCAAGTGAAACTATAGGCCTTCATTCTTTCTGAAAATATGGTAACGCCTCTTCATTTTGTGATGCACTTCCCTTTATTTCATATTGTTGCTCTCCACTTCACCACTTATTTCATTTCTCCATTTTGCTTTTTTTTTTAGGTACAACAAATGCCCCCCACCAGAGTAGGTTGTGATGGTTTTTCAGAACGACCTGCTCTGGTGTTTAATGCATGCTTTTCTTGGTTTTGCTCTTCTTGAATTTTGATTTTGGGTTAAGGTTTAGGTTATTTGTTCTTTCGCCTTGGTCTTGGATTTGATTTAGGTTTGGGTATTTGTTCCCTTGCCTTGGTTTTGGATTTTGTTGCATACCTTGTTAGAGTACAAAGTATAAAACTTGTTCATCTTTCATGCCGGTAGATGAACATACCGGTGTTGGTTGACTTATGGCTCACACCAACAATTGACCATTTTGAGGTGGAAATTTGGTTGTGGAATTTGTGGAGTTAGGAAAATTTTGTGGAAGAGACACCCTATGTAGCCTTTTGAGGCAGGGTACTCTTTTCATTTCTCCTAAGGACATAAAGCTCCAGCAACTTCTTGTACCTGCAAAAGCAAAAGGTTGCCCATAAGAGCGAAAATTTTGTGGAAGAGACACCCTATGTAGCCTTTTGAGGCAGGGTACTCTTTTCATTTATTCGAAGAATTTTTATATGAGGTTTATTTTACTTGAAACTAGACTTCAAGAGGAAAATTTTGATATCTATAATGAAGTTTTCTGAGTTGGTTTGATATTTTTAAGTGAATTTGCAATTCATGGAAACTTTCTGAAAAATAGTTTTTCTGGACAGACAGACCTCAGTGCGGTTTTTGAATTTTCATTTACCCTCTTTTTATAATTATGACTTGAAATTTTCAGATTTGAAACTATACATCTTGAGGCAGTTACAGTAATTTTCGTAGAATTTTTAGAGATTTATTTAAAGGGTTTCAAGGCATGAACTTTCAGACAAATTTGCTGGCGCGGTTTTCTGGTACAGTTTTCTGAAACTCAATTTCTGTCTGATTTCAAAAATTCGTTATAATTAATCTGAGTGTCCAAAAATTATGAAACTTTTACAGGATGTGTTTCATATCATGTTTCATCTGCAGTTAAAATTTCAATTGTTTCTGTTTAACCGTTTGCGAGATAAAAATTGTTTTGTGAACTGTCCAGAATGCTTTTGCTGATACAAGAAAATTATCAAGAACATTTTAGATTTAACTTATGCCAGAAATATAAAATGAAATATGACTTCTCTGAGTAAATTTCGGCAGCATAACGACGTCTTTGCATGGAATTTTGATCTTTGTTGTTCAAACAACCTAAATCGAATGGACTGAGCATGCTACAGATCCAATTCAATTAGGTTCATACCATCTCTATAGGGACTGAGACATGCTGCAGACCCCTATGAATCGGTTTTTTATTGATTAAATCACAACTGAGCATGCTACAGATTGTGAAATAAACAAATTTCGATCGAAGTGGTTGCGCTAGATCAAAACTCCGTGCCAAGAGCCGTGCTGCAAAACAAGGGTTGATACAAGAACTTTTTTTTTTTTTGATGTTTTATTTGAGACTAATTTATGCATAAAGTTGGTTTTCACTCTAAGTTATCACCAAATTCACGTTAAGTGGAATCCATATTAAACCTATCATTTAATCTTTTTTCTTTACATGATGCAAGTAAGGTTTAAATATAGATCAAACAACGAAGAGTTTTAAATAAGACAAAATTAACAGTAAGTCAAACGGAAAAGTTTATAGAGAGTGATGACAAATAATGATATGAGACTTGAACTATCAAACTGCAAACGATATCGAATCAAACCAGAACAATAAAATCAGATTAAAATTGTATTTAAATTTCATTCACAAACATCATTTACAAACCTTTATCTTCTCTTTCACGACTTTCCTGTATCCTCTCTCTTACAATTTGTAGGAAAACAATAAGAAAAAGAAAATACCCTCTATTAACTCACTGTCTTCTCTCTCTCATGCGCACCAAATCACACTCCTCTCCTCTTTTGCGTCTCCTCTTGCAGGGGTATTTAAAAACAATCTGGCTTCTAGTTTTTCAAACTCAAAAGGCAGTTATGAAAAAAATAAAATGAGCGGGAGACATCTGACTTGGCAGTTGGCACCTTTTGCTTGATTCCAATTATCGGCTGATCATTAGTGGGATGATGTGGCAACATCTCTTTGGCAAGTGAAACTATAGGCCTTCATTCTTTCTGAAAATATGGTAACGCCTCTTCATTTTGTGATGCACTTCCCTTTATTTCATATTGTTGCTCTCCACTTCACCACTTATTTCATTTCTCCATTTTGCTTTTTTTTTTTAGGTACAACAAATGCCCCCCACCAGAGTAGGTTGTGATGGTTTTTCAGAACGACCTGCTCTGGTGTTTAATGCATGCTTTTCTTGGTTTTGCTCTTCTTGAATTTTGATTTTGGGTTAAGGTTTAGGTTATTTGTTCCTTCGCCTTGGTCTTGGATTTGATTTAGGTTTGGGTATTTGTTCCCTTGCCTTGGTTTTGGATTTTGTTGCATACCTTGTTAGAGTACAAAGTATAAAACTTGTTCATCTTTCATGCCGGTAGATGAACATACCGGTGTTGGTTGACTTATGGCTCACACCAACAATTGACCATTTTGAGGTGGAAATTTGGTTGTAGAATTTGTGGAGTTAGGAAAATTTTGTGGAAGAGACACCCTATGTAGCCTTTTGAGGCAGGGTACTCTTTTCATTTCTCCTAAGGACATAAAGCTCCAGCAACTTCTTGTACCTGCAAAAGCAAAAGGTTGCCCATAAGAGCGACCCAAGATCGTACATTGTTAAAGTACAAAGTACAAAACTTGTTCATCTTTCATGCCGGTAGATGAACATACCGGTGTTGGTTTACTTATGGCTCACTCCAACAATTGACCATTTTTATGTGAAAATTTGGCTGTGGAATTTGTAGAGTTAGGAAATTTTATGTGGAAGAGACGCCTTATGGGACCTATTTAAGGCAAGACGTTCTTTTTTATTCCAGGGACATAAAGCTCCAGCTGCTCCAATACCTGTAAAAGAAAAAGGTTGCTCTGAAGAGCGACCCAAGATCATACCTTGTTAAAGTACAAAGTACAAAACTTGTTCATATTTCATGCTGGTAGATGAACATACCGGTGTTGGTTGACTTATGGCTCACTCCAACAATTAACCATTTTTATGTGGAATTTTGGCTGTGGAATTTGTGGAGTTAGGAAATTTTTTATGTGGAAGAGATATCCTATATGGCCTTTTTGAGGCAGGATACTCTTTTCATTCCTCCCAAGGATATAAAGCTCAAGTCGCTCCGTGTACCCCCATGAATTCGGCTTAGAATTCCATATTGCTTTCTGCCCCAGAACAAAGCAGTTCTTATAGTTTTTTTTATGCACCTTGCCCCCTGAAGCTTCACCAGTGCCTTCTTTCATGTATTAGTGTAGGTTCATGATAGTCGACCTTGGCATACACCATTACCTACAAAACATTACTCTACAAACCATTGTTAGCATTTTTATAGAGAAATCACACAACTCTTATAGCCTATACAATATATTCTTCAAATCTCAAAGATGAGAGGAGAAAGAGGTCCCACCAGGCGTGCCAGAATCTGTAGAGACCTTTTTATCGCCGCGGAATAAATAAACTGATAATCCACGGGAAAGGGAAAGATCTATCCAGATACCCTCCGCGCGTCACAATTCGATACAAGTCCTTTCTTAATGAAGAGAGAAGAACTCATATGAATTTCTATTCACGCGAAGGTTTATTATTTTGTGAGTTCTTTCTTTCCAGCAGGCGCAAGCCCCTGCTGTTAATTACCTCGGGAATAATCGCGAGAACCTCTGATTAAGGGATTCGAAGAATTATATGTCTAGGCTAAAGAGTTGTGAAATGCAACTTGTTGGGTGATTATGCATGTGACATTTGTTTATGAGATTTTTATGGTAAGTTAAGATTTTAAATTTTTAATCTAACTTGAACCATAGTGGTAAATTACCGACCAGTCTATTAGTCAATCAAATACCGCTTTATTTTGGAGTTGAGATTTTTGTTCTCGTTTTTTACATTTAATTTAGGATTTGAGTTATTTGTTCTCGAATCCTGTGAAGTACCAGGTTCTAAGTACAGAGCATATTGTTGACTCAGGAACAAGGACTTCGCAAAGTTAGGGTCAAGAGTGTAACCGCACTGGTCACTCAGGCGCACCAACCTTGCAACTCGTACACTGAATACAAAGCGGGCCGCTGATTCAGGTGACGAAGGAAACTTATGATCAAACTGGGGCTTTGGTCCAGTTAGACCGCTTTTGATTTTATTTGGCATTTATTTGGGTATAACTTGAGTTAATTTGAACTCAAATTATAATTTGGTTTCACTTTTGTTAATTTGAATCAATTTAGATTCAAATCATGTTAGTTCGAGATGATTTGGGGCCTCAAACTAAATTTTGGATAACTTGAGTGTATTTGATACTCAAGTTAGTTTTGATTTAGATTTGACACAATTCGAGTCAACTTAGACTCAAATCGAAATTTGGTTTGGTTTAGTTTGTATTTGTGTCAATTTGAGTTAATTTAAACTCAAATCAGAATCTTATCACAAATTTCAAACATTGGAGTCTCACAAATTTAATTTGGTTTTGTGGACTTTTCAGAGTTTCTAAAGAAATTTCAATTTAATTTGAATTTCACATGATGCATTAGGATGAAAATGATCCAAGTTGGATTTGACTAATCTTTAGATAATCTTGACATCAAATGACTAGTGAAACTGAAATCTTTAGATTTTTCTGAGTTTTGGTGTATTTTATTTGAGGTTTTTCGAGTTTTCTGTGAATTTTAATGTATTTTGACATTTGGACAAATTTGAAGATTTTCTGGGCTGTGCACTTTGGACAGGACCAACCAGACCATTAATCAGTTCAAAATTAGAAAAGAGTCTCTATGTTTCACCAAAAATTATGAAACCAGAATCAATTGAAAGAAGACTCAGAGAGGATTTTTAATATCATTTTTACATAATTTTCCGAATTTTTTTTATTGGGCTTTGGGCTTTATTTCTCAAGGTCATTTTCTGAAATAAAGTTCTGTCAGTTAACACGACCTTTGATCACTGTTTCAGTGAATGTTTTTATTCTGTTTCGAATTTTTATATGAGGTTTATTTTACTTGAAACTAGACTTCAAGAGGAAAATTTTGATATCTATAATGAAGTTTTCTGAGTTGGTTTGATATTTTTAAGTGAATTTGCAATTCATGGAAACTTTCTGAAAAATAGTTTTTCTGGACAGACAGACCTCAGTGCGGTTTTTGAATTTTCATTTACCCTCTTTTTATAATTATGACTTGAAATTTTCAGATTTGAAACTATACATCTTGAGGCAGTTACAGTAATTTTCGTAGAATTTTTAGAGATTTATTTAAAGGGTTTCAAGGCATGAACTTTCAGACAAATTTGCTGGCGCGGTTTTCTGGTACAGTTTTCTGAAACTCAATTTCTGTCTGATTTCAAAAATTCGTTATAATTAATCTGAGTGTCCAAAAATTATGAAACTTTTACAGGATGTGTTTCATATCATGTTTCATCTGCAGTTAAAATTTCAATTGTTTCTGTTTAACCGTTTGCGAGATAAAAATTGTTTTGTGAACTGTCCAGAATGCTTTTGCTGATACAAGAAAATTATCAAGAACATTTTAGATTTAACTTATGCCAGAAATATAAAATGAAATATGACTTCTCTGAGTAAATTTCGGCAGCATAACGACGTCTTTGCATGGAATTTTGATCTTTGTTGTTCAAACAACCTAAATCGAATGGACTGAGCATGCTACAGATCCAATTCAATTAGGTTCATACCATCTCCATAGGGACTGAGACATGCTGCAGACCCCTATGAATCGGTTTTTTATTGATTAAATCACAACTGAGCATGCTACAGATTGTGAAATAAACAAATTTCGATCGAAGTGGTTGCGCTAGATCAAAACTCCGTGCCAAGAGCCGTGCTGCAAAACAAGGGTTGATACAAGAACTTTTTTTTTTTTTTGATGTTTTATTTGAGACTAATTTATGCATAAAGTTGGTTTTCACTCTAAGTTATCACCAAATTCACGTTAAGTGGAATCCATATTAAACCTATCATTTAATCTTTTTTCTTTACATGATGCAAGTAAGGTTTAAATATAGATCAAACAACGAAGAGTTTTAAATAAGACAAAATTAACAGTAAGTCAAACGGAAAAGTTTATAGAGAGTGATGACAAATAATGATATGAGACTTGAACTATCAAACTGCAAACGATATGAGTTCTCGTACCTGCAAACTATCAAACTCCAGCAACTTCTTGTACCTGCAAAACCACAAGTTGCATTTCACAACTATTTTAGCCTAGACACATAATTCTTCGAATCCCTTAATCAGAGGTTCTCGCGGTTATCCCCGAGGTAATTAACAGCAGGGGCTTGCGCCTGTTGGAAAGAAAGGACTCACAAAATAATAAACCTTCGTGTGAATAGAAATTCATATGAGTTCTCTTCTCTTCATTAAGAAAGGACTTGTTAAAGTACAAAGTATAAAACTTGTTCATCTTTCATGCCGGTAGATGAACATACCGGTGTTGGTTGACTTATGGCTCACTCCAACAATTGACCATTTTGATGTGGGAATTTTGGTTGTGGAATTTTGTGGAGGTAGGAAAAATTTTCATGGAAGAGACACCCTATGTGGCCTTTAGGGGTCAGGATGCTCTTTTTTATTTCTCCTAGGACATAAAGCTCCAGCAACTCCATATACCAGAAAGGCTTTTTCACCGAAGCATATAACTTCATGACTTGACTTTTTTTTGCAGCATTGATAGTTGTAGTGGCTTTAATTTGGCATTTGCCCCTACGAATTTGGTTGGGATTCCAAGTTGCTTTCTACCCCCAGAACAAATCAGTTCTTATAGTTTTTTGTGCACCTTGCCCCCTGAAGCTTCACCAATGCCTCCTTTATCTTCTCTTTCACGACTTTCCTGTATCCTCTCTCTTACAATTTGTAGGAAAACAATAAGAAAAAGAAAATACCCTCTATTAACTCACTGTCTTCTCTCTCTCATGCGCACCAAATCACACTCCTCTCCTCTTTTGCGTCTCCTCTTGCAGGGGTATTTAAAAACAATCTGGCTTCTAGTTTTTCAAACTCAAAAGGCAGTTATGAAAAAAATAAAATGAGCGGGAGACATCTGACTTGGCAGTTGGCACCTTTTGCTTGATTCCAATTATCGGCTGATCATTAGTGGGATGATGTGGCAACATCTCTTTGGCAAGTGAAACTATAGGCCTTCATTCTTTCTGAAAATATGGTAACGCCTCTTCATTTTGTGATGCACTTCCCTTTATTTCATATTGTTGCTCTCCACTTCACCACTTATTTCATTTCTCCATTTTGCTTTTTTTTTTAGGTACAACAAATATGAAAAAAGGAAAAAGCATAAAAGTTGTAGCTTATTTTACAAGCTTTTCATAGAACTTTAAATCACGTCAATCGGAGTTTGTATGTAAAAGTTATGCCCAAAATACTAATATTATATCAGCAAATTATAAGCTGGACCAATATTTCCGCTAATATACCGCTATATCATAGCTATTTTACCGTTATAACCCGCTAGGAGTCTCGCTATCGGACGGACCGCTAAATTTATAGCGGTGTAGTGGTGTATCAAATAGCCCCGTTATTGCGGCCGCTATTTAAACCTATGGCCACATTCGTCATTCCCCTTCACACTTCATGCTTGTATTACATTTTCATTTTTTTTTTCTTATTGTTTTCAAAACTAGCCTCACCAATCCCTACTAAAATGACAATCCCTCATATAACTTGGAAGATGCATTACATTACATATCATATAACGTTTCAATTTGAGTTAGATTTACTGATTCATGCAGTATTGATTGAAAAATAACTTGTACAGGTGGCTGAGACACATTATAAATAGTGTTGGGGCATGCACTTGATTTTGGTATTTATATCGCCACTCGCCACTCGCCAGTACCAAAATATTTTCGTGTATGTACAATAGTATCATTAACCCCTAAATCCGAATGAAGAAAAAAAAAGATGTAATCAGAAATAGTTAAGCATATTGTATACATACTAGTTCAACGAAGAAACATTTTTTTTTTGTAAATACTTTTGTAATTATCTTATTTTACTAAAAAGATAAGGGCTTGATCCTTATTTTTATTCAAAAAAACGAAGAAACATTTTATTTTAGAAAAATAAGAAAATAAATTTTCCCTGGAGGACTCGGGAGCTTAGAATATGGCCCAAGAAAACGATTTTCTTCTGTCAGCAAGACATAGATACTGGCCCAAGGTCCAATGTTTCGGCCTATAAACTGACTAATGGGCCCCGCCGCTATAACCATCGTCTCTCTCTCTCTTTAATCAACGAAACATACTCTTCCGATCGTCGATCAAATCCCATTCAACCTCTCAACTCAAGTCTCAACAATCCAAATCCATCGATAGAAGATCTGAAGAATCAATCAGTCTCAAACTAAGAAGAATCGGCGCAAGCGCAACTCAGACGGTGAGTCAGCGAGCAATCACACAGTGGTCCCCACTCCCCACCCCCACGGCCACGGGCCACGGACGATTGAAGCCTTTGACTTCATGATCCGAATTTCCCAAGGTTCAAATGATAATTTGATTCTCTTTTTTATGTTCCAAACAGGTCTTGATGAACACTTGATTGGGGTTGATCCCAATAGTTTACTTGAGTAAAAGGAGGTGGAAAAGAGGAAAGATGGTGTTGGTTCTAGCACTTGGAGATCTGCACATTCCACACAGGGCACCTGATTTGCCTGCTAAGTTTAAGTCTATGCTTGTACCTGGCAAGATCCAGCACATTATTTGCACAGGGAATCTGTGCATCAAGGTATAATTTACTTTCAAGCTTGATGCATTTACCAGAAATAGCCATTTTAGTTTTTGTTTTGTTTGTTTCTTCGTTAATACGTCATTTCATTACTGAGAACTACCTATGGTTCCTGCATTTGCAAGTATTCAAGGTAATTGTAGAGAAAGTTCAACTGATTTTCTGAGTAGTCATATACGTTTTGGTGTGTTTCTGATTATGACAGAAATGCGCATGAGCCTGTAAATTATTTGGAATAGTCTATTCAAGCTCTGAATATATTATTGGTCAGTTGGGTTCGGAACTGTCTAAGAGAGAAACTCGATCCTCCACATAGGTAGTAAATTTTAGAGAGTTGATTTAGGATTTTAACTTACTCTGTTAGTATCATTTGTTGTTTATTGAATGTAATTAAAAAAATATAGCTTTTCTGCACTCTTTCTCTGAGCAGGACTAAATAAGTGTTCAAGCATTGCAATCTGTCTTGTTTGCTGTGCAGTCCAGAAAGTTGATTATTTAATCCTGTTAGATTGTGTTGGTACATTATATTGTCTTTGTTTCCTATGTCTGTTGTGTTCTGGTTTTGTTTCTAGGTGTAAAACTGTAAGCTGTATAAAGTCATGTGAGCAATTTTGCTGATCGTTCTTTATTTTTCTGTAAGAAATTGTTGGTTCTTAAGTCTAACATGTTATTGAATTGGTACACCGTACATTATTATGAAAGTCCATATAAAACATTTTAATTTGATCTTTGTACTGGTGAACTGAGAAAAGGCTTTGCATGCTGAATAACCCTCTTTCTCTCCCGCAGTCCTGCTTTCCCTCTCTGTCTCTTATATCTAGTTTTAGAAGTTGCATCAATTATGCAGTTTTACCACTTAAATCGATGTTTGAGTTTGCACACATGTTCACAGAGTAAACTGCTGGTTATGCTAGTTCTGGTGCCTATATAATCTTCCAGATACTAGTTATTAGGCTGTCTAATTAGTCCTTTCGGTAGTAGCAACTGCCTGAAATGTGACATTAGTATGTTATGATCAGCCAGCTTGTTGTTTATAATATTTCTCCCTTTGAAGTCTCTCTCTCTCTCTCTGGTAATCTACAGGGATGGTCAAAGGAGATATGGGGTTCAAATTCAGTCCATTTCTTCCAGAAACTTTCCTCTTCATTTCTATATTTATGGACTCCAAACCTGATTAACACCACTTTAAATCTTTAAATGTGCCACGTTAAAGTAGCAGTGGTATGCCATTGTCATAAAATTAATTAATTGCGAGTTCTAGAACCAACATCATGTATTTAATAGTTTGGGAACAAATTAATTTTCCCCAAATAGCTGGGGATCATATCTCCACTTTATTTGAGCAAGGTGATCTTTTTTGTGGGGCATAACTTGAAGCTTGCAACCATGCAATTCTCTTGAAATAATGAATCTGTTTTTTTTATTTATTATATATTATTTTTTTGGTATTTATACTTTTATTTCTTTTTGTACATAGGAGGTGCATGATTACCTGAAAAGCCTTTGTCCTGACCTGCATATAACTCGTGGTGAATATGACGAGGATGCGAGGTATCCTGAAACCAAGACACTTACCATTGGTCAATTTAAACTTGGGTTATGCCACGGCCATCAGGTAATACTTTTTCTTTTCATTTGTTTTGGAATATGCTTTCTTTAGTGGTCTTTCTGTATGCTTAATGTTCTTATGTATTGCACAAAAATCTTTCTTTTGAATGGAGTTATTTTTCTGAAGCTCAAGCACAGTTCTATATTTACTGTTTCACATTAGTTGAACTGTTTTCAGTGTTTAGTTAACAGTACTTGATCTGTGTCCTGTATGTTTTCTTTGAGTTGTGCCATGCATTTTTCTGCTTGAAACTAGAGTTCTTTTAAGAGAAGTCAGACAAGTTTACAAAACAAGGCCCTTATAAATTGTCACATTTAAAAAGTTTCTTTTTGTTGAGTATTTGAGTTGCTATTGTATGTGGTTATTTACCAATTTAAGTTTTTGACTTGACTCTGTCATCTAAGATGGAAAGTAGAAATAGCATCTGATGCATAAATTAATTCAAGTTCAGTTGATTTTCTTAATACCTTGACTGGAAACTATCAGAAAGCAGGTTTTATTAAATTTTGCATCATGATGCAATTACACTATCTTTTATCAAATATGTACTGTTAATGTTTAATGGGTCACCTCATAGTACAAATTTGCATCTTCCAGTTAAAAAAAAAAAAACTATTGTGCAAACTGTGAACAGGGAAGGGTGCCGTTTGCAATTATAGGATAAATAGAGCTTCTTTTCTTTGCTGGAATTTCCTCCTGAACTTTAGTCAATTAACTTGTGTTGATATCATGTATCTTATGTACTTTTGATACTTGCATATTTTCATGCAGAGTTTGTTTTGAAGAAAAAAAGATATTTTATAAATATGCATTCTGTTGCTTCTCCCTGGTGCCATCTGGATTTCATTTATGCTAGTTCCAGCTTTGCCACACTTCTTATATTATCATTGCTTTCTTGCTTTCTTCAATGTTTGTATGAAAATTAAGCTCCTTACTATATAACTGAATATGTACATCTATAGGTTGTGCCATGGGGTGACTTGGATTCGCTAGCCATGCTCCAGCGACAGCTAGATGTTGACATTCTTGTAACAGGTCATACTCATCAGTTTAAGGCGTACAAGCATGAGGGTGGTGTCGTCATAAATCCCGGATCAGCAACAGGTGCTTATAGCAGCATCACATATGATGTAAATCCTAGTTTTGTACTCATGGACATAGACAGCCTTCGTGTTGTGGTGTATGTCTACGAGTTGATTGATGGAGAGGTGAAAGTTGACAAAATTGACTTCAAGAAGACAGCAACTGGTCATTCATGAGATTAGCATATTTGTCTGTTGTCTCTGTTTCCTATCTCGTTCTACTAAAAAAATTGTATTGTGTGGACAAATGATTAGAATGTAGAGACGGGTTTGTTTATGATTGTGTTATATTTTGCTTTTAATGAAGTGAATTTCGTAAAAACAATTTAGAATATTGGTTTCATCTTTTGATGTATCTGTTAAATAAATGTATTGACGCCTCCGATGAACTCTTTCCCTGTTTGAAATTAGGCTGTTGTATAAGGTATAGTCATACAACATATGTATTGACGCGCCACTTTTTGTATACACTTTGTGTTGCGTAAGTGCATTACTGGGAACCGAGGTTTTTCAATTCCCAGTGCATTGCTAGAAACGATAATAGTTTAAACCGTCAATACTGTAAATTTAGAGAAGGATTTAGGATAGAAAATTGGGGGTTATTGTCTTTGTACAGAGGCTTCATTTTTATATTAATAAAAAAGTTGCTCTTTTACAAATATTGTCTTAGACTCCTATTTCAAAGGTAAAAAATGTAACTCAACAAATAGCAATGAAAATTTTGGATGGGACTTTATTAAAGGTTATGATAGAGTTATGGTGTCTTGAGACGAATAAATTTCGCTTCTCCGTCGGCAATGTCGATTAGAGTGCTTCAATGCCATCCATTTTTCTCTGAAACGAAACGAAACCACGAGTGTTCTTCTTATTTGCCAACCTGCGCTTCAAATCATCCTTAGTTCTGTGTCATTTGCTCCAACTGCTTTGTATAGATTATCGATAGAGTATTCTGTGACAAAATTATATGGGCCTTTTTTGTTAACTTTTCTGGCTTCTCTTAGGGTGCGTTTGGATAGGTGTGGGAAGAAGGGAAGAAGTGGGAAGAAGTATTGGAAAGTGTGTAACTTTGTGAAGAGTTTGGATTCTTTATAATTTTTTTTCTTCTTCTTCCTTCTTCTTCTTCTTTCTTCCAACGATCCAAACGCACCCTTAAAAGAGTTTTAAGTTTCAAGTAGAAGAAATGGATGGAACAACTCGAAGAAAAGCATATAGGAGATGGGACACAGATAAAAGTACAGTTAACGCCTAAAAGCATATGGAGAAAACTTTTTTTTTTAGGATCAGGTAGCAATTACCACGCTGATAATTTCAATAAATATGGAGAAAAAACTAGATCGTTATAAGAGAGACAGAGAGAGTAGAATTGGTCTAGCGGATGCGCGAAGTTGCTTCTTGATGGAAAAATATCCCTTGTATATGGAACCTTCTAGCACACCTGGGGTTTGGGGGAAATATTTTTTTATTAATTTGTAATAACTACACTTACTACTTTGGAGCAGCTGGAAATTGACTAAATTGCACTCTATAAAAAAAAATTTTGGTTCCCCACTGTCTCCTCCATTGCTTATCCTAATAATTTACTCATTTTGATACTGTCAACAAACCCAACTTTAGCTGAATTAAGTGGATGACAACTGAACTGAGTGTAGATTTATCTAATTGTATCAAGCATGTATGCAAATAAGATTAAAAAAAAATATTGCGGGCTTTTCTATGCATTTTGCCTTTATTTGAAAAAGGTGCTGATTAACAGAAATCTCGAAACAAGGAAATAGAGGATTAATATTCAGAATAAAATTAATGGCACGGCATTGTTTGATTTTAACTAACAAAAATTTAATAGAGGATTAATATTCAGAATAAAATTAATTTTAATAAAATTAATGGCACGGCATTGTTTGAAAAAGCTCTGGAACCAGCTTTTGGTTTAGTGACAAAGAACAATGCATTATTATTGAAGATCGTGGGCTCGAAATTCGATTGGGTCCTTTGTGATATTTAAATCGAAATAAGTTGGAGAGTTTGACTTCAATCTTATCCTAAAAGGGGGAAAAAAAAGATTTGGTGTGTGCATGTTTGATTTGCATAGTAGAGCAAGCTTTTAAGTCAATCGGACGTGTAAGATCTGCTTCAAAACTGGCCGTTTTTTTAGACGGCCAGGTATTTCTATTAAAAATTGAAGTTAAATCTTTTGAAATTTGAGCTACTGAATGGTAGAGTCTATATACAGCGCATTCTCATCACATTTCCATACTGCTTGGCACTTGCTTCATGCAGCCGTCAACTGGTATGACTAAGAACAAAACATATTAACTCACAATAATGATCTTATTAAAATAAAAGGTGATTTAGATTTATGCCACTACAAATATTTGAAATTAGAGATATGCCGTCACTAAATTATAAATTATTTTTATGCCACTATAAAATCATAAAAATTAGTTTTATGCCATTGAAAATTGATATGACAATTTTACCCTTTTAAATATGCCACTATAAAACTAAAAAATTAGTGATATGCCATCACAAAAGATAAAATTGGTTTTATACCATTAAAAATCTATAACAATTAGTTTTATGCCATTGAAAAATAAAAAAATTATTCTATGCCACTAATGCATAAAAATAGCATCATAAAACTAATTTAGTTATCTAACAATGACATAATTCTTAGGTTTTTGCAAAAATAATTTTTGCTGATTTTTTTTTCACGTAATTAATTATGTACCATTAAACTGTAATGATTTTTGAGACTTGGTTATTTTTACCATCAATAAAACCCGTTGTGGTTCAACATAATACTCATGAAAAAAAAAATTGTAAGTTTCATAATTTATTGCAGGTCAAAAACTCATGACAAACTTTCATAATTTCGTTCAATCACAATTACAAGGGCATCAAATTTCATTCAAATAATCTTTCTATGTTCATGAAGTTGTTCTTGAATCTCTTTTTTTTTATTAATTTTGATGAAAATTGTCCTTCCGATTCCATTAAACAAAATAATTACTGGTCTATACACCAACGGCGTCTGTTTTTTCTTTTAAAGATTTTTAGTGAGGGATAATTTTGGTCATTAAAAAAAAGAATGACAATTTTGGTAATGGCGTTTTAAAATTTAGTATTGATAACCCTAAATCTAGCTCATAGGTTTCAACAAAGTATTTTGATCAAGAAGAGTAAGAATTTCTTTCTTTCATATATGGATCTTTTTGTTTACAGAATGTCTAACCCCCTTTCCCTATGGGAGGGGGTTCCTATTTATAACTATCTGGTGGTCCCTCATCACATCGGATCTTTTGTGGCCTCATAGTGTTCTCATCCTCTCTTCTTGACTGCGGCAAGAAGGTCGTTAGGTCCTCTCTCAACCTCGACATGTTCTTTCCTCGCCTGTGGCCAACGTTCATCCGAGCGAGGATGAGTGCGAGGTTGAGTCGAGGTCTCCTGAACGACTACTGCTCAAAGGTCACAGAACATCCTGCGGCCGTTGTGGAAAGGACATCCGTGCCCAGAAGCCGTTTCCTCTAGGGGGCCCACTGGTATGAGCTCTCTCTAACGGCTCCTGGCCCCACTCTGAGCGCAACGATCTCGGACCCACCCTCATCATAACGATTCGTGGGCTCCTTTCTCTAACAAGGCCTTACACGAGGCCTTTCGTAACTATTAGGCCTGTATCCTAATCTGACCATATCATTAGCCCTCGAGCTTCTGATAAATGCTTGCATTTTATCTGAAGCTCTTTATGGCAACTCCTAGGTGGCGTCATTGGGCTTCAGGCGATGTTTGAGCGATTGTTTACTTATTGGTTAAATTCTTTGGAAGGAAGAAGACGACGGACACTGTGAGGTCCTTAAAATCCGCAAGCCCTCAGAGGGTGTTTGCTGGCATCCAAATTCATCCGCCGCGGTCGCACAGTAATGATGTTAATTAGTATCCGAACCCGCCAGGCGCAGTTGCACAATAAAGGTTGATATGGTCGAGCCCTCATACGAGGTTGGAAGAAATATTCGGTGAATTTAATAATATAAAGAAAGAAAGCGGGGGCCACAAGATCTTCTATAGGGATCCTACAAGATCTTCCCATCATTGCATCCTTTGGGGGGATCGAGTCGCGACGATTTGTCTTCTCGTTGGAATTTGAAAAAGATAAAGTTCCCTTCTAGGCGGGAGAACCGAAGAGACGTGTCTTTTATATAGATTCCAAACCTTCATTTGTCTCTCTCTCTGCTTTCAGTACATTCTCTGTGCCCCTGCAAGTATCTTCTTCTTCCCTTTGCTCTGGTGAACTTTTATCGTTGTTTCTCTTCTCTCCTTCTTCTTCTGTCTTTGCCTGACGGAGACCACTGAATATTGGTATTAATCCTTTCCTCGTTCTTGCTATTCTTTCTATTACTTTTGTTTTTGTCATGGCATTCTCGCCTGTTCTCACTATTGTTTTGTTTAAATCTTTTTTGTTGCTTAGCCCCGCCATGCCTAAGAAGGTTTTCAGGAGTTCAGACTCTAAGAAGATTAGGAGCAAGTTCCCAACGTCCAGAGGTTTCGAATCTAATCCTTGGATTGACTCAAAAGTAGTCAAGTTCAAGAGGAGTTTGGTTTTTGATGATCCAGAGGAGAGCGAGTTGCATATAGAAGGAGCGGATAAATTGGATCGTCCCTTTGAAACTTCAAAGGGAAGGGTGCTCTTTGTCAGGTCTGCATGGTGGGGAATACGCCTACCCTTGTCGCCGTTTCAATGCACACTTCTTAATATGGTAAAAATTCCTCCAGGCCAGCTTCTTCCGGTTGCCTGGTGCTGCATCACTTCTTTCGAGCGTTTGCTTACAGTGAATTTTGCAGAGCTAGGTTTTAAGGCTAAGATCACCCCCACGGTAGGACTGTTCGGACATTTCTTTAAATTTTGCCGTCATAATGAATTCTGCACCATCAGAACTGTGAATCGCGTGTTCGCCAATAAACCCAGAAAAATAGGCAACTGGGAAGAGAACTTCGCCTTCTGTCGAGGGACCTTGATGGATGGAATGGGCATCTGTTTGGATTGGAATATGACTTCTACTGGGTTCACCAAGGTAGAATTCCCAGAACCTACTGAGGATGAGCATGCCATAATATCCCATTTGAAGAGGACCTCTCAGGCGGGTTACCACTTGTGCTGGGATGGGGGGAGCCCTGTACCGGATGACCGCACCTTCGCTGAGTGCATCGAGCCTGATGATGGCGCAGACGAGGAGCTTCCCCTGCAGCAACTTAACTATTCCCCTCCACCTGAAGAGGAAGGAGAAGGGTCGCCACCACCGATCGAGTCTCCCACTGCAAAAGCTCTTACTGTTGCAAAGGTTTCTCCTGCCAAGAAGGCGTCCGTTCCCCCCCCCAAAGCTTCTGCGATGTTTAAAATTGCTAAGGGGGGCGGCTCTAAGGGTTCTAAACCCGCTTCTTCTCGCACCTCTCAACTTCCCAAAACCGCGCATTCATTAGAGAAAGCCCCCACGGATAGGGTGTTGGCCGCAGTAGGGTCGGCGGCAAAGGAAACTAAAAAGAGGAAGCGTGTCGAAGGTTCGTCGAAACATTCCTCGCCTACTCCTCCAGACTTCCCAGGGTCGTCTGTTGGCGATGAATTAGCGGTGCCTACTGCCCCGGGGCAATCATTTGAAAGGACATCTGGGAAGGCATCTGTTGGTGAGAAATCTGCGTCGGCTCACCCTTCCTCCTCCTCCCAGCGTCGCTTAACTACTCCGGACGATTCCTGGCGCGCAGCTCGCGTCAGGAAAATTTATGAAGATGAGAAGGTTTCTCTGCGCCTCCCTGGTATAGACATGGATCCTTCCAAGATTCAGGTTTTCACTCTTGCTTAGCTCGCCTAAACCTTTTTTTTTTTTTTTTTTTTTTTTTTTTTTTTGAAAAACTGACGAAGTTATTTCATTGCCTAGGTGCCTCGTCTTGCTGCCTCCCTGCATCGTGTGTCCTTGGACTTATGTCCACAAATTAGTAATGCGCTTACTGGCCTATCAATGGAGGAAAAGTTCATGCGAATGCATTCTTTACTGATGGAGTTGGGATGTCTTCAGGCAAGCGTTCACGGTCATTCTCGCAACTTTGGGAGTGCTTGGATGAAGTCCCTATCTTCTTTGGCCGAAAGGAATGCCAAAATCGACAAGGAACTTCGCGTGCTTCGTGGAGAGCAAGAGTCGGACTGGGGCTTTAAAGTGGATCTGTCGCAGTTCTCGTTTGCGAAGCGCGCTTCTGACGAAGACAAGGCTGAGATGACTGCGTTGTTTGAAAAATTTGCCGCCGCTCAAGACACTTTGTTGGTTCGCGCACAGGCTGCTGAAGCGGACAAAGATCTGATGTCCGAGACGCTGGGTCGTGCCTCCCGCGTTAATGTTGATCTTCAGAATCAACTGTCAGCGGCGCAAATATCGTTGGACCAGCGCGACAAACAATTGGATAAGGCCAAAGAGCTTATTCTCCAACGAGATGGGGCCATTTCTGACTGGAAGAAAACGTGCGAGAAGGTAGCGCGCCAGGAGAAAGAACGGATAAATGAGTTGGCGAAGTTGAAGTCAACCAACGGGGCTTTGGAGCGGAAAACTGAGGAGCTGCTAAGCGAGCTTCAGAAGAAGGACCAAGAATTGGTAAGTCTAGGTGAAGAGGTGTCTCAGATGAAGGCCGAAAGGAACCAGCTAACATCTGAAAAGGATCAGCTAGCTTCTGAAAAGGCCCGGCTACATTCTGAGGTTATTCAGACCTCCTCGCTGCTGCAAGAATCTTCTGTTCGCCTTACTGAGCTGCAAACCGAGATAGAAAGGTTGAAGTCTCTTCCTGCCACTTCCAAGGGCAAAGAGATTTGCATTGATAAGGGTGAAGTCCGCTCTTCCCATGACTTTCTTCAGGCCTTTCTTCGATCCACGGGCGCCCAAGCTGCAGCCACCCGCCTTGTTTGCGGGGGTCTTCATTACATGTTGAAGTTGAAGTGTGATCAATTGCGCCAGTACTATCCGTTCACCCGGGAGGAGTTTGGGATTATGGACCCTGCGCCAGAGCCGGACGTCGCTCTATCACAGTGTCGCTGGGACGAAGAAAGTGGTGATCTCATTTGTCAAGACGAGGAAGGTGATCGAGTGGTCGAGTTAGGTATGGAAGTGACAAAACCTCTCTTGACTCCGCGCTATCCTTGGTCAAGCTCTGGCGCTGATTGGCCCTCCGACATAGTTCGTCCTTCGAGGGAGGAAATTGAAGCTGAAGACGACGAAGGGGGAGGATCGGACGAGGAGAGGTCTGCGGGGGTAAACACCTTTGGGGAGGCTGGACCTGTTGCCGATTTAGCTGAAGATCTTGCTCGGCTTTCCCCGCATCGTGCCGAGGGGGCCGGGTCGCTGAACATTTCCGAACAGTTTGACCAGATGCTGAACGAACAACGTGAGTATAACTTGTTGCATCCAGATCTCCAGCTAAGTGATTTTAGTCTCCCTGGTGGCTCTTTAGGCGGCGATGTAGATGGAGAGCCATGAGTTACTGTTCCAATTTTAATTACTTGTTGTATGCTACTATGTAAATGTGAACCTTTTGGATTATGGTATTCTTTTTAAAAGACTTATCTTGTGCGACTTGATTGTGTAATTATTTTGTTGCTGTGTCTTGGATTGTCTGATTGTTTTGTTGTTGTGTATTGTCACTCCGACTTGTTGATGTTTGAGTAAGTCAGGATTTTGACGGTAAACCTCACATGGTAGAACGAAGGGAGCAACGAAGTTAATGCGCAGAAAATATTTGAACTCATGTGAAACGTAAGTAAGAGTGCGTTTTTGACATCAGTAAGAAAATCGACGATGTTAGGGCGCTGAGTGTGAACAGGCTTGAACCCACTATATTCATAAAAATACCAAGATTTGAACTCATTGTGAGACGTAAGCAAGAGTGCGCGTTTGACAAAGTAAGGAAATCGACGATGTTAGGGCGCTGAGTGTGAGCAGGCTTGAACTCATTTAAAATAAGTTAATGAATCATACGCATGCAGTAATTTAAAAGGAAAGAATGATGTATGAACAGGCTTGAACTCATTTTATTCCATAAAAGTACATCATTAAAGTACATCATATCATATCTTGGGTGATACATGCCTAACGAGGCTAAGGGATGTTGACTTTCTTTCCTAGCTAAAGGGAGGGCGAGGAGTCATTGCACATAAGGGATGTTGTCTTTCTTTTGTCCTTATGACTCCCCTTCTATCGTGATGGAGGTCGACTGGAGAGCTACTCTCTTCTACCATCACGCTTGAAGACGACGTTGCTTGGACTGGGCTCCTTTGGTTATGTAGAAAGTGTGCATCGCCGCGCCATTTATTGGCGTCGAAGTTGATACCTCCTTTGACGAGGTGTCTGCGGCGATCTTTCTCCTTCCTCTCCAAAGGAACTGACCCATGATATAAGCTTGCCCTCTCTCTCGCGCCGAGCATTCCCCATCTGTCGTTGACGGTTGGCAATCGGCTATGCGAGGGCGACCTCTAATTTAGATATGGTAGGGCCGCCTGTGTTGAGGGCCAAGCTTGCAATAACGCTCGGTCACCGTCGTCGTCTTCGTTTATGTGGGCTTGAAACGGCTGAGTTGTGTTATTTTCATTTACTCTCTGCTCCGCCGCCCAAGCCCATTCGACGGATGTCTTGCTTGCGCACACGGTCAAGCAAGGCTACCCGTCGATAGGGAAGGTTTAGCATACAACTGAAGGGATTTTACCTCAGCTGTTCTACTATACCTTCCCGAACTCATCAGCTGCTTTACTATACCTCCTACTCTTTTCTCTCTTTCCTTCCCCTTTTTTTTTTTGTGCCATTTTTTCTCAGGTTCTTATTTGTGTCTTGTATCTCAAGGAAGAAAGGTGGCGTTTAAGATCGTGGGAGGAGGAAAGAAGAATGGGGGCTTTTGGGATGAAAGTGTTTGTGGGGTAACCCGTCTATTTATAGGTGTCCCGACACCGACAATGGTGGGCCCCCTTTTTGTCATGTTGAAATAAATGCAAAACTTGGCGTATTAAATGCTGGATACTAATTGTGGCCCGAGGCAGTTGGGTCGTACCCTCAAATTCCGCCGTATATTTCGGGGAACAAATATCTGCTTTTTGATGGCAAGGCTTTGCTAAATTTGGTTAAATTTGTATGTATGACCGATTACTCAAATCGTAGGATTAATGTTGACCAGTGTTACTGGAGACGGATAACTTTATGTCTAATGTCTGTCGTGATGGCAGACTGCGCATGGCGATGCGGCTAAGGTCTGTTGTGATGGCAGACTGCGCATGGCGATGCGGCTAAGGTCTGTTGTGATGGCAGACTGCGCATGGCGATGCGGCTAAGGTCTGTTGTGATGGCAGACTGCGCATGGCGATGCGGCTAAGGTCTGTTGTGATGGCAGACTGCGCATGGCGATGCGGCTAAGGTCTGTTGTGATGGCAGATTGGGCATGGCAAATTTGCAACAATGAATTTCAAAATCATTCATGAAAAATTTGCAACAATGAATTCAAAAGTCTTGCCATAATATAAGTCACTCATGAAAAATTTGCAACAATGAATTCCAAAGTGAAGACCATTTGTCACTCGTGGAAAGAAAACATTTTACTGAATCTTGGCAAAGTACACTCTGATATGCAGATTGGGTACAAAGTTCCCTTCATTGCTTAAAAAGAAATTAAACAGCATGGAAAAAGGTACAAATTTTAACTAATTGACTTCGTCTTTGGAGGCCTATGCTACGGTATTGCTCCATCGAAGTCAATTGCTTGGGGGGGGTGTCGGTCACTTGTAAAATTTGCGCAGATGAACAGCATTCCAGGCATTGGGAAGGTCGCGTCCTGCTAAGTCTTGCAACCTGTACGCTCGCCCTTCTATGAATCGGGTCACAATGAAAGGGCCATCCCAAGCGGGATCGAGCTTTCCGATGTGTTTTCCAGTTGCTTCCACACTCCTCAATACCAAATCACCAGGTTGGAAGTGTTTTGGGGCGACCTTTTTGTCGAAGTTTTTGCGCATTTTTCGTTGATATTCGGCCATCCTTGCACGCGCTTCCTCGCGTAGCTCATAAATCGTTTCCAGTTCCACCAACTTTTTCTCGTTATTTTTGGTCCATTCATAAGCGATGGTGCGCAATGTGGGCTGCACAATTTCCATGGGGGTGACTGCCTCCATTCCATATACCATGGCGAAGGGGGATCGTCCAGTTGCAGTTCTTGGGGTGGTGTTGTAGGACCATAGGATCTCATCAAGGAAGTCGGGCCATGCTCCTTTGCTGCCCTCCACCTTTTTCTTAAGTCCTTCCAATATGGTTCGATTGGAAACCTCAGCTAATCCATTGGTCTGAGGGTGACTGACTGAAGAGAAGAGAGAGAGAATTCCGAAACCCTCGCACATATCTTGAAATGGCGCGCCTGTGAACTGCCGACCATTATCAGATATGATGGTATGAGGTATGCCATATCGGTAGACGATGTTGTGCTTGACAAAGTCGGCTATTCGTGGGGAGGTTATCAGGGCAAGTGGTTTTGCTTCTATCCACTTAGTGAAATATTCAACCGCTACGACTAAGAAACGCAGATTGGCTTTTGCTGTCGGGAAGGGGCCTAGGATGTCTATCCCCCATACATCGAAAGGCCAGGGACTTGCAATGGTGTTCAGAGAGGCAGGAGGCCTTCGTGAGACACGAGAATGGTATTGGCATCGCTCACACCGTCGCACGACGTCGATCATGTCTTTTCTCATGGTTGGCCAGAAATAGCCCTCCCTTTCGATGCGTTTGTCAATGGTGTAAGGACTTTGGTGGCTGCCACATATGCCACCATGTACCTCATCAATCAGTTTTCTGCCTTGCGATTCACTAATGCAGACGAGCCAAGGCTTGCGATATCCCTTTTTCAATAATTCCCCCTCCAAGATGGTAAACTCGGGCGCCCATCTCTTAATCCTTCGCGCAGCAAGTTTGTCCGTTGGTAACTGTCCTGTGGTTAGATAGTCCCAGATAGGGGTGTACCATTCAAGCTGGGCACTGATTGGCAAAACTTTGGGTTCCGTCGCTGTAATGCAAGCTTCAGGTATTTCCATGATGGTGATAGGTGTGTCGCTATTCATGTCCGATCCCTTTGCTAATTTAGACAAAGCGTCTGCGATTTCATTCATTCCCCGCGGGACATGTTCGATCGTGGCTTCTTCAAATGTTGCTAAGACTTCCTTGGCCTTTTCTAAGTATTTCGCCAAGGTAAGGTCGTGTACCTCGTATTGCCCATTGATCTGATGTACCACGAGCTGGGAGTCCATGTATACCCTGACTTTAGTCGCACCAACTGCCTCTACCAGCCGCAGACCCGCAATCAACGCTTCATATTCGACCATATTATTGGTGACAGGGAAAGTTATGTGAATGGCGTAATAAAAGATTTCTCCTTTGGGTCCTTTGATCTGTACTCCGAGGCCCGACCCCCGTTCAGAGGCAGCGCCATCGACATGAACATGCCACAAAGCCTCCTGATCTCTTTTTTCTGTCCTTCCTGTACTTTCTACTACAAAGTCTGCCAGCACTTGTCCCTTGTATGCTGCTTTAGGCAAGAAGGAAATGTCGAATTCTGATAACTCCACTGCCCATTTTAAAAGTCGTCCCGATACATCGAGATTACCTAAAGCCTTTCTCAAGGGAAGATCGCTGAGCACTTTAATCGGATGCGCCTGGAAATAGGGGCGCAGTTTCCTGGCTGCAACAAGTACTGCAAAAGCGCCCTTTTCGACTGTTGAGTATCTTTCTTCGGCATCGCGCAGTACCTTGGACACGAAGTATACTGGTTTTTGTACTCCGTCTTCCTCTCGAATCAAGGCCGCACTAACTGCGACTGCTGAAGCGCTGACATATAGATATAAAGTTTCTCCCTTGGTTGGCCTGCTGATTATTGGTGGACTGGATAGGTAAGTCTTGATCTGCTCGAATGCCTCCTGGCATTGCGAGGTCCATTCAAATTTTTTGGCTTTCTTGATAGTCTGAAAGAAAGGTTTGCAAACCTCTCCCGAGCGTGCTATGAATCTATTCAGCGCGGCTATCCGTCCTGTGAGTTCTTGCACTTCTTTCACAGTGCTAGGAGCTTCCATGTCAATGATAGCTCGGCACTTGCTGGGTTGCACCTCAATGCCTCGTTCGGACACAATGTAACCTAAAAATTTTCCACTAGACAAGCAAAAGAAACTCTTCTTTGGATTGAGGCGCATGCCGACCTCCCTCATTCTTTGAAATATCATGTTGAGATGCTGCACATGCTCTTCGCCAGTACAACTCTTAACAACCATGTCATCAATGTACGCTTCGATGATTTCGCCTAATTCAGCTTTAAAAACCTTGTTCACCATCTGTTGGTACTCAGCTCCTGCATTCTTGAGACCGAATGGCATAACTTTATAGCAAAATAATCCTTGCTCAGTTATGAAGCTTGTTTTCTCTTCATCATCGGGGTGCATATGTATCTGGTTATATCCGGAATAAGCGTCCATGAAGCTGAGGTATTTAAAGCCTGCGGTAGAATCAACCATGGCATCGATGCTTGGTAGTGGGAAGGGCTTTTTGGGGCAAGCCCTATTCAAATCAGTGTAATCAATACACATGCGCCATTTTCCATTGGATTTGCGCACCAAGACGGGGTTTGCCAACCACCGAGGGTACTCCACCTCCCTTATGGCCCCTGCCTTAAGTAATCGATCCACCTCGTCTTGTACAGCCTTCCTTCTTTCCAGGTCTAACTTGCGCTTTCTTTGCTGAACTGGACGTGCTTCTTCATAAGTATCAATACGATGCTCTGCGATGGCCCTGTTGATTCCCGGCATCGTGTCGTCCTCATTGGCAAAAATGTCTTTATTGGCGATCAAACACTCTCTTACCATGTGTCGGTCTGTTGCAGGTAACAGGGTGCCAAGTTGAGTTACTTGTCCGTCTCGTAAGACGACTGGTTCCGTATCTTCCATGGCTTCTGTTGACGAGGTCTTTGGCGGTTCTGTGCTGAGTTCGCCTAGGCTGGCCACGAACTGGCGGTGTTTTCTGGATCGCTCGATGTGAGCGATCTGGGGTGCCATTGTGATTCGATAGCATTCCTTGGCCATTTGTTGTTCTCCTCTTACTATACCCACTCCTTGTGGAGTTGGGAATTTAATCATCAAGTGCGGAGTGGATACGACTGCTCCGATGCTGTTAAGGGAAGTGCGTCCCAAAATGACATTGTAGGCGGATGGGGCGTCCACCACGATGAAGCGGATGCTAGAAACCACCGTTCGAGGTGCGTCCCCGAACGAGACGTCCAAATCGATGGTCCCCAAAGGTTTTAACTTGTCACCCGTAAAACCAACAAGTGATGTCGTCATCGGCTGCAAGGGGTATTTTCCTAGGCCCATTCTTTTGAGAGCATCAAAGTACATCACATCGGCGGAACTGCCTGTGTCAACGAGGATTCGCTTTACCCGAATACCGTTAATTCGGAGCATTAACACGATGGCATCGTCATGAGGCAGCTGAACACCGTCATAATCATGCGGACTAAATGAGATGACCTGGGTAGATTCTGATCTGTGCTCAATTTGGAGGACGTGAAAAGGTTGCTGCCTCCGGGGGTTATCAGTTGCTTTACCCTCGATGAACATTACTGGTGGAGGGGATATGCGTTGCTGTCTGTCAGATGTGGTTGTTTGAGGCCGCGGGTTACTGGGATGCTCAGTGCGACGATCGTCTGCATTGGTCCCCGATTCATGAAGATGTTGCATCTTCCTTTTGCCCTTGTCATCCTTTGCCAAAAAATGTTCGAGGATGTTTGTCTGGCGCACTAACCTTTCAATCTCATCCTTGAGCTTAAGGCAGTCCTTGGTACGGTGTCCGCTGCTGCCATGATACTCGCAATAGCTATTCCTGTCGAAAACTTCGGTCCTGGTAATGGGTGGTGCCCTTCTCATCTCCTTGTTATGCTTGATTCTATCATACACGCGATCCTGAGGCTCTGTGGTGACATGGTACATTTTATAATATGGCGCATTGTCTTCTGGAGAGTTAGCGCGACGGCCACGGTTTCGTCTGGAAGGCTTAGCATCTCGACGTCGAGGACGTGGGGAACGACTGCGCTGACGATCACGAGGTGAACTTGGGGGCTGTGGCTTCCTGGGGGATGTGCTTTGTCTGTTATATGGTGCAGCAAATGTGTTGTGACGATAACCTTGGATGGCCGCGATGTGCTCCTCTGCGCGAATAAGGTGTTCAGCCCGCTCTCTGAATGCAGCAAAATCAGAGAACTTTTCCGTCATTGCTGCCCACTGGACGGGTCCTTCCAGTAACCCGCGCTGCACAGCTAACAGTGCCATGTCCTCCCGATAATCTCCGCACTTGTTGGCTTCGATAGAAAATCGATCGAGGTAATCTCGGGTGTGCTCAGAAGGATGTTGCCGAATGCTCATGAGGTCCATGCATGTTTTGGGGGGTGCTCGAACACTAGCAAACCTTTTAAGGAACTTGGTGGTAAGGTCTCTGTAACTGGACACCGAGCCAGGAGGAAGTTGCGCATACCATTCCCAAGCAACTCCCTCTAATCGTGTAGGGAAAACGAGACACATGGTTCGTTCAGATGCTCCAGTGATGAGCATAGACTCCCGGAAGGTATTAACAAAGGCTCGAGCATCATGAGCTGGATAAGCAGGATACTTGTCAAGGCTGGCAAAATCCTTGAGACGAAGGGCCTTTCCTCTGTATAAGTGTCGAGCCAAGGCTCCACGAGGAGGCGAAGGGCTACCATGTCGCTTCCAGGGGATTTTGCGTAAACGGTGAGTGCGCGGTTTGGATCTCCCGTCGCTAGTGTCACTTGTTTGAGAAAGACTTGGAGATGAGGATCTAGTTGAAGTGCTGTATCGACCGCGACGTCTCCTGGAAGGTGACTTTCGAGAAGACAGCTCGCTCGAACTATGAGTACCGTATCCCGAAGATGGTGACCGTCTTTTGGATCGCCGTGAACGAGATTTGGAGCGACCTCTTGTATGAGAGCGGGAATGATTGGAGATGTTGGTGTATTGGGGACGCCTGTGAGACGGCTGCGGTCTGTAGTCTTCGCTGTGCAAAGCTAATTCCTCCCTATTGGACAGTCGGGTGTGTGTCTGATTGGATGGTTGGGCAGGTATCCCCGACTGGTCGGCTGGAAATATGGGGTGTTGGTAGGGATATTGCTGAGGGGGAGGTGGGGTGATAACTGGAGGTTGGTACGGTGGATCGCGGGGGGTCTGAGACTGCTGAGGAAGGGGCGGTTGCGGTTGATGGTTGTGGCTGCTGTGGACGGAGGAGGGTGTAAGGGGAGGCATTGTAAAAGGGAGAACATGTGGTGGTGGTTGATAATTGCGCATGTCATGTAAAGCAGCATTGGTGATGGTAGGGGGGTTATGTCTTGGGGCTAAGGAAATGCTAACGGATTGATCGGAAGTTTGCTCTGTTCCGGGAGGTGGAGGTTGTGGGGTTGTAGCTGGAGTGTTGAAGGTTGCAGTGCTGGTTGCCATAGTTTTTGTTGATGGTGTACTAAAGTCTAATTTTTTTGGATGAATATTCCTACTCCCTTTCATGCAAATTGGAGCTCAAACAATAAGAAAAAGGTCGTATTTCTCGATTGTTAAGATGGGCTCCTGTAATTTACGGTGGGCGCCAGTTGATAACCCTAAATCTAGCTCATAGGTTTCAACAAAGTATTTTGATCAAGAAGAGTAAGAATTTCTTTCTTTCATATATGGATCTTTTTGTTTACAGAATGTCTAACCCCCTTTCCCTATGGGAGGGGGTTCCTATTTATAACTATCTGGTGGTCCCTCATCACATCGGATCTTTTGTGGCCTCATAGTGTTCTCATCCTCTCTTCTTGACTGCGGCAAGAAGGTCGTTAGGTCCTCTCTCAACCTCGACATGTTCTTTCCTCGCCTGTGGCCAACGTTCATCCGAGCGAGGATGAGTGCGAGGTTGAGTCGAGGTCTCCTGAACGACTACTGCTCAAAGGTCACAGAACATCCTGCGGCCGTTGTGGAAAGGACATCCGTGCCCAGAAGCCGTTTCCTCTAGGGGGCCCACTGGTATGAGCTCTCTCTAACGGCTCCTGGCCCCACTCTGAGCGCAACGATCTCGGACCCACCCTCATCATAACGATTCGTGGGCTCCTTTCTCTAACAAGGCCTTACACGAGGCCTTTCGTAACTATTAGGCCCGTATCCTAATCTGACCATATCAAGTATGTTTTGAGAAAAATAGTGGCATAAATCTAATTTTAGCAATTCTATGATGGCATAAATTTAATTAGTCATTTAAGAGTGGCATTTTTCTAATTGACAAAATTGACAGTGGCATCAAACTAATTATCTCAAAATAAAAATAATAACTATGATTTTTATATAAGTTAGAAAGATGTGTTGTATGTCAAATTTTATGTAAATACAACCATAATTAATCGTCCAATGTGCGATTTGATATATTCAATATTTTCGGTACTGTATCAACGATGAAATAATTTGTACTCACATCAAAATCTGATATATATGCAACCTATCTAATTTATGTATAAAAATATCTATAATTATATTTTATTAAAAGAAATATGATTATATATATCAAGACATGCCTTCCCATAATGCTAAAGCGTGCATTGTTTGGCATGGTTTTTTTTTTTTTGTTAATATTTAAGTGTAAGATCGATCTGTAGCTTGATATTGCCCTAAAATAAGGTGAAGTAGTTCAAATTCTCTGTCGAATAAGAATATTATACTTACTATGTAAGTTCTCGCTCTCTAAGAATCTCACCACTTTCGACAATTTTTCAAAAACTATAAATAATTAAGCATGCATTCTGCAGTAATCCAGTATACATTTTACAATATACACTAGTGTGCACTATAAAATAACCGATGGTATTATAAAGTAAAAAGATCAAAACAACAAGTGTACATCAAATGATATAGATAAGTGTGCAACTAATAATAGAAGAATATGTTTTTAGGTTCGAAAAATGAGTTTGGAAATTGAAATAATAGCTATGAAATCTGTCGAATATGTTTTGTTTAGTCAAATTATATGCATTGTGTTTAACTATACAATATAAAAGTGTGTATTAAATTAGGAGAATAAACAAATTGTGCAACAAAAATTAATCAAATGTGCATCAGCAGACGAATATGTATTTTTATGATTATGGAAATTTAATTATATCAAAATTAGATAATTGAAGCCTGACCCGAACTTATTCCAACCCAATCAAAACCTGCCAAACTTTCGTGATTATGACCTCCACATCAAATATGAAGCATGTCAGCATGTGCATATATACTGGCTTGATGCATCATTTAATGCAACGATGTCAATACAATATATGTACATTAGGTGTGAAATCGAAGGTGGACAAGTACCTAATTTCCAGAGGAGAATTCCTTCGAGCTAGACTAACTAAAGGCAAATGAGAAAAGCAATAATTATGATAAGAATACTGCGTAACAGCAAAAAGGATTGGATAAACTAAGCTAGCATTCAAAGTTTTCTTCAATTGAGTATGGACAGAATCCATTGTTAAAAAGCAAATACCGTCGAATATTTCGCTCCAAAAATGAAAGGAAAATAAAGGATAAAGCTCGGCAGCGACATCTCTCCATCCAGCAACAAGTGTCAAAAAAAGGGGGGAAAAAAAAGAGGAGCACCTTCGCTCCTAAGTCAATCATTTCACACACATATAGATGAGCTTGGTTCGCTTGCGGCATTGACTTGTGTGTTAACACAAGCTGTCTTGATAGCATTAAAAAACTTAAAGCCTGTTGCTTAATCCATTTCTTTCCAATTTCTTTTCAACATGTACATTCCTTGTTGTAAATTTCATTCTGTTTTATTTAAATATGGACCCATGAAGCATCGCTCAAGAGAAACACGAAATCTAATGATTTTTTTTTTTTTTTTGAGACATACTAGATAGCGGCTATCTAGTTGAAATCTAATGAATTTTTTCTATCAATTGTAACGGTATATAGAAATTTCAATGATTCAACAAAATATTTTTTATTTATATTAGTTTTAATTTAGAAGGTTATTTTTTGTCCAAATTCGATTATAACTACCAAGATTGATTACTCTTCGAAAATTTATGCTTACCACAACCATTAATGAAGTTTACTCCAAACTAAGATATCCTTGCTGCCAAAAGTTGCAACACCAATCAACACATAGAAAAGTAACACATTAGAACCAACCAATCAAAACGACGTGCAACATTTAATGTTATTTGAACCATAAGCCATGCAAAATCCCCCTATAAATACCCTCGCCACCCCTTCTCCTACGACCATCACATCAAATATATACTCTTCTTCTCTCACTCACTTAGCCATCATGGCTGCTAGCACTAAGACACTGGCATTTGCATTCCTTCTGCTCCTCAGCATTAGCCACCTAGCCTTCGCTGCCCGATCCCTCACTGGATATGGTGTTGGATCAGGAGGCGGTGGAGGTGGTGGACAAGGTGGTGGCGGTGGTTACGGAGGCTCTGGTTATGGCTCTGGCTATGGGTCTGGGTATGGTGAGGGTGCCGGTTCAGGGAATGGTGGAGGATACGGAAAGGGTGGCGGTGGAGGGGGAGGTGGTGGTGAAGGCGTAGGAGGTGGGTACGGCTCTGGGCATGGTTCTGGGTCTGGATATGGCAGTGGTGTAGGCGGTACACAAGGGGTTGGTTATGGCAGCGGTGGAGGTGGCGGTGGTGGCAGTGGAGGAGGTGGTGGCTATGGTAATGGATCTGGATATGGATCCGGTTATGGCTCAGGCTCAGGGTATGGTGAAGGTGGTGCTCATGGTGGTGGGTATGGTAGTGGTGGTGGCGGCGGCAGTGGAGGTGGAGAAGGTGGTGGCAGCGGGTCAGGACACGGGTCAGGGTCTGGTTACGGATCTGGATATGGTAGTGGTGGTGGAAACGGGCACTACTAAGCTTTTAAGATTGTTGGTAATTCCAACTATATTTGATATGCTTAAGTTTGCAATTACGGTTAAAGAAATAAACGTGCTACGTACGTTAAGCACGTACGATGATGTAATGGTGCCTTTGTAAAGTGTAATAATAGCTCATATTGAAGAGGAGGTTTGTGCTTGTATGTCTATATATGTAAGCTGTATGTTTTGATTTAAGAATTTCCAAGTTTTTCTTACGATTTCGTCAATTGGTGTGTTCTTTTTGTGAGTACATTGTTTAGTTTTACAATTAGCGTTGGCAGAGACGGATTCATAATTATAAATATGCACTGACAAACTTTATGTTAATATAATTACTTCGGAAAGATTGCGTCTCCATGAGTGTCGAACTCCTAAATAAACTCCCCTTTTATTTAAAACAAAACAAAAATATGAGAAAGAGAAAAGCAAGCTCCAACTAAATAGCAATTCCATGAGTGTGCATAGGAAAGAATATCGCGGCATCAAATCATCTTCCCGGCTACGTAAAGCAAATAAGATAGTTATTTAGCTCACACTATTGCAATTTTTTTTTTTTTTGCAATTATTAAAAACTGATTAGTTCACATATAAGCAGGATAAAAAACTATCTGGTATGATGAAATTTTACAGTCCCATAAATCCGATACATGAATTCAATTGAACCCGCTACAATTAAATAATTAAATGGTCCAAATGACATATCTGAACTACAATAACAATTGTATAAACTTGAACGACTTATAATGTAATGGATATCCAAACCCAAACTACAGGTTACCCAAGCAAACAATTGTCCAAATTTGAATGTACCCGAACCTATAGGACTGAAAAAAATATGGAACATACAATTGGATACAATGAAATTATGAAAAGCCTTCTTTCGGGACCTGAACCCACAGGTCCCATAAGATCCGAGTAGTATATATTTAAGCCCAAAAACATACGGAATCCAACAAAATAATGTAAATTAAATGAGCCCGATACCTTATCTGATCAAAAGAATAATCCGGCCCAAACTAAAACACAACCCAATCAGCTCGATTTCCATTCACAATCAGGAAACTTTTCATAATCTACTGCAACTCGAACTAAATAATACCAGTAATCTAATGTGGAAATACATTTAGGATATCTCACCTCTGTACCAGTCATCCTTCAATATAAGCAAAAAAGAGGAGAAAACGAATTTTGTCATGGATTACATTGTCCCTACCAATAAAAATCGACTACCTCAAAAGCACACAGGTAAAGAAAAATTTTAGAACTATAACTAAGTGATTTATATTTCACCAGTACCAAGGGGTTTCCTCGAAGTATCACCAGATGCCCATCCTTGATAGTCTTTCACGAGCTGATAATAGAACAATTGTAATAATTAATCAGTATTATGATTTCCTCACTTACTAATAACAATGTGTGGGTGATTAGTTTCCTATTTATTTATTTTCTCACAACTTTTTAGGACAGAAAAAATAAATTACAAAATCTTGGCCTTGCCAAACATGCAATTTTTTTGTTTCCATCTGGTCATTAAAAACACACCCATTTTTACCCATGTTATGTTACATGTAGACTAAAATGAATTAGTAACAGTACAAAGCACACCTGATTTAAAAAGCGTGGAAGCATTACTCGCAGAATCTGTTCGAGCACCTGTCTACCGGTCGACTCAATAGCCTCCACCGGCAAAGCTCGAAAAGGAAATGGAATTTCAATAGCAACCTAGATAAAGAAGGTATGTTAATCTAAATAGAACACATTTATGCAAATGAGAAGGGCTAATATACCTCTATTTTTGTGCCTCATCATACCCACATTTTTAGAAGCTTAAGAAACAAAATTTTAGAATTGCACAACAAAATGAACCATTGGACATGATCGTTATCACATTCCCTATGCAGTCCATAAGAAATTGCAGATTTTTAGTTTCAATTGGTGAATGTAAAGAGCAAGAGAAATAAGATATAGGTTATTGATGTAATTTTCTAAAGCTCTTGATGCAAACAAAATGAAGCTGATATTATAGTTTCTCATCATATAGGCTTGAGATTTTTTACTAATACACGCTCAAAAAATGAGGCAGATAACAAATCTCGAATGTGATATATTTAATTCTTAATGTAAAGAATCAAGGCACAGGTAAAACTTCATTCACCTCAATTGAAGTTTCAGAAGTGAGTCGCTGAAAATCTGAATCCTGCAAACTCTGGTTGCAGAAAACTCGATTCACCATGGAAGCTGCATTCCCACAGTAAATGAATATCAATCATTTCCTGAAAAAAGGAAATTAGATACTGGTATTCAGGAAAGAAAAAACAAAATTCTTTTGATGGTGCAAATAAGGACTATATGAGAATTATGTGCATTAAAATATGATAACAAGTCCATTATCAGAGTTACATTTTCATGACTTATTGCAAATTAGCACAAGCGAAAGCTGGAGGGAAAGAATAGCAATAATGGCACAGTACCTGAAAATTTCTCATTCTGAGCTTCCACAAGCGGCGAGCCCTCCAACTAATAATAGAGTAGCAAAACAAGAGAAGCCCAAATTAAAAAAGAAAAAGGAAAAGAAGAAATGGAATTCAGAATATTTAAAAGACAACCCTCTATTAGACCTAAGTACGTAAAAGTCGAACCATGTTCACTCCTATAATGCATTGCATGAAGTATAATTGCCTACTTTTCTCTAAGATCTTGACAGCTTTGAATTAACATACAAAGGAAAGGACCCTTTAAGCCCCTCCGTTTCAAGAATGGTTACCAGTTGAACAATAGACCCATTTGTTAACAAAATTAGAACAAAAAAAGTCAGATGCTAAAATAATTGGTTTTCGAGGTTACGACTCTGTTACCATATCTAATAATGGGTGGTAACAGATACCATTCAGAGTAATTAACCAGTGCAACCAAATCTATATAAGATTTTGTACTGACCCTTGGAGGATACCATGGCCATTTTCTTGATTTCTTACACATTATATAACAAAGAATCAAATTGTATTAAAAGTACCAAGCCACTAATTAGAGTGTACCCATGATGATTCTCTCAGGTAGAATAGAATAAAACCTCTATGGTAAAAGTAAACAGCAACATGAATAACCTTGCAAGATATGAGGCGAATGCAACAGCCATTGGGTTCCTCATCAACACGAACAACCAACACTGGACAGACTTCAAATGAGAAAAATTTGAAGCGGTACACATAGCACCTAAATGTGTTGTCATCTATTCTCTCTATCCTCTCTGCATCTAGCACCGAGTATTGACTCGCTGGCAAGGTCATGTACTCAGCTAATCGCAAACAAAATAACAAATCAGTGTAATATTTCACATTTGCCCTTGTCAATAAATTTCAAAGATATTGTCAAAAACATAATATTATTCTCAGGAAAAGGTGTATAACTCGTCTTTTATTGCAAATAATAGGAAAGCAAACAGATGGTCATTTAAGGCAACATTTCTCAAATAAAAAAAAATGCATCTTTTATGTTTTCCTCTTAAATTAAATCAGACCAAAATGGAAAGTATCATTCTTTTCTCGCTCATTGAATTAGAACGAAATGAGGAATACAAAGTGTAGTTTTGTTAATATTGACACTGGATTGGATTGACAGAGGTACCTAGAGGGCGTTGGAGCTCTTTGACGGACGTGGATTCGGCGCGACGGGCGATGAAGCGGGCCTTAGGAGCAGAGGAGACGGCGGAGGCACGGAGACAAAGTCTTCGGCGGCGATAAGAGGCTGCTGTGGAGGGATAGAAGTAAGTAGGCGGAGCAGAGGAGGAATGGAGAACAGCCATGGGCTCCTGTTCCCTCCACTTTAGACACTGGAGTAGAGAGGCGTTAAGAGCCACACAGGATGGGAACTGGAGAGACCAGTTTGAATTGGATCTGAGAAGAGAAGAGCGCGAGGGAAGAGAGTACAGATCCACTGGACTTCCCCTGTTAGGTTGACTCCATGGATAAGACGGCGACGATTCCATTGAACTTTTTAGTCGTTGTTCTCCAGTGTAAAACTAACTGGAGAAATTAAGGCATTGTTTGTTCTTCCATTTTTTCACGATGATCTTGAGTAGTTTGCTTAACTTATTTTTCCATTAAATTATCCTTAGTTCCAAGTTCAGGCTTAAAAACCACACCCTTCTTGTACTCAAAACGAGGATATTTAAATGCTCATTATTATGGATTTTATATAGAGCGTAATATTAATTATTATGACCTCAAGTTTTTAAATATGACTTGAATAAATAATAAAATAGATATGTTAATGTCTTAATATTATTTATTCATTAATTTACTTCTTGCTTTCAGAATGTTGTAACTGATTTTCTAACTAATCAGTACTGGTGCTTGATGCGTTGTTACATACTTTTCTTTTTCTTTTTTTTTTAAGAAACATCATGTGTTCTTACAATTTGATAAAGACAATAAAAGGAAGCTGACATTCAAAGCTAATCCAACAAGACAAAGTTCATATGAAATATGTCGCAGCTTCTTAAAAATTAAAATATTCCTCTATTTCTATTTCATTACAGCTACGCATAAAAAATATCAGACTATACATTCTATATTTCAGCTACCTACCAAAATCTATGTTGCAAAATGGCCAGCAAAGAAGTCAGGTCCAGAGAAACTCCAAAACCAAATTCAATCAATATCAGCATGAACATAATCTGTAAAAACAAAGTTCTTCTCTAACTCGTGCAGTGTATATGCCACTACAGCGCTAACCAATGCGGCCCCTCCGATCAGAAGGCGCATGTATGTCTCTGATGGGATTCCAGCTGTAGCACAGAAGAAAACAGTTGCACCAATCAACACCTTCTTCCAAGTCTGAAAGCCATTGTAAGCTGCTTTGCATGATGAACACTTGAGAGTGTGTTGCTCATATCTGTCCAACATCTGCAGAGATTATGGAGAAAGTGTTGAGTAAATGCATATGGAATAAAAAAGAAATTGCATGTTCATCCGACCAAATACCTGATGAATGTAATAAGTATGTGACATACCTTTTACGAAAAAGAAAAAGAAAATTGAAATAAGATGCTTCCTCTTACAAAACTAAGAACATCACATACCCCCGGGACTGTTTGGCAACGGCAGGTTTAGTCTAACTCTCAGGTCAACGAGCTAATCTGCGGACCTCAAATCGCCCAACAACTATGGAGTCAACGAGATCAGCACAATCTCGAATAGCCAAACCAAAGGAAATTAATTAATCAATCAATTAACTTCTACTAACTTTAACCCTCAAACACTAACCCGAAAATGCTAGCTTTAACCCCTAACCTCACTGATCTTTGATGTTGCCAAACAGCCCCTAATATCACACGTACAATTAACTCAACTTTTTCGCATGTAATTAAACTCTATTTAACTGTCATTTTGCCAAGACAATTAAAAAGGGCCATCGTTTGCTTTTCAAAGATAATTTGCAATAAACCCCTCAAGCTAGTGAAATAATTTAATTTTCTCCAATAGAGTAGGGACCCATTTGCAAATTGTACTGCAGAGTCTAATGCAACTTGATTTTCAAAAAAAAAAAAATTACCTCACGTTTAGACAAGACAGTAGAAGGCAATGGCTGCTTGTCAGTGAAACCAAACCACTCAGGCTGGCTGTTACCAAACCGCCTCAGCCATGCACGAAAGGCTAAGACCAGGCGATCTGCCTGTGTCGGGGTAAATGTAATTTTTGTGTACTCTTTATTTATGTCAGTTGAAGATTCATTTGACTTGGCTTGAAATATCTTTTCTTGCCCTTGAAGTACGATCATATCACCATCATAGACCTTGTTTGATGTCCAGTGCTCATACCACCTTGGTGTAACCTAAGCCACAGAAAACTAAAGTAAGACCTTTGAATAAATTCATTTTGAAAGCACTCATTATCAAACTGATCTTATTATTCCATTGCCCCTACAAATTAGCAATGGAACCAACATGAAGCTCAAATTCAACACAAATTGAAGCCTCAATTTACACCCTTTTCTGTTGAAACATAAGCCCCTTTTACCCAAAAAGCATCTGTGCACTAAGTAACTTCAATTGTATGAGGATACTGAAGTAGTGAAGCCACAATTCATAATAACAAGTTTTGCAATGTAAGCCCATAAGATAGCAATTTTACATACCTGCCACCAATTGGGGCCAGGCATTGAAAATTGGAAGAAGTTGTGGGCACTGCAAACAATAGAACGGGTCTTCCCAGGCGCCATAGGAATATTGAAGGAACAAATCCATACAACCCATTTTTGATCTCCTACAATTGGTAGCTTTGTGTCTATCTCAATCCTGTTGAAAGGGAAAAGAGTTACCAATATTCAGGTACAACATCATGTGCATGACAATGTTTTGTTAAAATTCTCGTACCAATCATGAACTAGCTTTTGCTAATGTTACATATGATGAAAGGTGTTTAAGGAAGTTATATTTTGCTGATTATATTTACAAAAAAGACACACCATAAAACATGTCTGCAAACAAATTAAACCAAGGTTAAGCCAAACAGAAGATTAAGACAATTTGCCACACGTTTTAGATTAAAAGCAAGTTCATTTAACCTACAAAAACTTACATCTAAATCTCCTTGACCTTTCAAGTGCAAATAAATTTAAAGTACTCGATAAACCACCCAGCATTTCTCTATTAACAACTGGCATCCAGAATTATTTTTGGGATATTTGCATATTATGTCTACCCAAAAGATATATGTGAAAAAAATGGTATAGTTTGTGAACTATCAATAAGTTTGCTTGGAACTCCAGCACAACAACACCAAATGAATTATTAATCACATGGTCCACTAATATATTATCTATCCATCTCCAGATAGACGTTATCCATTCAACTAGGGGAAGTAATGGTCAAGTTAGTCATAACCTTACCTAACTTCCCTCCCATCTGCATCTGGGTGTTAAAAAAAAAGGGGGAAGTATACAAATGGGTAATGAAATGGAATCAACATCATAAAGCTTACTTGTTCAAAGCATAGCAAGGAGCGATGAACTTAGAAGTAATGCGAGGATTGCCTGCATTAGCACCAGAATAACCCCATGCACCACTTGAATCCAACTTAAATGGCAATGGCTTGGCTCTATCTCTCCTTCCTGTCACCTATTAAACAACAAATGTAATCTGTTATCATTTGTGTGCCTACAGAACGTGTCAGAAAGAAAGAGAGAAAAATATCTACCTTATGGTGTGCAAATTCTATATGAGAAGGATCAGAGACATTCTCCATTAGGGTGTCATAGCCATAGAACAGGTCTCTCTGGATTGTGACGGTAGAAAATGCAGGGTCATCAAAATCCTCTGGCAACCTAATTATACAATGAACATTGTCTTATTTTCCAAGAGCAATAAACTAATGACCTAAAGTCCTAAACATATACAATATTGCATATAAGCTCTGGACAGTGTATTCCAACATACAAAGCATGGAAGCATATCTGTTGCATTCATTGCATTTGAGTACTTATATAAGTAATATTGCCTTTGAGTTTTGGATGCTACAAACATAAAAATCAAGACATGATGCAACAATATTTTTTTTCTTCACTTCATTTTGAATAATGGGAATCGTTTAGGGCACAAAATTGTAAATGGCACTGAAAACAACTATTCTTTATTGGATAACTATATAAGCACAGATTCTTTCGAAGATGAGTACCATACAGAACCTGGAAGTAAATAATTTTGATAAATGCACATTAATAGCAATTTAGCAACATACATGGGCGGTTTAGTAGCAGCAGCTTTCTCCCATCCATTTTCATCGGGCCAGACAAAAAGCAAACCCTGAGAGACTAGTGTTGGGAACTTAATTGCACAGGCCTTTGCTGACTGGACAGCCCGTGCCTCCGGCCCTTCAGCTGCTGCCTGAGGAATCCGGGTGCAGGAGCCCGATCCACTAAAGGACCATCCGTGGTATGAGCACTGCAAGCATCCAGTCTCATCTATTCTCCCTTCCTGTTCCAGTAAAGGGCAAATTCTCAAAGTGTGTTTCTTTTTATGCTGGGATTTCTAATCTCTCACATCAAATTTCTGGTTGAAATAATCACAGTGCGTTGGCTGGATTCTAGTTGATCTTTTTAATTGGACAATAATTATACATACAGTTACCAACTTACCACTTCAACCAAAGTACATACATTCACAAAAACTACAAATAAACAATAAATTGAAATTTATATATACAAACTTAAACATGGGATCAATTCGAGTTCTAATTGCATCAAGTTCACAGAAATTTCCATACAATTCAAGTTAATCGCAGCAAATTAAACGTAGAACGTCCTACAAAGCAAAATTTACCGAGAGAGGAGCAAGTCGGTGGGGGCATTTATCATCGAAGGCAACCCAATCGCCCAAATTGGGATCTTTCCAAATCACAAGATCTCGATTGAGGAGCTGAAACGGAGTCGGGTACTTCGGGTCGAGATCCTCGACGAGAGAAACCGGATACCAGTGATCTCTCCATGAGAACTTCTCGTCCGACGAAGAATTAGACGTCGTGGGCTCCTCGCCATGTCTCTCTTCCTCTTCTATGGAGATCGGAGAGGTAGGAGACGATGGCGTAGCGACGCGTAGTGAGAATCGTCGATTGCGTTTGGAGAGCGATTTGTGAGAGGAAGAGGTGGTTTTGGTGAGAAGAGGTAGTGAGGGTTTGAGCGGGAGGGAGTGGCAGTGGAACTGAGGAAAGAGTGTTATGGAAGCATTTAGCGCCATTTTCGGGGGTTTAGAGGAGATTTCAGATTTGTTTATTGTTTTGTTTGTGAGAAAGAGCGAGTAGTTTATACTTTATTGGAGAGAGAGTGTGAATTTCTGTGGAGTGGGTCCTACCTGAAGCTAGAAAGTAGTTGTTGCTTACACGCCACAACGATTTTTTCTGGAAATAAGGAACCCAGTGGCGTTTCCCAAGTTCTGTATCATGTAGTGGGTTCTGACAACTGGGGCCCATGGAAATAATGATAGCTAATCTGTTAAGATGTGAGTGTGACCCACTTTTCTGAGAATTGTCATACTGGGGTAGGAGTTCTGTAGCGGCGTTAGAGAGTTTTGGACGGGTCGTACCGAAAACAAAAGGAAGGATGAATCCGGGCTGTGAAGCCGTGGTTTTGTTCAGACATGGAAGTCTAAAGAAGGCTTGTCGTGTTGAATTGCCTCGCTCGATAAATGAGTGGTGGAGGATTTTCCAAAAGGCCAAGTAGTTCCTCCCTGTAATACAAATGTGATATATACAAAAAATGTTTAACCAATTCACGTTTCTCCAGGGAAAATAAAAAGAAAATTTCCGACCTGCCGGATTCGAACCAGCGACCTAAGGATATCTGCAAACGACTACAGTCCTCCGCTCTACCAACTGAGCTAAGGTCGGTTTTTAATCTGCTCTAGAAACATCTTGGAGTATCCAATAATTGCGTATGAAAAATAGATTCCCACTCGATGGTTTTAAGGCCGCTCCATAGATGCCAAATTGCCAATTGGTACTCCAATCCTACCCGATTTCATTTGTGACTACTATACTAATTGGGCTTGCACAATGATACTATCACTAGAACAAGGGATCAAGCAAGTTAGTTACCAACACTAATGCCATGGCCTTACGAAAGACAATCGAGTGGCCTAACATTGGGAGAGAAGAATTTGATTCTGCACAATCTCATCTACACTGGTAGGGCATACAGCCTAAGATTGAATTAATTTAATCACAAAATCCTATTGCCACATTGAATTCAAGTAAGCCACAAGCGGATAAAAAACATGATGAACACCAAAAGGGTAGATAAAATCCTATAGCCACATTAAATTCAAGCCAGCCACAAGCAGATTAAAAACATGAACATGATGAACACCGAAAGGGTATCAATTAGAAACTACAAACAAGAGGTCACGAGTTTGTTTCCCCAGTACCTAAACAGAAACAACCAACACCAACAAGCAACAAACACAATCTCCACAGAAATTCACTCAAACAATAGCACAACAGTTAAAGAATCCCCTTTTAGAAAAGCCTAAATAGGGAACTTCTTGGAATGGAAATATAAATTGCATCACTTGGGGATCATCTGCACTGCAGCAGATGTAGCCTGCTCCTGCTGCTGCTGGTAGTTGAGTGTCCGGCGAAACAGCATGATATGTGGCTCAGGGCGGTGAATTGCATAGTGTACCCAGCCACGACTCTGCTGCACCCCTATTGCTCTCCATTCATTCTGCACCAAATTTTGAGAGGGTTAGTATAATTATATCATCACACACTGTGCCGCAGTGTTAGAACTGAACTGAGGAAAAGCAATTAGGTTCCTGTCCTAACAGGAAAATGCATATTAGAACAAAAAATTGAGGCTCCAATGACAATCTGAACCAAATAATTATCAGACTGAGGTTTGTACTTGGACTGTGAAACATCAAATTTGAGGAATCAAATATGTGGGAAACTAGTTCAAAATAAAAAAGTAGAGGAGGCAATATTTACATAGCAGATAGAACTTAATGTTAGCAAACAATTTTCACACCTATCTAGGCATTTTGATCCACCAAAGCAAAAGTTCTGATGTATTGAGATTCACTCTGATGTAATAAGTCAGAACAAGACACAGTTGACTAAAAGACAAAATTTAAAAAACCCATGAGTGTTATTTTCAAAACCAGAGAACATACTATTATATAAGATTTATGTACCACACAATTCCATACTAGAATGTGCATCATATTGCAAGGTAAAAGAATAAAGTTGCAACCCTAGATCTGTGTACAGAGAACATACTATTATATACTAAGATACTATTAAAAAACTATTAAAAAAACTCATGAGTGTTAATTTCAAAACGAGAGAACATACTATTATATACTAAGATTTATGTAGCACACAATTCCATAATAGAATGTGCATCATATTGATAGGTAAAAGAACAAAGAAATAGTTTAATTTGTCAATTACCCAAATAAAAATTTGTGCTGAAGATTTCATTCAAAGAAAAAAAAGCGTGTACCATGAACAGATAGTTTGACAAACCCCAACAATCTCTATCAGATTTAAATTTAAAAAAAAAAACTACTGAGTGCGTGACAGATTTGTACATTGTTAGATCTTTTCATAATTAAATACCAGCATAGTATCTTATTCTGCAATCAATATAGAAAAGTTAACTTTTAACTAATGTGGTGCTGATATACCTCAGAGAGGAGACGGTTCTTTGGAAGAAGCTTGGCAACTTCAGGAGGCAGAACAACATGCCTAGAATTTAATCAAAAAACCACAAAATATGAATCAGATTATGTCAACAAATGCTGAAGCAACTTTAATTTAGAATGAAAATCAATTAAGTTCCATGTGAATATATTTTTGTTTTCGAGTGAGTAAAAATATATCAAGCTTGAATGCTTGATTGGTATAGTTTGCTTTGTCGGCAAATCTAGATCAGGTCAGATCCTAAAGCCAGCACATGAGAAATACTGACAAAGCCTGTCCATCTTAACAGTGCTAATCTGAACACTGATTGAGCAAATCTCTACATGTAGAAATTCTCTTTCTTTTTTCTTATTACTGACAAATTTTTTGAGAAAATGAATGAACTCCACAGATCAAATTTATTAGATTTTCTAAACTTCCACTTCTTGGTTCAATGATTAAACACCTTTTCTCATATCAAGTAGAAACTTGTGGATCTAGAATAAAGCTTACCAGAACTACATTAAATAAAGGAGAAAATGAAAAGGGAAAAGTGAGGGTTCAATCGAACTACCTGTACTCGAATTTATCGTCAAAGTATTTCTCGGAATACTGGATCTGCCCCATTCCTCAAACTCTTCGATTACTCAAATTCGCTACAACAAAAATCAAACGAGAATCTGAGATCGAGCGATGCCTTGGATTGAAAATGCTCAGTGGAATCGAATTTAGACAACGAAAGAGATCAATACAAAAGAAAAAAGAACCTGATTGATTCGGGACAAAACCCTAGATGAGAGCGAGGCAGTGAGGAAATGGAAGTAACAGCGAGCGGGAGAGAGAGAGAGAGAGAGGGAGAGAGCTAAAAAGGCGTATTGGAAGCGTGAATTTAATTCGGGTATATAAAAAGGGATGGATCAGGACAAAAGATGCGTTTCATTTAACGGGTGAACCGAATTGTTTTGAGATGGGACCCTTAGTCAGTGATACATGGTCTAAGCCGAACGGTATACTGCGTGTAGGCTGAAATGTTTTTAATGGAAAGAGACGGTGGGGCTTCGGGGGAGATTTGAAATTCGAAATCTGGTCCAGAGTGATTAAGAATTTTTAAATAAAAAAAGAAAAAAGATTGCAGCGTCTGCTCCAGAGACTTCTATTTTCTGTGCTCCAAGTCCAACGGCTCGAAACGAAAAGATATGTCGCTACTTTTTTTTTTTTGGCTTAATTTTTTTTATATCCTCCAACTCTTTGTTAATTGTTTATTTTTTCTTGTACCGTTATGTATTTTTTTATTTATCATTAAACTCTTCTAAATGATTTGATTGATTACTCATTTGCCCTTCAAATTAACTATACAATATTAATTATGATTAAGAAAATAAAAAATTACGGACAAATAAATTAGAAAGACATAAATATCCCTCACCATTTTTATTTGTTCTTGTTTATCCCTTCCTTGCTCTAGAAAATTTGTCGTTAACACATTTCTCGTTATAGGCTCCGTTTGGATAGGTGTGGGAAGAAGGGAAGAAGGAAAAAAGTGGGAAGAAGTATTGGAAAGTGTGTAACTTTGTGAAGAATTTAGATTGTTTATAATTTATTTATTCCCTTCTTCCTTCTTCCTACTTTTTTCTCAACGCATCCAAACGGTGCCATAGGGGAAATGATTAAAAAGCTCCAAACAAGCAACACATTTGTACAAATTCATAGAAGAGAGAGAGGTTGAAGAAGACAAGAAATTGTATTTTATAATCTTTATTAATTTGCTTTCTTGCGTTTTACAAACCGTCTCGCTATCTATATATTAGAGATGGCCTTGTTGAAAATATGAGAAAGGAATCTTGAGAACCACCTAATTTAGGGGCCGTTTGAATTGCTAAGGAATTTGGGAAATTCGGAAAAATTTCAATTCCTAGGAATAAATTTATTGGGAAGTGTGTAACTTTGTGAAGAGTTTGGATTGTTTATAATAAATTTATGGTAGGAAAATGAAATTCCCCAAATTCCTTGGGTAATTCAAACAGTAGGTTAGATCATCAAATATCCAGCAAATAGACAAATAATGTGTAATAGATTTAGGAATCAAAGAGATAGCTTAGATGCCATATTGAGAGAGAGGAAATATTCTATATAGGTTATTTAAGCAATAGACGAACGACTATGAAATGCAATTTTCTCTCATGAAGATAAAAAATGATGGCCTGTGTGAAATTTTTGAAATTTGTGCCATGAAGATTGTAGCAAAGTTTATATTTCCAATTTCTATACGGCTTTAATTTATCATTACATGCAGTTTTGATTCTGTAATCACAATTATGAGAGAGACAAAAAACAAAGCAGATCAAGAACATGTGCAGACTATAGATACAAACTATTACCTTCCATTAGGTTTATTTGTTATCTTCGTCTTCCTTCTTGGCTTCAACTTTTCAGATAGGATGGATTCATTTATGTAAGAGAAGTGTTCAGATTGAATTGTGAAGGCCGAAAAAAGGTCAATTTCATTTCCTTCCATAGTAATTAACAGATAAAGATGAGAAAGGATCTGGAGAGAAAGATGAGAGCGTGTTTAATAAATCAGATAGGAAATAAGATGAAGACCAAATGACTTGATATTAGATAGGAGGAGGGAGATTAAGGGTCATGTATTAGCGGGAAAATTTCTGGAGCAAGGAAGGAAAAAGGGAGGGATAATAAAAAATATTCTAGGGGTATTTCTATCTTTTTAGGTTAATCCATAATTAATATTCTGTTTTTTTTATAAGATAATCATAGTTAATTTGTATAGTTAAGTTGAAGGGCGAATAAGAAATTATTTAGAAGAGTCTAGTGGCAAATAAGAAATACAGAAGAGTGTAGGGAGAAATAAACAATTAGGAAAGAGTTGGAGGACATATAAAAAATTAAGCTTTTTTTTCTATTTTTTGAAACAAGTAGGGATAACCTAGAGTCACTTCTCGACTCGATAGACAACTATTGTGCCAAACAAAAAAAGAGTCATATTTTTTGTTCTATTTCAACTATTATGGATTTATGGTTGTAGAAAAAAAATATTCATTTGAGCATTAACAAATAGACATGTAATGTGGGACTTTTTCCAAAAGGGCGTAAAGTTCTCTTGAAATATTAAAAAGGGCCGCGAACTTTTAAAAAATTCCAAAAGGACCAACAGTTCACAACATCTGCTATGAGTCTATGTTTTGTTTTTCTAAATTCAGACAACAATTGATACTTACGTTGTATTTGAATAAAAAGTTTACAAAAATTATGTGATTGTTTTTTTCTATTCAACCACATCAAGTTTATTTCTCAATTTGTAAGTTTTACAAACCAATTAATTAAAATTTGTTAATTATTCTTGTAGTATTTAGAAAATTAAAAACTAACAATTAGTCACATATTTTAGGATATTGAATAAGATTAATTATTGTTAAAATAGATTGATATTATTTAGAAGACTAAAAATTGAAAAATTTAATTTAATGGGTGATAACATGTTTAAACTTTAAAGTGTTTGTCAATAAATTTAATTTTAAATAATTATTTGTTTTACTCAACATTTGAGATTGAATGGTTCATCGCATATGTCCATGTGTAAAGAAAGATGTAATTATTTAGGTAAGTACTTCTTTTTATAAAATGTAATAGACACTTTAATAAGTGCACACAAATCATCAACAAATACTTCAAAGCAAGGGATATTATCTACAGTGACATTGCTGCCATCAGCATGACATCATCACTACACTTTCTTGAACCGATCTGGATCGTTCGTTTTGCTTTTCTGGATCTTGTACGTCAGATCAAAATTTGACCTTGATATTTTCGTCCCTCCTCTTTCTCTCTCTTGATCTGGTGATGCATTGATGCCTCTGAGCCTCCCCCACTTTCCTCAACGAAACAAGAAAAGAAAAGGCGGACTAACCTAGAGCAAGTGAGATGAAGAGAGAAAAGTGAGCCCTTGCTTTGTTTCCCTGAGGAGATGGAGAGAAAAACTTTCACTTCTGCTTTCTAATGTTCATTCCTGCCTTCTCCTCCCCATGTAACGTTCTTTGTAGTTTCTCCCTTTTTCATTCCTTTCTATGTAGAAACTGACTCTAGCCATGAAATCAACCTTTTTTTGATATTTCGATTCTACAGGTGAGTAGATCACATGATTCGCTTCCTCACCACTCTCTCTTCTCTCTTCGCGACTTTTTGTTATCACAATTGATGGTTGAGATATGTGGTAAGTTACTGTTCCTTATTTTCTCCTTTTATTTTCGATTCATTTTATCTTTTCTTTCGTATTTTGGTGTTACTTCTTACTTGGGGCTAGAGTTCTAAAAGGGCAAGGGTATAGATCTTTTGGCTGAGAGAGGGAGGAGGTGGCGTTAGATGGTGGAAGCAAATTGGTCCATGGTTTTCTCAAACAGTTTAACTGGGTACTAATTCTTATTGCTCTTAGTGTGTTTAAGCCTAATTATTTACACAAGTAAAAAAGAGTCAAAAGGCTAACTATTGGGTCAAATATTTTTGTGTTGTTTGTCGGAGGTTGCCTCTAATATTTTTTTTTTCCCTTTTACACTTTTCCTCTTGCAAGATTAAATTTGGAAATGTGCAGGAATCTCAAGACTGAAGCATGCTAAATTATGTCATCAGAATATATATCAACCTTTAATTTGTTGAGGACGATGGAAAATAACCTTTATAAAATAAAATTTTCTTTTTTTTTTTTGCTTCACATTTTGTTTATAATTGTTGTTTTCTATAGTGTCTGAAATACACGCTGGGAAAAGTTGTAGGAGAAATATGGATAAAATGAAGAGGAAGAGGAGCCAGAAGGCTATGTTAAGTCGTAAGATTTGGACCATTTGGTGATCCGATGACAGCTGCATTCTTTTCTGAAATATTTGTGGATTTTAACCAAAGATCATTATATTGGTTTTCACTGTTATCTTTATTGTGGTTCTTTACATTTATGTTGAAACAAGGTGTGATTTTAGTTCATGGAGTGATTTAATGGTTTGATAGTAACAGTACTAAGAAGGCATAATGAATTTGTGGTTGTTATCCGCTTTCTCGATTATTGAAATAATTATTTTTTTACTTTCTTCATTATTGTTGCTAATGTTAATTTACTGGTACATTTTCAGCATTTCAGTTCACTATGGTGTGCTGTGTTTGTTTGTTTCTCTGTGGGTCTTCCTGCAAGCTTCCTTTCATAAGTATGGTAAATACGATCAAATGTAATAGTTAGATCAATTAATTGTGTTTGTGTGTGCAATCTCTTCCTTAATAACTTCAATTTGTCATCATAAGAAGAAACTGACTCTTTTTCACTTGATGTGATTCTTATTTGTCTGAAATACATAACTATATTTCATTTGATGTTTTAAAAAATTATAAAGCATTTCAACAAAAATTAAAGTCATGACTTTAGCCTTCAATAAGATTATGGCTATATTTGTTTCAAGATTTTCAATTAAATGTTTTATTTTGTCTGATTGTCCATTTATGTTAGTCTTTTTAGATTCTTTTCATCTAACTCATATATAGGATATGAAAAAGAGAATGGTGAATTTGACTTCATCACGATCAATGTTATCAAGATCACTTTTATTCTTTTCGTTATCAATCATGATTCAATGGAGTAAAATTTGGGATAGAAAAATTGATTTAAGTTATGCTTATCACATATTTACATTTTCTTTAAATAGCTCCTTTGCATGCTGTTGTCAGAAGAAGCATGTATCTTGATCAACTCCAGATATAATGCGTGCAAAACTAAGAGGCATGTGCTGGCTATTGATTCAGTTAAGGAACTTGTTGTATTCATATTTAAAGTATTATACTCTTTTTATAATTATAACCCATTAATTTATTATCGTTAAAAAAACAAATTGTATGAAATTACAACGTGCATACTGATGGAAAATGCAAGGCGCATAGCAGATGTCGTGAACCATGGTCTTTTCGGAAATTTCTTAAAATTCATAGCCCCTTTTGATATTTCAAAGAAAATTTACGCCCTTTTAGAAAAAAAAAACCCTGTAATGTGCCGATTGGTGTAGTATATTTGTTTTATTTATAAATTATAAATTTATAATTAATGTACTGCATATTATGCCACGGACTAAATTTTATAATCAACTTAAATTTAATTTTATTTAAAATTATAAATAGAAATAAATGATTAAGATTGAAGTTCGGTTTAAAACTTCTGTCAAAATTACCCATAAAATAAATTCTTCAGAAAAAAAAATTGTGTCCAGTATGGGTGATGGAAAATGGAGAATAAAATCAACAACTTCACTGATTTTTATGACTTTTCCGCATGAATTGCTTTAAAAACGCAACACAGAGAACTAATTGATACGTCTAGTTTTGACAGAGATCAACAATAGTATTGAGAGGTGAATTAGTTAATTTTTATTGAGCACAATGTTACAAATGGTCTGTTTGAGTAATCAACCCCCCCCCCCCATACAATAGTCTACCCCTTCTATATATAGGCGCTGCTGGGACGATTCCCCTGCTAACGTCATCCGACGACTGTTATATCATTTAACTCCTGGATTTATCCGAGGTGCCTTCGGATATCCAAATGGTGCGAGTTTGTTATGAAAATCTTGTCCGAGGTCCCTGATTTCAGAAATTGATTACTGTCATCTGCAGTTTTGTCATCCCTGCCATCGCTAAATATAAAGTGAACATATACAGCAAACAAAGTGAACATATAGATGATCTAAGTGAACACATACAAATAAATAAGTTCAATGAAAATAAGTTGAATATGTATGTAAACTTCTGAATAAATGATGATAACACTTATTTATTTATAATTGTTCACTTAGATCGCCTATATATTCACCTTATTTGCTGTATATGTTCACTTTATATTTAGCGATGACTGAGATGGTATATTTGCCGATGACACTTATAATTCCTAATTATTTCTCTAACTGGTGGATATACTCATTTCGTGTCTATCTTGGACTGGGGCTATTGGGCCCGGCCCTATCACTAAGTGATATATGCACTCTAGCACACAGTAAAGTTTCATAAAAAAAAATGCATCAGCAAACATTTGGTAAATAACTGCGAAATACATCCTGAATTTATTATAAGCATCTTTTTTGTCATATGCAAAGTGCAGTAGTTTCATTTTAAACAGTATATTTTTCTTACAAATTTGAGGCTTTGAGCTATCAGCTATAATAAATAAATAATTTAAGCAAATAAATAATTTAGGGTGCGTTTGGATAGGTGTGGGAAGAAGGGAAGAAAGGAAGAAGTGGGAAGAAGTATTAGGAAGTGTGTAACTTTGTGAAGAGTTTGGATTGTTTATAATTTTTTTTCTTCCCATCTTCCTTCTTCCTCTTCTTCTTCTCTCATCCAAACGCACCCTTAAGTAAGTAGCTAATAGCATTTTGTTGGCGTGTTTGGTTTGGCTTATTTAAATAAGGGTGAATAAGAACAAAATAGTTTATTTTAGAACAAGAGTGGTGAATGAGAAATGGTAAATTATTACTTATTCTTAAATTAAAAAATGCTGTTTGGGTGGTTAGTTAAGGATAAGAACAAGAGAAAAAATATAAAATAATGATTTGTTTCGTGAAATTCCAAACATACCGGATCCTAGATGTATCTGGTGGGGCCAATGTTGGGCTGGGCCTTGTTGTACGGTTTCTCTCTATATCGGTTTCGCGGGCACCATTCTAATAGGACCCGATTCGCAACCCCGCACGCGCTTTGAGACAACGCTACCCTTTCCGCTCGGAAGTCGAAACCCTGCTTCTTCCTCCCATTTTTCCTCCTTCCCGATGGCTAATCTCCAAAATACCCTTTAACCCTATTCCTCTCCCTTCTCTCCCGTACTATTCTCTACTCATGCTTCCATGGCTGCTTCATCAACTCTCGCACCGGGCTTCCGATTCCACCCGACCGATGAAGAACTCATCATCTACTACCTCAAGCGCAAGATCCTCAACCGTCCGTTGCTGATCGACGCCATCTCGTCCGTCAATCTCTACCAGCTGGAGCCATGGGACATCCCCTCGCTCGCGCGGCTGCAGTCGAACGACCAGGAGTGGTTCTTCTTCTGCCCTCTCGACCGAAAGAACAACTCGAGTCAACCTCGGACCAATCGCGCCACGCCACGTGGATATTGGAAGACCACGGGGAAGGACAGGGAGGTGGTTAGGAGATGTGATATGAAGACCGTGGTGGGGATGAAGAAGACTCTTGTGTACCACTCCGGGCGGGCCCCACGTGGCAAGAGAACCAAGTGGGTCATGCATGAGTATAAGCTGTTGGATCAATCACTTACCAAAGCAGGTGTCTGTCTGGTATGGTCTAAATTGTCTGTCAGGACTCAGGACTGGCTTTTCTTATTTTTTGTCTCAATTTTGCATGTCCATCCTTCCAACTCCTTTTGTGATAGAGATATCTACACTGATCATCATAATATTGAAATTGTGAGTTTAACATTCATCCTGAATAATGGGTTTCTTTATTAGAAATAAAATTAGAAACCTTTTGAGGGCCGATAATTTAGTTAGAACTGTTTTGAGGATGCCGACATTAGCACTTGAGCAGTTTTACAGTTTTGCTGCATTGTGCCCTCCCAAAAAGCTTAACCTATATCCCATATAAGCTAATGTCTGTATACTTTAAGGTACCTGACAGGTTAAAATGGTCAGCCTGCAGACCTAATTAGATGCACATGTACTGGTAAAATGGTCAGCCCGCAGGATCTGGACTGTCCAATTAGATTCATGGGTTGATTTTTAGGGGGGTGGCTGCTTTGAGTTTGTAACAAATGGTCTGGATGCTGCATGTTACAGTGAGGTGCTGCAGAGGATGTGATGTTTCAAAAGATTTTATCTTTTTTACTTTTTCGGTTATTATAGTACAACATTAAAGGGTTTTCTTTTTTATTTATAATTTGAAAGGTGAGCAGGCCACTTTTTACTTTTGGAGGAAATTGCCTATAAATTGTTGATTTTGATTTTTCTTTTGGGGTATATGGGAAGGATGGGTTGGTGGTGTGCAGGATCTTCGAAAAGAGGGGTCCGGGGCATCAATTAGGGGCCCAGTATGGTGCCCCAGTAGCAGAGGAAGAATCTGAAGAAGAAAAAGGAAAAGAGCATGAGGAGAAAGAGGGAGTTAACGAAGAGGTTAGAGGTAGTCCTGATAACTTTTTCCAATTGGACGACTTGCATGAGGTATTGTTATTATTTTCTGTTTGACTTTTATAGAAAAGTGTATAAGTTACAAATGGTTCCTAAAGTATGATGAAAAGGTATGTAATTTATTGGGGGTTTCATGCAATCTCTCGATTGAGGCAGTTTCTCTTTTGTAGTTCTAGTAATGTTTTCCAAGTCGATATGTTCAATTCCTTCTGGGCCCCAGTAAAGTTTCACAGTTTTAATTTTAGCCTTAAAGATTCCTCCATGTTGATGCACCTTCTTTTCTCATTGGATATTCTATGATTATGAGAATTTGGTGTTTATGCACTGCCCTTGGAATGAGCCATGTTTTAGGAACCATTTGTGTAATAATAATGTAATTAACTCTTAGCATTACATGCTTGCATGTTACTCTTAACATTATGGTTCTGTTACAGTACTGTTTTAGTTTTGTTTAGTGCTGAACTGCTGATCCTTAATTAGTTAATGTGGCTTATCGAGAGATTTCAATAATTCAGAGTTTCTTAAACCTTAATCTGGCACATAAAAGTAATCCAAGAATTCTGTTAGAAAAAATTTATTTGATTTGTATTCCCTATTCGAATCCTCTAATTCTTAATAGCCTCAAGAGTTAGTTGAGTTAACCAAACATTTAAGTAGACAACCAATAGAAAGAAAAAAGAAAAAAACAAGTAAACTATAGCATGGATGGTAAAGATTAGGCTTTTCTACAATGTTCAGCACCTCAGTTCATGAATGGTGTTTTTAAAAGATACTCCTTTTCCTCTTGATGTATATATGAGTGGGCTGTTGGGCGCCGGGGGTGGGGGTGGGGGGGGGGGGATGGGGGGATTCTTTGCAGTGGAAATTATTGTAAATTGATTTCTATTCATGATTTTGGTTCCTTACTGTTCCTTTTTCCCCTTATTTTTTGGTTCTCAGAATCTCAACGAAAATCTTATAGCTGGAACAGCTGCCGCTGCTGAAGTCTCTAGCCAGCAAAACTTGCATGCTTGTTTGCAAAATCATGCAGATGCTGATATTTTCGATGGTCTGGATGGCATTGATAATGTTTTGAACCTATCACAACCGTCAGATCAGTTTCCTCACATGGCCAACGGGTTTTTCGAGATGGACGACTTTGATGCTAGTTTGCTCGAAGTTCCTCCAAGTCAGGGCCTGAACAGTTCAACTGATGCAGAGGATTTTAATGACGGTGTCCAGTTTTTTGACTCTGTGGACAGATTTGGTGGTATAGACAGTATTTTTAATTATGACAATTTTGCAGAAGATGACAAGTTTCTATTTGATGCGGTTGAGACGACTGTTGGAGGGGAGATGTCAGGCATTTTTCACCAGTCAGATGATTTTTCACAAAACAACAATGGCATGAATAGTGACTTGCTCAATTCTTGGAATTTGAGTGAGCTTGCAGATTCTACTTTGCTTCAACCAGATGGCCCTACAAAGGTAAAATGGGTCTAAAACTTAGTTTCTGCTTGTCTAAGAATGCATCTAAGAAGAAATAGTTCATATGAAGTGCTCAATATTGGTTTATACAGCCTTTCAGCAGATAAAAAATGGTCAGCTTTTATTCAGTTGTACTTATACACAATTCTACTTGACAGGAAATGGGACCCTCTGTCCAGGATGGGTTGTCTATGACTAAGTTAAATAGCACTAGAAATGGGGAACTCTCTGATATGCAAGGTATGCATTTCATTCTCTCTGTATGTTAGATGTTTGTGTATTTAGGTTCTCAGAATATGCTTTCAACTATCAAATAAAAAATAAAACAGAATCCAAACATTAAGTTAGGAAAGACTTTTCTCGAATATATGCATGTTTAGTATGTTTTATTAATTGAGAAGGGATTTGATTACCATAACCCATCTGCAACCTTTTCTTCTTAACAATTTAAATTTAAAATTTAAATGGCAAATGTGAATTATTGATCTCATGTTATTCTTAAAGTGATGCATGCACATCAAAATTCATAAACATTTGTATTGCTTTATATGAGATCAAAACGCTACAAAGTTAATTCTTTTTAAATTAATCACAATACACCATTGATTTCTGGACTTCTTGTTTTTATTTAAACGAACCCTCTCTCTCTCTTTTTTTTTTTACTTTCAATGTGAACATTATTGTAGAACTAAAATGAGATCACCGGTCACATCCTTGTTTGAATTTTTTATTTTGAACTATTAATGAATAAAAGAGCTGGGTTAATGATATGCCATTAAAGTTGTGTTAATTAGATCCCTTATCGTATTGATTATATCATAAAAACTATTTATCCAATTGAATAAAATATCAATCAAAGATTGTTGGAAAGTTCAAAGGAAATTGACATCTTTGTTAGAAATAAATGCCAGCCCTGACTAGTCTGCCCAGAAGCCTCTGGTCTAGTTCAGTCATATTCCCAATCAATTGATCTCTCTATTTGGACTATCTATATTTATCATTCCTTTGGTTAAGTTACATCTTTACATGTTTATTTGTTGACAGATGCGGTACCAACTCCAGTTAGATACAGTCCTCTATCAGAGGGTCTTGTCAGATTCTTGGATTCCTTTTCTCCACCTCCTGCTTTTGCATCTGAATTTGTTCCTGCTAACTTCAAGCTGGTTCCAAAAACTATTAGCTTCAGCTCTGCTGCTTACAGCAAATCGAAATGCAGGGACGTCAACTCAGTGGTGTCTAGAGTTCTCCGTGGGGTTCTGTGTGGCTTCTTTTTCTTGGCGATTGCTCTTACTGCCGGTTGCAAGCTGGCTATGTGCGTTAGAGCCAACTGAGGGAGAGAGAGAGAGAGAGATTTGTAGATACATGTTGTACTATGTTTTCTGATCAGTTCAACTAACCCATGATTCTCATGAAATCTTTAAATTTAGTTATGAAAGCTTTGTAGAAGTTTCATATAGGAGGATTCCTGTTTCTCATGCAGTCTTTCTGTCTTTGAAATGGCTGTGATGAGTTTTTAATCATGTGTGTATATAGTTCTGCTTTGTTCTTCCATTAGCTTTTCAACCAAAAAGCTAAACAGGCCTAACAAAAAAAAAAAAAAAGCTTGAAATGCGAATAATTCCAAAGCTGTCGTCCGACCAACTCTATTCATGAAACTCGCAATCAAAATATCATAAGAAACTCTTTTAGGGGCCGTTTGGATCGCTTAGGAATTTGGGGAATTTGGGAAAGTTGAAATTCCTAGAAATAAATTTATTGGGAAGTGTGTAACTTTGTGAAGAGTTTAGATTATTTATAATAAATTTATGGTAGGAAGATGAAATTCCCCAAATTCCTACCATAATCCAAACAGCCCCTTAGTATGTAGAACTTCAATGATTTTTTGGATTTTAGTCGATGACCTAAAATGGCAAAAAAAAAAAAAAAAAAATAGAATGTTCGCATGTAAAGAAGAGCAATCTTTTTAAAAAATATTACAGGACCAACTCAGTCCATTGACGATAGGGATGCAAATGCAACAAATAATGTTAAAAATCACATCTGTAATTATGTATCATTATTTTATGGATGAATACGTGTATTAGATAGATGTTTAAATTAAAATCCAAATAGTCATAATAAACAGATAAAGGACGGGTAATCAATGGATACAGGCATACAGCTTCGACTAAAGTCTACAGATATGAGTCAAATGACAAATCGATTGTGGTAATAAACGTGCACATATCATCAAAGTAAGGCCCTGATCAAAATGATTTTTACACGGGATTTCATTTCATTTGAATTGATTTTGTAGGATTTCATCAGATTTAATTATATGGAAATTCCAATGAAATGACACCAAATCTCTTCATTTTGATCAAAGCTTTTTTCAATGAAATTAAATGAAATGAAGTCCCATGTTAAAAAAAAAATGAAATTTTAACCGGGGCCTAAGGTTTTTTAGAATAATAAAGGAAATTTTTTTTTTAAAAAAAAGCCATGCATAAATTAGTTGATATTCGTATTAACATATATATGTAATACCAAGGTGATTCAACAGAAATAGAGGAAAAAGAATCGAAATTAAGATGTACAAATAGAAATTTTGACAATTTGATATCGTCATACGAATAAGAAGTTCATCATATTTGTTTCATTTCCAATCCAGGTGATTCGGATAACTTGTTATTTAACAATTAATTTTTTTATCTGTATTTATGTCCATGTTATTTTTTTCCAACGTAACACATACAAATAGCAAAAAAATTTATTTATTGATATAAATAATGAGAAATGATACAGTGCATCACAATATATTAAAGATTTTGCACAACATAACTTTACCATTTTACATGTTGAAATGTTAACGAATCCAATCTAAATGTTAAAATATCATATCAAATCAAATTTTACATGTTTTGAAATTCTTTTAACTTTTTGTTTTCGGATTTCTTAAAGATTACTATTTTTGAAAGCGAACTAATTGTTTAAAAATTAGTAAGCTTTAAAAAATCCCAAAAAAATATAAAAAATATAAAATTTGGTTTGTTAAAAGATTTATATAGATTGAATTGGTTGAATTGAATTTGTCAATTTATAAAAATGTCGACTAATAATGTCGAGGCCCTCAAAATTCACTATAAATTCTCAACACAACGGATAAAATAAAATCATTTCTCTATAAATTCTCAATACATGATAATAACGGAACGGATAACTATCCGCTCTGTTTACAACCAAACTCGGACAGCCAATCTGACGTCGCGCCTACTTCCGATTTTCTTTCTTGATTGTTCTGTGCGCCTCGCAACCGCAGGGAGGGAATCATTCATGAGGGCCCTCATTATTATTTTATTTTATTTCGACAAAATAAAAACTCAATAAATAAGGGCCCACGTGTTTCTTTTTCAGTCCTTTCTGCAGAGCATGTTTTGGGTCTTCTAATTATTGTTTTCTTTTTCAATTCAAATCTTCTTCTCTGGACCTGGTCACTAGATCCAACAAGTAAACTCCTCCAATAAACAGAATTACGCCAATAATTAAATGGGCCCCACACGACAGCGCCATTCATTCAATATTCATCAATCAGAGGTGGTGCACTGGTGCTCCAAGAGCATGGAAAGAGATATCCCACCGTCTGAGTCTCTGACACCAGCATCTGGCATCCCATGCTGTGCTGTCACCTCCTCGTCTCCTCTCTTCGTCTCCTTCCCTTCTCTCTTGATCCCTCCATTTCTCTAATCTCGCGCCATGGCTTCCTCGTCGGGCTCCGTCCCGGCTCTAGGTGCCCTACATCTCTCTCATTTTACAATCTCAAATACTTAATTCGATTTTCCGCTTCTGATCCCTCGTTTCGCCATTTTGTTTCTCAGAAGCTGTACAGGTGCTGGTCGGTTCTCTTGCAGACGAGTCGCCGTTCGTCCGAGATGCCTCTTTATCTTCGCTAAAAGAGATAGCTCCGTTGTAAGTACAATCCTTCTCAATTTCAATTGGTTTATTCTATCATGTCCATTTCAATTTGGTATGTTGTAGTTCACTAATGCAACCTTAAATTTTCAATTTCTTCACTAATTGCCTTTTAAGATATGAATATCTCTTTATGGGTGTATGCAATTGATTAGGGGACGTTTAATTTCAATAGCAAAAGTAAAACTAGACTTCTTAAAAAAATTGACATTATTCTCTACTTATACCTGGCAGGAATCCACTGCTAGTTCTAGACTGTTGTGCTGCAGTAGCACGCGGAGGCCGGCGGGTAAGAAGGCTGGTTTACTGTTATTATAATTTATTATTACTATTATTATTATTCTTATTCTTATTATTTTTGTTAAAACTTAATTTTAAGTTGCCATGCCCATTTTCACCTCGAATTTAATATTCACCTTGAAGTATTTTGAATTTACTATTGTGGACCTTATAGCTAATCATCAAGTAAAATTTATTGTAGATTCTTTTCCTGTAATTTTTCTGTATAGATTGTACAAATTATACAATCCCTTTTATCCTACATTGCTTTAATGCCTTATAAGGACCATGTATCACATAATAATAATAATTGAAACTTTGCATGTCAAAGTAGGCAATGGGTGAGGTATTGAATTGAAACCCATAATCGTATTGATTTCGTAGCTGGTAAATTTGTCTCTTCGTGCTTATTTGTTTTATTCTGGCTTTGTATGTACTCAGAAATTTGGTAATCTAACCGGAGTCTTCCTGGTTATGGCGAGTGCCGTGCGTGTCATGGACCGAAAGGATGTTGACCCTGCTTACTTGGGCAAGCTTGCAAAAATTGCTACATCAGAGATAATCACATCTAAGGTACATGCGGCTTGCACATTTATTATGAATCATTGATTCAGCCCAAAAGGCTTCTGTGATATCATTCTATCTATTTGTAAAGAGTAGAAACAATTGCTTGTTTACAAATAACTACATGTACACACGTTTAAATAAACACAAACAAAAGGACAAGGAAAGTAACAGAGGAATCTTGTGTACCTCCTCTGGAAAATCAGTGTTAGTGCTAAATATACCTACCTTGAAAATTATAGGAGTTCAATGCTGATTGGCAGAGAGCGGCAGCTTATCTCCTGGTTTCCATCGGATCCAAAGATCCAGATCTGGTATTTTCTTGTTAATTAATACATAATTTGTTCCTGTGTTTGTCATGAGTTCAGGAAGCCAACTGAGAATATGCTGTGTGCTATTCTGTTTTTAACTCTCCATTATACCACTATTATTATTTCTAGTTCCAAACTTTCTGCTAATATATGCGGCCGAGACTCCTTTTTTTTATCTGATTACATGGCAGGTTGAGGATTGTTACTTTCTTTTCATCTATCCAACTGTTTTTCCTTTTTCTTTGTTTCTCCAGCTGATGGAGGAGATCTTTCTTCACTTGTCAGGGTCTAATCCTGCATTACCAGCGATGGTTCAAATACTAGCAGATTTTGCTTCTGCTGAAGGTGAAGTCCCCTTTGATTCCTTTCTGTTGTTTTTTTACCTTTACCTTTCATTTGTCAACAGAATGTGCATGAAGCTGAAATCTTTCAATGTCCTTTTTGCTTGAAGCTTTGCAGTTTAGTTCACGGTTAAAAGATGTGCTTTTACGAGTTCTACCTATTCTTGGTAGTGTAAGAGATGCTCATCGACGTATCTTTGCAAATGGTAATTTTCTATTTTCTGATATAGTATCGGACGATTTGTGGTATGCATGGTATATCTTTGGTCCAATATGCGTAACCCATCATACTGTATATAATATTGAAAAAAAAGATGGACTTGCACTTCGTGGTCCATTTTGGAGAAAAATAAAAAATAAAAATCTGGCTATTGCTACATTTTTTGGTTTGCAAACTGAAGTCTTGAGATATAAAATAAAATAGATAGAAATGGGAAAAGAATATTAGGAATTTTAGCCCTTGGAAGATATCCATATGCATGGTTTATTTGACTTTTACAAAAGTGTTAAATAATGAAAATACACTAATCGTTAAGCCCTAAAATCCCTTGTGATAATACATATATTGATATATATGTCCAGAGTCCAGACTTAAACAGATACCAAGAAATAAGTTTTTTTATAAATTTTTGTTAACTAAGGGTGATTAATTATTTATTCCCTAGCATTTAAGTGCTGGTGCCAGGCTACGTGGCAGCATCTAGGAGATTCTCCTTCTGATCGTGCTTTTGACAGTGATGTAATGTAAGTTATTTGATTTCAAGAGTTGCTTAATTCAAATGGTGCTTTTTGGAGGCATACCAATTTTTTTGGCGGGTTCCATTGACAGGTCCTTCATGAATTCAGTTTTTGAACTACTACTCAGAGCTTGGGCTAGTTCTCGTGATCTAAGGGTAAACAGCTTTTATTAATAAATATATATTATAATGTCTACTTGCAAAGGTGGAGAACTGTGTAACTCCTAATATAAGTGCCGCAGAATTCGCATAGGGCATTGAATAACAAAAAAGAAACTTAAGATCATGAACTCTGTATTAGTATCAACCAAACTTTTTAGTGAATAACTTTTGTTATTGGATCAGGTGCGAATATCTTCTGTGGAGGCCTTGGGTGAAATGGTTGGTCTGGTTACAAGGTCTCAGCTTAAAGCTGCATTGCCAAGGCTTATCCCAACAATATTGGACCTGTATATTTATTCTCTCAAGTTTTATTTTTTCTTTTCTGAAAAGAAATCCTTCAAGTATATGTTTAATATGTTAACTGTTTTTTGCAAACAAGGTGTAAGAAAGATCAGGAAATTGCATATGTTGCCACAAGCAGCCTTCATCATGTCCTCACTGCTTCTTTGTTGACAGAATCAGGTCCTCCTCTCCTTGATTTTGAGGTTAGATAATTAATATTTATTATTAGTATAAAAATTGTAAGCCCTTTTTGGGTTTCATTTTATTTAATTTACTCTTGCCAGGAACTGGAAGTTGTTTTGGTTACTCTTCTCCCAGCTGCATCTATAAACAGTAAGGATGATCGCTCAAACTTTTCAATGGGCCTGAAGGTGCTTTACTGGTTCCCTTCTTTAAGTTAGATAAATTTAACATATAAGACATTGTAAATAATAAGATTATTCTTTTAATCTTGCATGCAATTCAGTCATTGCTGTTTTAATCTTGCAAACCTGTAACTTTATGTTGTTGTATCCCCTGTACAATTCTTTTTAGTTAATAACTAGGAATTGAGGGGAAGTTTTGATTCCCTAAAGTCCTTTTTGTAGCTACTTATAACATTTGTGAACATTGATGCAGCTGCTTATAATATTTGATACCGACATCTTTTTTCCCCGCAGAATTACAATGAGATCCAGCATTGCTTTTTGGTGGTTGGTTCGGTGTATCCTGAAGATCTTTGCACCTTTCTTTTGAATGTGAGTTTAAGAAAGCTATAACTGATTTGTGAACCTTCTTTTGTACCGTTTTTATTGTTTTATATCTTTATGCCCCCTCTTCTCCTTCTTCTTCAAGGCTTATCTAATGCTATTCGTCTTCTTCGCTTACCTGTAGAAATGCAAGGCAAAGGATCAATCGTCCATCATTGGAGCACTTTGCACAATTAAGCATCTATTGCCCAGGTTTAGTTTTCTTTATTTTTTTCATTGAAAGTTTTGTTTGGAATTACAGTCATGTTTGATTGATAATTGCACTCCATAAAATGAAAATCATGGGAGATTTCTATGTTTTTATTTTGCATAGGTTGTTGGAAGCATGGCATAATAAAAGAACCTCACTTGTTGAAATTGTGAAACTACTACTACTTGATGAGCATGGTTTGGGTGTTCAGAAAGCACTAGCAGAAGTAATCTCCTTTGCTATTCTTTCATTTGCAGTAATGACTGGAGAAAAACCTTTTAATTATTGCCATATTCAAAACACGAGAAGCAAACAGGATTAACTTTACTGTTAGAAGGCTTAAATCATATTCTTTTTTATGCTCTTTGATTTTTATCCTGCGGCAGCTAATAGTTGTCATGGCATCACACTGTTACCTGAGCGGCCAACCAGCAGAAATGGCAGTTGAGTTTCTTATTCGCCACTGTGCTATTACTGATGAGGAGATAGATAATTCAAGCAGTATCTCCAACAATTTTCTCCAGATCGGATCCTCCCAATACAAGAGACTTGAGGTTGTCCTTTGTTCCTTGTTCTCTTTCTTTGCCGCCGTGTTTTCTAAACTTAACAGGTCTGAAATTAGCTGGTTACTGATGAGGAGATGGATAACTTGAATAGCATCACTTTATTAACATAATATATAATAATATTTTACCCTAATTTCTTATACTATGTGTGTCTAAACATAAGACCATAACATAATATCAATTTCTATAACAAAGTATCAATTCTAAGAATAATATAATTTACAATGGTGCCAAATAAACAGTGTGGCTCTATCCTTTAGGTGCACATAATATGACGCTAGCGCAAACTAGTGCTTGTAATTAAACATAATTGGTGCAGTGCAGGCATCGAGGTGCCTTAAAAATTTGCTATTTTGCAAAAATGAACCTCAATTTTTTTTTTAAATTTGAAAAATCAGCCATTTTTTAAGACTTGATTGAGCTTTAGTTTCAATTACAAAAACCTTAAAAGGCTGACGTTTTTATCATGTAACCCTCAATTATGCATGGTAGATGTATCAAGTTAAGTGTTGTTTTGGCATTATTGATCAATTGGGTTGTTGTGACCATCACTCAAGCTAATGAACTATAACGAACAATTAGCTAGGTATGTGCCTTGGTAGTATCATTGTTAGGCTAGTAGCATACTTCACTTATTTGATCTCCTCATATTAGTATGAAACTCCATTACATGGTACTACTATACTTGTTTGCATGTTTCAACTAAGTAATTACTATGGTCAATCACTCTTATTATTAATCATTTACTTTTCATTTACACAGATTAACTGCAGTTGCTTTATTGCTTATTCTATATAATAGCTTTCTTCTGTTGTTGTAATGGTGTGTTTGGCATGCATGAAGTTAGTTTAACTTCTAGATTAGTAAACTAATTTGTTAGGCTATATAATTGCCTGAAAGTATTAACTTTAACCCTTGATCCCACTAATTCATGGTGTTACCAAACACACCCTAAAAGGATAAGAACATAATAAACTTGTATATATAATATAATGGCAAGTTAGCTACAATGACAAGCCCATTAGCAGAAAAAAAATCTAAAAAAAAAACTGACAATTGTGGCCTTTGTTCTAGATAGACTTGCATTGAAAAAGAAATGAAATGTTTGCATTATTTATGAACCATAATAATCATTTTAGGCCTTGAATAAATAATAATGAAATGTTTTATTACAGAAAAAATCCAACAGCAATATAATTTCGTGGTTTAGATTTAGCATCTGCATTACAAAGCTAGACAGTAACACATTACTGCCACTGCTAAACTGCATATTTCTTGTGCAAATACTTAAAAAAAACCACTAAATCCCACTTTGTTTCCTCTTTATCACCACTATTCAGAAGCTTGATAATTGATTATCAACTCATTAGGTAAACAGCACTCAGTAATAATTTTAATATTGGTATTCATGTTGTTTTTTCTCATGAGAGTTATGACTGATCTAATCATGCTGTACTGGCATTATACTAAAAGACTTGCTATGTCATTTCGTAATATTGAATTCAAGGTAATGCTGGGGCCTGTCAGTCTAGAAGAATTGAGAACTGTTTGTGAGAAGGGTCTCCTTTTACTGGCTATCACCATTCCTGAAATGGAGGTAAATGGTACCTTTTTATTGAATTCCTGCCTGCTTTTTTAAAAACTAAATTGGTATTGATAACCTGTATTTTGAAATTTGGCATCGTCTTGTAGCATATCCTTTGGCCATTTATATTGAAGATGATCATCCCCAAGAAGTATACTGGGGCAGTTGCAACAGTAATATTCTGACAAACTTTACATTATCTTGGATAGCTTTCATTCTGCTTTGTTCCTTTTATTGATTAATACAATTTAATTTCTTTATTTTATTATCCTTATGGTGTAGGTTTGCAGATGTATAACTGAGCTCTGTAGGAATAGGATGCCTCAACCTAGCTTGTTATACAGTGAATTTAATTCCTCTCAAGATCTTCCCAGCCCTGAAGTAAGTTCTTTCAATAACAAGTCTACTTGGCACCTCTGGTGCTCTTTATCATACTTGTTGTTCTCGCCACTATACATTCTTCGAAATTTAAATGTTGTTATTGTAATGTAGGAAATTTTTGCTCGTTTAATTGTCCTTCTGCATGATCCCCTTGCTAGGGAGCAATTGGCTACTCAAATTTTGACGGTATACCTTCTTCCTGGCATTATAACAATTACGAGTTGATATTATATTAGACTGGTGCATGCATTCGCGTGCTGCAGAACTTTTGAAGTGTTCTATGCAAGTTTTAAAAAATTATAAATGTAAGATTTGCACAATGGGGTGCAATTACTGGGCATCACCTTATTGGATCGAGGGGAGATGATGATATAATATCATGGAGCTTTTGTGGTGAATATTTTATATTTTGTAACAGTTATCAGTTAATTAACTTTCTTATTTATGCTTGTGATGTGCTACTTGGGTCCATTGTTTATTAGTATTGCATTAATTTTTTTTATGTTTTGTAATAATTGTTAGTATTGCATTAATTAACTTTTTAATTTTCTGAAGGTCTTGTGCTACTTGGGTCCATTGTTCCCAAGAAACCTTGTTTTATTCTGGCAAGATGAGGTATAGAAACTTCTGTCCTATCTTATTTTGTTCTTTCATTGTTTGAAAAAAAAAATGAACATTTTTGGATGCCATCATTTTGGTGCCTTTACAAAGTACTTAGTTTTTGCAAGTTTTAGGTCCCTAAATTGAAGGCTTACATCAGTGATCCAGATGATCTGAGACAGGACCCTTCTTACCAAGAAACTTGGGATGACATGATTATTCATGTAAGTTATCTTTCTGGTTTTTTTTTTTTTTTTCCTTCATTTCCTTAGCTGAGGCATAATTTAGGCTAACTAAAAGTATTGAAGCTTAAAAAACATGTCTGAGGTGTATCCTTAACATGTATAGTTGTTTACAGTTCTACAAGTGAGGTCAGATGCTTCTTGATTTAGAAACAGAGACCAGATTGCACTGTTTCCTATATTCTTTTTTGCCATACTAAATTACTAATGATACACTGCTTTTTTCCTTTTCTCATTTCCATACAGAAATATATTTACATAAGAGTTTCTTTTTTATATGCACTTTCAGTTCCTGTCAGAATCTCTGGATGTTTTGCAAGACCGTGATTGGATAGTTTTGTTAGGTGATACTTTTGCAAAGCAGTATTCTTTGTACGTTGGTGATGATGAGCATACAGCTTTACTTCACAGGTTGAGCCTTTGTCCCTCCCTCCTTTTCTTGTCTGCTATAGGTGGCAATTTCACATATGAATTGATAATCAACACCCTGCAGATGCCTAGGCATGCTGTTACAAAAGCTTGATGACAGAATCTATGTGCGTGAGAAGATAGATTTGATGTATAAACACGCTAATATATTGGTCCCTACAAACAGGCTTGGACTTGCCAAAGGCATGGGGTTGGTAAGTTAGCATCTGAGTGTCCATGTGAATTATTTTTTAACTTTCTTTTTATTTTCCATTTGCAAAGCTATTCATCTGTAATAATTCAGGTTGCAGCTTCTCATCTCGATACGGTATTGGAGAAGCTAAAGCACATATTAGATAGTGCAGGGTATACTGCTTTTCAGAGGTAATGTTCACATATTAGATAATACTGGGTATATACATGTTACTATAAGTAGGAGTGCAATCCATATCCACTTACTCAAAATTGACCAAGTGATAGCATTTGCGGCAGATTTTTGTCATTCTTCTCAATCAGAGTTAAAGCCGAAGATACTGACGACACATATGCAGCGTTAGCTTTGATGTATGGGTATGCTGCCAGATATGCACCGACAACTGTTATAGAAGCCAGAATTAATGCACTCGTGGTACATTGTCTTCTTTCTTTTCTTAGTGCGTCCTAGAACTTGTCCAACCCTGACATCTTTTATAATGGTATTTTCCATTTTATGCCATACCCATAACAAACACATTTCTTTTTTCATGTTTCTACGTATTTCTTAATAAAGTTATAATTTGGATCACAGAAAAAAAAACTGTTAATATATGTAGACAGTTTTTGATGTTATCTTGTTTAACGAAGTGGTATAATCAGATTTTGGAACTTAAGCTTTTTTGTTTTTGTATTTTGTGTATATGAGAATGGCTAACGCGCCATCGATGGCACGTGCCATCAGTTTTCTATTGACTCATTTTTTGAAATTCAAAAGTCAAACGGTCGATCCAAACTGTTCAAGTTGATCAAAATATTCAAATACCTTTGAAGACCAAATTTTGCATTTTTTCGAAATTTTTTACCATTTATTATAATATTTTTAAATTGGAGGGCCTGAAATACTCTAATCATAATGTTTTTAAAAATATCATAATAAATAGCAAAAAAATTCGAAAAAATATAAAATTTGGTCTCCAAAGATATTTCAATATGGAGAACAACTTGAACGGTTGGGATTGACCATTTGAATTTTGGATCTCGAAAACTGACTTGATGGCATCGATGGCACGTTAGCCATTCTCATCATTCTCTGGTATACAATGTTACTTATTTATTTATTTTATTTTTTGGTTCTTGTTGGAGATTTAATTTTCTTATCCATGCTTCATAGGCATCAAGGATTGCACTTTTCTAGCCTACCCCAACCTGCTTGGGACAAAAGGCTTAGTTGTTGTTGTATTGCTTCTGTCAAGATTTCGAAAAAAAAGGTTTGCACTTTTGACACTTTCTACATTGGTACTATCTGTCAGGGTTCAGACATGCTTGCGAGTTTTCTACATGTTCAGCACCCAAATGCTAAGAAAGCTGTAATCACCGCCATTGACTTGCTAGGTACTTTTGCTAACCTTTCTTTAATGCTTACTCTAGAATAATCTAAGCTGGCCCAAGGAAAAATTACAAGTAATTGCTCTTTATTTACCATTTTTCGACTAGGCCGCTCTGTGATCCATGCCGCTGAAATGGGAGTCTCATTTCCCCTGAAAAGGAGAGATGTTTTGCTTGCCTATGTGCTAACTTTAATGGGTCGAGATGAGACTTATGATATTGCTGATTCAAGCATTGAGCTTCTTCACACACAGGTACTTGATATGCAACAGATATCGTAGTAGGATGCCTTTTTCTTCTTCTTATCTTTCATAATAATGCGCTTAAAGTTATTTCAGGCATAATTATATCATTGGGGTCTGAACACACAACTTTCGGTTTACATCCTAATCTTTACCACTGTGATAGCAGGGTATTGGCATGTTGGGTGTATCTCTATTCACTAGTTAAAAGTATCAATGTCCATTATAATTTGTAATTGCAGAAATTATGATGGTAAAATAATTAAGAATTATGTTTTGTAACTGACTTGTTTTCTGTACTATTTTGAAGAGCCTGGCACTTTCTGCTTGTACAACATTAGTTTCAATCGAACCAAGACTGCCCATGGAAACCAGAAACCGTGTCATGAAGGTCATTGATTTCTAATTCTTGAAAATGATCATGTGAGTTATTGATATCCTCTACTCAAAAGACCTCTTTTGGTGTGCAGGCTACATTAGGTTTCTTCGCACTGCCAAATGAGCCTTCTAACATTGTTGACCCTCTGATAAATAACCTCATCACCCTCTTATGTACCATTCTTCTTACAAGGTAACTATTTCCTTTTTCGAAAGCATTTTTTCAGAGAAGAGCAATTCAAGCTTAATTTGCAATGCCATAATTTATTTTCCCTTGGAAATTAACAGTGGTGAAGATGGACGTAGCCGGGCTGAACAATTACTGCATATTCTGAGACAAATCGATCCGTATGTCTCATCTAGCATAGAGCACCAAAGAAAACGAGGCTGCATGGCTGTATTGGAGATGCTTAGCAAATTCCGTGCCCTTTTCTCTGGCGCTGATCGGGGGCTCCAGAGGAACTTCTCCAGCCTACCATGTAATCTAGTTCATGTCCTCAAGCATGCATATACTTATGGGTTCTTATAAATGGCTTATTAACTTCCAAATTTGATTCTTTCAGCTGCATTCGTGTTGCCCCATCGTGATTCTTTATTCCTCGGTGAGAGAATTATTGCTTACCTCCCGCGCTGTGCTGATACCAGTACTAAAGTTAGGAAAGTCTCAATTCAGGTTTGTTCAATCTTTTATTTGTTTTTTTGTTTTGTATTACAATACAAATACAAAAAGTATACTTAAAATGAGTAAATATGCAGATTGTAGCTCTCTTTTTCACCATATCATTGTCCCTTCCAAGATTGAAAGCCCCAGGAAAGGACATCGACCTTGAGGCTTCTTATGCAGCTCTGACATCCCTTGAGGATGCAATTTCCATCCTAAGAAGTGTGAGAACTGCTTCTCAACTATCAATCTCATTTTTTTTTTTACTAATTTCAATTTGCACCTATGTCCGGTGTTAAAGTTACTTTTCTTATATTTTTTCGCAGGATGCGGCTATTGATCAGTCAGAAGTATTCCATCGGGTTGTTTCTTCCGTTTGTGTTCTATTAACAAAAGATGAGGTAATTCCTCTGTTTGTTTTGCTTTGTTTCTATCTTTTGGTGAGAGAAAAGCTACGAGGTTGTACTTTCTAGGTATTGTCATTGTTGTACTTGGTTAATGTTGTTCTGATCTTCTAATATTCAGCAATAGAAACATGTACTCTGATTTTGTTTCCTGAAGGTTGGCCTTCTAAGAAGTTCAGTTTGTTGAGTATTTTTTGTAAGTTCTATATCTTACTAACACATATATGCAAAACAGTTGACTACCCTGTTACACTCGTGTTCGAATGCTGTTTGTGATAAGATCAAACAATCAGCAGATGGTGCAGTTCATGCTGTTATCGAGTTCATCTCCAAGAGAGGAAATGAATTGAATGAAACTGACATTGCGAGGTGAGTTTCAGTGAAACTAATTGATGAAATATCAAAATAGAAGAGAGAGAACAAATAAAATAGAATGAAATGTCAAAATAGTACATAAGCTGTTATAGCACAACTATCTAGTTTGTGAACATCTTTTTTAGAAATTCTTAACAGTAGTTGTCAAGAATTGATAAAATATCAAAATAGATGAAAGAAACAACAAAGAAAATTGATAAACTGGTGGCTGGGGTTTTATTTAAGCACTCTGTACGTCTCTTTCTATGGTTTGCTTGTGGCTTTGTTGTGGTGAGGGATGGAGGTTGATTTGGTCAAATTATTGTGTTGGATTATCATAATGGTAAATATTGTTTCTTATTTCTAATTTTTTTATCCAGGACTACACAATCTTTGTTATCGGCTGCTATTTCTGTTACTGACAAGCACTCACGGCAAGAAGTGCTCAACTCTGTATCCATTGTATTATTCACTTTAAATTAGGTCCTCTTGACCACCTTTAGAATATTTTTCTCCATGGTTTGCTGTTCTCAAGTTCAAGGAATAATTAGTTGTGATTAACCTTGCCATGAGTTATTAGTTTTCGATTTTTTGTTTCCCTTACATTGCTTGATCAGATATCATGCTTAGCAGAGAACACAGATTCTAATGTGGTATTTGACGAAGTCCTGACAGCAGCTGGGAAAGATATAATTTCTAAGGATGTTACAAGAATTCGTGGTGGCTGGGCAATGCAAGATGCCTTTTGTGTCTGTAGCTCTTACCTCAAATTTTCTTTGTTTTCCTGAGAAAATTATCTTATTCTTTGTGTCTGATTCTTTACCCCCCTGCTGGCTTTGAATTAGGCTTTCTCTCAGCATGCTGTGCTTGCCACTCAGTTCTTGGAGTATATCATAACAGTTCTTAATAGAACCTCTGCTTTAAAATCTGATGTGGAGAAGGTAGAAGCAACCAATGAACCTTCTTTAGGGGACAATACACTGCTCCAAGCTGCTACTCTTTCTCTCACTTCATTTCTCAGGTGTGACCAAATACCCATTTTTCAGCTGTTTTTCTGCTTGGTGCTTTATTGTGCCTGCTCAAGATAAAGCATTTTTAGTTATCTATCTTGGCTAAATTTTTGATTGATTTCAGAGGAGGGGGCAAGATAGGAAAAAGAGCGGTGGAACAAAATTACTCTTCTGTCCTCTCAGCACTTGTGCTCAAGTTAGGAAGCCTTCATGGTCTTTCTGGGTTGGGTCAACAAGAACATTTACGGTAAAACTTTTTTTTTTCTTTATTGTTTCTATTTGTTACTCAATAATGTTTTAAAATATTGACATAATTTTATTCATACAGCACATTGCTCACGGCATTTCAATCTTTTTGTGAATGTATGGGCGATCTTGAAATGGGTAAGGTGAGAAATCTTTTAACTTTGTTTGCACCATTGTTCAACTTACTGGTTCGCAGAAGGCATGATGCAATTCAGTAAAATAAATTTTGATTAGCCTAAATGGGTCTAAACTTCTCCATGTTTATCTGTGTCTCTTTTGAGTTTGCCTAGATTTTAGCTAGAGATGGAGAGATAACTGACAAGGAGAAGTGGATCAACCTTGTTCAGGAGATTGCATGTTGCACTGCACTAAAGAGACCTAAAGAGGTAATATTTTCTTTATGTGGAGGCCAATTGTTTTTAATTTGTGTTGAGTTAGATGTTTTAGTTTGCTCTATTATACTTGCTGAATGCTTTATTTTCAGTTTCCATTGAAAATTGTACTGATTTGACTGCGATAGGTTTCTCCAACATGCATGATTTTATTCAAAGCAGTGAACAAGAACCAAATATTCGAAAGGGAAGCAGCTGCTGCAGCTTTGTCAGACTTCATCCGTCGCTGGTAATGTTGAGAGCCTCTCTGTCCCTTTCTGTGTGTGTGTGTGTGTGTGTGTGTTGACTCATATTTAATCCCCTTCCTTTTTCTATGCAGTGATACAATGCTACCGTTGCTGGAACAAATGGTAGAGGAACTGTGTCTTCACGTGTCAGATGAGTCGCCTACTGTCAGGAGTCTCTGTCTTAGAGGCCTTGTCCAGGTTTTCTTTTTCCTATTATCAGTCGAATATCCTGTCTAGTCTACTGGTACAATGACTAATTAATCTTCTATTAAAAATGAAATAACTATGTGATCAGAGAAAGTTAATGAAATTTGGATAAAATCTTGTATCCATAATTTAGCTTTTTGTTTATCTATTTATCATCAATTACAGATACCTGAGAGTCATATGAAAAGATATATTTCACAAGTACTTGGGGTGATAATTGCATTGCTTGAAGACCCTGATGAATCGGTTCAATTGACTGCAGTACAGTGTTTGTTAAAGGTACACTCTCTTTCTTCTCACTTCTTGTACATATTTTCTACCATACTAGTTTGATTATAAAATTGAGCTTTTTATCATCTTTTTGGTTTTGTTAATGTTATTATGGATTTAGGTTCTCAATCCATCTGTCAAAGAAGCTGTTGATCCTATGATGATAAATCTCTCTGTGAGGCTGCGTAATCTCCAGGTCAGCCTATGCTGCAAATAGTTTCATTGAAATATCAGGCTTTAGCCAGAAATATAAAGAAAGAATGTAAAAATGGGAAACATGTTCTGCAATTAGTTTTTGTTCTTTACTGACAGGTGTCAATGGATTCAAAAATGAGGTCAAGTGCATTTGCAGCTTATGGTGCGCTAAGCCCATTTGGAGTTGGGGCCCAACATCAAGCTTTCCTTGAACAAGTAAATGTTATGTTCTAGGATTACAATTACAAATTGTTAATGATGTACTCAGCTTTGTACTCAGTTGTGCCAAAATCCACAACCTTTATGTATTATATATAGGTACATGCGACTCTTCCTCGATTGATCCTCCATCTGCATGATGATGATGTCAGCGTTCGTCTAGCTTGTCGGGTATGTACATGCATCTTGTAGTTGCATTTTGAAGGAGCTTAAAATTTACAATTGCAGACAAAACAGAAGAAATATATAACATTAAAATCACTCTGATGTGGAACAGAATACATTTAAGCAATTGGCACCTATAATGGAGATTGACGATGGCTTGTCATTCCTCTTGAATAAGCAATACTTCACCTCTGATCGACGGTTTGTAATCTGTAAATTTTGCATTTTCATAAATCCATCATTGCTATGGATTATTTTCATTTGAGATCTGTAAAACTTGCAACAGGTCTGATTATGAGGATTTCGTAAGAGACCTAGCACGACAATTATGTCAACTCTTGCCATCTAGGGTTGATAGTTATCTCGAATCCACAATCCAGGTAACTTTACGTGTAATTCAAATTGGTATTGAAGGAAGCATTTTAATAATTTGGAAATGTGATTAACGGGTGATACTCAAATCTCATTTATTAGGCATTTGATGTGCCATGGCCGGTGATAAAAGCAAATGCAATATGTTTCTCTAGCTGTATGCTTGCATTGTTGCATGAGCAGCGCTCCTTTGCTCCTTATTTCTCTCAGGTGCTTTATTTGGACTTTCTTTTCTCTCTTTTATCAGGTTCTTTTTCTGGATTTGAATTATTAATGCGCTTATTTATCATTTAAAATTAACAATCAGGTGTTTACCATACTTGTGGCCAAGATGTGCCGATTGCCAGACCCAATTGTTCGAGCAGCCTCGAATTCTGCTCTTGGCCTCTTAATAAAAACCACAAATCCTCTCAAATTTCATGCTCTACAGCTAGATAGAACAGATTCTTCTAGAAGTACTCCAGACCCAAATATTATTTCCAAGTCCTCATCTCAGCGTGAAAATGGATCCTCTACCCCTAGTGAACATGTTGAACTGAGAGATGCAGACAGTAACGATGCTGCATAGTTTTTTTTTTTTGTGTTTCTCATTTATTTGTTGGCATTTTTGTGCTTTTGTAGATTGTATATGTATATTATGTTCCTTCCCTCCCACAGCTTGATGTTAATAAATGTGTTTACTTGTAATTTGTAATTTGGTGTAAGATAATTCTTTGTACAGGTGTATAATTAGTGTACAGTAGGGATACAACTTACGTTCATATAATATTTTTTATGCTTTTCAGTTTGATATCGTGACAAAAAATAAATTGTTGATATATGTTGTAACAGTGAAATTTAGTAACAATAATGTAACAACGCATGTGTCACCCATTTTTCTTTACTGTTGAACTATAGTTGCTTCTAATTGGCACCTGTGTTGGTTTATTCTTGCAATATGCTCTTATGCTTTGAAGTTCGAATCCATAAAGCATCCTCTGCCACTCTGAATGATTAAAGTTTGATACCCTTTATCGTAGTTGCTTGAGTTAGCTCTCTTAAAATGTTAAATGGTACACCTAGGAGGAATCCTCATCCACTCCCGCGCGGGACTGTCCAGCGCAGCCTACGAACCGTCCGATCTGATCTGGACGGTTCAGGCCTATCAATCTAGTTACATGCATGGGGCTCCCTTTGTCATTGAGATTAAATCATACGGTTGTGATTTGTGAGCTGCACGGTCCCGTGCGGGACTGGATTTCATTTCCACTCTAGGAGAGCTGCAGACATCAGCAAGTATTATTCAATGAAATGCCAAGTTTGTTATTTGTTAGTGGGGTGGTCCTGTGCAAAGGTTTTCTCTTCTGATGTTTAGTCTCTGTTTATCTGCTTGGAATCCTACTTATTTTGCGTTTATCTTTTAAAACATTTTCCAAGTGATGAGGGATGAACTAAGCATCCTTTCTTTAAAAAGCATTTTTTTGTATTCCTCTTTTCTCAAAGAACTTTCTACTTTGCACCAAGCAAAGCCATATATAAAGCTCCTGACATAAAGACTCCTTTGTTCATTGGTTGAGCAGCCTCTAAAATATGGAGTGTTATACGACCTGTCAAGTTATGAGCACTTAGTCATTTTTTTCTTCCCTGGGGCTTAACTTTAGGATCTAATACCGATCCTATCCTCAAGGTTGAACTTATATCTTATTGTCATTAAGTTTCCGTAATTTTGTTTGGGAAGCAAGATAAGATTTGGAAGTAATTGGAAAATAAGTTCTCTTATGGGAGGTGATGATTATTTTTATCTTCAAGTTAATTCTTTTTTCAAACAGGACCATAGGTTAAAAAACGAATCTTGTTAACTAGGACAAATTAATTGTAATATGTCCATGGTTTGACCTCTTGATCAAATATCAAATCAACTCTAAATTTTATAAAACTTATATGAAAATACATCGCTCGTTAAGTTGTACAAGATCAACGGTTTGGATTCAACATTTAAATTTAAAAAAATTTAATTATTGATGAAAAGTAAAGTTATGTCATTTGGTGGCAATCTAAAGTTGTGGCACCACAACCTTCGTCATTTTTTTTTTAATATGAGAGAATCCAGCTACAGTTGAGGGGATCTGCTGCTCTATGGTAACTTAGATGTATGATTTCATATTTTAAACGAAGAGGAACAAAAAAAGGGTCCCAAAAAAACATCTGAAACTTATTATTGGAGTACCAAAATAGGATACGTTGAAAATTCTATATCAAATAATCAATCTATTGGACAACTTTATATAATTTTTGTTCTGAGGTAGTGGGTATTGAATTTGGTTGAGCAAAATAAATTAAAAGAGGGAAATGAGGCAAAGGGATCGAGCATAATTCTATGGTAAGTTGGTAACTCGTCGCATATCCCCAAGATTCCGACCAACGCCATGACACCTAGATATGCATATTTATGAGGTTGAAGAAAAATGAAAAAGTTACATCCTAAAGAAAATATTAGTGACCTAATATGTCAGGTCACTGCGGATGCCTCTCGCATATCCTCCGAAGATGCCTTTAACAAAATCGGAAAAGAAATGTCACCTTTTTGAAAATTCTTACGTAAACCATGTCTTCAGGATTAGTGCCTGAACCAACAACTATTATTAGTTGGTTGGGTAGTTTGGAATTGTAATCTTATCTATTATTATCTTAGTATCCCAATTATTGCAACAATTGGTGAAGATGATATAATATGTCTGTCTTGAAAGACCAAAAAAGAAACAAGAAAAGAAAAGTATAACCCCCAGTTAAAAACAGAACATCAGAATATAAAGAGGCAAACGTATTTACTTATTCTAATTTATTGATATGAATAGTGTTAAGAAAAGTACAACGCGACTCTTTTGAGCCACTTGCAGATAATTGTTGAGCAAGTTGGTCTTTGCATTTTGCAAGGTCAAATGTTCTGTTAATTCTCCATGCAATTAAACTAGAAGACTAATTTGACCTACATATTGTTTTGAAATATTTTCAAACAACAAATGGAACTCCTAGCGCAAATTTGTGGCTCAAAAGTTTCAAAAAGTGCGTAAGACTCCTCACAACCCAAAAGGCCAAAGATTTCTCCCTTTAAAAAGCACCCAATAGGATCTCCTCTTTCCCCCCTCTTAAGCCCACGTAACTCAAACTCCTTTTCCACAATGTAGATGAGCTTACAACCCCAATTCTCCTCTTCACACAAGGGAGATTGGGTGTGATGCAATGCAACGGTGTGCTGCGCATCTCCTTTCTCTATCCATTGCATCAGTTTCCACGGTTCGTGGAGAATTGGAGGAGAGGGGCATGATACTATGAGACTCTCTGTCTCTATCTCTATCTCTATCTCTATCTCTACCTGATAGGGCAACTTGTATCCTTTGGCATTTGTTAGCTTAGGTGGTGGTGATGGTGTAGCTGTGCAATTAGCCAATTATATATGGTGATGATAGTTTGGTAATGTTGTTGGTATTGAGAGGTGTGTATTGTGGTTCTTTGTTTTGTGTTGTATTGATCCTTGCAATTGATCACTGTTTATCTATAATAAAAGAAAAGCTATGTTAGATGTGTTTAGAATTGTTACTTTTCTCTTCTCTTGGTTTGTGATCTTTCACTGAATAGAACATGATATCAATTATGTGTTGCTCCATTCTCTGTTGGTTCATTTGCGAAATAAGAAACTACATTAACTGGTAGCATTTAAATTAGGACTAATTTGAATAAGCATGCTTTATGTTAAGTACTCATTCTAAAAGGGTATCTTTAAGCGTCTAGAATAATTCTCTGCCGTTATATATTGACGAAGTTTGATTGGTTTTTTCAGACAGATGTACTAGTACGTATATAGAATTTCTTAACAATTGGTACAGAGCTTGATTTTACTAGTAAAATTTTTTGATGGATTATTTTTACTATAATATAATGATCTCATGCAATAACAAGGTATGTGGACGTACATATGCCCAAACTGCAATAGATCCGATACAATTAGAAATTTTACTAACTGACATATATAATTATGCAACAATAATTATTATCACCAAGATTTTGGTTTTGTTTTCGGAAATCAAATTGCATTCCTATATCTGTACTTCGGAAAGTGTTGATATTTTTGTTTGAAATGTGCTGCGTTTGATGTTTTGTTTTTTTACACATAAAACTCCTATAATAGAATAATTTCCATTTACAAAAATGATAACTTCAATCTGCAATTTTTCCATCATCACTTGGACAAAGTAAACATTTAAATAATCAAAATAAACATATACAAACAAATAAATTCAATAAAAATAAGTTGAATATGCATATAAAAATTTGAACGACAATACAAAGAATAAAATCTAACTCATAATTGAATAAAGTGGATATATAGATATACAAATTGGACATTTAAACGAATAAAGTGAACAAATACAAATGCGATGATACGTGATGACATGTGGAAAGATGACAGATAGTAATTTCCATTTATATATGTTTTTGAGTTGTCATTATGTACTAGCATTGTTGCTGCTAATTAATATACTGAAATATCATACTATCACTTCGACTGTTTACTGTTTCAATTGTTGCTGATGCTGCTACTAGAAACAAATCAAAATTTCATAATTTAAATAGACTGTCAAACGAATCAAAATTTCGTATCTCGATAAATTTAGGTACTGTCCACCAATTTTTTTTTCCATATAAAAGTAAAAGTTTCTAACAAAGTATAGATTTTGTTCTTAGAAAGTTTTTAATCTGTTAGGTCAACTAGATCAACTGTTTGAAATTAAACTTTAAATTTAAAATCATAGTAAACTTCAGGACGAAAAATGTCCGATTATGATATAACACCAAACGTTTTGAAAAATCATGCGTTGATAACTTTATTCACACTGGGGGCTAATGGAGTTTCGCTTAGATGTTTGACTTTCTAATAAATATAAAATATGTTAACAAATACCTAATTTTTATTTATTATTTACCTGTTTTTTTGCTTTTCTAGCAGAAACTCTGTCGTGGTACAGTACATTTAAAAATATTTTTCATAACTTACAGAATAATCACTAAATGCCAATTTTTTATTCTGCAAGTTGGAAGATCCTTATTTTAGTTACCTCAAAATTTCTTCCTATCTGAATCTTGTGTGCATCTTAGAAAAATGAGCATGCTCCTCGCGAGAAAACTACAGCCATTTTTTCATACAATACTGTTTCGTAGAGTAGTAATCGGCTTTTTTTTTTAAAAAAAAAATTCCGAGTCATTAATTTTATTTTTATTTCGCGAGAGGAGTGTTGGAATAATTACCTTTTATTTTCAATTATCAAACTTAATTAAATTGATGTATGTTTCATATTGCCTCAAAGTAATAAATGACACTGAATGTGCTGCCACATTGTCACCAGGAAGCTTGTTGAATGATATCTTTTTAAATATATGTTTGCAATAATCAATTCAAATTTCAACTTTAATTTTCTCTATTTTTTTATTTGCGGGTGGCTCACATGACCATATTTCTATGCATGCGGGGGTCCAATTTCGACCGTCGTTATCTTTGACAATCTAAATTAGAAAAAATTATAATCATGTTCCGTTTTTAGGTAGACCATCTAAGTAATTTGGTCCATTTTGAAATCACTTAGCCATCTATCAAAATTATGAAAGATACATTTCGTATGAAAGACCATGATGCCATGTACTCTCAGGTTTCGGTTGAAGGAACATAATAATTATCGACAGGAACGATAACCCATTTCTATTCACAAGTGATAGAGAATAATGTAGAAACAAGATGATGATGACGACGACGACGAGGATAATGATAACGATGACAAGTAGCCAAGTTCTTGCGCTAAATCATTGGATCAAGCCGTGAACCGTGATACACATTAAAGTCTAGATTAATCGAGTAAACAGCACATGGTCAAAATCTAGCTAACTTCATGTACCTCAGATGCAATTCAATGAGCATAAAACACTGGGAACTATGAAAAGAGTAAAGTTTAAAACTTTTAAAGCCATATCAAATGTCAAATATTAAAAAAAAATTCAACATTATTGATCTTTCATTTTTTTTTTAATTATTGATCTTTCATTTGATTGATATCAGTATATGTGGAATCCACAAGTGCAGTTAAGTTTTTGAGGAGGGCTCAATTAATGCAACAAGTTTTTTTTTTTTGGCGCCCACAACTTTTCTTTTTCATTAATATTTAAAAATTCAAAATTAAAATTTTTAAATCCAAACTGTTGATCTTTTTCAATTAACGTGCGATTAATTTTTATATAATTTTAGAATTTATTTGATACTTGATCAAGAGGATGAAAAAAAAAATGAACGAATGTTGTTAACTATAACAGATTAATTCTAATACGTTCATGTGTTGACATGTTTATCGAGTATCAAATCAATTCTAAAATTTATAAAAATTATATAGAAATACATCGCTCGTTAAATTGAATAAGATCAACGGTTTGGATTTAAAAATTAAATTCTGAACTTTAAAATATTAATGAAAAAGAAAAATTATGGTATTTGTGGCTCAAAAAAACTTGTGTCACCCCAAGTCCCAACCCTCTTCTGACCTTTTTACGGTTATTATTTTGTAGTGTGCGGAGGAGCTGATAATTTGTTAAATTTCATTTCGAAAAAAAAAATAAAATAAACTATGTTAATAATGCAATTTCAGTACCCGTTTGTTTGATCAAGTCGGGACTCGGGAATCGGAGGAGTATCCTCTCATCCAGTAGGGGATCGAGCCGTTTGATTTAATCTCAATGGTTAGAATTTTTTGAGCCGATCAATTCTGATATCATATACGGAACATCTATAGCCATCGAGATTAAATCAGATGGCTGAGATCGAAACCATCATGGCCATCCAGAGGATGCGAAGTCCTCGAGAATCGGAATCGGATGATGAAATAACGGGGAGAACGGCTCCGTTAGCAAACATGCCGTACGGATCCTAGGGTTTGGGCTGGGGCGAACCCCAAAAGGCCGAAACCCACTTTTTCCCTCCACCTTCTGCTGCTCCTGGAGTCCTGGTCTCCTTACCTTTCGAAGTCTCCGTACGCGTACGGCCTCCAGGTCCTGGAGCCGACCTGTTTCCTCCTCCACGAAGTAGACTGTAGCACTAGCACCTCCTCTTCAATCTCACACACACAAGTCACAAGGTACCCTCCCTCAAATTTCACACAAGTCAAAGTATCCTTATTTGTCAGTAAATACCATATTTAAAGCGAACTTTCAGAAACTTTTACGGTTTTACCATATTATGACACAATTGGAGATTTGTGAAGCGCAATTATAATGTGGCATTGTTTACATTTGTTTAATTTCAGGATATACTGCTAGTTTGTACAGTGACTGACACCTAGTATATACTCTTATGATGTTGCTAAGAATTCTTACCAGGAGCCGCTTTTACCTGCCTCAGATCAAAACCCCTTCTTCCTCCTTGCCTCCTCCTCTTTTTCAGCTGATTAAACCCTCCATCCTTCCTTTCTCAACCGATCGCCAAGAAGCAGATTTCCCTGAACTCTCTTCCAACTTAAACCCTTCCCTTCTCGGTGACATACAAACCATCACATCCTCTCTAGAGACGCATCGTCTACACGAATGCACAGTGAAGTTGTCCCAAGACCTGGTAACAGAATGTCTGGCACGGCTGAGAAATGACTGGGACGCGGCATATACCTTTTTCTGTTGGGCAGGGAAGCAGCCCGGTTATGCTCACTCGGTTCGTGATTATCATTCCATGGTTGCTATATTGGGGAAGTTTAGAAGGTTTGATACAGCGTGGAGTTTAGTGGAGGAGATGCGTGCCAAGGGTTTGGTTACGCCGCACACTATTTTTATTTTGATAAGAAGGTAATAGTAATTGATATTTGTAAGTTGTTGCAAATAATTCTGTTAATTGTTCATAGTATGGGATTTGATCATGAATTCAAATATGAAAACCAGGGTGTATAATTCCACAACATATACTGGTAAATGTTACCCTTTAGTGGTCAGATGATGTTCGCCAGCCTCACTTTATTATTAATCCTTACCTAAATAATTCTCGATTAAAGAAATCTGGTGGAAAACTGCATTACGAAAGGTTGGTTTGAAGATCAAAACAGACCTATTTTAAGACTTGCAAGTGTATTAAATTGGTTATTAATGTCTTTTGATACATTTGCAGGTACTGTGCTGCACATGACGTGGCAAAGGCGATTAATGCATTTCATACCATGAAAAGATTTGGTTTTTCCCATGGGACCGAAGAATTCCATGGTCTTTTGAATGCCTTGTGCCGGTACAAGAATGTAGAAGATGCTGAGCATTTGTTATTATGCTACGAGTCGTCTTTTCCCTTTGAAACAAAGAGCTTTAACATTGTACTCAATGGATGGAGCAACATTATGATCAATTTGCGTGAAGCAAAGCGGTTTTGGCGATATATGGATTTGAGAGGGGTTCGCAAGGACCCAATTTCATACAGCAGCATGATCTCTTGTTTCTCAAAGGCAGGAAATTTAAAAGATGTTTTAAAACTATTTGATCAAATGAAAGAGAGTGGGATAAAACCTGATAGGAAGGTCTACAATGCTGTGATACATGCTCTTGCTAAGGGAGGATGCATGGATAAAGCTAAAGCATTTGTGAAGAGGATGGAAGAGAGTGGATTTGAACCAGATGCAGTAACTTATAATTCGCTTATAAGAGCTCTATGTAAGGCTAAGAGGCCTGATGATGCTAAGGAGGTATTTGATGAAATGTCCAAGAGAAGCATTTCCCCATCACTAATAACCTTTCATGCATTTTTCCATGTGGCAAGGAGCTCTGATGAAGTTTTTGAGCTGTTGGGTCAGATGAAAAACATAGGTTGTATACCTAGTATGGATACATATATCATGCTAATAAGGAAATTTTGTAGGTGGAAACAGCTTGAAAGTGTGTTTAAATTATGGTATGATATCTTGCCCAAAAATGGGTTAAGTCCCGACCGAAGTGCATACATAGTACTTATACATGGGTTATTTTTAAATGGGAAGTTAGAAGAGGCATCTAACTTTTATGAAGAGATGAAAAATAAGGGATTCGAACCTGAACCGAATACAGAAAAAATGATACAAGCTTGGGTTTCTGGCAGAGAAGTTGCTTCTAGACCTAGATTAGGGGAGACTACTTGGTATAGAAGATTTCGTGTTGTAAAAGATCAAAATTAATACCCTTCTTTTTTAAAATAATTTAGCTAAGATAAATGAGATATATTCAAGATGTGAAATATAGGAGTAAGATAGACTCTCTGACTATAATTTGTCTCTCTCTCTCGTCCCCTCCCCTCTGGACTGTGTATAATTGAAAGTTGTGTTCCTGCATATAAATCAGACTGCAGTTCTGCAAAGACAAAGTAAAACCTGTTTCGGCATCTTGTCATTATATATTTAGGTAGGTCTTATCTCTTATGCTGTGTATAATATTCTCAGCCCACAAAAGGAAAAGAGTGTGCATTTCTTCGAGCTAAATTATTCCTCCTACGTGTTGCATAGTTTTTTTAAACTTAAAATGCAAAATTCTTGATTAACATTGAGATTCATACCTTAATCGTATATCTGTTATTTTTTAATTTCTCACACCTAATAATCACATCATTATTGCATTAGCTATTAGCTTCTTTGTTTATTCTGATATGTGTTCACATGCATGTCCTCTCCGAATTTTATTCAAGTCATTTACATAGCTAATAACACAATTGCATGTCAGACAGTTAAATTTCTGATTCCCGAGCGGATGTTTCGAGGGTTTGCTTGGCTGTAGAAGCAAATCTGCAATCATCGCTTTTTTCTGAGCTTATGTTTCAGGTCTTGGAAGCCGGCTTCTACAATCATCGCTTTTTTCTGAGCTTATGTTTCAGGTCTTGGAAGCCTACCGGTTCCAAGACCGGTAGTCTCTATACATAACAAAAAGCCAAGCTGGTCTTCGTGAGCTGAACTTTAAAACTAAAAAAAAACAGCTATTTTTGTAGACTCCAAATTAACGTCCGATAAAGGACAGTGTTCTAGCACAAGAATGATTCACCAGGTGATTAACCTTTTTTTTTTTTTTTTGTTCCCAGAAATCTAAAACTTGTAACATATTGCATTACAACAAATTACAGTATATTTTTGCTACAGAAAAATGGAAACAAATGCATTGTACTCCCTACTTCTTAGCCCAAAGCTCTCCCCATTATTCCTTTTGTCTACAACAAAGGTGATAATTCCATACAAAAGCACATCCTTATTGTATTTGCCAAATACAACCTTGGAAATTTAATCATTACATTACCATTTACTTCAACTTGGAACTAGCTGCTAGTAACAAGGAGCAAGCCCACGGTAGTAACAACAAGGGTAGAAGGCACCCCAAAACGGAGATGGCTGAAAAATGAGAGGTTATATCCAAAAAATTGTGCCCTCCGAGCTTGTTCACACACTATTAAGTTTGCAGCAGAGCCCAAAAGGGAGAGGTTGCCAGCTACAGTACTGACCCATGCAAGAATGAGCCATGCTCGTACCTCTTCTGCTGGAGAAATCTCAGCTGCTGATGCTGCCACTCTTGCTCCAAGCAGCAGCACTGAAATGCAAATCCAGAATCATCTTAAGATGTCAAATGCATTTTAGACAGATAGTAAATAGAACAGGATTATAGAGCATGTACTGCATGACTGATACCATACTGGTAATGTTCAAAAGCTCTGCAATAAACATGATTCTGATCAGGTTGACAAAACTTAATTCTGTAATGTATTCTTGTTCCTTTTTCTAAATGATGCCAGTATGCTGCTATTTTGCACATTTTATGATGAAGTGAGGCGTACTGCATATCCCAGAACTAAAGGGTCGAATAAAACTAAATCAGATTTTGAACAAGTTGGTATTTGGTTGGTCTATAGCTTAATCAAAATTTTATGGGTGATAGTATAATTCTAACACAGATAAATATCTAGCAGAGACAAATAAAAAAGATGCAAATCTCTGTATTAGGAGCTCTAGAGATTTCAAAATAACAAAAATATAGGGATTTTGAAAAAGCCAAGCCAAGGAAGATTACATACCTGTCGGCACATTGGAGGCAATGTTTGAAAGGATAAGCACCACAACAGAGAAAAGGGCAACACCACCAGCATTATTTATTTTTGAGTATGGTTCAACCAAGTCCCACAGTGCACTTGGTATACCAGTCTTGTTGAACCCGTCAACCGTTATAAACATCCCACAAAAGAATATCAACAAGGAGTAAGAAACCTGCTATATTTAAGAGAATTATAGGTTATTTGACTTCAACATGTGCGCCCACACTTTTATTTAGAATTGCATCTTGCAAGTATCAAATGAGAATAGAAGTATGTTATCTTAGATTGGGTTTCCAAATGTTGTCAATTTAGGATGTCTAAACTGGCAAAAGAATCTACTGTAATAAACACATGCTTACAACAGCCAGGCTTATCTTATCGAATGAAAAAGGCACAAATTACAAACATTAAGAAATAAAAGACAAATTAAGCTTTACCTTCTCCAAGCAGGGCCGTGCATCCTTAAAATCAATCACCACCAAGACCAAGGCAGCTGTAAGTGCTGTCCAAGACATATTGAGACCCATTAGTAATGCCACGAGCATCCCTAATGTGACAAGATAAACTGAAACCTTCCAACAAATCCTCTTCCACCTTTCACCGGTACCCTCTTTCTCGCTGATCGATAAATCATCTCTCAGAACATCCCTCTGTCTGCTGCTCAAACTCCTCACAAATCGTTTAGATGCTGTTACCTCAACCGAAACAATCGATGCACGCACTGCACCATCAGCACGAGCTTCTTTCAAATCTGGTGAGGCAGTTTGTATTTCGCCCTCGCTATTGTAACGCCTACTTCGGAAGCTAAGGTCTCCAACCCCACCTAGACTGGCACTGACTGAGTTCGACTGCATGACCGCCTCAACAGCTGCCTCGAGCTCTTGGGAACCCAGAGATGTAAAATGTGACATTGTAGCTGGTGAAAACCGGTGAGAAATCACCTCGTCATCTGCTACGACCTCAGATGGAACAGTTGAGGCCACTTCAACATCCTTCTTCTCCACGGACAGTACTTTCCAGAAGTACCCCAATAACATACATGCGTTTACCAACACACCCACAATCATCGCTCCAAACAATCCCTTCAGGAACATACCAAAGGAGATCCCGCTTTGCACTGCAATAACAAGGTTTTGCGGGTTGCCAATCGGTGTGGCAGCCGACCCTATATTAGCACTAGATGCCAGGGCTAATAGAAATGGTTGGGGCGGCAAGTCATTCTGCCTTGCAATTTTCAGAATAAACTCAGTCAGAACTACGCAAACAGTGTCGTTGGTGAAAAGTGCACTTGAGAAAGCTGATATGAGACAAACACGAAACAGCAAGTCTTTACCACCCCGACTCTTCCATGAGAGGAGTTTTCCCAGATGCTTGAACATGTCAGCTCGTTCGAGAAAGACACTCACGACCATGGTGCCAAACAAAAGTCCCAAAATTGGGAGATCTATAGCAGCATACGCCTCATCAGGCGAAATTACACGAAATATTACCATGAGCATGGCACCTAAAAGAGAACCAGCAGTCCGACCAATTGGAAGAAATGGAACAGCTGGGAAGACGGCCAAAATCCAAAATATACCAAAGGCAATTGAGCCAAGAATTACTTTGATTGGTGTTGCCAAAGCCATTTTGAGCAATCTGTATGGTGGAAACTAAAAATATCAACACTTCAGAATTGAGGATAGGGAGAAGAATGTATCTAGAACTTAAAACAAGAATTAAGAATTGAAAACTGATATGACAGGAAGTAACACGCAGAGAGAGCTCAGAAAGAGAAGGGCCACAGGAAGAAAATAGAAAGATGTAAAAAATAAATTGAATTCAGATTAAAATTTTCCGCTTTCCACTTGACAAAGGAGAATCAAGCATTCCTTAGCAGCTGGTGAAGATTCTGCTTCCATCCTGTATTCCTGTTAACAATGAGCAAAAATTATTTTCGGAATGCCAAAATTTTTAACATAAGCCAAAAAATGATAAAGAAAATGCTAATTGAGCTTCTTAAGGCACGCCAAGCCTGTTAGGTTCTCACCACTATAAAATAGGACGAGCTAATTGGAAGTAACCTATCAGTACTAAAAAGAAGGAAGAGAAGAGCAAAAGCTTTTAAGTTAAAAGAGTTGACAACCAAACATCTAAAGGTCGTGATTTCTCAATTTTATTATTACATCAAGCTTCAATTATTATTTCTTTTTAAGGTCGGGTAGTGATTACTCACCAATGAAATGCTATTACACAAAAAACGAAGCTTGACAAAGAATTATAACCACGAAAAATTGATATTTGGAAATTTTTACATTTAATCAACAGTAAACTTCACTTTCCAAAGTGCAGTTGAAATTTGGAATTCCCTGGTCTAAAAGAACGGGACTAATTACTGAACAAAGAATTTATTCTTGGTGCATATAGAAAGTTCAACCAAAAAACACACAAGTGAAAAAACATCCACATAACCAACATAATCATGCTGACTACAAGCACGAAAGCGAATCTCTACCTCGGAGCAAACAGTACAAAACCATCCCAATCAAAAGACTGAAGTGCAATATGCCAAAATTACAGTACCAAACCCACTAATTCGAACTTTGAATGTCTGGAACTACAAAAGATTCGAAATTTGGTGCTCTTTAAAATTGGGTTTTTTCGTACAGAACTTAATTAGCAGGGTCGTATATGCAAAACAAATAAAATGTCAGAACAAAACCCTCATCTCAATTTTTATGCCAGCTAATTTTACAAAAAAAAATGTTGAAAACCAAAATTCCTCCTTGATTCCATGATCCTTGTTGATAATCAAACAAAATGACAGACAACCAAAATATTGCAATTCCATAAGGAAAGAAAATCCCAACATTTAGGTAAAATTATAAAGGATGTAAAGAAATTGGGGTTTGGAAACGCACCTAAAGCGCTCTCCCTCTCTCTGTTTCTCTCTCGTGGGAGCTCTCTGGTTCGACAAGAGAAGGCAGAGAGCGAGTAGAAGAAGAGAGAGGCGAATGATTTGTTATCTATTATTGGTAGCAAAACAAGAAGTGTTAGACTCTGACGATTGTACAATGGTTTAGATAACTCTGGTTGGAATTTATACCATTTCCTCGCAAGAGAGAGGAGGCCGTGGCAGTGGCACTGGGATCAGAGAACACATGTTCTCCTGTTGGGTTTCTTAATAGTTTATATTTTGTTTGTTGCTCTTATTTTGTTGTCGATCGTGTTGCCACGAAATCATAGTTAACTACATAATTAGTAACATAGAATGGGTATAGAAAATCTGAACTATTTGTATTGATCCTTAGGATTTGGATTGGTGCAGTTCCTTTTGTCCACGGTTGATCCGAGATATATTTTGTTTGGATTTTTTGGAATATATTCCCATGAAATGAAACGGTTGTTTAATTAGTTAATTTTCTACGTCATGGCCTCATGGAGTAAGAGTCATTTTACCTAGTAAAGAAAAAAGTGAAAATGCATTTGGAAAAATATCCCAACACTAAGTTGCTTGCTTTATGAGCATCATGTCTTGGTCTCATCAACCTTATCTATTTGGCTCTTTTTTGTTTCTTGATTTAACACAGTTTGTGAAAGGATGCTTCAGTTACTTTATTTTTTGAACTGTAAATTTTGTATCTTATAATAGAAAGACTCTGTACCAAAATATATATATATATATTTTGAGGCATTACTTTTTCCTTTTAGATAAACATATGGTGAAGTATTATAATTTTTATATATTTATAAAAAATATTACAGTTAGACTTCGGAGGATTTTTTTCTGACTAAAAATAGTAAATAAGTTAAGGAAAAACTGTAATAATTCCAGTTTATTTTTTCCAAAAACAAAAAAAGAAAGAAAGTTACTCTGTTACAGTGTTAATTCAGTTAAACGAGAAACGAAATTGACTAAATCTTTTTTGCTCGGTATTCCTTTTAAATATTAGACTTTAATCAATCAGTCAAACATGATTTTAACAGGAGCACTTAACCACTGAGTTTAGTGGTATGCAAAGAAAAGTATTAAGTTGATTGCGTAATATATTTATGGTGCTCAGATTGAATATAAGAATCTTTACACCTCTAATAAATATCTAAACAGAACTGTCTGCTATCAGAATCTAAAATTAATTTTCAGCACTATTTCAATTTTACTTATTAATAAATTAAAGAGTAATCTTTTTTTTTTTTTTTTTTGCTTGGGGAAGGGGAAGAGAATATATATGAGAGGTTTACCTTGGTTAGTACCCCACATACAAAAAATACGTAGGAAACTTCGTCTCATTTCCATCTTCGAATTTCATTCACATCAAAAGGCTTGAAATTAGGACTGGGGTCAAAGGTAACTCCACCTCTCCTAATAGGCGCAATAATAAAGTTTATCTTAGAGCATTACTGGCTACTGCATTAACCTTCTTTAAATATAATTTAATTGAAGAAGATGAAAGTATTTTAATCTCTACTTTGTTGCCCTTTCTACTAAACCTCTAGGAAAACGAAATTTTGTCCAAGTCCACTGGGAGGTGATACGGAAGGATAGGGAATCATTTTTTTAGTTTATGTGACAAAAGTTTATGCATATTGCATAGTCTAAGAAAGTCTATGAGTTACAATCTTTAACCCAAATGCCACATATACATGCAAGAAATTGGTAGGAATTTTCACTTTATTCCCTGCAACTCTATCACATCAAAAAGGCTAAAAATTAGGAGCGGAGATGAAAGGCATCTTCTCATCTCCTCTAATAAGTCCCAACAATATGTTAACATATTATAACTTAGGAATTAAAACGAAACTGAATCACTAGATTTTACAATTACATAATGAATGATCGATTTCGTTTTAAAATTACAGCAAATCTTGATATATTGTTAATTTAATAAGAGAATATCTATAAGTACAATTTGTACTTCATATTTTGATAAGCGTCTTGTTAACACATTTTCCCACAAAATTATTTTCATATAGGACACATACACTTATCCAACATGATGAAATTTTAAGTTTTTAAGATTAGAATGGCCGATCCAAACCGCTCAAATTGTTCTACGTTATAAAAACTCCATGAAGACCAAATTTTATATTCTTTGCAAAAAATTTTTACTATTTTTTTTTTTGGAATTTTTGAATATGCTCAATCTAAAAAGTTATGAACCTTTGAAAATAAAAATAAAAATAGTTAGAAAATTTGATAAAAAAATATAAAATTTGATTTTCAAGAATATTTTAATATATAGATCATATTTAGTATTTGAGTGGCTTAGATCGGCTGTTTGAAATTTTAACGATCGACGTTTGGATCGTGTTTGACGTCATATATATTTGATTATAGCATTACTCATATATAATTTGAATAAAATATACTAATATGATTTGCATAAATATGATACTTTCAGCTTTTTAAAAATGGGTACATAAATTGAAACTTATATTAAAACATGCATGGGATTCCGACCTCTCAAGATGCAAAGTACATCATATGTTTAAGCAAGATTATTATGAGGATGAGGAACACCAGAAGCAGCAAAGGTTCAAATATTTAATTATTTTCTCTGTAGAAGACAAACCTTGGAATGTTGTTCTCTCCAAGGAGGAAAGAAAAGATGTACGCTATTCTCCAATTGATCGCTCACAAAAACCCCAAAAGACATCGAACGATCCAGGACCAGAACCTGAGATCTACCTGCCCATTAATTGCTTCCAAAAAAGACGGCTGGAACAGCTTCTGAACTTGGCGTAATCTGGACCGTTTGATCTAAAACAGATAGCTCAGATTGGTGATCTACCTCCGACCGTTTTGGAGCAATTGGATTAGACTGGAGATCCCAAAAGTGGTCCAAGAAACTAATGGACAAAGGCACAAAGCACATGAACTCTGTAAGAAATGGACTGCAAATTATGTACAAAATCATCTGTGATAGTTTTCTGATATATTTCTTGTAACAAGTCAAATATTGGGTCTTTTAGACTGCTTATTTTTTGTCGAATTGTAAAGTGATAAACGATCCTCATGCCAGGGCCTTATAGTAAAACTGTAAAAGGATATTTCTAGTGTATTTTTTGTATTTAGCGAATATTTTTATGTTTTCTTTTTGCAAATGCATATTATATTATAATCAACTATTGAAATCACATCTGAGTAGATTATTTATTATTGAGTAAGGTTGCAGTACCAACATTTTGGTTGCCTCTAAATGCTAATATTTTGCTTTTAAATTATTTTTTCAAATTTTAAAATTCAAACGTCTAATCTAAACCATTGATCTTATTTAGTTTAACGAGCGATACATTTTCATATGAATTTTGTAAATTTTGAAATTTATTTGATGCTTGATCGAATGCTAAAACATGAATGTATTATAACGAATCTATCATAGTTAACAAGGTTCGTTTGTTTTTCTATCTATTGATCGAGTATCAAATAAATTCTAAAATTTACAAAACTTATATTAAAACACATCGCTTGTTAAACTAAATAAGATCAATGGTTTAAATTAAACGTTCGAATTCTAAAATTTGAAAAAATAATTTAATAGCAAAATGTTGGCATTTGGAGGCAACCAAAATGTTGGTAGTGGAACCTTACTCTTTATTATTATTATTATTTTTTAACCTTCAGTCCTGTAACTCCATTGGAAAAGACACTTTTGATACTAAAAATATATAATTAGAAATAAATTTAGTGCATTAAACATAGAAACAGAGTGCATATAGAATAAATTCAGAGGACCCATGCTAATATATTGATTACAAACGTACTATCATTGCAGAAATTTGAATCAAGATTCCAACCATTATTTCAGCCGAAAATCATGAAGCAGGCAAGAAATAGCCTAATATTTAATTAAAATGACCCATATAAAACACTCATATACTAAAATCCAAATTATGAATGGACTTTTGCTAGGCCATATACGTACCAACCAAATAGTAGAGAAATTCATGTAAAAGTAACTAATAACGTAATAAATAAACAAAGACATTGTTATATAGATATATAAGAATAACAAAAAGATATTCTTATTGCAAAAGAAAAAAAAAAGGAGATACGGATACCTCCGAAAACTTTTAAATAAAAATACCAAAAAAAAAAACTCATAGGATTAAGAATCAAATAATTTTAAAGCAATAATGGACAAAAAAATATATAAAAAAGAAAATAAATTGTTAATCATAAATGTTAAATTAATTGTTATTATCTTTTTTTTTTCCTTTTACCGTGAATTCATAAAATATTTCATTTGATTTCTGCCCTGTGCTTTAGTTAACTGGTTTTTTTCTCTCCACTAACTATATTCATTAATGTAGTATAATAAAAGAAAAATGATGGGGTTAATAAATTAGAGGTAAAATTTTCTATCTATATAAAAAAGGCGGAATTACTTTCCGTCATCCTCCCTATTCTATCATTTCCATCATCCTCTCTACAGACGCGTTAATTCCTTCTATTTTTAGAAAACACGGAAGTCAAGGGGATGATAGAAGAGAGAGGATGACGCAGAGAGAAATAGAGGAGGAGAGGATGAGCGTTGAGGGATGAGGGGGAGGGGAGAGGTGGGAGGGAGTGAAACAATTATAGATATTAACTAGAACTGTTAGATATAATTGCTCTAAATTTATATATATATATATATATATATATATATATATATATATATATATATATATATATATATATATAGAGAGAGAGAGAGAGAGAGAGAGAGAGAGAGTTTAGCTATGGTGAGATGCATCACAAAAAACCTTCCGTGAGATGCGATCAAAACTCATGAATCTGGTTCAAAATGATCGATCCAAACCGTGCAATATGATCTCGCTATTGAAATCTTCTTGCAGACCAAATTTTACATTTTTTCAGAATTTTTAAAGTATTTTTTTTCAAATTTTTAAAAATGACAATTTTTGAATGGTACAGATTTAATTAGATTAACGATTTCCTAAAATTTTAAAAAAATACTTAAAAATTTTAAAAAAATGTAAAATTTAGTATGCATGGAGATTTCAATAGAGAGATCATATTAGACGGTTTGGATCGGTCATTTTGAACCAGTATCATAAGTTTCGAGCGCATCTCATGGAAGATTTTTTTTATGCATCTCACCATAGCTAAACTCTATATATATATAGAGAGAGAGAGAGATTGGCTAAAGTAGATTTCAACACACGGATCGTCCGTATGATGGAGTCGTCTTTCAAAATCTAAAATTCATACAGTCGATTCGAACCGTTCGAATTGTTCTTCATATTGAAATGTCCTAGGGAACCAAAATTTATATTTTTTCGATTTTTTTTGCTATATATTATACTATTAAAAAAAAAACACTATAAATGAGTATTTCAAACCCTCCAATTTGAAATTAGCATAATATATAGCAAAAAAATCGAAAAAATGTAAATTTTGGTCTCTAAGGATATTTTAATATGGAGAACAACTTGAATGGTTTGGATCAACTGTTTGAATTTTAGATTTTGAAAAACGACCCAGGCATATGAGTTTGATCCGTGTGCTGGAGTGTACTTTGGCCAATCTCTATTAGTTACTCTGTTAAGTGAATTATGTATTTAAACTTATTAGATACCCTCTTAAACTTATTTAGTTACTTCCTTTGAACATATTTAGTTACTCCTTAAAATTCATTTAGTTACTCCTTTGAATATGTTTAGTTACTTCCTTACAAAGAAAAATAAGATAAGAAAATAGAGGCTCGAATCCAAAAAAAGAGAGCAGATGAGGGTGAGACACAAAGATGAAGTTTTGGATCATCGAAGAAGAAAATGAGCACGATCAACCAAGGAATTAGATTGTCGTAGGCTTGAGCGTCATGTCTTGTCATGGTTGTGGTGAGATTGCAGCTGATACGGAAGCAGAGGCATATGAGACGGAGGAGGTAGAGGTCTAGATCGGTGAGACAGCCACTGAGACGTGAGCGGAAGTGGAGACGGAGGCCTGAATCGTGGTGGAGGGGAGGAGCGTGGGTAAAGGGGATAAGAGAAAAGGTGCATGGTTGAAGGGGAGAATAGAGGTGCGGAGGTGAAGAGGAGAAGAGAAGAAATGAAGGGGAAAGAGAGGGAAACGAAGGTACGGGGTGAAGGAAAAAAAAAGTTGAGGTGCGTGAGAGGAGGAGAGCGTGCTCTCTTTTGATTGTTTGATTGCGCTTCTCTCTGATTGCATAAAGTAATTCTCATTGTCGTATCATAATTTTTATTTTCTTGATAATATTTACTATATTTGATTTATAGAATTAAAATTACCATATTATTCTTGTTAAGTTAACCGTTGAGATTTCAGATGTATCATAAAAGGAGATATACATCAATTTATTTATTTTTACGTATTCCAAAAATATCCATTGCAAAACCGTGTCAGAAAGTTCCTGACAGAGCCTTACATTTGTTTGTAAAGAAGCACTTTTTTCTTTTTGACGTTGTCTAAAGAAGCACTTGATAAGAACTTCCTAATTATAAGCAGAAATTTTACAGAAGTAGGAGAGGGAAGGAAAGTTTCTGACAGAGCCTTACATTTGTTTGTAAAAGAAGCACTTGATAAAAACTTTCTAATTATGAGCAGAAATCTTACAGATGCAGGGAAGAGAAGGAAATCCAGTTCAGTAAATATTAATTACTTAATCATGGCCAGCTGTCCTGATTTGTTCACTAGTCATTATGTTGTCTTGTTTTGTAGTTAACTTGTTGCCATGTGGCTTGTTTGACATTGGCTGCACTCATGACTTTGGTAATTATAAGTTTATTGCCAATTGCCATCATTTACAGTTTCTTATTTGATTGTAATCCATGAATATTTTACTGGTTGACCTGTTCAACTTGTTCCTGTTATCGCCAACAAATTTTGTATGTGGGACTGTGGTGTATATGTTAGGTAGGATCATATAATCTTCGGCAGCAAACATAAAAATAATGACAACGGTCTGACTTTATTATGCATAACAGCTGAATTTAAAATAATGATAGGCTCATACTTGATCTAAAAAAAAAGAAAGAACCAATTTTTGGTCTAGTGACAAATAGCAATGCACATTGAGTGACAGGTCGTAGGTTCGAAATACAGCTGAGGGATCTTTCATAGATATTTAATTTAAAAATTAGTTGGGTGGCTTAGACCCAATTTATCTTAAAAAAAATGATCTAAAAGATTTTTTTTTTAAAGATGGAGATGTAATATGAACGGTTTAATTTTGATACACTGAATTGCACAAATATAATGATAAATCTGCACCCATTTTATAAAATATTCGAGTATGTTAGCCGATGCAAGTTTGTTGGACTTAGGCATTTTGTAAAATATTCATCAGATCAGTTACTATTTTCTAAATAAATAAGTAGATGAAAGGTGATTTGTAAATTGGGCTTTCACTGGCGCATACATTAGACAAAATTCAGCAAACGAAATAATAATGATAACCCAGACTGGCTTAGTATATGAATTGAACTAAAATCCTTTTTTAATTGAAAAAAGATTTACGTTAACCATTGATTTAAATCAGAAATCTTAATTATGGTTGGAACAATATTTACCATCCAATTAATGGACCTAAATGGAAGAAATTCTTTGGGAATTGTCTGAAACTTTTTTCCTCTAACTCTTAGCAGTTTCTATTATTCTTTCAATTTTATATATCAATTAATTTATAGATTTATAATTCACAAGGCATGCGTTGTACTTTTCCAATTTTTGATGTACAAATCTGTAGTCCGTAGATACACATATCTCACTCATACATAAGTTCAAATTAAAGTTCTAATCCCATTCTAAAATTTTCCCACTGCTATTTGATCTAACACTGATGGTCTTACAACCTCTCTTAAAATTTCAAAAATAATTTGATAAAAAATTTCGAAAATAAAACAAAAGAACATAACAAAAAGAAACATAAATGGGTAACTCTTTGATGAAAATTTCAAGTGATATTTCAGTACCATTGGGATTCACTGGACCCACATAATTGAATCTACACTAATTATCCTCGGATTCCCTTGGGCTAATATTATCCATAAATGGTATGTCCTGAGCCGTTTGATATTGATCCAACGGTATAGATTAAAGAATTAAGACGAAAGATGCAATTAATACCAGAATCTTTAGGCCCCAGTCCAACTCTAATATAGCTGTCATCCTAAATCAAAAGCTATTATGTGGGAATTAAAGCAACAAATAACAGACAGGGCTCCACTTAATTAGGTGGGGAACACATTTCTCATATCGTCAAACAAATTTTGAGTCCAATTGGTGTAGAAACGCATGAATCGGTATGTTGATAGTAGTGTGTTAATTACAAAATGTGGGTCTCTTGCCTTGATGACATGGACCACTGACAAGCCAAGAGCGCACTATATACACTGGCACTGGATCCGTTTCACCGTTCACCGTTTGTTATTTTTTATCAAAAGATTTTTTTTTTTTTCCGAAGAAGTTCCTATGGGCTATGGTTTCTATCCTATCCAAGTATCTAACCTTTTGCTTTTTCGTCCAGTCGTCCTAATACTATATTTTATTCCCTGTCATATTTTTTTGTTCCTTTTCCTTTTCCTTTCTAAGAAATAGGTACTGAAGAATAATGGCACTAAGAAATCTGTACGTTTGGATTATGAGTTGGATTAAAGAGACCAACGCACTATTGAGTTTTAAAAATTATTAATTCAGTTCTAATTGAAATAGCGGAACAACAAAATAAGTTATTATATTAATAAGAGAACCAATTTTTGGTCTAGTGGCAAAAAACAACGCACTTTCAATGAAAACCGCTGTGGGTTCAAAATCCAACTAGAGATCCTCTATGACATTTAATTTCAAAATAATTCAAAGAGTTTTCCCTATCTTATCTTAAATAAATACTATATATATTAATAAGACAAATGATATTGTGGACTAATTGTAAACCTAGATTAATCAAGATTATTCATTTAAAGTTATGAATAAAAAGATGAATGACCACGATTCTACTCCAGTTTAAAATTTCTGTCCACTATAAAATTATCTTTTTAATAATTATTTTTCCATTCACATCATATCATAAATACCTCAATTTCAAACCTAAGGCACTGTAGAATTAGCATTCAATCCCAGCCGTCCGTTTCTTCTGCTGCGTCTGATCCCAGCCGTCTGTTTCTTTTGTTGCGTCTGATGGGTATGATCCTGGTCCTTTGTGTCCGCTAGCGCTGGCCTCCCTGTGTTTCTTTCGTTCTTATGTTGACATTTCTCTGCCCTGATGGTGTGCGCCTTTGTTCTTTGCCTTGCAACTTGACGTGCTGCGCTGTGTTCGACTACATTGGATCTGATTTTCCTTTTTCCCTGACGAGAGCCATTCCTCTTCTGCTTTGCGGTCAATCCTCTCTGTACGGCTCCCTGTGCTGCTCTTAGAGTCTTAGTACATGCTCTAGAAAATTCTCAGCGGCACTATTCTTTGATTCTTTGGTGTGTGCTCTCTCTTCTTCTTTTTTCCCTTGACTTTTGGCATTCTGTTGTTGCGTTTCTTTGATTTTCTTCTTTTCTCCTTATCTTCAAGAGGGATTTCTAGGTTTTTTACTGTTGTGGTTTCTAATGAAGAATATTATCTCCTGTCCCATTTTCCATTGGCTAAGCTTATTTTGGTGCTTCTCTTTACCGTTTTTCTCTCGATTTGTTGATTGATCTGGGTATTTTGTGTACTTTTTAAACAGTTTGATCATGCCTATTGGATTAAAACTAAGTACCAGTTATGAGACCTGGACTCTCCCATAAGAAAGAAAAAGTAATTTCTTTTGTTCTTTTTTTTTTGAGAAAAATTGCATTGTACTTGTAGAAAGCTCTAAATTTAATAGTTGCTGTCAAATATCTGGTAATATTCTACCGTTCATACATCTGTTAGTGTTTTCAGTAGGAGAGGTGATAAATTAGGTTTCTTTGAACTTAATTATTATGATTTGTTTTATATCTCTTTGACTTTTGTCAGATGGAGAAGACAGATGAAGAAAAAGAGGAACATCATATTGCGCACAACAACATCTGACACTGTTGTGGAAGGTGAATTTTGCAAAGGAAGTGAGGCTAATATTTTATTTATGTTATTATTGTTGTTCTATTTATTCTGATTTAGTTCTAAAAATTCCATGTGGTGATGCCGCTGTGAAAAATAAGCTTTTGTTTTGGTCTGATTATTTTTTAATCAAGATTTGAGTATCTCGTATTAGTTTGTACTTCGACTAAGGCAGATGTTTAGATTCAATGGAGGTTAAATTGCATTATCGAGGATTGGATGATAGTTTACATATTTTTAGCGCCCTAGTAGCTAGCACCATAAGAGGTAAAATTTTAGATACTCAAATGGAAGAAACAAAAAAACTTTTAGCTTTTAAAAAAGTGCAGTCTGTATGTAGTAGTATTTATGTTCTGATACAAATTGTTATGCATTATTGGAGAACAAAAAATTGTTTGGTTTGTTTCATTTACAGTTATAATACAAATGGATATATTATGTTGTCAGACAACAAGGAATAAATCAAAGCACCATGCATAAGCAAGTCCTGCAAACCTATACCCTTGGACCAAGGATGGACATCATCTGGTATGCTCCTTTTCTTCATTTGTTTTGTCTTGATTTTGTTATAACATGCATGTTATCTCAGCCCTAGCTTCTCATTATTAGTTACCTTATTGGGTACGCTTCTCATTGAACAGAAGCACCCCTCATGTTGCCCATCCCATATATTCATGATACCGGGTACATCTCTAGAAACAACTGATGATGTAGCAGTACCTGGTGGTGTGGGATTGTTCGTTCAACTGTCCATGTAGTAGTAGAAGTTGATTCAACCATCAAACCAGCATGAAGTTACGTACCTTCCTGAAGTTCCTTAACTTCTGCCAGAGATTTCTTCCTCAGGTGCACTTATTTAAGTACCTATTTAATCCACTCAGATCAAATCAATTTTAGTAATGCACCTGTTAGAAGATTACTATATCTAATTTTATTATGTTTTTGTGTGTATGAAAAAAAGTTGAGGCCAGGCCGGTATGCCTAGCTGTTCTCATTTATATACATGCTAATTATGTACATTTCTTTGATCAAACATAATTCTTTTCCTGTGTTTTTAACTGACGTAAGTCAAGATGAAAATGCTAAAGAATACCTCACATACCTAGATAAATCATGGTGAAATTTAGTAGAAAATGTACATTACTTTTGTGATTCATAGAAGTAATGGTGCGTTGTATGCGGTCAGAATCGATTTACAATGTTTTGAGGCCTTATTTCTATTTTTACCCCTCATTTATGTAATGTTGTATGCTATAAATTTCTATCCCTTAGAGTTAATCAGATTTGGTTTACGTTACTCCACCATATTGTTTGCATGCATATGTGCTGCATTACCTTTTTTTTATCGGCATATATGGACCACCATATATAGATAACACGATTCATGAGTGTTTTTCCTAAATTCCTTAGTGAAGATGCGAAAATTAATCATTTTTTTATTCCTAATAAATTATTTTTGTGCCTTCAGGTGAACAAAGTAACTTGATAGCCAACTTGAGCAAGAAACATCCCCTTGAGGTACTGCTCCCTGACCCATGATTATATTACAATTAAATGAAATAGAGTGTGATGTTAACAAACTAAAAAAATAAAAATGTGGATAGTTTGCAATTAGATTACTTCCTATTCCATAAAGAATAATTAAAGGGCCGAACTGAAATCCATAATCTACCAGATAAGTGCTACATAAAAACTCGCTGTTATTTTTATAAATATAGTTTGGATAGTTTCTTTAGTGCAACTGTTATTCAGTGTATTTTTTTCCATTCGATTAAGTTCTAATTTCTCAGCTCTTGCTTTCTTTGCTTTAGTGTGAGAGAAGACAGTGCATCATGGTAGGAAACGGGTGAACGGGAAGGTTGAAATTAGTTGCTTCTCCGCATTATATATGCTCTTCCAAAGGCTCCGTTTGGATGCAAGAAGAAGAAGAGGAAGAAGGAAGAAGGGAAGAAAAAAAATTATAAACAATCCAAACTCTTCACAAAGTTACACATTTCTCAATACTTCTTCCCACTTCTTCCCTTCTTCCCTTCTTCCTACACCTATCCAAACGGAGCCAAAAGTAAGACATCAACCACGAAATTTGTCAAATACCAATGGTATACCAATCTATTTAAATTTATATAAAGTGTAAACTATTTATGAATTTAGACAAATTAAATGAGCGAAAATTTTTTATTTTACCCAGTCTAGTGAAAAAGGTAAATGTAATGATTCTCGTGTGTTAATTTTTGGTGATAGCAATCGTTAAACGATAAATAGTAAAAATGGTTACTTTTTTATGAAATATCTGAATTATTTTGGTTACATGTGGCACCGCATTACTGACGGATGAGTTCGAAACTACAGTCTTAGAATTATGGCTCCGTTTGGATAAGGTGTGGGAGAAGGAAAGAAGAGAAGAAGTGAGAAGAAGTACTGGGAAGTGTGTAACTTTATAAAAAGTTTGGATTGTTTATAATAAAATTTATTTCCTTATTCCCTTCTTCTTTTCTTCGAAAAAGAAGAAAATTAAAAGAAAATGTGTGGAAGAGAGGGACGTCGAAATTAAAAAGTATGTTTTTTTTTCCAATGAAAATTTAGCGAATTTAATTATATTTTTTACACTGTTTATTTAATATTTTTGGTATATCTATATTTTCCTTCTCTTATTGAAAAGATTGGAAGTCCAATACAAAAGCTAAACTGTTTCAGATGCCCAAAGAATCAACAAATAATTTGGATGCAAGTAAATAGAGGTCAAACTTGGCGAGCTTATAGTCCACTTAATAGTTGAACCCAAAAAAAAAAGAGAATTTATTCGGAACTGCTACGCGTTTTGATATCCCTTTAGTTGGTGAGAAGGCCTTTTTCTCCGGGGTTTTCTGTCTCACTGCAGTGCCACTCATCAAATCCGACTTCCATACTCTCTCATCAACCATCTTTTTTTAATAATTCTGACGTAAAAAGTCTATTTTAGTTTGTTTCGAACTATTTCCTTGTAACTTCTTTCACTGTATCAAATAAATCTTTTAAGTTTGGTAATACAACTGCTTTAAAGGTTGCATAATTAGTTGATTTTACACATAATGTGCAATGAATTTATTGATGACAAAATCTGACTCTAAATTGCTCGGCTCGCTTTAATTTGAACTTGATGTTACATGAAAATTTTGAAAGGTCAAGTGATCCGATCCAACCTGAGCCAACACAACACGAGATGACTTGAAATCCTCAAATCCAACGATTATATGAAGTCTAACTCGATGACGGCACAAAACCGCACAATTGGAAAATTCGAAGCCGAAGAGATTAGGATAATTTTTTTTTAAGAAAAATAGAGGTCAAGCCCCAATCTTAATTAATAATTAAATAAAAATTTTACAACAAAAAAAGTAGCAATAGCTAATCTGTAAAAAAAACCAGCAACCCCTCAAAATTTTAAAAATAAAAAGCAGAAAGCTGGAAGAAAAAAGAAGCAGCTATTTCCTAAAGAAATTCCAAGATCAGGATAATTATCTGAAATACTTAAAAAGTATTGAGATAGCCGAAGAGATCAGGATAATTATTTTTATTTTTTTAATTAAACTATCCAATTTGCTTTAATAAAATTTAATTTGGACCTTCTAATTTCATGATAGCCAATGTTATTCTTGTGATTAAATGAGCTAGAGGTAGCAAAGCCTTGCCTGACTGTGCCATAAAAAGAGGCATCCATGTGAACTCCCACTCCCTTCATGGCTCCTTTTGTTTTTGGTAGACTGGCGCTATCACTTGCGTTGAAAATATAGCAAATTCACATGGATCCTGATTTCTGCACTTACAAGGAACTTGCGGATCATATTTTTTGTTGTATGTGTCTACAACTTTTTAACAACTTTTTTCAAGTAAGCGCGTTTGCTTAATTGCTTCGGTTATTTTTATTTTATTTTTTAAGTCAAGGGCTTATCCACAAATTAAAAATCCACATGACCGCAACAGATGTCATATAAGTTAACTTGTAAGACAACAAAGCAGTGTTTTCAATACCCTACTAGCTATCAAAAAATTCCGGTAATGCTACTGAAACTGTGACTGAAATGATGGTATTTGATATTGTGAGAGAAAATATCATATTTCGGTCACCAAACAGGTAGAGGTGTATTTGGTATTGAAAACACTGCATCAAAGAGGTGTTTTCCACATGTGGGTCCCACAGATAGCAACACTATGAATATGCAATGCAATAATTTTTTTTTTTTTAGATAAGTCCATTTTTTGGTTCCCATTTCAAAGGACCCTCCCACAATAAATTGATGGTGCCTCCAGTTTTGTCTACGCCCGTTGAATGGAAAAGAAGTGAAGGTAAAATGTTGGGCATATCCTGTTTTTGGTAAATGAGAGGATTCTTATGTATTTTGGCATTTACCACTTATCTTATCTCGGAGCTACGAGTAGTATAATAACAATACAATTATACTTGTGAATGTACTCGGAACCCGGTCACTTCATGCTCAAAGCCCCGCCTTAATTAGATCTCACTTTTATCTTGTTATTTCACCTGGTGCGGCGCCGAGTATGGTTTATTTAATTCATTTTCATGTTTTTGTTCTTCTTTTCTTTTATCTTTTCTAGTTTTAGTTCTACTGATATTTTTAAATTTTGTTGTTATCTCTTAGGTAGAGGTATTTGGCATTTGGGCACCAGTTTGTATGGCTAATTTTCAAGGAACACTAGTTTGTAAAGTTTTAATTTCAAGCAATGAAGTTACGCCTATCAGCCTATGGGCATTCAATAAAAAAAAAATCATGCTCAAGCAGTAGCAAAATGTTTTTGTCGCTTTTCAATTAATTTCGATGCAGAGATCGTAAAGAATATGGAATAGCGTATTGTACCTTTTACACATAAGCGAACATATCAAAAAGGACATAAAAACAGTATTTCTGTCTTCAAAATTTTAGGAGAATTTATTTTCAACATCAGCATTTTAATTCTTCTTTTTACTTGTGAGTAATTAATTTTGTAAATGTAATGTTTTTAAATAGATTACTAAATTAACAATTACGTACTTTGCACTCGTACAAATCTACAATTGTCACATTATCATTTATATATATTTTACACTATAATAAAAATATTCTTAGAACTTATGTTCCAAAAACGTAGTCTGGAATTTTTAAATTGATATCATAACTGAATAAATTCAACGAGGTTTGAGAGAATATTAGATGCATTCTCTAAAATGACAAGCCATGCAATCTTTATGGAGCATGTTACCAGTATTCCTTCATAAAAAAAAAAAAAGTTACCAAGAATCTGTATAAACTTATAAATTTAGGCGATTAAGCCACCATAAGTGAAAGACCGCATGAGCTCACATAAAGCTTGGCCACATTCGATCTCAATTTTATATATAATATTATGTATTTTACTTGAACTGGGCCAACTGGCATGTCATTTATATTAAAAAAAAAACTAAGGATATTATTTCCATTGATATTTAATGACTACACATGTTGTAGGCCAGCCAGTTCCGCCGCATTTTTGTGGCCTTGGCGTCGGAGAATATTATCGTCAAGACATCATTAAATCTCCTTCAAAGGAAAAAAAAAATGACTTCACTTCATTAAATCGCATGCAATCTGGCCTTCCCTTAAAAATAATAATAATAATAAATAAAATATCAACATGTGGAGCTCCAAAGCTAGGACCTCCTTTTTCAACATAATACTGTTTGAGATAGAGGAAGGATTTTGTTAACTTGGTTTTTTCGTAGAGATGTAGCAAAGACGTACTAGTCTTCTTAACCAAATAATAATAATAATAATAATAATAATAATAATAATAATAATAATAATAATAATAATAACAGAAAAAAGAAATATTTTTGTTGATTTCATGAAAAGAGAAAAAGAAAGAAAGAAATGTAGATAAAAAATAATAGCACACAGAAAGCGGACCCATTTTTCTGAGAAAGCACTGAACTAATTGTGGCTTTTCCCCTTGTTTGATTTGTCTGAATGCCTTCCCAATAGTTCCCATTGACCCATGATGCAGAGCGTTGTTTTAGAGCTCCAGAATCCGGACTAGTTACACATCGTCAATACACAGAATTCTCTAGGCTCCGTTTGGATAATAAAATTAGAATTAGTTATTTGGACTAAAAATTATTATTTTTAAACGATCAAGAATAAGTTTTTTGAGATCTAAAATGTTATTTTTAAGTAGCCCAACGTCTAGATTAAATTGTTATATTCTTAGGATGTTTGAATCATCTTCTTAATGGATTAAGAAATAGTTAGGACCACTTTTTAGTTCGGATTAAAAAGATGATTCAAACACCCTAAGAATAAGAATTTAATTCGGATATTGGACCACTTAAAATAACATTATAGATCACAAAAAATTTATTCTTGATCGTTTAGGATTAAAAATTTTAATCCCGAATAATTAATAATACCCTTATCTTATATGATCCGAAGAGAGCCTAATTGATTTGGACACCCATTCTCTTTTCAAAAGGACGAAATTAGCCTTTTCAGCTGAACACTCGCTGAATTATAACACCTGATTCCCTTCCTCCTTATATAATACTTTCAGCACAATTTACAACTAATAATCTGAAAATCATCCACAGATTTTTTTTTTTAGAAAAAAGAGAAACTTCGAATTTATCAGATTATGAGACCTCTCATGACATTTTTGCTCATCGTTTTTTTCTTAAATGGTGGAGGGCATCGGTCGATGGCTGCTTGTCAAGGCAAAATAAAGTAAATATATTAAACATATAAGGATAATTTCGTCCTAAGGGATGTTTTGACTAAAACAGGGAGTGTCCAGATCAATTCCCTTCAATAAACCCAAATGTCAAGGACGATATATATGAAATTTTTTTTTTCCTGTATAACCCCACTTTATGAAAAATTGAATGAATAATTTAAAAATTAGAAAAACTATATTTGAAAATGCGAATACAATTATTTAAAAGTTTACTCACATGCATGCATTTAGAACTTTTCAAATGTTTAAATTTTTTTTTTTTGGAATTTAGCATCTAAATGCAAGAGTAAAAAAATATTCTCAAATGTATGCATTGAGATTCTTGACTTAATTTTTCTTTTCTTAATAAGCAAAAGATATTCGTCCAATTTGTTTATAAAACTAGGGATGGACTAAAAAATGTTGTGCATATGACCACCCTATATATTCGTGATTATTTAATTTTCATAGTAAAGCTTAACTTATTATTTAACTAGCTAATATTGTTAACAAAAAGAAATTGATAACAATAATAACAACTTATAAAGCACCTACTGAAAGGAAAATAATGGTGGAATTTTTGTTAGTTCAAATGATACGAAGGTCTAATGAGATCTGAGAATGATCAGCTGGTAATATATTATGTACAAATTAAACATAACACAAATTTTCATATTAGTCATCAACACATGAGTCATTACTTATGATATGCCATTTGAGCCGTCTGATTTTAAATATAGAACAAATCGTAATAATTTTAACTAAAACTAACACATCAGTCATGCGTTGTACAAGTCAAATTGGATGGATCTAGTTTTGAGATTATTAGTTGTAAATTGTATCAGTCGTGCCTCATGCGTTTTACAGACTCATGACTGATGTGTGCGTCTCAATTGTAAATTTTCTAAAGTACATTTTATGTGAGTAATTGTGAGTAACATTGATGGTTTTCACAACTCATCTAAAATTTTCAACACTATATATCTTAAAATTTTTTGATAAATATGTTATCGATTGTAAAGTAAAAAATATAATATTAATATATTTTAAAATATTTATGTTATAATGTTATTTTTACGGGCCAAGCCATTAGCGATCTAGTTCTCCCGCATGTTTCCCATAATACTCGATAAATCATAAATGAAATAATGACATAGCTTGTTAGTGGATTCTAGTACTGTTAACTAATCATGAGTACTTCCTCCAAATAAATGCATCATTAACATTTAGGGTCCCATGAGCTGAGGGCATCTTGCGCTGGTCCCTTTAATAAATTAAATAACTTTTCACCTGAAGTAATTTATTTTGTCCAAAATAAGTATAACACCGAAATATCAGTATATCAGCCAACAATGGAACACCACATTACTTGGACTGATTACACACTGCCGATCGGTTACAGTAATTGTCCTTTCAACTATTGTTCCGTACGATGAAATTTCTCTTGAATTATTCTTAATTCAAAACAACAAAGTAATTTATCAGTTACATAAGTAGACCTCCACGAATTTGAGTTGTTGCTTTATGAAAAGTATGCCTTACACATATTATCGCTTTAATATTTACTTTTGTCACTGCCAATCGTTACATACTACTTGTAATTTATATCTAAAAACTATGTTAAAAGAAATATCATTTAGACATTCGTATAATGTTTGAGTTGTCACCGATGAAATTTATCCTGCAATCATGGTTATTAGGAGAGCTGAATAACAATGAGAAATTTGTCACCTGTATCCAAAATTATTGATGATGAGGAGTCTGGTATCCATATTGGCCCAATCAACCAATAATATAAACAGAAATATAGTATAATTAATTTCTCTATTGCGAATTGGATCCCACAATGCTATGTAGATAAAAGTAAGAACCACTTGGCACTTAACAGCAATTGAGCCTGCCATCATTTTCTATATATTTCTTTGGGCATGGGTACATTTATCTTCAATTATTGGACCTTTTTGTATGCATAGTCTTCCTTTTTGTAGTGTTTAGGGGTTCATTTTGTCAAAGCTTCATCCAATTGATATTGCTCCCTAGTAATTTTGTCAAACCATATTAAAATGACATCATAATATAAAGTTTTTCTTCCAAGTGAAGAGAAATTGTGGTACCGAAATCCTTCTTCATTAAAAAGGGTGGGGGGGGGGTAGGGGATATGATTTTTAATATTATTGGAAATTAGTTGTGGATGAAATTCCGTGGGTGATTAATGATTAGTAGCATACTTTTGTGTTTGTGCAAATTATTGTCAAACCAAAATACCCCGTACTCAATTTGTGTAAGAATTAAGATACATCCAAAAAAGTGATGATCTAACTACACTTTCTAGTGCTGTTAAGCAATAATGACTAACTCATGCTTCACTGCTTTACAAGACGTGATAGAGACACACATATGACCAGTAACATTCATTCAGTGTAGTAAAGCCAGTGATGATAACCCCCGTGAAAAACAAGGTCATAAATTAGGAAACTAAATTTTCTACAATGGTTGCTACGCAAAGCTAAGTTTTGATTATTCACATTCTGGACCTAACATGCATGCATAGAACACCAATTTTGATCGGACATATAACCATGCCAAACTCGATATTCAAGAAGAAATAAAATTTCAAACTCTACCATTTCAGCGTTTCAAGAAAAAATATCCATTTGTGTCTAAAACTATCCGGAATGTAAATTTATTTTCATAGCAATTAATTTTTTAAAATTAAATTTCAATGAATTTTATTTGAAAATAAAATTCAAAAAACAATTCAATAAATATTTGAAATAAATTTCGAGACACAATGCAATTTTTAAAATTCTAAATTTATGCTAGATCCCCACTCTGATCTACGAATTAGAAAACCATAATTGTGCAATGCATATTGTAGTGCCAAATTTCTTTCTGTTAATTTAGCACCGCCCCATAAATTTCATACAAAATGCAAATTTATCCCCCTTTGGTTTAGCACCACCGTCCCATTAATACCAATGGATTAGCCATTAACTAAAGTCGTCAATACTTATCAATAATAATCAAAGGAAAAGACGTCTTACAAATATGATTAACTCCTTGAACCAATATATAATTAACACCTTATTCTGTATCTGTCCAAATTTTAAGATTTCCGCGTGGTGAGTCATATAAACAAACAATTCAACAATCAACATAAAATACCAACAATGTAATATTCCAAGATTCGGTTACAATAAATTTTTTCAAATTTTGTTCACTTTGAGTTTCCTATTGATATCGATCAATTTGTCCTTTTTAATTCAATTTTGGTAGATAAGAATAAATTGTTAGGTAAATAAGTGCTGACTCATATTAGGACATCATTAAAATATAATTTGAATCCAAATTCAGATTTTGCGGCAGCTAATGTCTCATGAACACTTCAATAAAAACGCCAAAATGAAATATATAGCTATCAAGAATATCATAAAATAACTAAGGCAATGTTGTAGACTTGTGGCTACCTTGCGACACTGATTGAACCGTCTTTCTTTTAAAAATTTAGATGTCATCATCAAATGTTTTGGTAAGAACACATGGATGACAAAAATTTTAAAAAATCTTGATTTCCTAAAGAGAAACTCCTCCGAAAGAAACGTAATTGTCTAATCAAAAGACAATTTTCTTCGGGTTTTTTTGTCTTTTTTGTTGATGGTAAGGATATCTGATGATCTGATCCTCAAGCTGAGGTAAAGCAAAGTTGCACATCAGCTAAGCAAATCAAGCTCGGATCCTCTCCGCTGCTTTCAAATCTTCCGACGAGATCTGGGCTGTTGTGTGATAGATGGACGTATCAGATCTGCATAGATCGTCCCATGATTTCTGGATGACTAGAGAGAAGCAGGTCGCTTAATTAGAGGTGTGGAAGTGGAACACAACAAGACAGGTTGGCTAAAGGCCTGCTATTCGTCCAACTCACCTACAAACAGGGTATAAATTATACGGACACGTGTTCGTTGCACAGTTGTCTGAGCATATGCAAACATGATCGGCACAGTTATGACTATATTAAGCTATGAGACCTAAGCGCTGTCAGTTTTTCTGGAAAAAAGAAAGAAAATCGTTGCTAGTTTTTTTTTTTTTTGGTATTTGTTAGATATAAAATTGCAAAAAAATAATTTTCGGAAATTTATATATTGTTTATTTATTTTCAAATTGTTGGTTAGAAGCGGGTGGGGAGTTGGAATTATGGGCCAGTCAGCCCATTTATATGGGTTTGGTTATCGGACCTCAAGAGATATTAGTATAAAGTATTGGTGAGTGGTGACGAAATAACATCTTTGAGGTCTGGAGAGGACAGACCTTTATCCGAACCGTCCGATTAATAATGGATATTTCGTGAGTAAAATCGAATCCGTCGAAATTTGTATGGCCTGTAAAAATCTGTCCTTTGAGATTAGACCGGACAGTTCGGATTGAAGGTCTGCCCTCTGAGATCGAGGATACTAGTCCGAGTGGTGACCGATGACTGGTGAGTGACGCAATAGACGCATTATCTACTAGCAATGGTCCGTTCCCTCCTTGACATGATAGCATTGTTTTCATTTCTTTTCTTCGTGATATTTTTTCTCTTTTGATTATTATATTGATTATCTGGAAACACTTAAGAAAAAGTAAACATTATCTCTTTTGCTTGCTAATTATGACCATTTTTAAGAAAGAGTAAACAGCAAAATTAAGCAATATTTTATTAATTGTGAACATCTTTTCCATAAGTCACTTTTTCCTTATTGAAATATTTTACATTGAAGTAATTTTTCTACTGGAGAATCTCAAACACAATTGAAACCTAATAATGTTTCTACCTAGTTTTGCGTAAATAATCATCATGAATGTTTGAATGAGAACTGTGTTATAACTCCAATACTAACCCAAAATATAATTCCAAACTGCAAGTTTTAAATTAGCTATTTCCTCAATCAAGAGGAGTACAGATGCTTTAATAGTTTCACCAAAATACGATATCATTACCGATCAAATTATCGAGGTTTCTCCGTTTAGTGTGTTTATAGTCGAACCTAATCTTTTGAAATAGCCGTATACACAAAAAACAAAATTACAGTAACATGTGACTATATACAATAATGTCAATCAAATGTAAGCTAGCTTTCGCTACAAAATAATGCACTGATTTTTAGGCTGAAGTAACACTTGTTTTTGGGATCCTGTCATCATCTATAAATCGCTTCCAAAACCAATGCTTCTTCCAAACTTTCTCACTGATCTCCTCAATTGGCACATTCTCAGTCTCAGGCAGAAAGAAATACACAAACACTGTCATAACCACCACCCATCCAGAGAAGAAAGCGAAAATGCCATACTGAAGATGGCATAGCATTGACAAAGATGCTTGAGCTATTGAAAAGGTGGACAGGAGATTAACACATACTGTCACGCTCTGCCCTGCAGACCTAGTCTCAAGCTGAAACGTCTCACTTGGGATAAGCCAACCTAGTGGTCCCCATGACCAAGCAAAAGAGGCTATGTAAGTACAAATCATGACTACCACGAACAATGCAGTTCCATGGCTGAGGTCCTCAGAATTGTCGATGACATGCCAATGAAGAACAACTGTGATCATGACAAGTGAGATGAACATTTGGACACCCGCTTCGAGTAGTAGCAACCTACGACCGACTCTATCAACAGAGTATATTGATACTAATGTCGACAGAACATTGACCGATCCCAAAATCACAGCAGAATAGAGTGATGCATCGTTTCCTAATCCGAGTGATATAAAGAGCACCGGTGAATAAAACAATATAGCATTGATCCCTGTAAGCTGTTGGAAAATCTACATCCAGCATTGACAGCAAAGGAACAATTTAAGTATCTGACAACGAGGTAAAAGAATATAGAGAAGAATTAGAAATGTTTAACAAAGAGGTTGCTATACTTGGAGGAAAATGGCGAAGACAAGTGGTGGCCGGTTATGGCGTTGCAGAAGTTCACGAAAGGGTCGTTTTACCTGCTGAGCTACACGCGTAGCCTCCATGATTTCTTTCAATTCAGATTCAATGTTGTCAGTGCCGCAAAGCTTCTTCAGCACTGCTTTGCCTTCTTCAATGCGGCCACGCTCAACCAGACTAGTTGGCGTATCATCTACTAAAAGTGCTCCTATAGTTAGTAGAAAAGCAGGTATCCCCGCAGAGCCAAGCGATAATCGCCATCCCCATGGGTGGATCCTATTATATAAAAGGTTTTATTACAAGCATATTGACTAATAATCATTCAACAAGAGATATAACTACGAGGTGTACTTTGCTGCACCATAGTTGACAAGGTTTGCAAAGAGGATGCCGACAGTAACATTGAGTTGAAACAAGATGTTCAGGCCTCCCCTTATTTTTGTTGGTGCCACTTCAGATAAAAAAAGAGGTACTGCCTGCATGTATGTGATATAGACGCTTTTATTGGTCAGAAGTATACAAGGCGTAATAAAGGGAAACAGAATAATTAGGCTGTTTTCATATATTTCATAATATTTTATTTCCAGTTTTATGTTTGTTAAATTAGGGAAAGTATCAAGAGAGATTAGATTTGATTGTTAGGCAGCTATTATATTATAGAATCTTGTGTAATGTCAGAAAAGGGAAAATGAAATAAAGAAATTATCTTCTTCTTCAAGTCTCCTCTCCCTCTTGTATTTCCCTTGTATCTGTTGGGTCGTAGCCACGGCGAAGAAAGGAGTTCGCCGAGGAAACGACAATGTTTGTCCACCCACTACCCATAATTACAATCTAAGATCATCTAACCCTACAGAAACTCATATCAGCATGACACATTTCCATAGCAGAGATTACACAGTTATTTAGTTATTAAGAAATTTGGGTATAGAAAATTAGAAATTATATTTAAATCATAGAATAATTCTTGTATTTGACATCATAATTGGGGGCATAACTGACAGTTTAACGACAATTTTGGTATCACCATCTATTCTTTGTCTTAACTTTAAAGAAACTTTTAGTTAAGAGAGACAATCTGATTTAATTTGCAAGAGAATAGAAAAAAATGTAGTAAAATTTAACTCGTTAAACAGAGGGAACACTACCAAGTATGTTAGTGTCTTCTTGAGCTAGCAACAGGAAAAGACGACAAAAGCTAGCAAAACAAAGGTAAACAAATTACTTGATTTGCAAAGCCAACACCACAGCCAAGAAATATCCTCCCGGTAAAAAGCATTCCCAGATTTTGTGCAGCTGCACCTAAAACTACACCAGAAATGAAGAAGAAGCCAGCCACCACCATTGTAAGCTTACGACCAAGATGGCGTGTGGTATATGATGCAAAAAAAGTAGCAATGATGCCAGCAAGGTACAACGAAGATGTGAAAACTTGAAGTGTCTCGCTGTTAAATAAGCAGTATGCGCTACCATTATCATTATCATACATCAGTTTGCGACGGAACACAGAAGGAAAGAACTTCTCTAGGAAGTCGTCCATTGATGTCACACCCCCTTTAAGAATATTGAATCCAAAAAATTTCATCAGGACATTGTTATGGTTATTGAGAAATCCAGTTTCAGATAAAAAATGACCAATATACTCTTCATACTTGGGTTCCATATTATCCATGAGTTCCTTATAATGCATTGAGTATGCAACCATTCAATAACATTATATGTCCTAATATGGTTTATATAGATATCACTTGTAGTGTTCAGTATAGATCTTACAATGTCAAAAAAAAAATATGAAATTGAAACATCAAATTAGCAAACTAAAATAAAGTACAAAAGATCAGGAGACAAAAAGATGTGTACTGGAGGGAGTACTATTAGAACATTTACCATCTAGGTAAATGGAATCAAAGAACTTCACCAGAAAGATGTAAATTGATGTTACAACTTCAGAAACTGAATTTACAAAATAGGTATCAAGAAGTCGGTGTTCGTCTACTTTATTAATGTTTTGATAGATTAGAAGACCACTTGACTAAATTTCTTTATAAAAATGCAAAAAGAAATGAAAATTTTGGGAAGGTCTGCCTAGCTTAGGAGCCACCACTTTTTGTACCGTTCAGATCCTTACACAACTTGTACAAGTCACAACTCACATTTTTCAGTTATCCTGACAACACATAACTCATATAATAAAAAACTTAAAGCCATAGGAATAAGTAGCTGAACTAGCAGCTTCATGAAAGAGCCATGCAGAGTACTAACACCAACTAATAAAAAAAAAAATGCTCACTCAAGTGGCAAAATGATCTACCAAAACACGCCTTTGCCTCTTCCTTTTATAAATTTCATGTAGGTCAAGTGAATAAAACATTCAAAGAAAAAGACTACTTCGTCCACTATCCCCTACTTTCATATCTTGGACTTTTTCTGCTCTAATTTAGAGCAAACAATTCCTTAAGTTGGACTTTGGACTTTGACTGCAGAACAACTTGAACTTATTTTAATTTTACCTCGAATAGGAATACATGATATAGGACAGAAGTCTAAATTTGATAGAAATTTCCTTTTTATTATTGGGACATAACTGCCTGGTAATATCTATACTGGGGAAAAACAACATTGGTGACTTCAAATAGGCCTGATTCAACAAAGATAAAGATAAATATAAAAAAATGAAGGAGCAAATAGGTTGTCAAATTGTATGAATGCAATTGGATAGGTTGGGAGATTATGAACAAAGGGGCCGTTTGGATCGCTTAGGAATAAGGGAATAGCCTATTTCTAGGCGGAAAACATTGGAAAGTGTGTAACTTTGTGGAGAGTTTAAATGGTTAGAAATAAATTTCTATCTAGAAAGAGGCTATTTCTCTTATTCCTAAGTTAGGTGGCTGTCAAGTGTATCGTTTCACATGTGTAGAGTGTAGTGTAGTTCATAAAAATATATATATATATGATCTGGAGTCTGGACCAAGACCAAGTACCATGTTATTTACACAATGGGTATATAAAGGTGACTTTTATGGCATTGTCCCTTCATAAAATACTAATCTCTTTTTGCTCCTTAGTCAAATTTAGAAAATTCACAAATCTTTGTATGTTTGCTCTTTTGAGGTAACAACTAACAAGGGAAGGGAACCAAGGTATCTCGAAATCTCTAAATAGAACTAACACAAGTTTGGCTAATTATGTCTGAATCCTGATGCTCCATAAAAGATTCCAAACGATTGTCATATATTTCTCCCTTCAGAACAATATTTGAGAACTTCCCACAAAAGATCCAATATTGAAATAAATTACCACCTAATTATAAGCTCTTGACACAACTTAGCTAGATAACTAACTAGGAAACGAGAGCAGTGAAATTAAGAAAGGAGATTACAGAAATAATTAAATCTAACCTGAATTGCCAACATCATAACCAAACATTAAGCCAGCGGTGGCAACCAGAACGCAAGTTATAATCAGAATCGGAGTAATCTTGGCCTCGGAATCCATGCTCACCTCTAGAGCTTCCATAGGATAACCTCCTCTCGGCCACATATTGACTTGAAAAAGGAAGAGAGGAGATGAGAGTAAAGCAGGGAGAGTGGTTTACTAATTTAACTGAGATTTGAACTAATTCGGGAGAGTAGATGCAGAAAGGAGGTTTGTTTACATTGTAGTGACTGTACTCAAGTTGTGAACTTTGTGATTAATTTCAGTGTTGAATGAGTTGAGGTAACGGGAAGAAGAAGAAGAGACGATGAGAGAAAAATTTTCTTCTTTTTTTTTTTTAAAATGAATTGAGAGAGAAATTTCGATGTGTAGACTCTGTAGTGTAGGTTGTAGACTTGCATAAGGGTTGTGAAAATTTGGAGGATCGTCTGTGGCGCTTAGAGCATTTTATTTGGATAGAGTCCTTGGTCGTTGGTCGTAACTCGTAACTCGCAAGTCCAAACCATAATATATAATATTTGTAAAAGTAAAGTCATAAATGCATAAACTGTCCAACTAGAAGTAGCTGATTTTGTAGTAATCTTTCATGCTTCGAGAGATCTATTCAAAATTATTTAGTTTAATAATTTAACAATGACAAAACCATAAATTTATTCAATTGTGAGAATGAACAATTAAATAATTAAATTTAATTCAAGAAAATGTAAAATGTGATAATTAGTGAAGCTTTTTATTGAAAGCGAATATAAACAAATATAATAAACATATGAAACTAAATTAAATCTTATTAACAAGATGAAATTGTATTACTCATCATGATGATGAATAAATAACAAATATAGTAATCGGATAAAAAAATTTATTTATTTATTTATTATTATTATTTTTTTTTGAAGAAAGAGTGAGGTCTTGCCATCTAACTTTTTCTAAAATTAAAGATACATGCGGGACTTCAACCCTTGACCTCTTGAAAACTAATCTAGTACTCTTATCACTAAGCCACTAGATCACATGAAATTGCATAAAATTAATTATAACAATAGAAATATGTTTTAAGAGTAATGACATTTTTTAAGTACTAAATCAAACATTGTAATTTGACAATTCACAACGGAAATATTTATAACCTAAATATTCAATATAACAACTCTAAATCCTAATTAATAAGAATATGATAATACTAAAATTTTAAATATAAATTTTTAAAAGACTAATTAATTAATTAATAAGATGGAATTTACGGGACTTAAGTCCCTACACGTTACTCCTCCCATATTCATTTAGGCTGTGCTCCAGTATCATATTTTGGAGGGGTGTGGGAGGAAGGTTAGATGAAGTTTTAATCTTTACTTGCTCCACAACTTTAATTTAAAGAGGGGTGAATGCACTTGAGTATTCTCATCTGCAAACAACTAATTTTAGTGACCCCAAATTTAGGATGTAGAAGTTTACTTTACTCAATCTTACCTCATCTTCCCTTATTTCCCCTCTACAAATTTTACTGGAGCACAGTCTTAGACTCTGCTCTAAAATAAAGTCCCTACACGTTACTCCTCCCATGTCCATTTTAGACCGTGCTCCAAAATTTTAAAGTAGAAGATTAAGTTAAAGGAAGGAAGATAATTACCTACTCCAAAAATTTAATAAGAGGGAGGTTAGGTGAGCAAAGATGAGGTTCTTACTTCTAGATATTTAATTTTAGTCCCTGAATTTTAGAGTGGAGTCTAGATTAATTGAAAAATTGACAAAAACACTCCTATCTAAACCAACAATGGTGCAAAATTCAAAGATAAAATAGTCTTTTACCATCTTCTCTTCTAATCCTCAAGACTCAGATTGGAGCGAGTAAACTATTTATCTTATCTCTCTTCATTCTCTCCTCTCTTCATCCCTCTTCATCTCCCCTCCTCTTGTCCTCTTTAAACTTTTGAGGAGCGTAGCCTAACTCTTCACATTCTTTTTTTTTCCTTATTTGAGGAGTGTAACTCTTCATAACCTTTTTGTTTTTCTCATTCTCTTCGGGTGTGTTTGGATGAGCCGAGAATAGGAAATAGGAATAAGGAATTTCAGTTTGTGGCCATGGAAGTTTAGAGTAGCATGGGAGAGGTCTCAGCAGCTACAATAGTTGTTTCCGGCAAGCAACTCAGTTTTGAGAAAAAAAAAAATCAAGTCTCAGTTTGAGCTAGCTAGCGGGGATAAATTCATTCCTTTGACCTAGCTAGCGGGGATAAATCAAGTCTAAGTTTCTCATTCTCTTCGGGTGTATCAAAATTCTAAACCCATCCCAAATATGATCCGCTTGGGTTTGAGCTAGCTAGCGGGGATAAATTCATTCCTTTGACCTTTCTCGGTTCCATAACTTTGTTGTCTGATCGTTCAATTTATTGATAGTGTTGCTTGGTATGCGAGTTGTCATTCCTTGAGTCATTTCCTTTGGTAAGTCTTTCTAATCCTTCTATAAATGATAAGGGTCCAGCCGAGCTGGCTTCGGCTTTAGATTGATTTGTAGGCACAATTTATCATTATTATTTCTTTTTTATCTTATGTGCCTATATGTGGTACAAAAAACTTAGTATATGTGTGGTATAATTTTTCTTAAAAAAGGTATGTATTGAGCGATAGGGTATAACTCTTGTATAGATATATTATAATATATATTCCTTTTACCTCTCGTACAACTTTTTTGTGAATGTATAGAAAATAACTTATATATCTAAGTTAGACCTGTGTAACGTTGATAAATGACACGGAATGAGTTAAAATCGTTTGCGATATTGTTTTACTAACGAACTAAAATGTTGAGCCGTTTATCGTATCGTTAAGCTAACAGAAGAGATATGGTATGCGTTATTCGTTTCACTTAGCTTAATGATCTTAACGAATTAGCGTCAAAATCATTAGGTACATAATTAAAAAGATTGAAAAACATGTTACATGTATATAAAATCACATAATCACTGATAGAAAATCAAGCTACCAAACATACAATACAATCTGTTCCAAGTTACAAAATATGACGACCCAACTGCTGGAACAAATATCCATTCAACTACAAAAAAAATTCCCTAAAACAACCAAGTTCAAGCATACTCATTTGTATTTCCCTAATACACCCCTGAAGCCTAAATTTGTCACCAACTTAACCCAGATGACAGACTCCCTTCTCGACCTCAACTTATACCATTCTCAGCCAGTCAGCCATTCATTAAAAAAAATAAGTGAAATACATCATCATTGAAGATCAATGTATGACATCTGAGGAGCTAAAGACTTGCTGGAAGAACCAGCAATCCAGGCTTCAACTGTGTATTATACACTTAAACAGTTCAACTTGTTACTATACTTCCATCATGGATTATATATTTAAAAAAGAACTCACTGCCCTTCCACATTGATATCTTCTTCCTCAATGATCCCTAGAGGAGCACCAATGATATTTACACTTGCACTCTCTGCAAAATAGATGAAAGAAAGTTAAAAACAATTAAGCACTCTACCACTTAAAAATGAAAAACAAAAAGAGCGAAACAAAATATACCTGCAATTGATTCCCTCAACCAGTCCTGAACACAAAGTAGAGCTTCAATGGTGTCATCAGACAAGGAGCTTCTCACTTGGCTAATCACTCTACCACTTGTGCTGAAGGCAGATTCAGAGGCCACAGTTGATATTGGAACAGTCAAGATATCCCTAACAAGCTTAGCCAATAATGGATATCTAGGTGCCTTCATCTTCCACCAACCAAGGATATCAAAGTCATCATCCAAACTAGCATCATCTCTGTCAGAGCCTACATAGCAAGAAATAAATGTGTTAATTAATACTTACATAAATAAGTAGTAATTGACAATGTACATAAATAAGAAATAAATAATTTTATTACCTAGATAGTCCTCTAATTCTGACTTTGGTGTTGCATTTTTCTTCTTTCCTTTCAAATAATCTTTAAGTCCATCAGTCTTTTGCCTGTTAATTGACAAAGTAGATGGATTAGTCAAATTAATAACAAATAAGTGTGAAAATTATGAAAATTGAAAAGAGAACCTCTTGGAAATGCTTGGTTCTTCTGCATTGTCTTGTACATACTCATTGTACAATTCAGACATGCACTCCTTCAAGTTTGAAATGAAATCATCACACTCATCAGGGCACATCTCTTCCATGTAGTACTGCACCACATCTAACTTGCATCTAGGATCAAACACACATGCAATGGCCAAGAAAGAATTCCCCATGCTCCAGTATTTGTTAAACTTGGCTTGCATTTGAGTACCCATATTCACAATAAATGGGTACTCATTAGAACTCATTCTTTTAAGGAAAAATTAGTTTTATGCCATTAGAAATTTTGTCAATTTGGAAAATGCCACTCTTAGATTGCTATTTATATTTATGCCACTGTAGAATTATTGAAATTAGTTTTGTGACATTATTTTTTCAAATAAACATAATAAATTCCAAAAATGGCATCATTAATTTGTCATTACTTTTATTAATGACCAAATTGTCCTCGTCAAAAAAACCCTAATCTAAAATTAAAAAAAACGGCGCTGGAGGGAAACATGATTAATGTGTGCAAGTAAAAATACTTGTCATTATATTCTGTTTCGGTGCAATCATGATTTTTTCTGTTCATCTTTATTATCTTCTTTAATACATAACGACCTTTATGATTGTGTGAAAATATAATTAAACATTCCAGCGTAGCATAGCGTCCATTATCAACTTAATTTGGTTCCTATTCTTTTTTTTTTATTTCTTGAAAAGATGAGTCTTAAAATAACGAAGTATACTTAATTCAAGGCATGCATCTTAATATATTTGATTTATAATTGCGTGTGGCATATTTAAAAGGGTTAAATGGTCATATCAATTATTCGATGGCATAAAACTAATTTTATTATTTTGTAATGGCATAAATATAATTTGTGTTTTAGTAGTGGCATTTTTTTAATTTCAAATTTTCGTAGTGGCATATATCTAAATCACCCTTCTTTTAATAGCAAGATATACCTCACAAAACTCAGAGAAGAAAAGATTAAGAGTTGGGTACTTAGTGCCACTCAATTTGAGTGTGGCCTCATATAATAGTTTCAAGTGTTTCACTAACTCTTTCATAATAGCCCACTGAGGATCAGTTAGAGTTTTGGAGAACTTCTTATCTAGATTAGCATACCTCACAATTGCTGGTTTGAGTTCCAAAGCCAGCTCTAGCATCAAGTAAGTGGAGTTCCATCTTGTTGGAACATCCCACTGTGGCTTCTTGTATGGAACATTGACCTACAATTACATATACAAACAAATATAAGTAAATATAAGTGACTAAAAATAATCAAAATTATAATATAAATTTAAGTAAAATAAAATAAAATTTAAATTTGACCTGGCAGCAGGCCAGCTGGAACTTCTCTATCCTTCCTTGAGAATGTTTGATCCATTTCATTATTTCCCTTATACATTCAATATCCTTGTGCACACTGTTGAGTCTATCTTGTACAATGAGGTTCAAGATGTGACAACCACATCTCCGGTGGAAAATCTTACCTTCAACTGGTAAGTCATCCTTAAGGGGTGTTGAGTAGAGAAGCTCAGATATGCATGCATCATTGGAAGATGCATTGTCAAGAACAAGACAAAAAACCCTCTTATCCAAATTCCACAGACACAACTTATCATAAATAGCACTAGCTATTATGTGTCTACCAATATGTGGACTTGGCAAAGGAACAAATGTTAAAATTCTTTTTCTCAAAACCCAGCCTTCATCTATGTAGTGGCAGGTTATAGCCATCAACCCCCTATCCCTGTCCTTGTTAGACCACAAGTCACTTGTAAAGCTAAACCAACAATTAACCTGACCAAACATTTCATACAAATTGACTTGTTCCTCTTCATAAATTTTCATGCAATCTTGCCTAAGTGTGTTCCTTGATGGAACCTTGAAAGAGGGTTGCAACTCACTTACAAATTCCCTAAAGAAATGATGGTTCACACAATTGAAGGGGCATTCATGCGCTATCACCATCTTTGCCAAACATTTCCTACACTTCATCTGATCAAATGTCCATGCCACAAGTACTTGTTTTCCTGCAATCAATCAAAACAGATAAGTAAATCAATTATGAATTAATAAAATATGAATTAAATAAAAAATAATTAAATCAAATATTTTCTACACTTTACCTGCTGCTTTTGCTTGCAATAACTTCTGCAGAGCTTCTGGCTTGTTCCTTGGGAACTTCTTACACTTCTTATCTATGTGGTTTCTCATAGAGCTTGTGACTCTTTGTTGACCTTGCAAGTACCTAACATAGACAATTGAAAATAAATTAGTACATTGAGAATAATTAAACATAAAAAAATTAAAATAATTAATACATAATTACTTGTGATGGCAGTAGTTGCAGATGCCATAGTAGCTGCCATCAGCTGCAGCCGAACCGCATCCTCAGCAGTCCTTTTCATTTTCTTTAATTTTTAAAAATTTTAAAACTCAAATGGAGAATCCAAACCGTTGATCTTGTTAAGTTTTATCGGCGATGTATTTTCATATAAGTTTTATAAAATTTGACGTTTATTTGATACTTCATTAAGTGACCAAATTATGAACGGATTAGAATTAATTAAACCAGGTTCGTTCATTTGTTGACCACTTGATCTAGTATCAAATTAACTTCAAATTTTATAAAACTTATATAGAAACACATCGCCGATAAAACTTAACAAGATCAACGGTTTGAATTCTCCATTTGAGTTTTACAATTTTAAAAAATTAAAGAAAATGAAAAGGACTGCTTGGAGCAGTCCTTTTTTTGACTGCTGATGATGCGGTTCCCAGCTGCAGCAGGGCCCCTTGTAAAGTGTTGCCAAACATCACTGGTGGTCTTCCTTGTTCTCTTCTTAGTTGCCTCACCACTAGCTGCCTCACCATTTGTTGCCTCACCACCAACTGCCTCACCACCAGGTGATGCCTCATCCTCAGGCTGATAGGTGAGATCAGCCTCTAACTGTATCATGTCCAAATCTTCCCTTGTCTCCCCATACAACCCAATACCCATGCTAGTACACACAGAAAACACATCAGAAAAGTTCAAGTGCAAGTGAGTATCAATCAAATGCAAGTGTAGTATCAATCAAGTGCAAGTGTAGTATCAGTTCTACAGTTTGCGCAATTGTACAAGTGCAACTGTGCAAGTGTAGTGTCAGTTCTACAGTTTTGTACAATTGTACAAGTGCAAGTGTAGTATCAGTTCTACAGTTTTGTACAATTGTACAAGTGCAAGTGTAGTATCAATCAAATACAAGTGTAGTATCAGTTCAATGGTTTTGTGCAATTGTATGCAAGTGTAGTATCAATCAAATGTAAGTGTAGTATCAGTTATATAGTTCATATTAAAGGAAAATAAGCATACTCATCATCAGACACCAAATCTGGCTCCGAGACATCATCTTCTCTTGTAGGTGAACCCATAGGAACAAACAAACAGAACTATTGACAACTCGCAAGATCAAATCAGCCTAATCAATCAGCAACTAAACAAATCAGTTTAAGCTGAACTCAACATATCAACAACACAAGTACAGAACTAAACCCTATTTTAACAACTAAAAAATCAGCATGAAGAACTTACCATTTATTTTCGCCTCTCTTTTTCCTACCTTTTCTCCTTCTTTTTTTCTTCTGTACCTCTCTGTTTTCTTCCTTATAAATGGACCACAACTCATCAATCATCATTGCTATTGTCAGCTCAACCCTCTGATGAAGTATCGTCAGCAGTCTACAAGAAAGCTCAGGTGGTGCCACGCCTACTAAACCTTAGCACATGTCACGCCTACTAGAACTCTCGAAATCAACCATCGTACCTCCTCTAGTCATCCAAAGAGAAAGCCAACAACCACAATAGACAAAAAAAATGAATAGAGATACACATCGGAGATAATATATAGAGGCAAGCCATCAAACGAAGGAAAGAGAGAGACACAGATAGAGGTGTACCTTGAGATGTATGAGTCGTGATCTCCGTCACATCGATCGGAGAGAGAAACACAGAAAAGCAGAGACAAAAGCCACAGATAGTCGCCATCACAATTGCCATCTCCATGGCCGACAACGTGGGGGGACAGGCAGAGGCGCAGAGAGAGAGAGAGAGAGAGAGAGAGAGAGAGATAGGGGCGGCATAGATCTATGGTTTTCGGAAAAGAAGACAGAGAGAGGTGGCTACAGTACGAACCATTCTCTCTTCGTATATAAGAGATGGTCATTTGCTGTAGTTATCCAGTGGTTCTAGAGGGTTCTAAATCAATACCTCTACAATATATAATTGCAGCCGCCTGCAATAACGATTTAACGCCATAACGATAACGCCGTGAGCCATATCGCGTACCGTTCCACTTAAGTTAACGGTTCACCAGGTCGTTCCGTCTGCCGTTCCACTTAGGTAACGCTCACAATTTCGCTGCCACAAACCGTTTTGTTACCGTTTCACATCACGGCGAAACGGTTCAACGGTTTCTGATGAAGGAATTAAATTCTAGTACCAAATAAATTTGTACCTAGACCTAACCTCACTAGTCGTCAAAGTTAAGCTTAGGGTCGAACCCAAAGGACGGATTAACGATTACTGGACTTGTTCTTTTTATGAAGCTAGACAATAAAATAAGGTTGAGAATGTTGTGAAATAAAGAAACTAAGTAACAATGCAATTAAGTAGATGTTTTTGGTTGTTTTTGGTTCTGAATAATAATTCGAGTAAGATAAACTAAGCAGGTAAATTTTGGGGTTTTTCAAGTAAAATAAGGCGTTTTAGGGGTCAGGATTCACTTAGGTTTAGCCCTCGATTTGCTGGAACGCTCGCTGTCACGTTAAATAACAACAAATCTAAGCATAGGCCGTCAGTTCGGTCCGAACACGACTTGTTCGGTCCGAACAGAGGCCAGTATGTTGAGTTATGACCATACAACTTGAGTTTTAACTTTATGAAGGGCTCAGATCGGCTATAGCTACATTACCTAATCCTCAACAGTCGTCTTTTGGACTAGAAATTAGTACAGGTCTCTACTTTGCCCACATAGACCAATTAAACCTAAACTTTCGTGTCGGTATTTTAATTACCCTATGTCTTAATTATTTGTTTTCTTAGGGATATCTAAGTTGCCTTTCAGCCAACTTAGAAACTACACCTTTCAATGCTAGCTAATTTCCTCTTTCGAATCTTCAACTTATCCCAAGTACTTAATTTAATCCTAATTGTTTAACCTAACCTTGTAACTTAACTAAACAGGCCTTTATTTAGAAGTAAATCAGGTCAAAACAAGGGAATTAAATAAGCAATTAAGATACTACTCAATAAATAGATCATAAAGCAAAACATCAAGTTATATCAATTCATAACTTCAAACTAAACCTAAGCTCATCCCATACCCTAAGACATGTAATAAACTACTCTAACATGTTCTCAAAACAATAAGTAAACATAGTATAAGCATAATAAAGATACAAGCCCATAGAATAAGAATATAAAAGCATAAAGGAAAATAAAGTCTACTCCTTTAATGCTAAAACAACTTCTCCTAGGCAGTGGATGAGAGACGAGATGATGAGAAACGCTCCTTGCTGCTGCTGTTGCTTCAACAAGTTGTAGAACACTAGGGTAATGGTGGAAATTCGAACTAGGTGGCTAACTTTCTCTTCAGAATCAAAAGTGTCTTTCTGGAGACAGGAGAGATCTTTTTATAGCACTCCGGTTGCTTGGGGACGAGGTTAGGGCATTCAGAGCCTCAAAAGTTGCCAAAACATCAGTTTCCATGTGTGGAAAACATACCATAACACATCTGTTCGACCTGGAGGGAAATGCTTCGGTCCGAATTGGAGAATGGCTCGACCTAGAGAAGAGAAGTGAAGTGCATAGAGAGCACTTCGGTCCGAGCAGGGGCAGTTCGGTGCGAACTTGCAAGAGAGACAAACCAGATAGAGGTGCTGGGGTCGAACAAAGCTATGGTGAGGTCGAACAGAGCCTAGGAATGAGTCATCTAGGTGGCATGTGGCCCGTATGTCCGTCTAGAACGTGTCCCTATGCCAAGAATGAGATGTCTGGCGTGCATGTACCCATGAAAATCATCAAAATCCTGTAAAAACAAGCAGAAGCAGCAACAGAGTCAAATCCTGGAAAAATAGCAAGTAATTGTCAAGCAATTTAATGGTTTGGGTATAATTTTAGTGCCAAGTACGGTCAAAATACCAATGATATCGAGGATATCAGTTTCCGTTGACAGCCTTAATCTAAGCGTTATATAGATTGTGTTGTTGGGTAAAGACGTAGAACCGGTTTTTCCGAAATTTCTAATACAAACAGTTTTGTCATTAAAATTTCGAGGAGGGTTCTAATGCCAACATTTTGGTTGCCCCCAAATGCCAACATTTCACTATTTGGTTACTTTTTAAAAATTTAAAATAGAAACGTCAAATTCAAACCGGTCATCTTATTTAGTTCAATGACCGATGCATTTTGATATAAGTTTTGTAAATTTTAGAGTTTATTTGCTACTCTATCAAGAGGTAGAAAAATAAACGAACCTTATTAATTGTGATAGATTCATTCTAATACGTTCATATTTTAGCCTTTGATGGAGTATCAAATAAACTCTAAAATTTACAAAACTTATATCAAAATGCATCGGTCATTGAACTAAATAAGATGACCGGTTTGAATTTGACGTTTCTATTTTAAATTTTAAAAAAGTAACCAAATAGTGAAATGTTGACATTTGGGGACAACCAAAATGTTGGCATTGGAATCCTCCTCAATTTTTAAATAGAACAAAAATTATTATTTTTTTTAAGTAAGAGCAACACTATATAAATGCCGTTATAGGCCAGCCCTAAACGACATCCACATGTCTTCACCGTGGTTCATTTTTTAATTTTTTAAATAAGGGTAAAGTAGGAAAAAGTCATGGCAGACTATATATAAAAACAAAAGGTCAGCATTCAAGGTTTATGGACTTCAATTATTTCCATTTCACCGTCCTTTAACGGTGGGGCCCACGTGTCAGCAAACTTGTTATACAATGCTTTTTAGCAGTAAATTAAAGTTCGCTGACACGTACGTGTGCAAAGTTGACCTTTTGTCTTTAAAGGACATGTAATGTAATTCTGAGTACTGTTTGACCATTTCGATCGTTATTAGATTCATTTTAAGTCATTTAATCATAATAATCTACATTTAAACTTTTTATACTGTCTATAATAAGATTCATGCGTTATTTATGCATCAAGATTGGATTATATATGATAATTACGCATATAAAGTGAAAATAATGCAATTCTGAGCATCGTGTGAGCGTTTTTTTCGTTTCTGGATTCATTCCAAGTTATTTGATTAGAATAAACTACATTTAAACTCTTTATACTGTCTAAAAAATGATTCATATGTTATTTATTCAAAACGATTGGATTATAAATGGTAATTAAGCATATATATCAAGTGCAAATAATATACAATTCTGAGCATCGTTTGAGCATTTCGATCGTTTGTGGATTCATTCTAAGTCATTTGATCTCAATAATTTATATTTATTCTCTTTATACAGTCTAGAATATGATTCGCATGTTATTTATTCGTAAAGAATGTATTATACATGGTAATTACGCATATAAAGTGCAAAGAATGCAATTCTGAGTATCGTTTGAGTATTTCGATCGTTTCTAGATTCATTCTAAGTTATTTGATTACAATAATCTATATTTAAACTCTTTATACTTTCTAGAATATGATTCATATGCAATTTAATCAACAAGATTGTCTTATACATGGTAATTACACATATAAAGATTGGATTATGCTTGGTAATTACGCATATAAAGTGTAAATAATACAATTCTAAGCATCGTTTGAGCATTCCCTTCATTTCTGGATTCATTCTAAGTCATTTGATCGCAATAAACTACATTTAAACTATTTTTACTGTCTAGAAAATAATTCATAGGTTATAATGCAATTATTTTAGAATACGATTGGCAGGTTATTTATTCGAAGGTTATAATGAAATTATGTGCATCGTTTGAGCATTTCGATCGTTTCTAAAGTCATTCGAAGTCATTGGATCACAATAATCTACATTTAAACTCTTTATACTGTCAAAAATATGATTCATGTTTAATTTATTCAAAAATATTAGATTATACAAGGTAATTACGCATATAAATTCCAAATAATACAATTTTGTGCATCATTTGATCATAATAATCTACATTTAAATTATTTATACTATCTACAATATGATTAATGTGTTATTTATGCAACAACATTGGATTATACATGATGAATACGCATATAAAGTGCAAATAATGCAATTCTGAGCATCGTTTGAGCATTTCCTTCGTTTCTGGATTAATTCTAAGTAATTTGATAGCAATAAACTACATTTAAACACTTTATACTGTCTAGAAAATAATTCATATTTTATTTATTCACAAAAAATGGATTATAAATGGTAATTACGCATATAAAGTGCAAAAAATACAATTCTAAGCATCGTTTGAGCATTTCGATCGTTTGTGGATTCATTCCAAGTCATTTGATCATAATAATCTACATTTAATCACTTTATACAGTCTAGAATATGATTCGCATGTTATTTGTTCGTAAAAAATGGATTATACATGGAAATTATGCCTATAAAGTGCAAATAATGCATTTTAAGAATCGTTTGAGTATTTCTATCATTTTTTGATTCATTCTAAGTCATTTGATCACAATAATCTATATTTATACTCTTTATACTGTCTAGAATATGATTCATATGTTATTTATTCAAAAAGATTGGATTATACATGGTAATTGCGCATATAAATTCCAAATAATTTCAATATTTTCTCTTTATACTGTTTACTCTCCAAATAATTTCAAGATTGGATTATTTACTCTTTATACTGTTTATAATATTATTAATATGTTGAGAATTGCAATATTTTCACTTTATAAGCGTAATTACCATGTATAATCCAATCTTTTTAAATAAATAGCATATGAATTATATTCTAGACAGTATAGAGAGTTTAAATATAGATTGTTGGGTTCAAATGACTTATAATGAATCCAGAAACAATCGAAATCCTCAATGATGCCAGAATTGTATTATTTGCACTTTATATGTGTAATTACCATGTATAATCCAATCTTTTTGAATAAATAGCATATGAATCATATTCTTGACAGTATAAGGAATTTAAATATAGATTATTGTAATCAAATAACTTCGAATGAATCCAAAAACAATTTAAATGCTCAAATGATGCTGAGAATTGCATTATTTTGAACTTTATATGTGTAATTACCATGTATAATGCAATCTTTTTTAATAAATAGCATATAAATTACATTCTAGACAGTATAAAGAGTTTAAATGTTGATCATAATAATATACATTTAAACTCCTTATACTGTCAACAATATTCTTCATGTGTATTTTTTGCAAAAAAATTGGATTATGCATGGTAATTACGCATATAAAGTGCAAATAATGCAATTCTGAGCTTCGTTTGAGCATTTCGATCGTTTCTGGATTCATTCTAAGTAATTTCATCACAATAATCTACATTTAAACTCATTATACAGTCTACTATATGATTCATGTGTTATTTATTAAAAAATATTAGATTAATACATGTTAATTACACATATAAAGTGCAAATAATGCAATTCTGAGTTCGTTTGAGCATTTCGATCGTTTCAGGATTTATTCTAAGTCATTTCATCACAATAGTTTACATTTAAACTCTCTATACTCTCTTGAATATGTTTCGTATGTTCTTTATTCGTAAATATTGAATTATACATGGTTATTGCGCATATCAAGTGCAAACAAAACAATTCTGAGCATCAGTTGAGTTCTTCGATCATTTTTTGATTCATTCTAAGTAATTTGATCACAATAATCCACCTTTAAACTCTTTATACTGTTTAATATATGATTCATTTGTTATTTATTCAAAAAGATTGGATTATACATGGTAATTGCGCATATAAATTCTAAATAAGGCAATTCTGTGCATAGTTTGAGCATTTCGATCATTTCTTGATTCATTATAAGTCCTTTGATCACAATAATGTACATTTAAACTCTTTATACTGTCTACAATATAATTCATGTGTTATTTATGCAACAAGATTGGATTATAGTAGATAATTACGCATGTAAAGTGCAAATAATGCAATTCTGAGCATCGTTAGAGAGTTTCTTTCTTTTCTGGATTCATTCTATGTCGTTTTATCGCAATAACCTACATTTAAACTCTTTATACCGTATAGAACAAAAATTCATATCTTATTTATATAAAAAAAATTGGATTATACATGGTAATTGCGCATATAAATTTCAAATAATGCAATTTTGTGCATCGTTTGAGCATTTCGATCATTTCTGGATTCATTGTAAGTGATTGAATCACAACATTCTACATTTAAACTATTTATACTGTCTACAATATGATTAATGTGTTATTTATGCAACAATATTAGATTATACATGGTAATTACACATATAAAGTGCAAATATTGCAGTTCTGTGCATCGTTTGAGCATTTCCTTCGTTTCTGGATTCATTCTTAGTACTTTGATCGCATTAAACTACATTTAAATACTTTATACTGTCTAGAAAATAATTCATGTGTTATTTATTCAAAAAAATTGGATTATAAATGGTAATTATGCATATAAAGTACAAATAATATAGTTCTAAGAATCGTTTCAACATCTTGATCGATTGTGGATTCCTTCTAAGTCATTTGATCACAAGAATCTACATTTAATCTCTTTATACAGTCTAGAATATGATTCGCATGTTATTTATTCTTAAAGAATGGATTATACATGGTAATTACTCATATAAAATGCAAATAATGCAATTCTGAATATCGTTTGAATATTTCGATAGTGTCTGGATTCAGTCTAAGTTATTTGATCACAATAAACTACATTGAAACTCTTTATACTGTCTAGAAAATGATTCATATGCAATTTAATAAAAAAGATTAGCATATACAGGGTAATTACACATATAAAGTGCAAATAATGCAATTATGAGCAATGTTTGAGCATTTCGATCGTTTCTTGATTCATTCCAAGTCATTTAATCACAATAATCTACATTTAAACTCTTTATACTGTCAAAAATATGATTCATGAGTAATTTATGCAAAAATATTGGATTATACATGGAAATTACGCATATAATGTGCAAATAATTCAATTCTGAGCATCGTTTGAGCATTTCGAACGTTTCTGGATTCATTCTAAGTCGTTTGATCACAACAATCTACGTTTCATCTCATTATAGACTCTAGAATAAGATTAGTATATTCTTTATTCGTAAAGATTGTATTATATATGGTAATTACGAACATAAAGAGCAAATAATGCAATTCTGAAAGTCATTTGAGCATTTCGATCGTTTCTGGATTTATTCTAAGTAAATTTTTTTATAATAATCTACATTTAAACTCTTTATACTGTCTACTATATGATTCATGTGTTATTTATGCAACAAGATTGGATTATACATGCTAATTACGCCTATAAAATGCAAATAATGCAATTCTGAATAACTTTTGAGCATTCCGATTGGTTCTTGATTCATTCTATGTCATTTGATCACAATAATCTACATAAAATCTTTATACAGTCTAGAATATTATTCATATGCTATTTATTCAAAAAGATGGGATTATACATGGTAATTACACATATAATGTGCAAATATTGCAATTCTGAGCATTGTTTGAGGATTTCGATTGTTTCTGGATTTATTATAAGTCATTTGATCCCAATAATCTATATTTAAACTTTTTATACTGTCTAGAATATGATTTATATGCTATTTTTTAAAAAAGATTGCATTATACATGGTAATTACGCATATAAAGTTCAAAATAATGCAATTCTCAGCATCGTTTGAGCATTTAAATTGTTTTTGGATTCATTCGAAGTTATTTGATCACAATAATATATATTTATATTCCTTATACAGTCAAGAATATGATTTATATGTTATTTATTCAAAACGATTAGATTATACATGGTAATTATGCATATAAAGTGCAAATAATGCAATTCTGAGCATCGTTTAAGCATTTCGATCATTTTTTATTCATTCGAAGTCATTTGATAACAATATTCTACATTTAAATTCTTTATATTGCCTACAATATAATTCACGTGTTATTTATGCAAAAATATTGTATTATAAATGATAATTACAATTAAAGTGCAAATAATGCTATTCTGAGCTTCATTGGGGCATTTCAATGATTCTGGATTCATTCTAAGTCATTTGATCGCAATAATCTACCTTTAAACTCTTTATACTGTCTACAATATGATACATGTGTTACTTATGCCAAAAGATTTGATTAGGCATGGTAATTATGCACATAAAGTGCAAATAATGCAATTCTGAACATCGTTTGAGCGTTTCCTTCGTTTCTGGATTCATCCTAAGTCGTTTGATTGCAATAACCTGCATTTAATCTCATTATACTGTATAGAAAATAATTCCTATGTTATTTATTCAAAACGATTGGATTATGAATGGTAATTGCACATATAAATTCCAAATAATGCAATTCTTGGTATCGTTTGAGCATTTCGATCTTTTCTGGATTCATTCTAAGTGATTTGATTATAATAATCTACCTTTAAACTCTTTATACTGTCTAGAATATTATTCATACGCTATTTATTCAAAAAGATTAGATTATACATGGTACTTACACATATAAAGTGCAAATAATGCAATTCTGGCATTGTTTGAGAATTTCGATTGTTTCTGGATTCATTATAAGTCATTTGAACCCAACGATCTACATTTAAACTCTTTATACTGTCTATAATATGATTCACATTCTATTTATTCAAAAAGATTGGATTATACAAGGTAATTACGCATATAAACTGCAACTATTGCAGTTGTCAGCATCATTTGTGCATTTCAATTGTTTTTAGATTCATTCTAAGTCATATGATAACAATAATCTACATTTATACTCTTTATACTGTTTAGAATATGATTCACATTCTATTTATTCAAAAAGATTGGATTATATAAGGTAATTACACATATAAAGTGCAAATATTGCAGTTCTCAGCATCATTAGTGCATTTCAATTGTTTTTAGATTCATTCTAAGTCATTTGATAACAATAATCTACATTTAAACTCTTTATAATGTCTAGAATATAATTCACATTCTATTTATTCAAAAATATTTGATTATACAAGGTAATTACGCATATAAAGTGCAAATATTGCAGTTCTCAGCATCATTTGTGCATTTCAATTGTTTTTAGATTCATTTTAAGTCATTTGATAACAATAATCTACATTTAAACTCTTTATACTGTCATCATATGATAACAATATGGTTCATATGCTATTTATTCAAAAATATTGGATTGTACATAGTAATTATCCATATAAAGTGCAAATAATACAATTCTAAGCATCGTTTGAGCATTTTGATTGTTTTTGTATTCATTCCAAGTCATTTGATAACAATAATATACATCTGAACTCTTTATATGTCTACAATACGGTTCACTTGTCATTTATTCAAAAATATTGGATTATAAATGGTAATTACGCTTATAAATTGCAAATAATGCAATTCCGAGCTTCGTTTGAGCATTTCGATCATTCTGTATTCATTCTAAGTTATTTGATCGCAATAATCTACATTTAAACTCAATACTGTCTACAATATGATACATGTGCTATTTATGCAAAAAGATTGGATTATGCATGGTAATTATGCATATAAAGTACGAATAATGCAATTCTGACATTCGTTTAAGTGTTTTCTTTGTTTCTGGATTCATTCTAAGTCGTTTGATCGCAATAACCTACATTTAAACTCTTAATACTGTATAAAAAGAATTCATATGTTATTTATTCAAAAATATTGGATTATAAATGGTTATTATGCATATAAAGTGCAAATAATACAGTTTTAAGCATCGTTTGAGCATTCCAATCGTTTCATGATTCATTCTAAGTCATTTAGTCACAATAATCAACATTTAAACTCTTTATAATGTCAAAAATATGATTCACGAGTAATATATGCAAAAAGATTGGATTATACATGAAAATTACGCATATAATGTGCACATAATGCAATTCTGAGCTTCGTTTGAGCATTTCGAACGTTTCTGGATTCATTCTAAATCATTTGATCACAACAATCTACATTTCATCACATTATACACTCTAGAATAAGATTCTTATATTCTTTATTCGTAAAGATAGTATTATATATAGTAATTACGCATATAAAGTGCAAATAATGCAATTCTCAGCTTCGTTTGAGCATTTGGATCATTCTGGATTCATTCTAAGTCATTTGATCGCAATAATCTACATTTAAACTCTTTATACTGTCTACAATATGAAGCATTTCTATTTATGCAAAAATATTTGATTATGCACTGTAATTACACATATAAATTGCAAATAATGCAATTCTGAGCATCGTTTAAGCGTTTCATTCGTTTCTGGATTCATTCTAAGTCATTTGATCGCAATAACCTACATTTAAACTCTTAATACTGTATAGAAAATAATTCATATGTTATTTATACAAAATGATTGGATTATACATGGTAATTGTGCATATAAAGTCCAAATAACGCAATTCTGTGCATCGTTTTAGCATTTCGATCGTTTCTGGATTCATTGTAAGTCCTTTAATTACAATAATCTATATTTAAACTCTTTATACTATATACAACTTGATTCATGTGTTATTTATGCAACAAGATTGGTACAAGATGATTATGGATATAAAGTGCAAATAATGCAATTCTGAGCATCGTTTGAGCGTTTCCTTCCTTTATAGATTCATTCTGAGTTGTCTGGTCACAATAACTTACATTTAAACTCTTTATACGGTATAGAAAATAATTCATGTGATATTTATTTCAAAAGATAGGATTATATACGGCAATTGCGAATATAAATTCCAAATAATGCAATTTTGTGCATCGTTTTAGCATTTTGATCGTTTCTTGATTCATTCTAAGTCATTTGATCAAAATAATCCACATTTAAACTCTTTATACTGTCTAGAATATTATTCATACAGTATTTATTCAAAGAGATTGGATTATATATGGTTAATTACACATATAAATTGCAAATAATGCAATTCTGGCATCTTTTGAGAATTTTGATTTTTCTAGATTCATTATAAGTCATTTGAACCCAACAATCTATATTTAAATTCTTTATACTGTCTAGAATATGATTCATATGCTATTTATTCAAAAAGATTGGTACATGGTAATTACACATATAAAATGCAAAGATTGCGATTCTCAGCATCATTTGTGCATTTCAATTGCTTTTGAATTTATTCTGAGTTATTTGATTACAATAATCTACATTTAAACTCTTTATACTTTCTAGAATATGATTCATATGAAATTTAATCAATAAGATTGGCTTATACATGGTAATTACGCATATAAAGTGCAAAAAATGTAATTATGAGCATCGTTTGGGAATTTCGATCGTTTCTGGATTCATTCTAAGTCATTTGATCATAATAATCTACATTTAAACTCTTTATACTGTCTAGCATATGATTCGTATGCTATTTATTCAAAAAAATTGGATTATACATGGTAATTATGCTTATAAAGTGCAAATAATGCAATTCTGAGAATCGTTTAAATATTTCGATCATGTTCGGATTCATTCTAAGTCATTTTATCACAATAATCTACATTTGAATCTTTATATGTCTACAATACGGTTTACTTGTTATTTATTAAAAAAATATTTGCTAATAGGTGGTAATTACTCTTGTAAAGTGCAAATAATGCAATTCTGAATTTCGTTTCAGCATTTTGATTATTCTGGATTCATTCTAAGTCATTTGATCGCAATAATCTATATTTAAACTCTTTATACTGTCTACAATATGATACATGTGCTATTTATGCAAAAAGATTGGATTATGTATGGTAATTACGCATATAAAGGCAAATAATGCAATTCTGAGCATCGTTTCGGTGTTTCCTTCGTTTGTGGATTCATTTTATGTCGTTTGATCGCAATAACCTACATTTAAACTCTTAATACTGTATAGAAAATAATTCATATGTATTTATTCAAAAAGATTGGATTATACATTGTAATTGCGCATGTAAAATCCTAATAATTCTACTCTGTGCATCGTTTGAGCATTTCGATCGTTTCTGGATTCATTCTAAGTCCTTTGATCTCAGTAAACTAAATTTAAATTCTTTATACTGTTTATAATATTATTCATATACCATTTATTAAAAAAGATTGGATTATACATGGTAAGTACTCATATAAATTGTAAATAATGCAATTCTGACCATCGTTTGAGTATTTTGATTGTTTCAGTACTCAATCTAAGTCATTTGATCCCAATAATCTACATTTAAACTCCTTATACTGTCTAGAATATGATTCACGTGCAATTTATTCTAAAAGATTGGATTATACAAGGTAATTACGAATATAAAATGAAAACAAAGCAATTCTCAGCATCGTTTGAGTATTTCGATCATTTTTGGATTCATTCTAAGTCATTTGATCAAATAATCTACATTTAAACTCTTTAGACTGTCTACAATATATTCATGTGTTATTTATGCAAAAAAAGATTAGATTATAAATGGTAATTACGCATATAAATTGCAAATAATATAATTCTGACCTTCGTTTAAGCATTTCGATCATTTTTGAATTCATTCTAAGTCTTTTGATCACAATAATGTACATTTAAAATCTTTATCCTATCTAGAATATGATTCATATGCAATTTAAACAAAAACATTGACCTATACTTGGTAATTACGCATATAAAGTGCGAATAATGCAATTCTGAGCATCGTTTGAGCATTTCGATCGTATTTGGATTTATTCTAAGTCATTGATCATAATGATGCACATTTAAACTCTTCATACTGTCTATAATATGATTCATGTGTTGTTTACGCAAAACGATTAGATTATAAATTGTAATTATGCTTATAAAGTGCAAGTAATGCAATTCTGAGTTTCGTTTGAGCATTTCATTCGTTTATGGATTCATTCTAAGTCATTTGATCATAATAATCTACATTTAAACTCTTTATACTGTCTAAAATATGCTTCATGTGTTATTTTTGCAAAAAGATTGGATTATGCATGGCAATTACGCAAATAAGTGCAAATAATGCAATTCTGAGCTTCGTTTGAGCATTTTGATCGTTTCTGGATTGATTCTAAGTCATTTGATCACAATAATCTACATTTAAACTCTTTATACGGTCTATTATATGACTCATGTGTTATTTATTCAAAAAGATTTGATTAATACATGTTCATGACACATATAAAGTGCAAATAATGTAATTCTGAGTTCGTTTGAGCATTTCGATTGTTTCAGCATTCATTCTAAGTCATTTCATTATATTTATACAAATATGATTTGTATGTTCTTTATTCGTAAATATTGGATTATACATGGTTATTACGCATATCAAGTGCAAACAAAAAATTTCTGAGCATCAGTTGAGTATTTCGATAATTTTTGGATTCATTGTAAGTAATTTGATCACAATAATCCACATTTAAACTCTTTATACTGTCTACTATATGATTCATTTGATATTTATTCAAATAGATTTGATTATATATGATAATTACACATATAAAGTGCAAATAATGCAATTATGAGTATCATTTGAGCATTTCAATCATTTATGTATCCATTCTAAATTATTTTATCACAATAATCCACATTTAAACTCTTTATACTGTCCAAACTAAGATTCATATATTGTTTATTTAAAAAGGTTGGATTATACATGGTAATTATTATACACATATAAAGTGCAAATAATGCAATTCTGATTTTAATTTGAGCGTTTCAATCGTTTCTGGATTCATTCTAAGTCATTTCAACTCTTTATATTGTCCAAACTAAGATTCTTATATTGTTTACTCAAAAATATTGGATTATACATGGTAATTACGCATATAAAGTGCAAAATAATGCAATTCTGAGTGTAATTTGAGCATTTCAATCGATTCTGTATTCATTTTAAGTTATTTTATCGCAATAATCTACATCTAAACTCTTTATACTGTCCAAACTAAGATTCATATCTTGTTTATTCAAAAAAGTTGGATTATACATGGTAATTACAAATATAAACTGCAAATAATGCAATTCTGATTTTCATTTGAGCATTTCAATTGTTTTTGGATTTATTCTAAATCATTTCTTCATAATAATCTACATTTAATCTTTATATGTCCAGACTAAGATTCATACTTTTGCTTTTACTGATTTGTTTATTAATATGATGTTACAAGTTTAGTAAATTATTTTTATTAAGGATTTATATAAACGGGTTATTATTTTTTTTATCATTTAGTAGTATTCTGAAATTTTTATGAAATTTATTTATTATGGATAGTATATATTTCAGATAACAGAGTCCAACCTTTATTTAGTTAGTCATTGAATTTTGTTATTTTATTTACTTCACCTTCGTGCTTCCTATTTATAAAGATACCATAAACATATTCTTTTTTTTTTATCCTTATTTAATTTTAGTATAAATTATTAATTAAATTGATTGATTTTTTTATTATTTATTTACTCATCGGTTTAATTGGACTCATTAAGATAATTAATCCTCTTATAAAACTATATTCATTACCTATTTAATGGATCGAATATGAGCTGTGATATCCATACAGGAAACTATCTTTCCCATGATAAGACTGATAAGCTCATAATTATAATTCATTTATTGATTTATTCAATACAATTCCTAATTAACATTGAAGCAATTCGCACATTGCAATTTTTTACTGTTGCAATAATTAAATTTAATAGTTTCCGTAATAATTAAATTGATTTATTAGTAGATGATTTTTAATTTTGATTCAACACAAATTTCACAAATAAAGATTTGGATTCATATTTAATTGTTGAATAGAACTAAATACAGATTAATTTTCAATAATCAGTAGTCATTGATATTATTATAATATTCATGTTTGGATTCATGGTTAAAGATCAATATTCTTTTATTAATATTCCATCAGTAACATTAGATATGCAACTTTATTTGAATAAAAACCTGATTTATATCTTAACAAAGATTCATTAATTAAATTACCTTTACAAATTCGTAAATTTCTCTTTCCGAGATATTAAATTGACATTTCCAACGTCTAACACATTAATAGATGTTTCATTTTTTTTTATAGTCACGTTTCCTCCACTTATAATGTGGTAGGAAGAAAATTAAATATCTATTGGCGCATACAAATTTATTAGCACCACGGTCTAACATCCAATCTTAATTAATTAATTTATTGTTAAGAGAATTTAACTTAATGATAGCTTAGATAATTTTGTTTTATTTAACAATTTTATTATAAATTGATTCATTCTCTCCTCATAGAAAATTAATTCTTCCATTACTCTACTGGTTACATTAATAATAACTATATGAATTCCAAAGAATCTAATAAAATCTGTAATTAATTAAGTTTTATATCTGATCAATAGTTAAATCTCCTTATAGCTTCACATAAGAGATTAATATAATTCACCAAACTTTATTCTGCTCAATTATATCATAACATAATTAAATTATATAATTATACTAAGCAGTTTATTAGCAAACCAAACTTTATAAAAATCCTAACATTAATATTTTAGTATAACCTTAGTTATGAAATTTGGTATATTTGCTTATTAGTGGTCACAAATCAAACAATGTTTCAATTTCAGGTGCAATTTTAATCCAAACAATCAACGATTAATTTCAATTTAAAATTTGCCTCATGTAAAATAAATTTTTTAATACTTACTATTATCGGAATAAGAATATGCTCAAGATTATTGGTGCAAGTTGAAAAACAAAACAGATAATATGAAAAATATCAAAGGAATAAAATGAAGGCCGTTTGGATCGCTTAGGAATTTGAGGAATTTGGGGAAGTTGCAATTCCTAGGAATAAATTTATTGGGAAGTGTGTGATTTTGTGAAGAATTTAGATTGTTTATAATAAATTTATGGTAGGAAGATGAAATTCCCCAAAATCCTATGGGGATCCAAACGGCCCCAGAAGGAATAAAGTTATCTGAATCGCACTAGGCGCTATCCTTAAGCGTATTACGTCTCAATGTGTGACAGGAACCACAACCAAGATAGTTCGGGGTTATCACCTTTTAGGGCACGACTATGAAGGTGACTGATGAAAGCCTCCAAAAATATCTAGCAGAATAACCAAATCGGGATTCAGAATATCAAATATTATCAATAGGAATATAAGAAATTGGACAAGCTGTAGAGCTATTTTTTGTATATCTCTTATCCACGAAATGGCTGTATTTATAGAGTTGTTTAGTTAATGCCAAATGAGATAGGCTAAAATCAGCCACGACTGACGGATGGATCCGTCAGCTGCGATTATATCTCAACTTTCGAGTTTCTAATGGTTAATCTGAACCATTCAATGTGTTCTCCATATTGAAATCTCATTGGATACCAAATTTTACATTTTTCTGATTTTATTTACTATTTTTGTGAGATTTTTAAAAATCATAGTTATTGAAGGGTCCAGAATTGTTTAGATTAAGAATCTTGTAAAATACCAAATAAATACTAAAAAAAATCAGAAAAATGTAAAATTTTGTCTCCAAGGAGATTTAAATATGGAGAACACATTGAATGGTTCGGATTGACTGTTAGAATCTCGAAAATTGAGGTTTGATCGTAGTTGACGGTCTCATTCGTTAGTCGTGACTGATTTTAACCTATCTCACGGGAAATACATCATTAAATATTCAAGATTTATTTGGCCAACGGTAAGAAATTGATGAAGAATATATGCATTGATTTGCCAAATATATTAAACGGTAAAATATTTATTAAGCATTAATTAATTTTGTTTTTTCGTTGGAGTCCATTGATGTACCTGTTACTAAAATTTTTAATGGGGCCGTTTGGATCGCTTAGGAATTTGAGAAATTTGGGAAAGTTGCAATTCCTAGGAATAAATTTATTGGGAAGTGTGTGATTTTGTGAAGAATTTAGATTGTTTATAATAAATTTATGGTAGGAAGATGAAATTCCCCAAAATCCTATGGGAATCCAAACGACCCCAATAAATATTTGGCTGCTTGAAATAGCTAAATTCTGGCTGCCGAGGATGTGATCCTCTCCGCGACACCTTTTACTTTTGGATTAAAGTCCGCCAATATCCGAGTTGACCTGAAGTTTAAAGCAATGTTTTCAATACCGGACCGGATACCGGAAATTTCCGGTAATACCGGATTTCGGATCCTGATCCGGTATGAAATTGTCTTAAAACCGTCCTCTTTATTTACCGGGAAATACCGGTCAAATACCGGAAATATCGGAAATTTCCAGCATCCGGTTTCCTATTCCAAGGTTATGGCTTGCATTTCTCACTCACGGAGACCGAGAAAAATTGTTGTTTACATGAATAAAGATGCAGCAACAGACTTTTTTTGAAACATTAACCTATGGTCCCTACATCCACTTTTTTTGAAACATTAACCTATGGTCCCTACATCCACGTGCAGAAGCATATAATAATATGAATATTAAGTTGAAAATTAAATGAATCCAACCCAAGCAAATGGTGTGGCAAGCAATGAGCTTACCAGCTGGACTAACAGGCCACATTTGTCTATGGCGCATGTAGAATTTATATATTTATTCAAATTAGTAGTTACCGGTTTTTACCAACACAAACCGGTAAAACCGGTAATACCGCTTACCGCCATCCTCGCCGGTTTGATGGCCGGTAGGGTATTAAAAACATTGGTTTAAAGTCTTCAACAAATTGCAAACTTGTGAGCTGATTGGACTTATTTTTCTACTGCACCGCGCCGCGCCCAAGATGAGAGCCGACACGGGGCAATGCGGCTTAGAAGTAAGCCGACACGCCGCAACGGGAACGCATGACGGCTTAGCGCGCCGCCTCCTCTCCACCTGTCTTCCCTTCATCGGGCTCCACCTCCTCCCTTTCCATCGCCTCTGTTCATCTCTCCTTTATTGAACTCCCATCTCATTTCAAGGTGAACCGCTTCTTTCAGGTTCTGATTTTTTTTCGTTCTTTCTTTCTTTCTGAGAAATGCGATTTTCCCACCCAAGTTGTATTTGTTATTAGTATTATTATTGCAATTGGATGGCGATTAAGAAGCACCCACAAAATTTGTATTAGATCCAAACGGTTCCAAGCAAATTACTATTAGCTAATTAATTTGTTGGTCCAATAAAAAAAGGACTCGCTATAATTTAGTGAAGAAACACCCAGTGTTTTCATCAATGTATGTGTCGATCTTACCAAGGTACTATACTGTTCTGACTTCTTTACATCAATTAAGCTGTGAGTCTGCAGATTTTAGTCTATATTACTCGGTAACAGTTGAAGGGTTGATGCTTGTTTGTCAACTGTTGATACTTGAGCAAGTGAGGGTTATATCATGTAGTAGAATTTCAAATATTAATCAGTGCTTGTAATAGAAATTGACTCTTTTCGGGAGTAAAATCTTTTAAGTACCATCATACTTTGTGTCGACATCTTTTATCATTTTCTTGCCAATAACATGTCATCAGTAATGTTGCCATAGAGATAATCTTGTGCAATACAATACAATACAATACAATACAAACAATTAAGTTCTGAAAAAAGGAAAATTTACTGGAACTTGAAGCCTTTCATAATAAACCTTTTGAGCTAGGTTTTACTTTTTTCTTTATTTCAGATACGTTGCGGAAAGAGACGGCACTGGGATGATAAATTGATAACAACTTACTGACAGAAAGAATCAGCAATACTGATAAAACCTTTTTTCTATGTTGTGTCAACTTGAGTTGTTTTTAATCTAGGGAGATAACATAATGGGGCACATTTTATATTTTTCCTTATCTGGTTGCAGGTCTTTTAAGAAGAGGGATAGGGTATGAGAAAACAGGGAGCTCTAGTGTTGGATACCAACTAATCCAATAACAACCAATCTAATTTTATTATAAATTAAAATTTTATTGTATTTGATACTATTCATGCACTATCTGCTAGTTTCTGAATATGTTTTGCTTGTTAGTGCTTAAGCTCTTGAGGTTGTGCTGGGAAATATGCCACTTGAGATGAGCTCCCTTTCTTTAGATTTTTGAAACATTATTCTTGATTGTTTTGTTACTACTGAGTACTGGCATTGCACAATTCGATGGTTGGGAATTTTTTTTTTTTGGGTTGTAATTAGAGAGAATCAGATTAGTAATACAACTTTTATGTTGGTTTTTGGTTGAAACAGCAAGTACTGAAAGGATGTTTTGTTTTTCTTATAGGCTACATACACCGAATATATATGAAAATGTTATTGGGCTGTTTCAATTTGGTCCTGATTCTCTGTGTTTATAGAGGCTAGATAATTTCTGCACTCGTGTAAATTATAGAAATTTGGGCCGTATCCTGGTTAAACATTTCAACTTAGCATGCCCTCTTTACATTGAAGAATTACTTCGATAATATTTCTCAATTCAGTTTAAATACAATAAACAAAGTATAACTGTATTTTCCTACCAATTATATTTTATATAATTTATTATTGTGTTCAAAATATATTTTATATCATTAAAATATTGTTTGATGAAGACCGATATTACTTAATTTTCCATTGGAAAAATTCAAATGTATAGAAAAACATACCAATTTAGCGCGCACACGTATGTGCTCTTTCTTCTTCCGAAAAGAGATAAATATGCCTACGGGCTCATAGTAGGAAAAAAAAAAGCGTTTTCTAGGATATCTTTTAGACGTGTGAGGTGTGACGCATATACGACACAACAAACCTGTTACCTGTCTGCTAATATTTTGGGTTGTTCCATCATTGCCCTGCAAGAAAGTTTGGATTTTTATCATTTCTGCAAGGCCCTTTGCGGCTAGCTGCTCAATTTAAATCAAACAGTATCGTTTTTTTTTTCATTTGATAATGTATATATTGTTATAATTAATATTATTAATTATAATTAATGTGTCCTATATTATTAAATATAAGCCAAGTTCATTTATGAAAATTACTTGAAGGTGCATTAGATTTTGATAGAAAATTTAATAGACCATATTCATTAAAATTCTGATCCCTTTAATTGTCTTAGTCTATTTAATCTTCATTTCTGACATTAAGAAGCACCTTTTGGCAAAATTTCGTCCAACTCAGAAAATAGGCAGAAAAGAGTGAAAATCCATTACCATCATTCTGACTAAGGAGAAATTAAAGAAGTGAATTTTCGCATAAATGTCATGCCTTCTCTCCAAAACTGTGAGTTTTATTTTACGATTTGTTGATTTTATATGAAATACATGATCATTTGGGCAATTTCTAAAATATTATAATGAGTATAATATTTAAAATTCAAATTCTAACATAATTTTTTTTTTGAAAAGAAATTCTAACATATATATATATATATTTTAAATTATTGTCTGAACATATATACTAGAACAGCAGTGTAGTATTGAGTTTTCTTTTTCTGTGTTATAGTGTTCAATTCCACTGTTAATTATTTCCAAAGCTGTAACGCGACGTGCTGTCCATTTCACAATGATCCAGCAAATCCAAAGCAGTCCTACCAATAACTTTTTAAAGACACTGTTCTGGACAAAGAAACCTCAGCTTCTTTTTTGAGTTGCACCATTCATTGGGAAATCCCAAACACCCTTCAGCTTTAACACAGTGGCCCTGAAAGGCTACCTGAACAGTAATAATGTTCCTTGAGCAACTTGCAATTATTGGCTCTATATCATTGTCATAATTTGGTACAGATTCGGTAGTGAATTCTCAATGTTTACAATAATTTATACTTTGGAGAAAAGTACTTTGATCAGAAACTTTAGAAGAACATTTAAAATATACATGTTGTTACCAGAAACATTTGGATATTTTTAATTTTGCCAACAAATTAAAAAATGTTTGTGCCCCACGAGTGCACAAAATACAAATGTCCGCATGCGATTTGTAAAGAACATCCCGGATTTGCATTAAAAACTTAGTTTAGAGATAGTTTATATAAGTGAACTTGCTAGTTAATAAGTGTGGAGAAAATGAGGTGTGTGGCTCGGTCCGAGTTGGGCTGAACTCGGACCGAGTTGAACCACACCTCTTTGGCTCGGTCCGAGTTGGCCTGAACTCGGTCCGATTTGGACCTTCTGAATTTCCTTTTTATGATTAATGCATATATGGAAATGTAATAAAAGCAAATATTAGCCTACCTATTATAAAGGAGGCGCCTCTCTCTTCCTTTCTGATCTATCTTCTTCCCCAATTCTCCCTTGTACTCCATTATTATTGAAAAGAAATAAAAAAGTGATGGTGTGTGCGCGTGTGGATGTAGGTACGATTTCGTACTGAACCACGTTAAATATTGTGTCTTTCTGTGATTGTTCTTTAAGTTTTCATGGTATCAGAGCGGTAGATCTTGACTACTGTGTGTTTTTTTCTCCCTGTGCGAGTTACTGCACAGTTGCTACTTCTTCTCTGTGCGAATTACTGCACAGATCTTACCGAAACCTCAACCAGAACCTTTAATACCCCTCACCACGATCTAAACCATGAGTACCCCTGATGATTCACTCCCTAAAACCCCTATCCCTAATCGTCAACCACTAGATCCGATGACCCTTATTCAAAGCTTGAATAACACCTTGTCGCAATTGCTTACACAACCGAGACCTCCATCAAACACTCAAAGCCAAGAGGGGTTCACCTCCACGATGTCGATCAAGTTAGATGGGTCGAACTTCTACCTCTCGTCGCAGATGCTGCAGATGAAACTCAACGGGCGAGATAGATTGGGTCACCTTGATGGGTCAACTCGGCCAAAACCTTCAGACAAGGAAGCTTATAAACGATGGTCGGTGATGGATTCTCAGGTGAAAGATTTCATGATTAACTCTATGGACTTATCACTAATAGATACCTTCTTACCTTACTCTACTGCACAAGAGGTATGGGATGCAGTCAACACCTCTTACTTTGATGGTAGTGATTTGTCTCAAATTCTGGATCTCAAAAGAAAAATTAGTAAAGTCAAACAAAATGGTGAATTGGTCCAGAATTTTTACAGTACTCTACAAGGGTTATGGAAGGAATTAGACACTCGTAGACCTAATCCTATGGAATGTCATCATGATATTGAAAAGTACCAGAAATTGGTTCAAGAAGATAGGGTACTGACTTTTTTAGATGGTTTAGATGATAAATTGGATCTGATCAGGGCTAGTGTTCTCCAAATTAATCCCCTCCCTACCGTAGAAGAGGCATTTGCCTTGGTAAGGAAGGAGGAAAGGCGACAAATTGTCATGTTGAATGGGGGTGAAGTTGGGGACAGTTCCTTGACTATGGTGGCAAAAACTCAAACCTTGAACCTCCATAAGTCTAACTATCCTCCAAAACCAAACAACAAAAAACCCGTACCACCTGGCGGGTGTACCCATTGTAAAAACCCAAAGCACTCTGTGGAGCAGTGTTTCAAATTGATTGGTTATCCAGACTGGTTGGAGGAGAATAAGAAAAAAAGGCAAGGGAAAGCACATATGACGGAAGCCCAGGCCACAGAAGTAAAGACCCTACCAGCTGCAAATTTGGCCAATTTAAGTTCTGGAACACTGTCTATTTTGCCCCCTATCGAGAGGAATGAAGGTAAAGTTTTTTCATTAAACACTTCTAGTACTGACTGTTCTTGGATTATTGATTCAGGGGCAACTAATCACATGACCTACAACAGGGAAGACTTGGTAAGAAAATCTGTTCCAAGAAGAAATAAGATTGTTACTGCAAATGGAGAAGTTTATCCAGTCACAGGGGCTGGAGAAGTTCAATTTTTCTCATCCTTAACTCTTTCAAATACACTCTTGGTTCCTTCTCTTTCATCCAAACTCTTGTCTGTAGGACAGTTATGTGAAGACCTAAATTGTGTAGTACTCATGTATCCTAGATTTTGTCTTTTTCAGGACCTCTTGATGAAGGAAATTCTTGGTCGTGGTACTAGAAGAGGAGGACTGTATCATTTAGAAGACTTGGCTGCTGGACAGGCACATTTATCTGCTGGTTTACACTCAAGTAGGAAGTCTTCTATTTGGATATGGCATAGGCGATTGGATCATCCATCTTTTGGGTACCTAAGAAAACTTTATCCTAGTTTATTTTCTGGTTTTGAGAATGAGATATTTGATTGTGATGTGTGTATCAAATCTAAGAGCCATCGATCTCATTTTGGAAAAATTTTGGATGATGATAATAATAATAGAGTTCCTTTTGATTTGATTCACTCTGATGTTTGGGGACCTTCCCCGGTTGACTCTCTAGTAGGAAATAGATGGTTTATCTTATTTGTTGATGATAGTAATAGAATGACTTGGGTTAATGTGGTAAAACAGAAATCTGATGTGCCACTTGCCATTACTTCCTTCATTACCATGGTGAAAAATCAGTTTGATAAGAATGTCAAGGTTTTTAGGAGTGATAATGGCAAGGAATTTGTCAACAAAACACTAGGAGAGTTCTTAAAAACCAATGGGATTATACATGAAACTAGCTATATAGGTACACCTCAACAGAATGGTAGGGCAGAGCGTAAGAATAGGCAAATTCTAGAAATGACTAGAGCAATGATGTTAGAAAATAATGTTCCTCATTCTTATTGGGATCATGCCGTTACCTCATCGGTGTATTTGATTAATAGATTACCTTCTGCTGCTCTTAAATTTCAAACACCATTGCAAAAACTCTCAGCCTACCATGTGATTCCTTCAGTACTCAATATCCCACCCAAAGTGTTTGGCTGCGTAGCCTATGTCCACATACAAAAACATCTGCGCTCAAAACTTGATCCGTGTGCTGAAAAATGTGTGCTCATAGGCTATAGGTGCATGAATCCATCCTCTAGAAAAGTCTATACCACAATGGATGTGACATTTATTGAAAATGAAGGGTATTTCTGTAAAAACCAGACTCATTCTCAGGGGGAGAGTGTGATAGACAATGAACTCTCGTTCGATGCAGTGAGAAATGATGTTTTTGGTTCGAAATCTGAGATTTTCCCAAATGAACATGTTCAACTCGGTCCGAGTTCGACTCATCTCGGTCTGAGTTCAACCCATCTCGGTCCGAGTTTAGATCATCTCGGTCCGAGTTCGACCCATCTTGGTCCGAGTTCGACTCATCTCGGTCCGAGTTCAACTGAATGTGAGCATTTGAATCTAGAAATGGACCCACTGGTTAACTCGGGTCCATCTGAAGAAAGTTTGGAAAGTGAAGATGAAGAAATGATACAGTCTCCTACTTCACCACATGATCAATTTCCTGAGTCAGAGGTAAGTATTTCTGAACCTGTTACTACTAATCATGGTTATCAGTTACCTTTCAGAATCAACAGAGGCAGGCCACCTAAAAGATACAGACCAGATGAGAGTGGTGAAGGTAGGTATGCAATGGCAAATTTCATGACTATGTCTCACATGCCAGAATCTGTGAAGGAATTTGAAAGAACTCTTGCATCAGTTCACATTCCAAACAACCTAAATGAAGCCCTTGCTGATAAAAAATGGGTAGATGCAATGAAGACAGAAATGGATGCTCTTGAGGAGAATAATACTTGGGAATTGGTGGACAGACCAAGAGATAGAAAAACAGTAGGTTGTAGGTGGATATTTACAGTAAAATGTGGTTCCAGTGGAGAAATTGATAGGTATAAAACTCGGCTGGTTGCAAAAGGCTACTCTCAGACTTATGGAGTAGATTATCAGGAGACATTTTCACCAGTAGCCAAACTTAATACAGTCAGAATACTTTTGTCCATTGCAGCAAATCAGAACTGGCCATTGCATCAGTTCGATGTGAAGAATGCATTTCTTCATGGTGACATAGATGAGGAGATTTATATGGATATTCCACCAGGATATAGTCACTCAAGTAACCGTTCACTTGTATGCAGATTGAAGAAGGCACTATATGGTTTGAAACAATCCCCAAGAGGTTGGTTTGGTAGATTTTGCAGTGCCATGAAAGGATATGGATATACCCAAAGTGATGCAGATCATACCTTGTTCTTTTGTAAGAATAAGGAAAAAGTTGTGATTTTAATTATATATGTTGATGACATGATAATCACAGGAAATGATGCTGAAGGAATTCAAGGCCTTGAGAAGAAACTTTCCCAAGAATTTGAAATGAAGTATTTTCTAGGAATTGAAGTTACACGCAGCAATGAAGGTATATCTTTATCTCAGAGAAAGTATGTACTAGACTTACTAGCTGAAACAGGTATGTTGGATTGCAAACCTGTAGACACACCAACCAAACAGAACAACAAGCTAGGAATTTTCCCTGATCAGGTACCAACCAATAAGGAACAATATCAAAGATTGGTAGGAAGACTTATCTACTTGTCACACACTCGACCTGATATTGTCTATGCCGTGTCTGTGGTAAGTCAGTTTATGCATAATCCCAGTGAACACCACATGGAGGCTGTTATGTGGATTCTAAGATATCTCAAGGGATCTTCAGAACGAGGTATTTTTTTCAAAAGAAATGGACATTTTCAAGTTCACGGATATACAGACTCTGACTGGGCAGGAGATGTAACTGATAGAAAGTCTACATCTGGGTACTTCACTTTTGTTGGTGGCAATTTGGTTACTTGGAGAAGTAAGAAGCAGAAGGTAGTGGCATTGTCAAGTACTGAAGCTGAGTTTAGAGGAATTGCTAAGGGACTGCAAGAGTTACTGTGGATTAAAAGGGTACTCAAGGATCTTGGCTTCTATGAATGTGAAGAAATGAAACTGTTTTGTGATAACAAGGCTGCCATTGCTATATCACAGAATCCGGTGCAGCATGATAGGACCAAGCACATTGAAGTAGATCGACATTTTATCCGACATAACATTGAAGAAGGAGTAATTAGCATTCCTCATGTAAGAACGGAAGAGCAACTTGCAGACATACTAACCAAGGGTGTGTCTAGTACTATTTTTCATGAAGCAATTGACAAGTTGGACATGCGAAATATCTATCTGCCAACTTGAGGGGGAGTGTGGAGAAAATGAGGTGTGTGGCTCGGTCCGAGTTGGGCTGAACTCGGACCGAGTTGAACCACACCCCTTTGGCTCGGTCCGAGTTGGCCTGAACTCGGTCCGAGTTGGACCTTCTGAATTTCCTTTTTATGATTAATGCATATATAGAAATGTAATAAAAAGAAATATTAGCCTACCTATTATAAAGAAGGCGCCTCTCTCTTCCTTTCTGATCTATCTTCTTCCTCAATTCTCCCTTGTACTCCATTATAATTGAAAAGAAATAAAAAAGTGATGGTGTGTGTGCGTGTGGATGTAGGTACGATTTCGTATTGAACCACGTTAAATACTGTGTCTTTCTGTGATTGTTCTTTAAGTTTTCAATAAGGAACATGCAACATCACAGACCTTGAGAATTTTTGCAATTTGTTATTGTAAGGTGCAGCTAGCATCTATCGTACACAAGCAAGAAATTCACTGCCATTCCCAAAAGCAGGATATAAATTGCTACTTAATTATGTGTGCGAATGACCGTCATTCATGGTGCATTTAGTCTATTATAAGAGTGAGCAAAAATTTTGTAACTCGTGAGCTAACTCGAACTCGATTAAGAAGAAAATTCGATTGTAACTCTAGCCAACGGAATTCGAGTTGGAAAAATTCGAGCTAAACTAACTCAGTTGGTTGAGAGTCGAGTTTGAAAAGAGCTCAACTCACCAGAATTTCGTTTTTTTGCGTCAGAGCGCTAACGTATTAGGGTCCCTAAATTAAGTAGGGACGCAAAAAAAAAGCAGGCGGAGGACTTTTAGAAGGCGTCAGTAGGCCGACGCGTATTAGTTTGGACGCATAAATATTCTAAAGAGGGACGCTCTCAAGTTCTGTGTAGGGACGCAAATATTATGAATGCAATTGACATCGGTATACCGACACATATAAGTAGAGATCCATTATGATATGGGAATCAAACCAAGAAGGACTGGTTATCATGCAAAACCTCAATGATTGGATAAAGTGACCACTTTTGTTAAAAAGACTTTATGTATTTATTTATTTATATTTATTATTTTTATTCTAGACTCTTCATTAACATAAAATTATGTGCATATTTGGCTTAGCGTTAAGCCTGTAATATAGAAAGAAATAATTATTATGACTTATGAAAATTTATAATCAAAATAAGTGGATCCTTCTGCTTTCATCTTTCCTGTAATGCAATACTTTACTTACAAAAAGTATTTACTATACTAACTCTAGTTGAAGTTTTGATATTCAGATTCTTTTGTGTTTTTGATGCTTAGAATACTGCAAATATACATTTATTGGACATAATTCCCTTATTAAATGTGTTTCCTTCTCTCTCTTTTTTTTTTTTTGAATGTAGGCCCAATGGGCCACGGTCCAAAGACCTAAACCGAAACTAAAAACCCAATGTTTCCTTCTCTGACGTTGACAGAATGACAGGTGGCATTTTCTGAGTGGTTATTTTCAAGCGTTAAAGGATCATGGATCATGGTCATGAATAGGCGGTTCATGGAGTGTTGGATTATGGTCATGAATGGCTATCGATCTTCAATCTTTTTCCCAAACAAATTGGCGCTGAACATTTAAAAAAAATTATTTCTAATGGCGCCAGTTTCTCCCTCCAAAATTAGTAACCATGTTTTTGTCCGCACCATTTAATGAAAAGTAATGGCCCATGACTCCATGAGCAAGTTCTTTAAAAAAAAATTAATGAAATGAAATCTATTTAAGAGATAGTTAAAGAAAGAAATAAGCAAACTACTCTCCTATTTGATCTCCCACCACCCGTCCCCTCTACTGTATGCATGAATTCCATAAAAACATTTCACAAAATCTAATATAATTGTAACCGAATTATTTGCACATGACATATAAATATAATTACTGCCAAGAAGCATCATAAATACAAAATTATTGTCATAAAATATATAAAGGTAATTTTTAGTAGTCTGGGCAAATAAAAGTCATTTAAAATAATATTAGAGTCAAATATGTTTGACAATACTCATTAAACAATTTTTAATTGAACTGAACAATTTATTTTCTTTCTATAAAAGAATTATTTTTACGAGTAAGTTTCAGTATTATTAATTAATAATTTTAATATTTTAACATATGAAGTAGAATAATACATTGAAATCTATTTGTAAATATGAAATATGATACTAATATAGTTAATTTAAAGATTAATTAGTATATGTTTTATTTCCAATTATGGGCTATATGTTGACATTTAAAATATATATTGATTATATAATGTTGTTAATTTTTATTTTTTTCTTTTGAAAAATTAATAACGTGTAACTATAAAGAGAATTCCTAGAATCAAATAGATTTGAAGGATGGATATGTTAAACCAAATTAAATTTCAATCTAGAAAATTCAAATAATCAATTCAAACTATTTTTTCTAATTATTATTATAAAATTTTAATGGAGATAAAATATTAAATATTTTTTAACTTTATATTTTTAAATTTTAAAAACTGATTGTCATTGAAGATCTATTAATGATCGAGAATGTTTTAAAATTCGTGAAAAATAATAAAAAAATTTGAAAAAAAATATAAAATTTTCTCTCTGGTGAGATTCCAATATAAACATTAAATTGAGTAGTTTGGAAAGATAACTTAATTTTTTTGTGTAGTGATATCCGATATAACTATTTTTAAACCAACAACCAAGATCCTCTTATGTTAACATGCTTGTAAAAGTCACTAAACAAAGTATATTTTGATTAAAAAATGACTTAAGTTATTTATTTATTCCATTATTTTTTATTTTACATTGAAGTAATATCAACTCTCTTAATGACTTTCACTTACCCAAAAAATAATTATAAATAAATCCTATTACACAAAATGGCAGACTATTTGCTTTGTATTATAAAGTATAATCGTACATATATAGAAAAGCATGACAGTTATATTCCCATCAACGAGATATTTTTAATGAATTTAACTTAAAAATCAATTGTCAATGAAATAATTACGCGGGAGCATGAAAAATTATACGAGCAAAAAATTTCATTCACTGGATAATGGAAAGTCTTGGCGCGATTTCCACAAAATATTCCTACAATTTTTTCAAATTTGTAGTCTATTGGAAATCCGGCTTCATATGATCACAAAAGTTTGCCACATTTTTATTTCCCTCCCAAAATTTCCTAAAATCTAAATTTCCCCCTTTCACGTTCTATTGATCCTTAATTTTTTTTTCATAGACTTTGCCCTAGCCGCCTCTTTCTCTGTAACTCTATAATCTTTTTCTCCATAATATGCGCCAAAATAAATTCCCTATAATCTTTCCCCCCCTATTTTCTACGACATTTTGGAGGGAACATTGGCGCAAAAAATATCTCTGAATTTTACTAGTACCGAAATTTCCTATATAATTTATTGTATTATTATAATTATATATATGTACATAAGAAACAATATGTATAAGAATGTGTTTATATTATTTAAATTTATCAATTTGACCAAATATCTGTCTATAATTTGTACATATGTATTTTTTTTATTTTGTATATGCATTTTTAAAATTTGATAATACATCTAAATATTAAGGAATGTCGAAGTTGATGGTCTTTTTTTTTTTACAATTAGTTGATGGTCTTCTTTAAAATTATTTGTTGATATAAAGAAAGAGGAGGTTCTCGTGCCAGAACTTAAAGTGTTATCAAATGTCACAACTTCACTTTTCATCAATAATTAAAATTTCTAAATTTATATATTGAATCCAAACCGTTGATCTTGTACAATTAAACGAGCGATGTGTTTTCATATAAGTTTTATTAAATTTGGACTTCAATTTGATATTTGATCAAGATGTTAAAAAATGAACGATTCTTGTTAATTATGACAGATTAATTGTAATACGTTCATGATTTGAACCTCTTGATCAAATATCAAATCAACTCTAAATTTAATAAACTTATATGGAAATACATCGCTCGTTAAGTTATACACATTTGGATTCAAATTTAAATTAAAAAAATTTTAATTATTCATGAAAAGTAAAATTGTGGCATTTGGTGACACTCTAAAGTCGTGGCACTGGAACCTTTCTCATAAAAAAATAGTTATTGACAAATTGTAAAAGTACAATTACCAATTCAAATAGCTCAATGTGGTCATTACATTGAAGTTTTCTCGCCGACCAATTTCAAACAACTCACGGTTTCAAATTCAAATCATGTCAACATGATTGTGTTTGACGCGACACATCGATGGGTCATCGATGGTGAGTCATCGATTTGTCATGTCAAACATGATTATGTCATATTGTTTATTTGTATTTGCAATCTTTGTGAGCGAATAGATTGAAAATGCAAATTAAAACATCATTAGGTCTTTTTTAAATAATGTTTTGTCTTATTGAAACGCATTTTTCCTTTCTCACGCATTTTTCAACCATATTTCAATTCAACTACAATGCTGACATGCGTGTATTTTTTGAATTGTTATTTTTATATGCCATTATGAATATATATTATTAATTTTAATATGCTAATTAAAATACGTCAAATATAAGTATAATGCTAATTAACTTTAAAATAACAACAACAACAACAACAACATATCTATATTAATATAGATATGTATGAACAATTGAACACATAAAATTGACAAGGTGAACATATTAATGATCAAAGTGAACACATACAAACAAATAAGTTTAATATGAATATAAAAATCTGAACAGAGATGACAAAACTTGTTTGTTTTTATGTGTTCATTTTGATTATATATATATTAAAAAAGTATATTTTCAAGTAAAACACATTAATTGAATTTAACATGGATAGAAGAATTTTCATTCCAAAATTTTAATTAAAAATATATATTTTATCATACAATTTTGAAAATATTATTCCAAATTGTTTCCCTCAACACGACAATATCTATACATACAATACAAAAGATATATAAATTTACCTTTATTATAATTATTTTATTATTGTTCATGTCAATTAATGATAAAATATATTATCATCTTTTATTTGATTTTTCGTCATTATTTTTTTCTTAAGTCTTTTTGGCCTCCCTCATAAATTTTTTTATGAAAAATTTCAATCATTTTCAAATTCCGCCAAAAATTTCAACTCAAGAAGTTGAACTTAAAAACATTTTTCAGAAATTTTATTTTCCTCTCTTATTTAAAGATTTTCGACCGCCAACCCTTAATTTTTTTCTATCCAAAATCCTAGATCTCTGCCACCCATTTTCTTTTCTTGAAGTCACCCTAGATCCGACGGCTCCAATCGCCTCTCTAGGAAAGCCAGTAAAAGAGGGTTATCGTTCTCTCTCTCTTCTCTCTCAAGGGATCTCTACATACTGGTCTAGGATATTTCAATGGCGGCCGCCTGCATATCGTTCTCTCGCCTCCTCTACTGCAATGGCGACCGCATCTAGGGGCCGAGCTCTCCTATCTCGACTCTTTCAATCCTCTCTAAACCTTATCCCCAATCCTCTCTCCCCAAATCCCCAAATGGCGACCGCATCTATTCTCAGAATTTCTCCGCAGATCCGCTTCCAGATTACGAATCCAAATATGGAGACGGCGCCAATCAGATCATAGAGGTGAAGTCAGGAGTGATGGCGCCTGATTCGAGGCGAACTGGAGCTATCGGGATCAAGTGTGGCATGACTGCGTTGTGGGACAAGTGGGGTGAGAGAATTCCTATCACTGTGCTTTGGTTGGATGATAATGTTGTAACTCAGGTCAAAACTGTCGAGAAAGATGAGTTTTTCGCACTTCAGGTGAATTATTATTGTGAGGCTAGTCTTTTGGATCTTATTTTATATTTATACTCTCATCATTTTTGTAATATTTCGAGTTTGTGTACAAAATAGTTGGCTGAAATTGCTTTCCACTGTGAATTAGATGAGCAAATGCGATGTAGATACTCTCATTCATCAACATTACAAAACAAAAATAAGTATAGCTAAAGCATCAATGGTGAAAACTATACAAAAAAAAATACACATTCAGTGCCATGTTATAAATGATTGTATGGTACCGCTGTGTTTTGCCAAGAGTTTAAACATCAACTATAATATTAAAATTAGATTGTTCTTACTTCTTATCTGTTGCACACAATTGTCGAGGCCTTTGTAATTTATCTGGAAAAATAATAGTAATGTAATCCATCAATTGTACTTTTCATTTCTCTGAAGGTGGGGGCTGGCCAGAAGAAGGAGAAGCATCTAACAAAACTAGAATTGGGACACTTCAGAGCAATAGGAGTGCCATTGAAGTGCAAGCTCAAGGAGTTCCCTGTTACTGAGGATGCTCTCCTCCCTGTCAGCACACCAATCTCTGTTTGTCATTTTCTCCCTGGCCAGTATGTTGATGCACGGCCATCTCCCGCGGCAAAGATTTCCAAGTGCATATGCTCCAAGCGGTTGCTAAATCGGTCAAACCGCTGCGCGCCCGCCGCCGTTGAAGTTGGAGGTCAAGGAGGATGACGAGGTCGATGACGGCAAGAAGTGCGTCACCATCTTCTTCGGTACACGGACTGGTACGGCCGAGGGTTTTGCTAAGGTAAAACTCATTGTAAATGTCCACTTGATATTTCCGATTTCAAATTTCTACCTTACATCTCCACTCCTCGTGTATATACTTACTTTTCACTTTAATTATATAAATTAATTACCCTGCAATTTTATTCAAAAATATTGAACAAGATCAGGTACAGAAGTTTGGGTGGTACCTTCTTTAAATTTCACAATTTTTAAAGAACATGCGCAGTTATGACAATATGGATACTTTGAGACTAGTAACCAAATCGCTTGACTTCCGCTAGTTAGTTTTGATAATTGCTTGACTTACACTGTCTATCAATTACTGGTAACCAAATTGGTAGGTAAAATATGGTGACAGTGTTCAATTAATCAGCAGATATGAGCTATGAATATTATATGATAGTCTTTTTTAGTAAGATACCATACTAGATAATACATACTTATCTCGTACTGTCCTGACCATTATTATATTTTTTTATTTTTTGTACCTTTGTTTGTTTGCCTATGTCTATGTATCAATCAAATTGAAGTAACTTGTGTCTTCTTAGTAAACATTTTGTGACATTTTCAAACTATGATTGTATGGTTTTGTTTCTTGTTCATTTAAATGATGCTTTTATGTTATTGGTGATTTTAATCTGCTAGGAGAGGATCGCTCAGGAACCATCTCTCAGGAAACTTTTGGCGAGATCGTGAAGGAGAAAATCGACTATCTCTACGTGGATCCTGATTCCTGATGTAGCCTTACAAGAATGCTATTCAAACCCTAACGCTTCAAGGCGTCGATCTATCTGGTGAGACAATAACAACTCTTTGTGTTCTCGATTTAGATCTCTTCACTGTATCTTCTGCTGATCTGTGATTTTTTTAAAATTTTATTTCCTTCCAAATGTACTTTGAATTGAGATTTATTTCTCTTGATGTAGAAATTTGGTATTGTTAATTAATGATGATAGAAACCTGTGAGTTTAGAGCACGCATTCTTTCTCTTATGTCTTTGTGCAAATAAACTTGAGACAAGCATGTCTTACAATTGGTTAATGAAATGTCCTTACAGATTAACAAAAATCAAGGTAGATGATCTAGTTTCTTTGTTAGGCTAATGGATGATGGCATAACAAACCAAACTGATGTGTAAATCCACCTGCATTTTTTCAAAAGGTTTAATTAAATTTTCTACTTTCTCTTGTGTCACTGAGATATGGATCTCTAAGGGTACACAACAGCACCTAGTCATAACCTTGTGTCCACCGACCATCTGGTTTGGTCAATTTTTTATAGTTTTGTTTAACTTTATTAATGGACTTGCTTGGTTTCATGTTTTGATCAATTTTCAGCAACATAGAAGTTTTGCACCACCACATGTCGGCAACAATAGTTCAATAAGGCCCGTTGCATCATCGACAAGCACTTTGCACGAGCAAGCTTCTCTTAGAGGATTCACGACTTTATTGCACGAACAAGTTGATCATGAGTATACGGATGGTTTTCAGAATTTAAGGTATAAACACTTCATCACGGCATAGTTAGATTGTCATGCTCTTATGTATATAACTCTGATTTGTATCAAAATATTTGTTAGTTGGTTATTTCTAATTAATGTATTGGATGTTGATTTTCTTTTAATGAAATGAAATTTATGAATTCAATTAGATTTTGTGCTCGATTGTGTGAGCTTTTTTTGATACAATGTGAATATATGTATGCTCGTGAATTGCAAATATCTGTGATGGATTAAAATAATATGAATTAAATAGTGTTGGTACCTAATTGGTACGGAAAGAATTGAATGGCTGTATAAATGAAATTAATACGGATATTAACAATTGCGTCGGAATAACGACGCCCTGGATTCAAATTAATAGCAACGCACACAAACAAGAATATATTATGATCCCCACTAAATTTTAACGGTGGGCCCCGCGATATATTATCAGGGTCGGTAATTAACAACGCCACCATATCGACTGTAATCGAATGTGGGACCCACTAAATTTTGACAATATATTATTTGGGTCATTGAGTAAAAGCGTCCGTATAACGACAAGGTAAACTCTAAGTAGCGACGCACTTAACCACCGAATCAGCCATCGAACGAGGACGCTTGCGTTGTTGTACCGACACAGAATTAAGGACGTAGTAAATTAATTAGCGACCTCCCGACCCAAATATTTAGTATTAGGGGCTAGATTATCGGGGTCCCTTAGGTAGCGTCGCTAAGTGGATGTAAAGGACTTTTCGTGTCGGAATAGGGACGCCGATTCACGTTGCAGATAAGTCGCATTCTAGTAGTGACTAGGCTCGCAACTCGTGACGACATAATAAATTTATATTTCAGATAATATTAACAACATGATTTATAAGTATTAAAAAGTTATAAATTAATTCCATAAATTTTGTTCCTAAATATTTTTATTAAAATAATTATAACATTCGTTTTTAAGACATATTTTATTTCAAATGAATAGAAAGAATAATAAAAGACAATAATTTTATTTTTTAAAATTATCAAAAAATAGAAAAAATAATAAAAAATTTGAAGGATATATGCTTATTTCAAGTAAGCTCATGACCCATGAGCTAACTCTCTGAGTTAAAGACGAGCTGGATTTCAGCGAGCTTAAAAAGTTGAATAGTATCTCTAACTCGCTAGATCAAGTCAACTCTAAGTTAAAATCGAGCTCAGTTTGAGTTGTCCCAGTACTCGAACTCAGATCTTAGACATCCCTAGTCTATTACGTGCGTGTATACGTATATCTGGAACTTCACGCATTGAAGTACTAGCAAGAAATCATATGGTTAATTAACATCTCACATGATTGTCCTTAATGTGATAACGTACAAATAAATACAATGCAAGAGTTGGTGTGAACTATTCCGGGACAACAATGTGGCCACTCATTGCAACGGGCAGGATATGAAGAAGGAAATCGGCGGCTGGGATGTGTTATTGTAATTAAGACTGCGGCGAGCAACAACACTTAGTGGAACGGCTTTCAACATATGTTACGATGTGTTTAATTTTATATTTCTCTGAACATGTAAAAGTTATTATATCACATAAACGTGCTAAGTTTTTTTTTTTTTTGAAATAAGGTTATTTATTTATAGATGAAAAACTCACTTTATGAAATAGAGTTTATTTTTCTTCCACATCTAGTAGTGGAAATTGAACTTGTCATTTCTAGAATAATAGTGGAGCCAATGATCATATGTATTGTATTCTAATGATCATATGTATTGTATTCTCATGTTCTATAAACGCGCGCTAAGAATTCGGCTTTGTTGTACTGGAGTGGAGTCCTCACAGATCGATGTAGATTGCAATTACTAGCTTTTGGCTTTTAAGACAAAAGAAAGTTGTGTTTTGGACCTTAGGTTATATACTAAGAACAAAACAGTTGCCAAAATCGGCCACTGACCGTTCTAGCTGTAAAAATATATTCTTTTGGTGTGCTTCAAAATTGACAATTAAGTAGCTAAGTTGATGTTAATAAGACTAGTCCATTAATCAACGGTATATAGGGCGATAGATATTTGACTTGTTAGTTCGCCATTTGTACTTTAAGACGGCAAACGACAAGAGGATGCATTGTCTACTTTGATGCATTCTAACTAGAAACATAATTAATTACACGTTTGAAATTTGAAAGTTCCTTGATAAAGTCAAAATTAGAAGTATTTATAACATATTGTTTGTTCGAAATACAAAATAGTTTTTTTTTTTTAACCATACAAGTCACTGTCACTAGAAACAAGAAAATATGACAAATCTCTATTTAATTAAGTTTCTCTCCTGCGAGATGATGAAAGAAGAAAGTCCCTTATGTATTAATTGAGTAATTTACAAAATTCAAATTATACGTACGTTTATATTTTTGTGTAGTTCTTGAAAATTAACTGGTATATTATACATATATATTATGTATGTATTAATGTATATGTATGCAGGTATAACAAGTGAACCCTTTACTAATTAAGAGTCATGAATATTCTACTAGAAAGCGATAATAGCTAGGAGTATTCAACGGAATGGTACCTTTCCAATATATAGTGAAGTCCATTTTGTCGATAGCATTTCCACTGTGCAATGAAGATTTCATTAGTTGGGTCGATGTGTCTATGTCTATAATTATGCCAATTAACCGACCGCATTTTCTCTGATCTATTTATTCATTTTTTTATTATGTAATCCTTCTTGATAGATATACAAAAAAAAAAAAACTCTTAAGTCCCACTTTGTCCAATTGAAAAATTGAAAACACAGAACCTATTCAGTAAATAAATTCTCAGTTTCCACTTTGTAAATATATTTCTTTATTACTTTAAAAGAAAAGATAAATGAAAATTCTGATCAATGACTCGTACGAATCAATAAGAGGATTTTTTATTTTTTTTGAAAATGAATCAATAAGAGGATGAACAAATTAATAAGAATAATTATTGTAGTCTTTAATTCTTTTGACTGGAATAGTTGAGAGACGTTTATGCACGTTACCCCATCCTTAAACTCTGCCGCTGAAGGGATTACATCGTTGTATTTATTGGTTAGGTAATTGCTGACATTTCCAAGCCTTGTAATTAAAGTTTTTTGGGATAGCTAATGTCGATTTTTTTTTTGGGGGATAGCTAATGTCGATTAAATAACATAACGTTACTGACATATATAAAATGATGAAGTATATATTAGAATAGATCTAGAAGAGTGAGAAAAGAGGTCTCTAACTTTCTTTCCGATATTTAAAGTACAAAAGTATCAGTTGTTCTTATGATAGAGTTGTATGGAAGGGAGAAGTGGTAAATCTTTAGAAGTGCCTAGAAGCGTCACGCATGGAGGGAGCATAGCACAGCTGTCTCGGTGCATACTGCAATATGCATGGAATTTCCAGGCCACCTCTCAACTCTATTTTTGTTTTAAGTTAATATTTTTATTTGTACCCTTTTGTTTGTCAGAATTATCTGTTTATCGTCAATAATATATGCCACTCTAATTATTCGTTGATTTAATTAATAGGAGTTCTTTTTAATTGATTTCATGAATCCAAGAATGTCATATATATCTAATTGAACAATAGACATTTTCTTTGTTGGTTACAATATCTAATAGATTTTCATTAATCAAGGTTTACCTCGTTATTTTACTTATATATGCAGTGATTTTAGCTTGAATAGTTCTCATTCAGATCATTCAACTCGAAAAGGGAGCACATCTAGGTGTTGTTATAGGTTAATTAGTACAATTTATAAGTGCTCTTTTGCAAACTTTAGCACCAAGAAGCTTTAGTCAAAAATGGAAATTAGTTTAATTAGAACAAGTGGCATTATTATAGCCAGTCAAACAAAGAACACAATGATAGAAATATGATTTTAGGTACTTATAACAAAAATGTTCTCTCCATTATACAGGAATACATATAAAAAGGTTCTGGCATAATCCACATTTTGTTCAGCATTGATTTTTAGTGCTTAAAGAAGAACTAAGAGAATCAATGAAAGGCCGAGATATCATATAAGAACCAAAAGAAATAGCTCTTGGTCTAGTGGCAAAGAACAATGCATTTTGACTCTTTGAGCGAAAGGTCGCAGGTTCGAAACCCGGCTAGGGGGTCTTTCATAGACATTTAATTTAAAAATAAATTGGGTGACTTAGACCTCCAATTTATCTTAAAAAAATCATATAAGAACAAAAGATCATGTGTCTGATGTGTCAAATATGTCTATTGAAATTAAATGACCATCTCTAGTAATTAAAGTCCAAGATATATAAGAAGAGAATTAGCGAAAAAAAAAATAGGAATAGACGATTCTCATCATAAGGTAAATTGAGTCCTAAGTCCTAACTCCTAACCGGTTTAATTATACAAAAAGAAGATGTTCTTATATATATAATATATATACGATCTCTTAGAAACAATTATTTAAAAATCAATGTAGCAAGCCAACTATCAAAATATTTAACGTATGACAAACGCTACTCATGGAGAACTTCAAAATCCAATCTAGCATCAGAAGAAATTTAAAGTATAATTAGACAGTCATGATTATGGAATCAATCTATGAGATTTGTTGAATAGATAGCGTGGCGTTGAAGTGTTGGAGCGTCACTATTTTTAAAAGGGAATTTAACAATAGTTAGTACGACTAATTATTAGATTTGGTGGGATAGCTGCATAACATTGGACAATGCTATCGGTTGTCATCAGTTTTCTAAAAATATAGATATGGTCAAGTGAAACATATGGAGCCCAAAAAAAAAAGTACACGATCGAGTCGTATATATTAATATATATTTAAACCATAATAAGTTAGCATAATGTACTTTCCAGGTTTTGTGAGATTGTGAGTACACCTGTCAAACGTGAAAACATAATGCAGAAATGAGCTATTTCACTTCCGTTCCGTTTCAGACGACGAAACAAAAATCTATTTCGTTTTTGTTCCGTTTCGTCAAACGAAACATATTTCTATTCTGTTTAACGTTCTGTCCTCCATTTTCTATTGATTTCAGCCCATTTCCGTCCATTTTCGTATTCCGTTTACATTCCGTTCGTTTTATTCATTTTTGTTTATGTTTTGTTTTCAGAAACAAAACTGATTTTCTATTTCGTTTAATGTTTCGTTCGGACGGAACGGAACGAAAACGTTCGAAACAGTGAAAAATTGACAGGCCTAATTGTGAGAATGATGTGGGAGATCTAACAGTCTCAATATTCAGTCTGTAGGGACCTCTTCCTCTTCTCTTTTTGGTTGTTTAAACAATATGCGCTTAAATATTTTAGTCCAAAAAATAAATAAAAGTTTTCCTTTTTAAAAAATGAAAACGTACAGGTCGTGAAGGAAAATTCGCCGTAAGTTAATGGTTTGGAAAAGGAAAAATATATATATATGGCAGTAAGTTTTGAAAACAAGTTTGAAACCATCTGACAAATAGCTGGTATAAGAAAGGTGCCACAACTATTCATTGATGATTAACTGCCCTGCATCCATCAAATTTCCAATCTTTTCTAATCTATTGATCGGGACGACTGAGGCCGTCAGGCGTCCATCAAATTAATTTTTGGTGCGATTAGTTTTGGACCCATCTAATCCCTGAGATAAACCCTATGAAAGACGTATATTAAAGCGGTAAATATAACATAATAAGAAAATAAATTCACTCTTTCTGCAAATCTCGTCTCAAGTTGTAAATACTATTTTTGGGCTGTTTGGATGGGTAAGGAATAAGCAAGAATAGCAAATTCCAGGCAGAAATTTATTCCTAACTATCCAAACTCTTCACAAAATTACACACTTTCCAATGTTTTCAGCCTAGAAATAGGCTATTCCTCTTATTTCTAAGCGATCCAAACGGCCCTTTAAGTCATGCGCATGCTTTCAAACCTTTGCAATTAACATTTTCTATCAATTATGCATGATTTTTCTTATTATTTTTTTTAGCCTGGTCTTAGATTATGTACCAGAATTAAATACTTGACAATCACCGTTAGGTTTTTCTAAAAAAAATATACATGTTTCTTTTTTTTTCTTTTTTCTAAACATGATAAACCAAATAAAATTCCATGAACCTTTATTTTCGAAAATTTCATGTAGCATTAAAATTACAATCTACATGGATCTGAATTTATATTTCATTTGATTTTGATCAAATTATCCGCAAAATTTGATTTTGATGAAAATAAACTAGTACTTCATGATGGGCTCACGAGTCACTAACTCACTTTTCACGAACCCTAGCTCCAAGAGCAACTAGAGTAACCTCATGATAGGCTATAATTAATTGACGTAAACACCTAAACCTACTAATTAATGAAAGGTTTTTTTTTTGCGCAGTTAATAAATACAGACTGGTTAATTTACTTGTTTTGGTAATTGATGCGTAGAAATTGAGAAATTTGGGCTCTGTCATCCTCCCATAATTAAAATTCTATAACAGGCCGAAACAATAAGTTGGGCCCTTTCTTTCCCATGTAATATTCACATAAATAATCAAACATCCGTTAACTCTGATGTCAGTGCTGACGTAATAAATAGGTTCCTACTTTAGGGTTATAGGCCGTACCATATACAATATGTATTAGATGTACGGTCTACTATAAAAGCTCGCGTTATATTCACTGTAGGGGTTTACCTAAGTGTCCCTACTTGGTTTGAATTTGGTTATATGCTCAGAAGGGCCCACCTTAAAAGTCAAATTGATTGGAGAATGTTTTTTTCTCATTGGATCTATCAAATTAATTTTATATAACTTACTTGATTGGAATTATATACCTGAATTAATAAAGTAATATTTTATTTTAAGACCTCTTAATTAAATATTTAGGATGAAAATGCTTTTTATATATCACCAAGATTACCGATAGCAATTCTCCAACAACTCACAATTCCACGCGTCATGTTGATCTCATTCCATGAAATGCAATATTGGTCTGAACCTGATCTACACCATTTGGTTCTGAAGTTGTATGGTCCATATTTAAAGCATAATAATCCAAGCGCTAATTAATGAAAGAAGCTTGTTGATTTTCTATAAAAAAAAAAGTGTTTTACAATAGGCCCATCTTGAAGAAATTTGGTTGATGCATCTTTCTCAATAAATTGATAGTTAAATGTAAATTGATTGACACATCATTACGTTTCAAGTTGATATATATATGAATTATCAAACAATAGTCGACATGCATACAAAACTAGCATGGCCTCAATAAATGAAAAATTGGTTGTCATACAACAAGGAAACATGTTGTATGTAAAATAAAACTGTAAAGATGCCAGAAATTTTTTTTCTTTTGTTTATGTTTTGGTAGTATATATATGTCTTTTATTTTTTTTCCCCCACATTATAGCTAATTTACCTTCACATTTGAACGGATAAATTTTTAACAAAATTAATCCTTTAATTGGTGCAATTAAATTACACAACCTTTTAAGATCCTAAATATATAAATCTAATAATTATATATATATATATATATATATATATATATTTCAAATTATTTTGCTATTTTTTACTGCTTTCTAGCTAGAAAGCTATTGTAATTAGACAATTCATAAGTTTTAGACCAATTTATTTTTTTTTGTAAAACTCTTTAGTAAATATAAAAAAAATTTATACGGATATAGAATTTATTCTTTTCTACAAAATTTTAATATGAAGATTCTATTGATAGTTCGGATCGATCGAGTCAACGTCAAAATCCGAAAACTTACACATTGAACAGATCACATATGTTCAATGTGTTGAATTTTAGCCTAGCTTGCTCTATATATCAAATATATTATCATATGACTTATAATATGGTAATCTTTGAACAATATGAAAAATAGTCAAATATATTTTTTGTTAAAAAATATAAAGTTTGTTTTTTTATAATATTTTAATACATTGCGTTAGTTAAATTATATTTGTAGTTTTAAAATAAATTTGACAGCTAAGCTCATAATACACAATAGTGCATAGCAACATTATGCACTATAACTACTAATATATATAAATATTAACAACTACACACACACACACACACACACATATATATATATATATATATATATATATATATATATATATATATATATATATATATATATATATATATATATATATATATATATATATATATATATATTACTTTACATAACTAATTATAGCTTAGAATTTGGTAGGTGGACAAGTGGATAGACAGAAATAGAACAAGAATATAAGTTCATATATATGATAGAGTGCATCATGGAAGCTTATAAAATGTACTTACACTAGACCCTAGTGGTATATGATGTTTAACCGAAACTTTTCGTGTACTCGTTAATGTGTTTTTCCCATCATGTGAAATGGCAGATGTTGTCTTTGGTGGTTGTTTTATTTTATGCTCATTGTCACAGATTGATCAAGCCCTTTTCAACTACTTTATCTCACCACATGTTGAAATGGCAACAGGGAGAGCGACTCGACGATATTTCCCTTTAGACGAATATTAACAGGTCTGTTTCACAGAAATTTCTATGTATGAAACTCCATATTAAGCGTACCAGACAAGACTGCAGGGAGAGAGAGACAATAATGACAATTGTTGGGATTCTTGTCCAATTAAAAGAGAGAGTATATATCACCACTTATTTCCAAAACTGTAGGGAGCGAGAGAGAATAATCCGGCTTACCAAACCTCAAGTTTGCTTGGTTATACTTTTTTTTTTTTTTTAAGAAATACTTGGCTGCGGCAGCCAAGATACAAAGTTGCTGGGTTATACTTGAGAATGAGATGCAATCGTATGAGAATTCTACGAAGTAATATGTATTTAATAGCATGTATAAAAATGCTTGTAGGCCCAAATTTATGAAAAAGAAAGGAAATAAACATTTCGGCCCACAAATAGTTGTTCGTACCAAACTAGGTAGATTTCGTAGAAAAGAGTGCAAATTACTACGGACAAGCTTCGACATAGTAAACAGGTGCATATATGTAGGCCTGACTAACGTGGTAAATGGATACGGAATGGGGTGTTTCGTTTACCGTGTCATTAACGAAACGAAATTGATTTCGCTACCGTTTACCGTTCCACTTGCTGAACGAAATGATTTCACTAAACGACATGTACAAAAACACGTTAAACCGTTTCATTTCATGTACCGTTTACCGTTTCGTTAAGAAAATGAAACAAATATCTCTACCGTTTCGTTTCAAAAAAACGAAACGGCATAACGGTTTACGGTGTGCCGTTGGCAGGCCTACATATATGTATCATGTATGGTTGTCAAACACGGGAAACGGCACAGAACAGATCTGTTTAACGAAACAAAAATAGTATTTCATTTTTGTTCCGTTTCGGTGAACAAAACATTTTATGTTCTACTTCTGTTCCGCTTTTTCATTTTCTATTGAAATTATCTCATTTTCGTGTTCCGATCTGTTTCGTTTCAGTAACGTTGACAAAACGGCGTTTCATTTATGTTCCGTTTTTGAAAACGAAACTATTTTTTTTTCCATTTCTGTTCCATCCCGTGCTCTGATCTGTTCCGTTTCAGTAACATTGACAAAACAACGTTTCATTTTTGTTCCGTTTTTGAAAACGAAACCATTTTTCTTCCAATTCTGTTTCATTTTGAACGAAACGAAATGAAAAACATACGAAACAGTAATGTATTAACAACCCTACATACATGTCACATGATACATCGATCATGATCAGCTATGTACTAATTGAGGATATATAGTTGTATTTCTTATGTAAATTAGTACCAATAATGAGAAAAATTATTGGATATAATCCTTGTAATCTTTTCTAACTGGATATAACCCTTAGAATCTTCAGAACCGATATAACCCTCTAATATTGTTTATCAAGGATTTAACCTTTTTTTTATTAATTTTAATTATTTTTAAAATTAAAACAAATCAGCAGCATAAAATTATGTCCAAATTGTGGGGCCTACGATTTACTTGGGTATGCTCGATCAAGGAAATAACCATTGACGGCATCTTACCAGTTGCTCTTACCCAATGATTCTACCTCTACCTCGTGTTTTCGACAATTTTCAATTCCTATTCATCCTACTGACCATAGAACAGTACCTTTGATTTGAAAGAATGTAATTAGGTGAAGTTAATATATTTCACTATATTATACCAAAATATAAATAAAAATTCATACAGTGAGCATGCATGGCCATTGTATTGACACAATTTAGAAATTTTCACATAACTCACTATTGTTGAATCCTTATTAACATGACCTCGACAAGCTTCGTACTTATTACATTATATTTTTGCATCGTTATAAGTGTATCGTTACTTTCTTCTTATATATGTTTTACAATTCAGATTCAAGTATTCAACTCAAGGGGTGCGTTTGGATCGTTGGAAGAAAGAAGAAGAAGAAGGAAGAAGAAGAAAAAAAATTATAAACAATCCAAACTCTTCATAAATTTACATACTTCCCAATACTTTTTTCTCACTTCTTCCCTTCTTCCCACACCTATCCAAACGCACCCACGTAAATATGTACCTATATTACACCATACAAGCATAAAATTGATATTTGCAATCGAGTTTTTGCATTAATTGGTGAACAAACGAAGTCAAAAACATATTGGTTGTTAGATGACTGTAGACCTTGTCACCTTGCATCCTTGTATAGATCTTGTCAACTGACTGTCAACCCTTATGTACGTAGTTCAGTGGATATTTCGAATATGACTAGAAAACTATACCCACTCAATATGTGGGTAAATAAAACTTAAAAAAATATTTATTTATTAATAAAAAAATTAAAATTAAAATATAAACATGCCAAACATAATTCAATAAAAATATACACTTCTTTATAATAAATGAGCCGTTTGGATCGCTTAGGAATAAGAGAAATAGCCTCTTTCTAGACGAAAATTTATTCTTAATCATCCAAATTCTTTACCAAGTTACACACTTTTCAATGTTTTTCGCCTAGAAATAGGCATTCCTCTTATTCCTAAGCGATCCAAACGGCCCCTTTATATTTGAAAAATTATAGGTGATAAAAAATTTTCATATGTGCTACCTTAATTTCTAAAATAAAAATAATCAATATTATAATCAATGTTGTTTCAATTATACATGTAAAACCAAATGATAATATCTTTTATCTACCAATCTAACCACAAATTAGATTGATCAAACGGTACAAAAAGTTGATACGCGCTAGATCTATATAGATGGAATACACTCTTGAATCCGGTGCGTTTATAAGGAAGTAGGGAAAGTAGAGGCAGATAAGTTCAATTAAACGATATGTATTATGTCAAAAAGTAAAAAGAACAAATAATTTGATTTGAAGCATAGCACACAAAAATGGCCATTCCAATGCGCATTCCTTCTTTCATCCTGCTCTTTTGATGTTTTTTTTTTTTTATAATTTTTCTTTATTTTTCCCCTTTTTTTCGTTCAGAAATAAGACCTAGCTGCTTATATATAGTGTATTATGCTGGCGTATTACCAATTAAAAATCATATCCTTATTTTAGTTCTATCTTTTATATGTTGTCACTTAACAGTCCCGGTTTTGACGGAGTTTGCTTTATTTAATACAAAAAATGTATATATGTTCTATACTCGATTTGTGCATGGTTTACTTATCTGTGTGAAATTTTTCTTTCCACTTATCTGTGAACAATGAAGTACGCACGGTTTTGTAAACGCTAGTTTGAAATTGATTAATTTGTTTCTTAGTGCACCCGATATTAAAGTATATAGTGTACACTTTGACTATGAACTTTGAAGAATAAAGAAAGAAAAACATGGTTTTTCTTTCTTTTCCTTTCTTTTTTATTTTTTTTCTTGCCTGTGTCTAACTCTAACCATTTTGGACTCGATGCTTTTGCTCTCTTCTGTCTGGGGCGACCCATTCGTCAGGCTATTTTCAAGTTACCTCATGAATGGACAACTTTGTTTTTTTCTGTGGAAAAATTTCCAGCCTTTTCCTTTATTGTGGTTAACATTTTAATTGCGTTTTACTCTTTTTTACACTGAAAAAACTTTTAAATTGTGGTCCGAATACACCTAGCTTACTCTTACAAATGAATATGCTTGCTATATAAGCCTACTTGTAAAGATTAGAACAATTCAAAGATTAAGGCTTCCAAGCTAAACTATATCCTTTATTAACAGGTCGAAGTAGAGGCTTCCAGTATACTATGAGAGCTTGATTCCTCTTAATTTGTAAATGGGAGAGGGGAATGCTCTAACCTGATCAAATTCAAAGTTTCAAACATCATATCTTGGTTCTCTATATCTCCTTTCATTGCCACCTTCCAAATCAATTTTCCGTTTCCAATACATTCTTTAAATTGAAAAATCCTTCTCGTCCTTGTCCTTCACAATTGAAGTTTTAAAGTTTCTCAACAATACAATTTCTGCAAAATGGCTTTGGCAGCAACATACAAAGTAATTCTTGGATCTATTGCCTTTGGCATATTCTGGGTTTTGGCTGTCTTCCCGGCAGTTCCTTTTCTCCCGATCGGCAGAACAGCAGGTTCTCTCTTAGGTGCCATGCTCATGGTTGTCTTTGGAGTGCTTTCACCCGACCAAGCATATGCCGCTATTGATCTCCCAATTCTGGGCCTTTTGTTTGGCACAATGGTTGTAAGTGCATTTCTTGAACAAGCTGACATGTTCAAATATTTGGGCAACCTCCTCGCATGGAAGAGTCGGGGTGGTAAAGACTTGTTGTTTCGTGTTTGTCTCATATCGGCTTTTTCTAGTGCCCTGTTCACCAATGACACCGTTTGTGTTGTCTTAACCGAGTTCGTTTTGAAAATAGCAAAGCAAAACAACTTGCCTGCCCGACCATTTCTTTTAGCCCTAGCCTCCAGTGCCAATATCGGGTCGTCTGCAACACCAATTGGCAACCCGCAAAACCTAGTCATAGCTGTCAGTAGTGGGATTTCGTTTGGCCAATTCTTAAAGGGATTGGTAGGGGCAATGCTTGTGGGTGTGTTGGTGAATGCCGCTATGTTATTGGGGTACTTTTGGAAGGCCCTGTCTGTAAAGAAGAAGGATGTCGAGGTGGCCTCGGTTGTCCCAGATGAGTTAGAAGTAGAGAATGGGGTGATTTCTCATCGGTTTTCGCCAGCTACTATGTCACATCAAACATCTTTCAACTCCCAGGACCTAGAAGCTACATTGGCTAGTGCCGGTGTCACTGGCATTGGAGACATTAGCTTAAGAAGTAGACAGTACAATACTGACAACGACATAGAACCTTCGGGTACCGAGTTGAAAGAAAATGGTACACCTGGTGCAAATGGTACAAACGAACATGTTATTTTGGTTGATGGAATGCACTCAAAGCAGTTGATGAAGCCGAGTGCAAGTAGGCGGATCAGGGAGGCTCCAATAGAGGAGTCGGCAGCCGAGGTGGAAGAAGTTCCAAGTGCAAGGTGGAGGAGGATTGCTTGGAAGGTTTCGGTTTATCTTGTGACATTAGGAATGCTAGTAGCATTACTAATGGGTCTAAATTTGTCTTGGACAGCCATAACCGCAGCTTTGGTCTTGGTGGTGATTGATTTTAAGGATGCACAACAATGCTTGGAGAAGGTAATACACTTCTGATTTCAGGTCATGCTAATATTTTTGTGATCTCCGACTGTGATTGATATTTGTCCATGTTAAAAGTGTACTTCATCACATGCAACTTCGATAATAAAATTTCCTACTTCACATGTAATATGTTGAAAGTAACAACATAAAATAATTCTTGTCGCAGGTTTCATACTCCTTGTTGATTTTCTTTTGCGGGATGTTTATAACGGTCGACGGGTTCAACAGGACCGGCATACCAAGTGCCCTCTGGGACCTAGTTGAGCCATACTCGCGAATAGACACCGCCAGTGGTCTGGCCCTTCTTTCCCTCATGGTGCTTGTCCTTTCAAATATTGCCTCAAATGTGCCAACAGGTACGTACAAGCCCTTATTTTGCATGTGTGTTGCCCATTTGTCAATTTGTTATCTATACAACTTGCACAAAGTGTTCCCACACGATGGTTACTGCTAGCTTGGCGTCTTTTTTCTTTCCTTTTAGGCTTTTTGTTCCCTTGGATAGTTTGCCTATCTCAAGTACGATCTAATATTAGAAGGATTTTGTATATATCTTTTTTTTTCCTTATTGTTATTAATTTAGTAGCACTAAACATAGTAAAAATTTTACTAATTAAATCTTTCATCAACCTTTCGTCACAACTTGGAATTACCATTAATTATAAGTGTGTACTCGTGTTGATCGATGTAAATTGTTCCGAGAAGAAAGGACATCTTAAAAGGACGAAAATTACGTCCTATTCGTTTTCGTTTTCCCTGTTCATTCAATTTAGAGAGGAGGATCACAATCTGCAGATCAATGTGACCATGATACATCAAATTACAATTATTGTTTACAGCTGGATTAAATGTTACATAACAAAGATTACTCGGTTTGAATAGTAAACCCAAACCAATATTGAAGATTGATAGGGAAAGTGATAGCTCAAGTTTTGATGAATACGCACTTTATAAAAAACCCAAATAAACTCAATTATTATATTGTCATCTGTGCAATTCAAATGCAAATAATTAAGCAGTAACGAAAACAAAAAAAAATTTATTATATACTTCAGACTAAAAATGTAATTGAAACTGCAAATAGAAACTTAATAAAGGATTTGTTTTGCAGTAATATATTATTCTGCCAATTACTTATGATATGTAAATTTAATTATGAATCGTCTTTCAGTGTTACTGCTTGGGGCTAGAGTGGCTACTTCAGCAGCTAAGATTTCCCCAGGAGAAGTGGATAAAGCATGGCTTATTCTTGCTTATGTTAGTACGGTTGCCGGCAACTTATCTCTCCTGGGTTCAGCTGCAAATTTGATAGTATGCGAACAAGCTCGGAGGGCACAAGTAGGATATAATCTCTCCTTTTTCAGCCATCTTCGTTTTGGGGTCCCTTCAACTCTTGTTGTTACGGTTGTGGGATTGCTACTTGTTACTATCAGTTAAGCTGAAATGAAGTGGTAGATGTTTGGTTGCTGTTATTTTTCTTTACTAGTCTTTCCTATCACTGTGTAATAAGTGGAGAAATTCCACATTGGTTGTACTTCTGTTGTATTTCGTCAAGGAGCATGGTTAGACAAGTTAATGAAGATTAATGGAACTGGGGGATTGAGGTGCACTTGAAGAAAATGATGTTTCATGTCAACCTCAAGGGTATATTAATTATGGGGGGACTAGCTAGAATGTCAAGATAAGGGTTTCTGGACATGTACATTGTTGGCCTTGTACTAGATGTTACTTATGAATGAATATAATGGCCTGAAATAGGTGGTTGGTAGTATAACATTTTCTTTCATGAAATATAACAACAAAAAAGGCTGAGCATGTTATGTTTGGAAATGTACAGAGCTACATGAACTGGCCGTCGATACACAGTGGATTGGCATATATAGTTGAATGTTTGATTCAACACTATGAGCAGTCCAATTCATGTTCAAATTAATGTCAGTGAGTTGGAAAATTTGCTGATAACGAAATATGATATTAGGACAAATGACCGAAAGTTTGATGAAGAAATATAGTAATATATATCACAGAAGAGAGGTGAGAAAGAAACAAGAAACGAAAATAAGAAGAGGCAGATCACTCATGAGGTAATTAATTGACAATATAGATAGATTTCAAATTAATGGTAAGCAAGTTAATATTTTGAGGAGCACAATTTAGTGAAATTGCAATTAAAACTAAGGAAAATTGTATTCAATAGAAACAACGTAGGATATATATAACATCATTATTATCATTCTACAACTAAGCAGAACATTACTGATCTTAATAAATTTTTTTCTTGAATAATATTACATTGGAAATATTGGCCATGCCTTGTATACAATTCAGCCAACATGTTAATTGTATTGATTCCTAGCTGGAAAATATCAAGCAACTTACGAGCAAGATAATTTTAAAATATGTACTAAAACAGTCACATAATTAAGACGTATATATGTATATAGCAAAAACTAAATTGATGATATAATATAATATATTTAATTTTAGTTAAAATATTAACAATTAATTTTCATTCAGGCTTTATTTTTATTAAATGCATTTTTCCTTTTGACAGAATCTAGATAATTGATCTTTTTTTTTATTTTTACTTATTTATATACACAGAATTTAAGATGTAAATATTAGTTTTCTTTAAACTATGTAATACGGTAATGAAAAGATAATATTACAAGAATGATCAATAAGACAGTAAGAGTTTAATAATATATAATAAATTTTTTTTTTCTAGTTTAGAAACTTGACTCGATTTTATAAAATAAAAAAATACAATTAATATCACGTCGAAAGAGTTTCTTTATTATATGAACTCAACCATATAATTAAAATAGAATTTTAATATTAAAGGTTGAATGCAATCCCCCCCCCCACACACACAATAAATAAATAAATAAAATAAATCCGTGCATGCAATAGCTTAAATTCTATTTTTTTTTTCAGGAATTATAAGTGCCATCGGCAAATATACCATCCCAGCCATCGCTAAATACAAAGTGAACATATATAGCAAATAAGGTGAACATATAGGCGATCTAAGTGAACACTTACAAACAAATAAGTGTTGTCATCACTTGTTCAGAAGTTTACATGCATATTCAACTTATTTGTTTATATGTGTTCACTTAGATTGTCTATATGTTCACTTTGTTTACTGTATATGTTCATTTTATATTTAGCGATGACAGAAATGATAAAACTACATATGGCAGTAATCAATTTCCTTTTTTTTTTCCCCCAACGAGCACACTTTCACAATTTCTTTTTAAAAACACCAGTCCCATCTATTATTATCCAAAATAAAACCATAAATATTTATCGGAGTGTAGGTGTCAAGCAGTTATATGGATACGCGCGGTTGTTTACCCGTAGACGCTTTCTCTGGACCATCCGAACAAGCCGTCAACTTGTGTGAAACGTGTTTAGTAAACAATCTCTTTTAGTTATTTATGGTTCGTTTGAAAACAGCTTGTCAGAATTGATTGAGATATTAAAATTTTCTTTCTAAGCTTAAAATATCTATGAGATAGATTTCTAGACAACTATACAAGGACTTGCATCATCCTACCATATATCTTCTAGGAAAACGATTATGTCTGAGCATGCAATTGATTATCTAATATTTTTCCAATGTTTTTTTTAAAAATAAATACGGATAAAATTAAATTTTAATTTATAGACATATTATTGGACCTATAAATAAAACAGCAAATACTTTTTCATACAAGTTTGGTGTCGTATGATGGTACATTTATTATATCGATGGTAATATTTGGTCATTCAAAAATAAAAAAATATCATTTCATGAACGACAAAACCAACATCAAATCTTACCACGTAGATCATGGCTATAATGCATTTATTAAATATAATTCGATTATTCTACTATAAAAGTTTTAAGTTAGAGATCATATCATCACTACGTACAAGTCAAATTATTTTTATGTCACCACAAAATAATAAAAAATAGTTGTATGTCATCGTCCAATAGATATAACCACTTTGTCATTTGTAATATGGTAGCGTAAAATATTAAATAAATAATTAATTAATTTTATGTCACAATAAATAAAATAATTAGTTATGCCACTGGTGTATATATAAAAACAGTGACATAAAATTAATTTTTCTGCTAATTAAGGCACAAGCGGGGCGGGGCTCCCTTTAGTACGTACCATATGCTCAGTGGCGGATCTAGAAAAAATATCTAGGTGGGTCTGACAACCTCTGTTTAAGTCTTCAGCCCCACTTTCGAGTGCTCCAATGGCAGAAAAAAATAGCTGGGACTAAAGGGGAGCTCCAAGGGCTCGACGGCGTGAGGTGGGGCTCTAGCCCCACCCGCCCCGGTGGTAGATCCGCCCCTACATATGCTCCAGGCATGCAGAAGTGTGAGTATATCTTTTTTTTTTATATATATAACCTAATGAAAAAATTTTGGAAATATTTAAAATATTAGTAGACTTGATAGTGGCATTTTTACTATATTATTTGAGAAATTAATGCCATAAAATTAGTTTTAGCAATTTTATAGTTTCATTTTTCTAATTATCAATCTAAATATGACATATCTCATAATCTCCCCTTATCAAGTGTTGTGATAGCATATAAGGCATTTCTCCTTATTAAATAATTAATAATTAAGTCACATAATTCATTAAGCTCCTTTTCCATTCTGTCTTGAATTAGATATAGAAAACACCAATCGCGACTTCTGAGCGCCATGCAATAAAAAACATTATTTAAATATTATGATATGGTATTAAGTATGTAACGTATATATTATAAAAATCTGATGTGACAAAGTAAAAGTAAATTCGTAATATTCTGGCGATCAAGCTGTGGTGACGACACGCACCAGATTTGTATGATTGAATAGTACATGTAGTAAGAAAAAAAAATCAACACAATTTGATAGAAATTAGGCAGTTTGAATGAATAATAATAATAATAATGTTATTTTGTTCAACGGTTTATAATTACAGGCTGTTAATATATGTTTGTTAAATTATATATTATTTATAGATTTGTATGTCTGTCAACATCAAAACTACATATTAATCTATTATTGGTTTTCACATTAATTAGAATGTACGTGCGTGTCAAGATTAATGAATATTGTCATTGTTAAGGAATCAAATCCAGTCTTATTAATACATACAATCAATACTGTAATTATCTTTATAAAAAAAATGAATAAGAAGATGTGGACACTTCTTATTATTAACTGTTGACATGACCAAGACAGGCGTCTAAATTTGACTGCAATCGACCAAATGAGTCTAAATATCATCTGTAATCAGTCCAGTTTGATTGGTGGTCAGGTCTGAATTGGCAAACATTGGTCAACCAGTGCCTGCCTCAATTTTACTGGCGAGGTGTGAAACCCCACCACCAACTATGGGCAACCACACAAAGACTCTTCTAAAGATGGGTTGGTGCGTTTGGATAGGTGTGGGAAGAAGGGAAGAAAGGAAGAAGTGGGAAGAAGTATTGGAAAGTGTGTAACTTTGTGAAAAGTTTGAATTGTTTATAATTTTCTTTCTTCTTCTTCATTCTTCTTCTTCTTTCTTCTAACGATCCAAACGCACCCATAGAAGATTAGAGGTGTTTGATCGTGGAGTTTGGAGTTCCAATTTAAAAATTTATAAGTGTTTATAACTTTATATAGTGTTATATAATGGTATTTTGTTATTGAATAAGAAAGAGTAATTTATGTATGCATACGTTAATGTGAAATGACTAAAATATCTTTGAAAGGACAAAAATGTTTTCGTGAGAAATTAATGTAAGGAGTAGTTGGAAATTTATAGTGAAGAGATTCTTTACATGGTGCCGTTTGGATCGCTTAGGAATTTGAAAAATTTTCTATTCCTAGGCATAAATTTATTGGGAAGTGTGTAATTTTTTAAATAATTTGAATTATTTATAATAAATTTATGTCTAGGAATAGAAAATTCTCCAAATTTCTCAAATTCCCACTTCAATCCAAACGGCCCATTAAGTTATGCAATCTCCTAAACTCTAGTAAAGTATGTACCCTTATTTACTTTTATGTAATAGTTGTTTGGTTGCATACAAGCTGCATGGCCCTCTTGAGGCGAAAACAAATGAAATCTTTACCTTAGAAAAGTGTCTTAAGTTATGCATTCGGGTTTCATTAAATAAAATTATTTTTATTGTTATTTACAACTATACCCTTCAATTTGTGACAATACGAAAATAATAATTAATTATTAATAATATTATTTAATAGTTATTTAATAATATACTCAATAATAATAATATTTAATATTTAAAAATATTGAATAAATGATAATAATTAATAAGTGACAATAATTATAAAAAATTTTAACTAATAATAAATATTAGAGAAAACCTATGGTGTATACTAATGTACGAAAGTTTCGGTGCATACTGATCCAAACTCTTGGATCTGATTCAAAATGATCGATCCAAACCGTCCAATATGATCTACCTATTGAAATCTCCTTGGCGACCAAATTTTATATTTTTTTCAAAATTTTTAAGTATTTTTTCAGATTTAAAAAACAGCTATTTTTGAACGGTTCAGAAAAAATTAGATTAGTGATTTTCTAAAATTTGAAAAAATACTTAAAATATTTGAAAAAATATAAAATTTGGTTAGTAAGGAGATTATAATAAGGAGATCATATTGTATAATAAGGAGATCATATTGGACGGTTTGGATCGATCAATTTGAAACAGATCTAAGAGTTTGGATCAGTATGCACCGAAACTTCCGTACATTAGTATGCACCATATGTTTTCTCTAAATATTAATTATTATAATTTATAATTTATAATAATTAATTATTGTAATTAAAAAATTCCTCATATTTAATAATATTTAATAAGTAATACTAATGATTAATAATTCATAATTAATAGTAACGATTTATTATTATTATGAATTAAAAATAAATAATTTATTTTTAATTAATTAATTAATTATTAATATTTAACAAATAATATTAATATTATTTTCTCATAATTAATAATAATAGTTTATTATTATCATTAATAATTAATTTTATATTAATCAATATTTAACCTTATTTAAAAATAAATGATTAACAATATTTAGTAATTTATAGTAATATGATTTGTTATGATACATGTTGACATTTTGGTCCTTTGACATTTAATATATACGTGCACTAAATTACTCTTCCTCATTCAATAACCAAAATACCCATAACATAACATTATATAAGCACTTAAGTATTCGTAAATTGTGCAACTCCTTACTCTACAACAAAACGGAGCCTTTAATCAGGTTTGGTACCTTTGTCAATTTGTAATCCGACGGTTTTGAAATTTTCTTTGAGAATTGTTGGATATTCATTTAGTATATACTCCTAATCGTCTTAAGTTATAATAATTAGTTAAATTATTAATATTTAAATTAATATATATATATATATATATATTAAGAAGTATAATTATTTAATTAATTATGGAAAATTTAAAGTAGAACAATTTGTTTTATGTGGGATAAAAAACACATCAATCTTTCAAAATTATAAACAGTTGTGATTGAGATTAGAATTCATATTGGACTGCAAAAATAAGTTTATGACAAAATTCCTCATTGATTATTTATGGGAAAAAAATATAGATTTAAATTGTTTCAACTTTTATCACAAATTATATATATATATATTTTTAAAACAAGTGAGCCTGAATTGCTCACCACTTTTTTCATTAAGACGAAAAAAATAATTTATTACAACACTCTCTTAATCATCACCCTTAAAGAACCTGATGCACTGGTACCAAAATCGTTAGGTACTAGTGCTCCAACTCTATCTCCATTTATTCATTATATCAATAAACTTATTCATGGACTTATTCATAAAACAAACAAAACACCATAAGATAGGTTAATAAGTTTCACCTCAACCCAAGAGATAACAAGCATAGCCTCTTGAGTTGTTCTCCTTCGTTCGCATCGTGATCACACCACTGCATGGATCCACGCCTCCTCCTCAACTCCACTGTCCGTAAGCTCAACTCCAGCAATCTGCAATGGCATTTTCTCAAGCGAAGTCAACCACTCTGCAACTTGAGTTTTAATCTCCTCCGACCATAGCCCTGACCAATAGTTTATTAAAGCCAAAATCTGTGAGGCTATATATCTAAATGAATGAAAAGTTTTTTTTTATAATATCTTACATTTCTATCTTTTCATACACACCACATTTCACCACAACATATAATACGGGCAATCTTACTTTGATGGTGATCTAATTTTGAGATCCATGCTACTAAGTCCTCAACTGAACTAAAAGATATCGTTATGAAATCTTTCCAATAACCGTATCCACATAACCATCTGATGGGTACACCCGAAAAAAAGGTGGTCAATCGATTCTAGTTTATGACAATACACAACTTAGATCTCCTTCCCATCCCCTCACAGCTAGGTTATCTTTAGTTAGCAATCTTTTTCTACATAATAAAATATAAAAATTTGTATCTTAAGGGGTACTTTAATTTTTTAAATAGGGCATATGTATCATCTTGAACGCCTCTATTATCTAGCCAAATATACATCTTTTTTGTTGAAAATTTACCATCCCCATTACTCCTCCACAATATCGAATCAGACTTGTGTTGTAAAGTAAAACAAGAGACTATCTGTTGTAGGTTATGCAAATCATCTCTAAGATTCATAGATAATTGTCTATTAAAATGTAAGTTTAGCACCCTTCCTAAAACATCAACAACCGTAGCATTTTTATTAGCACAAATATCAAGAAATGTTAAAAAAAGTATCTTTAGAGGTATTTCACCATACCATTTATCTATCCAAAACAGAGTACTTGTCCCATCTCCCAAAATGAATTGATAATTTAGATCAACTATTTGTTCCAATTTTTTTAATTTTTTCCAAAATGGAGACCAATGTTGATTATTACGATATTTGTTATACTTAATCTTTATAATATCTTTCCACCACCTCTTACTTAAAGGATCCTTGTACCTCTAAATCTATTTGCTCAACATAATATCATTCATGATTTTAAAATTTAGTATGCCTAGCCCTCCCTCACACAAGCTATATACATACATATTTGTTATATATTGAGAATAGATATTTTTAAGCAATTAGCTGGTTATTGTTAATATTTTAGAAGATCTATTAAAGACTTTCTAGCTGTTGTAGCTACTAGTGAAGGCCAAGGAGCAATGATGAAATATGACATATCGACAGTCAGCATACCTAAATTATCTTTCACCGAAGTTGCTAGAAAACATTGATTTCTTTTGCATATCTTCAGAACAAAAAATTATAGCCTTTACATGTGAGGTCCATGCCACGTTGCAATCACTCTACCAAAAATCATAACAACTCGAACTAGATAATTATTAATAATAGTTCCTTAAATGTTATAAGAACTATCTAATAATTATTTAGGAAACTAGCGTATTCGGTAACACTAGATTAGTACTTTCCGGAAACAACATAATTTTGTATCCCAAGTTGCAAATTTTGAATCATTACACTTATTGACAAACAATAGTTAAAACACTTATTCAGAAACATTTACAGACGTCTACGAAACGTAAACTAAATTTACAAATATCTGGATATTTGTAAGTTAAACTGCTCCATTTTCTTTATATACGTAGAAGCACTAGATTATCTGATTGGATCAATCTTTTAAATTGCTCCTTTTTATATATCACCGATTAAATTAAATCTAATTTTTTAATCACGTCTCATAATCGTTTATCATTGTTTTATCACCGTATAATTGTTTTATCACGAATCATCATCCAACTGTTAAATCGCATTTTAAAATTTTGGATTGGATGTTTGTTGAAGCAATACATATTCTATACTACGATTAGGGATAAAAATGGATTGGATACGGATCGGACAGTGGTCATATCATATCCATATTCATATTTTTTTCAGATACGGATACAAATACAGATATATTCGAGTACAGAGATAGTTCGGACGTTAAGCGAATACAGATACGGTTCATATATTGTCAGATACGAAAACAAATACGGATATATTTTATGGGATATGGATCGTATTTTGATTGGTCTTTTTTTATTCAATTTTTTTTAGCACTTTCTTTAAATTTCATAGTGTAAATAAAAATTTTGTCGCATGCGAGAGGAGTCGAAAAATATTCACATCATGCAATGAGTTTAATTCTAACAATATAATATTTTCGCTAATTAAGTAAAAAAAAACTTAGACCTCATCCATTAATTATAGAATTACCTTCTACAATCAGAGAGACACACAATCTAGCAATCAGCGGAGAGCACGCTCTCCCTCCCCTTACGTGCCTCAACTCTTTTTCCCTTCACCCTCTGTCTCCCTTTCAGCCCGCACCTCCTTTTGCCCTTCAACGTTTCTCCTCTTCTCCTCTTTCACCTGCGCGTCTCTGTTCTCCCCTTCACTCGCGCACCTCTTTTCTTTTCTCCTGGACCCTGCTCCTCCCCCACGATAAACAAAGACGGATCTATGTGTAGCTAAGGGGTGCCAATGTCACCCCTACTTTTTGAAATGATATTACTGCATGTGAATATTTATAGTTATAAAATGTAAAATTGTTATATGTACCATATATTTAAACCCCATAAATATTTAGATGATTATCATCGGTGAACCCATAAATTTTTATAGTATTTTTTGCTGTGAGATCTTTTTTGGATCGATTAACAATTTTTATTTGGAAAGTATTATTGCCATAAAAATCATTTTTTAAGCCGAAAGAGATATGTAGTTTATTAATTTTTTTAGTTCTCGTTTGTGAAACTTTCAATTAATTAAATTGGTTTAAAATATAAGTCCAACATAAACTATGATGGATAGTCCCAATGGAATAGAAAATAAATAAGAAAAATTTGAAAAAAGAAAGAAAAACTTATATCTAGCACAACCTTTTCTTTTTCACCTTTTCGACTTTTCCTTTTCCCCAATTTCCTTAAAAGGCCATTCTAAGAAGTCTTTTTTTGCAAGAACATCAACAACAATAACAACTATAAGTTTTTTGTCTCAAACAAATTAGAGTGGGCTAGAAAAGAAATCCAACTAAAAGTAGGCCACCAAAAAAAAAATAGTACGTACTAACAAATTACTAATACTAATAATAAAAAATAAAAGGCACTGCTGCTCAAAATTTGTCCTTTTTTATTTATCAAATAATTTTTTTATTTTCTAGTTTATGACATGCTCAAATTCCAATTTGAGTCAAATTCAAGTTTGAAATAAATCTGAAATATATCTAATTTCTAGCTTGTTTCATATTCTTCTCATGACAAATGTCGAAAAAATAATATTTATATTAAATAATGTAATATTTTTATTTAAATATTATCAATTTATTGAACCTCCTTTCAAATTTTTCTGGCTTTGTTCCAGTGAACCCCATTTCAAAATTTTCTGGCTTCGTCCTTGACGATAAAGGCCTTTGTCTCTTCTCATCAATGCTTCACCTTCCTTTTACTCCGATCTAGACCTCCGTGTCCATCTCTTATGCTCAAATTGGAGATCTGATTCCCTGGTTGATTGTGCTCGCTTTCTTCTTCGACAATTCAAAACTTCATCTTTGTATCTCACCCTCATCTGCTCCCATTTTTCGATTTGAGCCTCTATTTTTTTTTTGTAAGGGAGTAACTAAACATGTTCCCAAGAGTACCTAATAAGTTTAAATACGTAGATCACTTAAGAGAGTAACTAATAGTTAAAAAAGAGTATCTAATATATATAAATATATATAAGAGAGTAACTAAATGGGTTTAAGAGAATATCTAATAGATATAAAGGAGTATCTATTAAGCTTAAATACGGAGTTCACTTAACGGAGTAACTAATAATTATAAAGGAGTATCTAATATATATATAAGAGAGTAACTAAATAAGTTTAAGAGAGTATCAAATACATATAAAGGTGTACATAATAAGTTTAAATACGAGGTTAATTTAAGGGAGTAACTAAGAACTCTAACGGAGTTTTTTATTTGTCTTAAAAGAGTATCTATATTTTCACAAGAGAGTATCTAGCAAGATTAAGTAGTTATGATACTATCTTGTAAGATTAAGTAGTTATATATCATAAGAAAATATTTATTTTTATTTAAAGGAGTATCTTGCGGATAAAAATTGTCAAATGCGAAAGGAACATGGAAGAAAATGGCGGAAAGAAGATAGCAGGGGAGAAAAGATGACATGAAGGAGGTTAGAGAGGAAGAAGAGGGCGAGGGAGTCGCGTAAGAAGAAAGGCGACATGGGTGGGGGGGCGACACAGGTGAGGGAAGGGAAGAGAGGCAACGTGCTTTACTCTTTTTGACGGGCAACATTGTAAAATGCGATTTTGGTAACTTGTTTGTAAACTATTTGCACAGGAAAATTCTATCTACCATCTCTTCACACGCCATCATGTGTCATCGCATTTTTATTTGTCACTTTATTCTTTTATGTTCAGTTTGTTTATATATGTATTCACATTATTCAATTATGAGTTAGATTTTATTTTTTGTATTGTTGTTCAGATTGTTATATGCATATTCAACTTATTTTTATTGAATTTATTTATTTGTATTTGTTAACTTTGATTATTTAATGGTTACTTTGTCTATTTTATATGTTCATTTTGTTCAAGCGATGGTAAAACTGCACATTGCACTTACCATTTCTGTTCACACAGTATAATTTTTTGGAAATTGATTATTGTCATCTGCAATTTTGCCATCTCTGCCATCGCTAAATATAAAGTGAACATATACAACAAATAAAGTGAACATATAGATCATCTAAGTGAACACATACAAACAAATAAGTTCAATAAAAATAAGTTGAATTTGCATGTAAAATTCAGAACAAATGATGACAATATTTATTTGTTCGTAAGTGTTCATTTAAGATCGTCTATATGTTCACCTTGTTTGCTGTATATGTTCACTTTATATTTAGCGATGACAAAAATGGAAGAATTACAAATGGCAGTTATCATTCCTGTAATTTTTTTGGTCCTTGTTATCTATTGAAAAGATAAAAATAGACTTTCGGCTCTTCTTATTCCAGGCCTTTTGAGGAAAGTCCAATTCAAGATGTATACTCTGCTTGATTAGCCCAGAATTATGGACTTTCTCTTTATTCTGAAAATTGTTAATCCTGAATTCTAGGTCCATACACTATTATTAGCCCAATGGTTGTGACCAACTGTACATAAGTACATTGACTTGCGACAGATACAATTATACAAACAAACGTGAAATGTGAATAGTAATCGGAAACACAAAAAAGGTCTGTTACATTACTGAACAAAATGACAAGTTTCATACACAATTTCTACTCTGTACCGATAACTTCTTCGTACCATCTACCTTGATCTAACAAATGCTACATCCAGCAAAATACACCGAACTATTGTAATCGCATGAGGGGGGAAAAAAGGAAGAAGAAAACCATAAAAAAAATAATGTAACAAGTTACACTCACAATTTTAAGTAACTAGATGGACCCCTTCCGGCTCCGCCGGAACAAAATTGCTCGGAAAAAAAATTGGGATCAATTATTTTGTTGTCTACGTTGAAGGAAATTCACTGAATAATTATGGTTAAAAGAATTGGGGATGATTTTTAAAAAAAAAAAAAAACATGAGTTGTATGTCAAATACTGCAGCCATTAGATGCACAATTAATAGATTGAATTCTAATAGATTAACAATTACAATACCAATTCCATTTGCCTAAAAAATAATTAATGATTCTCCAAATTTAGCATGCAACAGATAAATTTTGCAAAAGTAAAAATACTCATAATTTTAAGAACTATGAATACTTTCTTTTTTTTTAAAGCGCCTTTTAAATTTATTTTCAAAAGAAGTGAAATCTATAATCAAAACAAATTCCATTTACTCAGGTTATACATCAATAACAACATAATAGATGCTGAAATTAAAAAAAAAAATCAAGTCCCTTATTTTTAAAGGTGTATCTATCAAATCAGATAAAGGTAAAATTATTACAAACAATGCCTGCATTTAGAAGGTAAAATTATTACAAACAATGCCTGCATTTAGAAGGTAAAATTATTACAAACAATGCCTGCATTTAGAAGGTAAAATTATTACAAACAAATTATGTAACTTTCAATTGTCAGGTGCAATAATCAATCCAGTTGTAGCAACAACATGCAACAAATTATGGTGCAAGAAACCAAATAAAATCATTCCCATAGAAGAGAAATGTGTTGTAATTTACCTGAGTTATACCTCGCTGAAAGTTCTATTACTTAAAGCATACGATTCTTGCAAACACACCATGATTCCTCACCTCTTATGGCACATTACCAACAAAAATAATCTCATCCACATAATAAATTGTGTTTACATTACAATTTACACAAATCTTAGTAAAAAATAAATGAAGAAAGAGGACCTGCAATTTCAAGGAGACCATGACGTCGGTATTGAGGAACCCCAACTGTCCGCAGGAGTGTCTTAGGAAAAGCATTTGGTGGGCCTAACTCGCCAGAGTCAAGACCATGGCATGCTATCGTGCTTCTAATATTCCTATATTCTTCCTCTGATTTTGATTTTGACCTTGCATGTCGAGGATAAGAATAGAAAGATATAGCAAGAAGAAAGAAATGATCAGATGAAGAATGACTCTATGCATGATTATAAAATGTTAGAATGCCATTATAACGAACTTAAAAAAATTTAAGTTCTTGAAATTAGGATCAATGTGCAATATAGTACCTATTTTCTACAAATAATTCCCTTGCAAGAGCTGGAATCTTTGGTGAAGATATGTACCATAGTGTATATCAGCGTAAGGCACATCTAGTGTCTGACAAACCTCACCAAGGAAGGAGAAGGAACAAATGTTTATTGTAATATACACTTTTGTCTGAAGTGTGCAAACGGGATAACCTTTTATCTGTTACGAAGAAAAGATATTGTCCTTTTTACAACAATGAAAGTAATATTATTTACCAAAAGAAGATGTAAAAGCAATAATATTCCTGATATCAGGTCTATGTTTCCAGTTACATATGGTGAAGGTGTAAACTCTGTTAAATATCTCTAGTTCTCTTTTTAATGTGAAAATGACTTTAAATTAAAGCATTGTTATAATTCAATATAAAGAAAATAAACCTATGATGCAAACATCCCTACTCCCTAAGCTCACCAGCGAAAGAAACTATGTGCACATGTACACTTTATGATTGTCCAACATCCATAACTATAGATTGAGTTTTCAAGTTGATATCGGTAGCAAGTCGTACTGACCAAATTGCTTACAACTCCAATTCCACAACTACCGCCAAATAAAAGGTCACAGTAAACTAAGTTGAACAAAAGTCCTCACCACAAAGTCACAAACGTACACAACTATTAATTTTTGTTCTGTTAAAACAGATACTGACATGTTGTGCTTCAAAATATGTCAGCTGGATTAAATAACAATTATGTCCCTACTAGTCGTTGATAGATGAACCCGTTAATTAGATACTTCGCGCGATGAAATTGGAACAACAGTCTGTGTTATAATAGGTCTCTTGTGTTTATGTTTATGATCACCAGCGATTACTATTTTTGTTTATGCGTTAGTTCTGCAATCAACAGACAACTTCAAAGGCAATTTAGGAAGTGACATATTTTTCTAGGCCAGTAAATTTGAAGGATAGCTTAGGAAGCGATAGATTTTTTATGGCAATAAAAATTAAAGTATGACTTAAACTCCATATGGCAATCAGAAATTTATAATGATCTATAAAAACAAAAGTAATAATAATCACTTATCTTTTTTTTTTATCAAAATAAGGAATGATAGTAATAATAATCACTATTTTTTTTCAAAACTTGACAATATAGGCATGTATTGCTTCCAATAAATTATGATTAGAAAAAAATCGATATAAAAATATGACAAAAGCAAAAACAAAACCACCCACAAATTAGAAATAACTCTCCCATGAGAATATCTTTGAATTGAGGCCAGTAATCTTTATTTTCCTGCCAACCATGAATCCAAGAGTTAAATATAGACAAATTGAAACAACTATTCTTAGTACATACCCATCAGAATCATAGGGTCTCCCCTTTGACCAGTCTCGTAAGCAAAACTAAATAACACTCTTCGCATCTATTAATGCTGAACATTATTAAAGTAAGCTCAATAACAAAAAGGCGAGTAAAGAACACTCTTCAATTCAATCGTTGTTTGCTCCACGCGAACAACGATGAGCCTATGTTGGTCTAATAATCTGTAAAATCAACAACAATGTATCGCTTAGAAGAAAATCAATAGCAATGCTGATACAATATCGGATCATGAGGTTCTCAAAGTTTCAGGCATTTACTCATCAGAATACTCCATTCTTTTATCATTGTCTAAATCCAAACAACATGGAAATAAAAGACCTGAAATTCAAATAATTGTTGCAGTGTTATGGTCATGTAATTTTATATTGCAACAATCCTAACTGTAATTGCTGATAAGGTCGCACAATAATACTAGCATATTCTTGCTGAAATTGGTAGTGTTCTACTTTTAATAATCGTATACAAAGTAGATGTAACATAAAATGAATGATTCAAATTTTCATATTAATAATGATTAGGTACCGATAGTAGCAATTGATAACCCTGAGCACTCTCTGAAATCTACACTTCCATTGATCCTTAATTAAATTGAATCCAATAATCAAACCTCAATTAAATATGTTTGTTTTCTCTTAAGATTTTGTGATGATGCTTTCTTGCTAGTCTCTCGATATTCAGATCCCTCACTATGGAGAAAAACATATGTTAAATAGAAAAATTATGATAAAATTTATGGCATGGTCGAACGTTAAAGTTGGAGCCTCCGAGAAGTAACTATCGTAAGGAAATATTTATTAAACCAATGTCAAATAATAGCAATTGTTAAGAATAAAAATGCTCGAACAATTGCAATATAAGATAGTAATTTGGAACAGCTGTTAAACCGTAATACATCTCTAATAGCAGTGAGTGTCTAATGCATACATGCCTAAACTATTGCTTTTCTGACACCTGAGAAACTCTTGCTTTTTTGTTTTTTTTTTTCAAAATTATAAGGATATGCAAATAAGATTGTACATTTAGCAACAATTAAAGAAGATATTTTTTTCAAATAAAACCTCAAACAATTTGAGATTATCTTCTTTCAAGTAAAACCTCAAAAAATTTGAGATTATGCTTCCTTCATGGATGCTGGCAGTATGTAAATTCCAAAAAAAAAAAATGCTTTTTCGTTTAGGGAAATGAAGGAAACGATGGTAAGGAAGAAGTAAAATAGGACTTTTCCTCTTTTAACTTTTTTTTTTCCAAATGGACAGACTATAAATACAGCCTGTGAACCCGTACAATTAAATGAATTGTAAAAGTACCTACCACATGGTCTATACTAAACCCGATGAACCTAGTTCGCAGAAAAAAAAACCCAAAGCAGTGTAAGTGGTGGTGGGCCCACAGTATGAAAAGACGATCTTTATTACCTCAGTAGAGGAGAATTTTGTGTGGCTTCGTCATCGGATTGTTTTTCAATGGAATATTACCCGTCACAGCGGGAATACACACACACGGAATTATTGTTGTGGCCACGTAACATCTCGCTGGAAGACAACATCTTATAAGCAGGGTTGAACGCTCCTAATTGTTGTAGGCCTGCACATAAATAGAACATTTTGAATTTCGAAAATTATCAAATACATGAAATGAATGAATTAACACATTGAGGGAAAGAAAATAAAAGGGCAATCAATAAGCAACCAACACTAACATCAACAACAAAAATTGACTTATTTCACCTCAAGATACAACAATCGTGCAAGAAGAATTTTTTGGAAGACATTCAAATATAGCACCATGCAATGGGTAAAAGTACAAAATGTTTAAAAGAAATAATAACACAGAGTCAATGCTTAAGGCTGACATGTAAGATTTATCACTAACCATGCATTACGTTATAAATTTGAATAGATTAACACGTAAAGTGAATCGAGAACAAAGAACGTACCATGACCATCAGCTATATCCATAAGACAAGGTTCATTATCATGCGATAAAAATTCACCTTGTACCCTACGTGAACAATATGGCCTGGTTGGTTTAATTTTAGGATAATACTTGACAGACAAAGGAAGTTCATCAGAAGCGGAAGTTTGATTCCATTGATTGTTGGCGGATGACATCTTGTAAAGGTAAACTCGAAGAAGAATCTATAAAATCATTAAGAGATTGATACATGAACAAACGTATACAATAATGATCTCATTGCATGAAAACAAAAGAATACATCATCAATAATCAAATCGAAACAACCAGAAAGAAAGCACAAAAAAAATATATATAAATGAGAATCCAACAAACTACAAAGAAAAAAAAGGTACAGAACACATAAAATAGTATGGAGCTTAAAAAAACTAAACAGGTTAGTTAACAACTCTTTTAATAACCTTTTATTATAAAAGGAAGTAGTATTCATGTTAATCATACTAAATAATTCAATAAATAAACAATAATCTAAAATTATTTCTTACAGTACCAAGAAACACTAATTTAAAAAAAAAAGCATACAATATGGGGAACTTATTACTAATTCACATGTAGTTAATCCAGGGAACAATGCAAGATCTGCGACAAAGGATTTGGATATTGAATAAAATTTATTCTTTGGTCTTTAAATTATTGTCTCTTTTTTATGTTTTCAAGGAGGAGTTCAGTGCATATGCCCCAAAATTAAGATGGAAACACACAGGAAGTCGGCACATCAGGTTTGCTTTACCTCACACTCTCAAATTTTATAATTGGTGTATTTAGAAAATTTTAATACTTTTTAATTGGTATATTTTTTATGTAATGGACTGAACAGGTATAGTATTGGTATTGTACCTGTAGCAATAGATCATTTTAATTATTTTTTGGCCCCAATAAATGTGGTATCACTAAATTAATTTCTGAGATCTATATGAAACTCAAATACTATCTGAAAACACCAAAAATGATGAATGAATATAGAAGTACTTAGTACCACATCAGTAATTCAGTACCAATTGTTACATGACCTGACTGATATATATCGAAATCTGGATTTGATTTTTTTTTTTAAGTTATGTTTCCTAACTATCTAAGCTTGGACTACTGAGCATTGACATATCTTGCTTTCTTATGGTCTCTCCTTACGGCAAGTGGTATGGTCATCAAATGTAACTACCCTCAAAATGCCAATTTTCCACGGTACTATTCAAACAAAGAGAAGAAGCCATTTCCCGTACCAATAAAAATGCAAAGGGAAAACCTAGAATTCCAACTTTGCCCCCTAGAAATGGAATGCTTGTCAAAAGCCTGATACCAGTGGCATATGAGGTAATGAATACAAGGGTCACGCTAATTAATAACTTGAAGCGGCTTCTGACCGTCTGACACTCTTGAAATGACCGTGTGACACTTTTGAAAAATGATACTATTGTAATCTTATTTAAATCAAAGACAAAATCAAGGCACATAATAAATTTATCTTAACTTTGTGTAATCTAACAGAGCATACAAAGCTACAAAGCAAATTTTTTCTTATATCAACCCCTCTTCTGGTAATGCACACTATAATTGTAATATTGCTTTCTTCAATTTTCTTTCTCTATTAATTAAAAACATATTCTACAATATTCTAATTTTGGACAGGAAGGACAGATCGTAAGTAAGAGAATCACCCAACATACATCCCAAATAAACACTTTTGGACTAATTTTGAGCAAAATTAATTTTGGCTAATTCCAGTACAGGGCAAACAATTTTAACTGTATTGCATCTTTATTAAACTGAAAAAGATCTAGCACTTCAGTTCTGAACTATCGATCTTTTACCAGTACATACTTTATGATGTTTACGGACCGATATTTATTCGAACAAATAACAGAAGATAATCTTTTTTCAGCATAGTCCCATAAATTTCTCTAATTGTGACTTTTTTTTATTTCTAATTTTGCACACATTTGTTGAAAAAAAAAACCAACGAAGGAACTGAATTAAACAATCAAAATACCTAAACAGATCTGTCGCTACTGCTTGCAAGGAGAAGAGCACACGGGAAAAAGTGGAGAACGCTTATCTCAGAAATCGGAAAACCCAATTTTGTCGTATGTGCTGTTGGAAGAGAACAGAGCAATGTAAAGAAGTAGAGAAAGCAAAATCAATTTTGCTATTTGTGTTTGTCCTATCCTATCTGCGGCAACTGAAGAAGAAGAGATAAAATGAAACTAAAGCGATCCTCTATAGCCACCAACTGATAGGCAGATGTAGTAGATAAACATCCTCTGCATCCATGACCTGTCTCATCTATGTAGACACACAGGTGCATGTAACAACTTCCTCCCAGAAAATCAGATTGTGGATAGCCGTATACGTATAACCATCCGTGTGGCCGTGTCTCTACCAGTGTTATGTACACTATCTCACTAACCACACACAGAAGACCATAGGAAAATTATGCACAGAAAATCCAAAACACTGTTCATTCACTGTTCATTCACTGTTCATCTCTGTTGGCATTACACGGCAAACATTATAGATATATAAATTTTTAGGGGCTTTAGCCAGAATCGTCTTTTCCGATTAAATTTCAATTTTTTATAAAAAAATTCCAAATTTTATTAACTCATCAATGTTGTACAGTACATCATATCCGCCTACATATACATATCAAGAGTTGCATCACTTGAATACCAAAAAGTTCTTCTAAAACTCTCTCAACTAGAACTACTTAATCTTCAAACTAATTACAACGGTGATGCAACGATGCAAACCATTTTTCATATCAATCTTTTGAAAAGTACACAGGTCTAGTACAAATGAAGAGTTTCAATTATTTTCTAATACACTAATATATTATAGGTCAGCATAACAAGTTTCAGGCATTGATAAAGCTTGAACGCTCCAGCGAGGAACCTACTGCCTCAAGCCCTCTATGATATATGCTGCATTAAGGTCCCTGCAATTTTACATATCATTAATAAAGACTATACCCCTCATAAAGTTTAAAATACTCCACGTCCTTCCTTCTCTATATTGTTGAGTTCAATCAGGAAATACCAATTATTTCTTTTTTCACACTCATACATGATCATGAAAAATAAAGACAGTGACATCATGGGCAATTTATGGAACATTAGGGGCTAATTTATGGAAATAAATATTCAAGCATATATATTTATAATGTCATGCTAATTTTGCCTCTTACAGCATGTAATTGTATCAATTTGCAATTTTGGTTGTGTTTAAAGATATGGCATCACCGCATCATGGTAAGAATTGTAACAGCTTAAAAGTATCTGAAATTTCAATTAACAATTAAAACAACATACACTAATTTATAAAAGCTTTCTGATACAAACAAGCTAATTAATTATTCAGATGGTGCTTCAAATAGTGGTAAGAGCATTTTGATACAGGTTTCACCAAGTAATACAAAGATATATGTTCCAGGCGAAAAAGCGAGAAAGTCATCCACTGTCCAGGTTAAAAATAAATGATTAAACTAAAATCAAGTGTCAAGACTGTACCAGTATCAATTAAGGAGCAGCAATTAGGAGAAAAGGACTTACAACGAAGAAGCCAAAACTTCCACCATTTTGTCTTACAATAAATCCCTCCTCGAGATCAAATGATGGAACTTTATAGGTAGAATGTCACTTTTTAGAAACCCAAAACTGCCGTGGATGGCAGGTTGGTGCACCGTGGTTTTGTCAAAATTATAGATGGTTTAAAACGCCAATAGTTTTGAAACCTGTAGGTGCTACACAAACCTTGCTTGTACACAACCCATGCAAAACCATATGTCGCCTAACATAAGTAACAACCATGCATTAAACAATACGTATATTATGAACAAATTAAGCTCGAGCTATCATGAATAAACATACACGGCCAAGCTGGACTAAAAAAATCACACGGAATAAAGCAGCAAATTTATAATAGCCAGTCAACTTTCAAATAAATCTATGAAGCATCTTTCTTTTGTCTCTTTTATGATAAATTGCTGCAAAAAAAAATATACAGAAGGAAAAATCTAAATGATTTGTTTTAACTGAAACTAGATTTTTTATTTTCTGTTGGAAATTATCAATAAAAATACAGCATGATATATATCAACATTTATTATACATTATTTTTGACAAATTTATATATGCCAACAAATTAGCCGCTGTCAAGTCTCACAAAAAAAAAAAATAATTATGCCAACAAATTAGACAACTAATAGGAAGTACTAAATACTTTGATGATTATGCGAGATGAAATATTGATTTATGACATGACATTCAAAAATTCCTATCTCAAAGACTAATATCTGTTATAAAGAAGTACAATTACTTGATGGCTGACGGCAAGTGGTGTACGCAGAAAGTACAAGCAAATTCACATGAATATTCTGCAACTTCTACGATGTAGGATCGAAATCACAATCAAATGGTATAATCAGATTTCAGCATTTATCATTTACAACAAAAATGGGGTATTTTAAACTTTTTCTTCAGTTTTGTTTAATCAGAGATAGGGAAAAGAGTGCAGGGAGGGGAAAGGAATATTTGTTAATTGAAGTGGCCGAGGGAGGAGGATTTATAATTGGGAATGGGGGTGGCTGTATAAATAAGGGAGCGGGGTTAACGCATGGATGCCACGCATATGACAGGTGGTGAAAACCTTAGGACAAATGGTAACAGCTTGGAAACATTTGTCTTGGCAGTTCTTTTTTTCTTTAAAGAAAAAGTGGGTGTCGCAGTTTCAATGATGTATCACTATATCCTAAAACACGTCACAGATTTATAGTGTACTTTGTACCAAACTCAACAGACTAAAAGAAGACAGTCAAATAACAAATATATTTAACTCTAACCTCTGTTGATTCCATCGCGCTTGCTGTTTGTCGCAGCATTTATATGTATGCATTTTTTCCCACAATTGCTTTCTCATTTAATCCTGTACCTATTACAAAGAAAGCATAAAAAAATACTATATAATTGGTATTGAGACAAAAGTAGGGAAATCTTTTGCTCTTTCCATTATAATTGTTTTCTCATTTATTTCCTAACAGTACTAAATAACAAGTTTTCTGTAAACTTAAATTAAGTAAACATTGCAATTGTTATCTTGAATCAGATATTGTGTTCAAAATAAGACCAAAATATATCAAGCATGTATTGTGAAAGGTAAAAAGAAGGTCAAAATGCAAGAATTAAAGGGATACAGCTGCGAAAACAATCAAATGTGAGCAACTTGATAATTAAAACATTATGCTGATTAAACTTTAACCATTGAAGATGGATTATAAAAATTATGAGGTCTTAAATATATCATTCCCTGTGCCATTTCAGTTATAGTGTTATATATTCCGCTTTTCAAATAAATTTCGCAACATATTTGTAAGAGTGTAATGATTAATCTAATTATACTTAGAACCCCTCCAGAAATTGAATTCTCTGTCAAAAATCAAGCTCATATTTACCAAACATCAATGTAATAAACTCTGACATTTGATTATCAGTAATTTGATCAAATATCTAGTAAATTAATCAAATGGATAATTAATTCAGTCCCATGCAACAAGACAAACACCTCATGAACGATATTTGAAGCTCGTACGATCTATTAACAAAGAACTTGATTATTGATACCAATTTCAAGAATATTAATAATAGTCCTTTTCTTCGACTTAAGGTAAAACGTAACAGTGAAATTTACCCAAGTTCTTAACACACAACCTAAAAAGAGTGTAAAAAATTACAAATTTGTACCACTCGACAACCATTTATAGGGGAAAAAAAAGGGGGGTGGGGGTGGGGAGAGAATAGAACTCATAATCTAGTATAAAAGAGCAGAGATGGAGAATAAGATTGGCGGCAGACTAGAGGATAAGAGGCATGGTTACTTCTCTCAGTTCTCTGTGAAAGATGGGTTGGAGGCTTGGAGCTTGAAACTTGGAAATGGACTCTCAGCGGATCCGGATGTCATGAAATTGGTTGCGGAGGCGACGAGAGCCACGGACCCGGATCCTCTAGATATTTAAAAAAAAAAACATACAGCGGAAGGCCAGAAATCAAAGACGTCCACCAGACGGGAGGATCTCGTTCCCCGAATCCACATGCGGTGAAGGTAGACTTTTGGTTCAAACCGTGGATACTCCGTGATTAATATCATGCTAGTTGAGCTTCGTGCGGCCTATAAAATTATGTCCGTTAAAATTAAATCGGACGGTTTGAATTGAAAGTCTACCCTCTGCAATGTGTAGAGGATAATGGTCCAACTGTACCTGAAACTAAAATGAAAAAAAAAAAAGTGAATTGCATAATAAAGCAGGCCCAACAGGTAAAAACAATGTTAGAATTTATCTTGTGCCAACCATTATAAAATTTATGGGCCCACAAATGTAACCTAATTTTTTTTATCGCGAATGATAACTGTCATCGTTAGATTTGTTATCGCACGCCATCGCTCACCAAAAAAAGATAAAAGCACACTCTCTCTCATTTTCACCTTTCCCATATTTTTCGTCTTTATCCTTTCTCCTCTTTCCACCTCTCTTCTATTTCTCTCTTTCTCTCCACCTTCCCTTTTTTCACTTTTCTTTCCTATTTCAACATTTTGTGTTTCTTATTTTCCTCATGTGGACCAAAAAATACGTTCATGTCTTCTCTCATGTTTCCCTCTTTTCCCTCAGAACAAAATCCTCCACAGTCCTTTTTTTGACTGCTCCAAGTAGTCCTTTGTTTTTTTTCTAATATTTCAAAATTTAAAAACACAAATGGATAATCCAAACCGTTGATCTTGTTAAATTTTAATGTCGATGTGTTTTCATATAAATTTTATAAAATTTAAAGTCGATTTGATACTTGATTAAGTGACATAATTATGAACGTATTGGAATTAATCTAACCAGATTCGTTCATTTGTTGACCTCTTGATCTAGTATCAAATCGACTTCAAATTCTATAAAATTTATATGAAAATGCATCGCCGGTAAAATTTATCTAGATCAACGATTTGGATTCTCTATTTGAATTTTTTTATTTTGAAATATTAAAAAAAAAAACAACTGCTTGGAGCAGTCAAAGAAAGGACTTTAGAGGATTTTGTTCCCTTTTCCCTCCCCTTGCATCGCAATCACTCCCCTTGACTTCCACCATGTGAACTCTGGCACGATATTAAGATGAACATACATAACAAACAAAATGAACATACACAATAAATAAAATGAATATATACAACAATAAAGTAAAAAACATATAAAATGAACGGATTAAACAAATAAAGTGAACAATTATAAAAACAGAGTGAACTGAAATAATAAATAAAGTGAACATTTATAATAGTAAAAATTAATAGATATGAAAGATAAAATTGAATAAGAAATAAAAAAATAAAATGAATATATTGAATAAATAAAATAAACACTTATAAAAAAGTGAACACACACAATAAAAAAAATGAATATATATAACAAAATAGGTGTGTTTGGCAGTGCTCGCGAATTGCTTATTCGCGAACAACATCAGTTCATGCAAACCAAACAAATCATAAACTGGGTGAACTATGAACTACACGCCTTGTGGAAAATAGTGAACCAAACAAATCATGAACTGGGTGAACTACGAACTACACGCCTTGTGAAATTGAAAATAGACTCCAAATAAAATGGGAATTGCTAAATGCAACATGTTATTTGCTATTGCAACACATTTTTGACTAAAATACCCATCAATCAAGTGGTAGAACTCGTCAAGAACTTAATTAACAGGTCGATTGAGGAGTAATTTAGTCAAAGTCATGTTACAATAGCAAAAAGGCAGTTGTCATAAGCAATTCCCAATAAAATAAAAAGACTCATTAGGGGAGAAAAATAGGGCGGAGAAGAAAAGAATGGTGGGGAAAATAGTGTGGAAGAGAGAGGGAGTAGGGAGGAAAGAGAGCACTGGGCGAGGACCAGGGGCGGAATCAGGATTTTGACATAGGGTGGGCTGACCAACCGACCGTGGAGTAAAAAAATAGTTCTGCCTGTCGTGGCCGTGGACTCTGTCGCGGTGTCGCCTGCAACATCCCGACTCCTTACTCCCGAGCCGAGAGAGAGAGAGTAAGAGAGATAGATTTGCGTAACAGAGAATGAGAATTACCGAATTGGGAGATAGATTTGAAAATTAGGAGGACCGATTTAAAAATTAGATATTTTTTCTGTTTACAGGAATTGGGAGATGAATTTGCGTAGGAAAATGAGAATTGGTCTTTGAGTATTAAATTGAAAGAGATGGAACCTCTACTTAAACAACTAACTAGGCCAGATGGGCTCATTTACTTCAGCTTCGAACCTTTGGCGTAGGTCCAACTATAACATCTCCACCACTGGCGAGGACCATCTAGTTGCAAAATCTAAAAGAGAGAAAAATACAAAATAACCACAATAGCCAAAACTAGCATCCGAAACTTTCGAGAAACCTTTCTTCCTGTAGTACCTGACTACCTGTACCATCATTTCCACCTTTCTACGTTTACCTCTGAAATTCTACGATTCTCTTCTCACCCAAATTACCCAATACGACATTAGCCTGAGTATCTCTGGCCTCCTCCATCCCCTATGAACAGAACCGAAGTGGCAATAAAAGTAAATTAATCCCGCTAAGTCGTCTCTGACTGTCGGAGGATAGGCAATCCAGTCATCTTGTTCATCTCTATCCAAAATTGCCACGCAAGCATTGAATCATGATATAGATATACAAGGCTATTTCAAGAGTGGAAGATCCACACAAAGCACATCTTGGGCTGACATGCATCCCTTTCCCTTTTTTTTTTTTTTAAGAATAAATTGACAGCGGCTGTTAATGAAATGCATCCCTTTCCTTACCGGTACATCTTTTGTTGAAAACTTTTGTTTGTACAGGCTAAACTAACACCTGCACAGAAGGTGTTACTCGAACTGCCCAGATTTGAAAGCACATTGTCATGATCTTTCCCATGGAGGATAAAACTTGGTAGAGAGATGCCTTAACTAAAAAGAATGTTTGTTGTAATTTTTTTTTTTTTTACTTTTTCTCTTGATGTAAACTTGGTTGCCTGTACCAATACTATATAGGAAAAAATATTGTTTAAAGCGAGTTATTGACGATCAAGCTCGAACTTAAACCGAGTTCAATCATGAGCTACGAGTCAAGTCCATGAACTACAAGCTGATTAATGTTCAAATTGATAGATATATTGATCAATTTTCGTGAAAAGCTTTTCACATATTTCGGACAGGACTTCAAAACGGAAGTTGGTTCTCATCAAATGGCAACTCCATCAATCCCTTAATTTTCTTGCGCTGACCAGGATGAAATTTGAGGCAAATAATTCTATCCTCCAGAAATGGGGTGGAGGAAATGCATCAAGTTCAGAAATTTTGAGCACTTATTAGTTTTATACCAGAAACATAAATTAAAATATGGATATATCCATAATCTGCATTTTGAATGGCTCTGCGACTTTATGCACTTGTCCCTTTCTGATTGCATGTTAGATAAATAAATGCTCAATTTAGTGAAAAAGTTTCTTAATTTAGAAATTAAGGTAAAATTGTATAAAGTTTGTTCAAGCTTGTTATTGGTTCGAACATCATTTCATTTGGATACATGTTCTACATTAAAAACTGATATTTCCCTGCATTATTGGAAATTTGGAAGCATGATAATTTCTTAATAAAAAATCTAAAATAATCAAATTAGATTTTTCCCTCTTTCTGGTCCACAGATTTGTCTACCACATATTTTGATCCAATGCCTTTTCTTATTTTAACCTCTGCTTTCCCTCCTATCTTTTTCCTTTCAGCAAGTACCGTTCTCTTCTTTCTACCTTTCTTTTTGGGCAATATCCTGAAATCAAGACATTAGTTTCATACTCTTTAATGTTAAGATAGCTAGATTAATTTTGATGACTGGTAATGGGTGTTCCAATGAAACTAATATTCAAACTTAAATGTTGCACAATTCAAATTTTAACAGAAAAACAAATTTAAAACACTAATGGTTCGTATAAATCAAAGATGGTTGAATACAAACTCCTGATTATACAACTTTAAGGCACTAGAGTTCCAAATATATACACAATATAGTAGAAACATAAACATTTAAGATAATACAAGTTTAAACATCAAACGATTAACAACTTAAGATATAATCTCGTATTTGTGCAAGAAAAGTGAAAAACAAATGTAAAATTTCAAACAGTGTAAGGTGTAAACACCAAGCAATATAGATATTAATGCTTGATAAAATAAGTATAAACAACTATGCACAATTAATTGTTGGCAGGAGGGCTTCACGAGAAAGGACTAGTTGCGTATACTATGCATATGAGGTGTTGGTGTTAGACTGACTTTTTAAATTTTGGAATACGAGATTAACTGTTTATTTCCATAAATGATAAAATATTCAAATGATGAAATTGGAATATTGGACTTGAGGTACCGTTAGCTGTCCTCACCAAAAATAAGCAAGACAAACCTTCAAACTTCAATAAACAAGGAAACCAACTCAAATTATGTTCCTTCATGGGAATTATTTATAGTAGTGTTGCTACGATTTGAAAACACTCATGTCAATAGAATTTTAAAGTCTTTTTTGTACCTCTGATCAATGTGATGCCTCATATATAGGATAGGGCTTCCAAAAAGTTCACATGACTGGCTTTTTCGTTTGTTGAACAAAATATCAGAAGGAAACCCTGAAAAATGAAATCACAAAAAGGTTTAGAGTTTATTCTCCACAAGTCAACCTGTACATGAATAAAGTAGGCAGGAGACAGTATTAATTCTCCGCAAGTCAACCTGTGAAAGAAATGGTGCGAATGGTTTTAATCAACTAGTTCTTCTCAAGTTATGCACTGCACAAATTTGTAATTATTACCTTCAGCTGCAGCGCTTGCAATTTGCTTCTCCAACTGTGGCAGATCATTCTTGAGTTTAGCAGTGATAAATCCTTTTCTGCTCTGTAATATACTTACCAAAAATTCCAATTGAAGCTCCAAGTTTGTAATCTTATCAAGCTTCTCAGATATATGTTTACAAGTTGCCACTGTATTCTCTGCCTGGATTTTTCATACTAATACCAAATTAAAGTATACAAAAAAAAAAACAAATTTTAAGCATGACATTTTTTTTTGAACCCTGAATTTTGGATCATTTTGTCTTGGGAGCTAAGAAAAAAAAAATTCTTGAAATTCACTAGTAATAAACCCAATTCTTTTAATTTCATTTTTTAATCAAGGACCAGTGCATACTGATAACTGACTCCTATACCTAACTAGCATGGTATATGACTATCGGCATTGTTTAAGTTTTGAAAATCCATTCTTAGTACAGATAGGCAGGGACATCTAACCTGATGAGCAAGCTTTGTAACCTTAGAGTGCATATCTGCAAGAGCTGAAAAGTATTTATCCTTCAAAGACAGAATCTATTAACCAATGAAACAATACAAGTTATTAAAACAGAAAGCAAAAAAATTGTCAATCACGTTTATGCCAGTTATGTTTGTGTTTTTAAAACGAACTTCCAAGTTTAGACCAATTGAACAGGGCAAGCATAAGAGTTTTTAATTAATTGAACCCTCTGAAGTCCTGAATATTTGATTCCAGAAATATATCTAGAATTATTTTTTTTTCTTTTTGTCTTTGTTGATCTGAAGAAGATATAACTTTGCTTCCTGTCCGTTATAAAAATGAATTACTGAGTATGTAACAACATGTGACAGCACCATTAGACCAGGGAATATTAACAACTTTTACACTACCTTATGGCCATCTATCATATAATAGTACAAATTAATTCACTGGTGACAGCCAGGTAGTTAAATACTTAATAGGATGTACTTTGTATAAACTGTGCTAATAACGATAAGAATTAAAATGTACCTTTTGGTAGTCCTCCTCTTGTGTATCTAGGTAACTTCTATGCTTAGCTACAATACTGACTATGCACATTTCATACACCGAAATTATCTCAACCTCATTTTTAATGATTAAGTTATTCTCTCGTTGTAGGAATTCTATTAAGTGTTCAAATGTCATCTTATATAGTATCAACTTTGCTACATCATTCAAGGTTTCCAAACCTTGCATGATGCGTCCAGCCATCTGGAAAAGAAAACAGAGAAAAAAAATATGTATGTAAAATTAATTGTAATGCTTTGCTTACAAAAAGTTACATATATTGTATATACTAGCGTATCTAATAGGATGTTCTGTTGGATTATACGTAATTAGGATTAAAAGAAAATTAACAAAATAACCTGATTGAGCTTCCAGCAATGTACCTCATAGGCAGATTTTAGTATTTCAAAATACCGGTCCTTCAAAGATTTTATCTTACAATGTGGAAAACATGGAGCAAAAGTGATAAAGAGAAACATCAGTTATAAACTGAGAAATTAATGCCATGGATATCGTTTATGATATATCACCCCCATAGATCCATACATATGAAAGAAAAATTATCCTCTGCAACCCTCACCCCTGTTACCTCAAATAGTTGCTCACTTGCTCAAAAAAAGTATTATATGTATCGTAGCTCTTTTTTTTCCCTATATAACTGACAAATGAACGAAAATAATTTTTCAGTGTTGCAGAAAAACAGGAGGAGAGTTCCACAAACCAAGAATACTGGACACAAGTCTAAGATATAGTTAGAAAGAGTTGCAAAGCTGCTTTAAAATGAACACAAGAAACTGATTACCGTGCTTAGGAGTTCAATTTAGTCTCTTCAACAAATGAATATGTAAACTTAAGAATAAATGACAAAGATCGACAATGAAACATTAGGCTTTCTCATGTCGCTTTATTAAACAGTGGTGAACCTTTTGATTAAGAAAAAACAAAAAAAAAAAACTAACACCATAAAACTTGACAAGGTCAAACAACTCTTAATTTGTCCTCAGACTGGTTGGTAGAGAGTTTTTTCACAAATTTTTCTACCAAATGGGGCTTGAAACAAATCACTTATAAAAATTCTTTATTGAAGGAAAAGGTGCTGTAAAATTTGTGATGTTTACCACATGTTTTGCACAATAAGTATATTTATACTATATCATAATTATGAAGTATCTTCCATAATTAAACCAAAAAGCGGATTTGTCAATATAGGGTTGAAATTATATACCTCCTGAAATCACATCCCTCGTTCAAAGAACATGGTACGTGCAATTAAAGGCTTGTGATTGAAAAACGAAGATAAGGTAATGCATGATGGATAATTTGATCTTACAGGATGTTAATGACAAATTTGATCCTAAGCAAATCTTAAATGACATAAAATCATATAAACAAGATGAAGTAGTGCATTAATCATGAAATGGATTAAGAAGTTTAAATGGTGTTGATATGAGGGAAGGGAAGAGAATTTGTCACAAAAAACACACACCCACAGAAGCTTGAAAGAAAGATTTGTAAATTTATAGCGCTTAAATCATCCCTTCCTATTTGGTTTCAATCTGATCATGAGATTTCAAATACAAACTAAGGCTGTTATTTTGAGTGACAAGAAAATTAATTCCCAGAAAGAAATAAGACACACATCAATGTGATTCCAAAGTACTTCAATAGAAAGTTGCATGCTTAATTAATCTCCCCTTGTGCCAAAATAAATGTCAAATAAAATAAAAAATATAGTGTTATTTTGAGAAAATAGATGAAATACCTTCTTGTATGCTTCTGCTTGCCAATCTGTTGTAGCAATATCTGCAGTTGCACTTGGTGTCCCTGAAGCTGTGGAAGAAAATACGAAATCTTATTGTTCCATGTAATACTTTTCTTAGAGCTTTACATATCTCTAGAGAAGCATCATTAAAAAAAATTAATTGTTGAGAAATTTGAGAAAAGCACAACTAGGTAATTAAACCAGAACAGACTTCTTAGTTCTCACATCTCTTATAAAAATAAGGTTATACGAAAATCAAGATTTGTTCTAAAATCAACCTTTACCCAATTTTACAAAAAAAAATGGAAAATCATATATCAGTGATACTCTTTGGCATAGGAACCACCACGAGCTCTCAATTTTGTAAAAATAAGGTAGCAATAAAAACTCTGTTTTGTTGCAACATTTTCATTAACGAAAGTTTTCTCATACCTAAGTCTATATAAATTCCACTTGTATCAGTTGAAATTGAAGAATTAACTGGCCGGGATCTATATGCTCGCGTCAAGAGTTCTCGCAACTTAGCAGAAATTTTCTTTGCATAATCCTCCTATAGCCTGCGTTTGGATCGTTGGAAGAAAGAAGAAGAAGAAGGAAGAAAAAGAAAAAAAAATTATAAACAATCCAAACTCTTCACAAAGTTACACACTTTCCAATACTTCTTCCCACTTCTTCCTTTCTTCCCTTCTTCCCACACCTATCCAAACGCACCCATAATGCCAATTCAAGTGAAACAGTAGAACAGAGAAACTTTTATTCAGCAAAATCAATAGAAATTTAAATATAATCTGAAGGGCTAGCATTAGCACATGCAAATTAGAGAATTATACCAGACTAGCAGCAATCCCAAACGAAAATTAGAAATAATCTTTTCATATTCATACCAGACTAATGGCACTATTATAAATTTCCTCCTCAATTAGCGCAGCACTTCTATGAGAATTATCTGATCCATTGGATATCCCAAGCTGAATCGTTCTATCATGCAAATAATCAATATCCAATTAATAGGAAATTACAAAAACATGAAATAATAAGTGATATAAACAATCTATATAGGGTCAATTAATTGAAACATGAACTGCTCACATTTGAAGGATAACCTTCTCCCGAATCTCTTGAAAGAACTCGGATCTCCAGTTGGGAGTCTCATTTAGAACACCTTGAGTTTGAGCAAGTTCCATAGATGGACGGAGAGATCGAGAGAGAGTGGTAAGGGGTAAAGGAGCAAGGAGCAAGATTGTAATGCTGCGCAAGCAAGTGAAGAGGCAGAACGAATGGATGCATGACAGGTCAGTGAGGTCACACCAAGGGAAAGAAACGGCGCTCGGAGACACCAGATGAACTGTGACGATATTGGAGTAGCTTTACGTACGTTGATACGGATCTTACCCAACCCAAATTTTGGCTAGGGAATTCACATTTTGTTAATATATTAGTATAATTAATGACAAAAAAACTTTAGTCTGTGTCAAAATGCTTTTACCTAAGTTTTATGTCATTGTATTATTTATTGCATCATAAGTTTTTTTTATTTTGCAAAAATAAATCATGCACTTTTTGAATAAATTGTAGTACAAGGAGGAAATGCAGTATAAATAAAAGTGAAAAGAAATTAATTAATAAAACATGATATAGAGGCACCAGAAATTAATTAATAAAAAAGGATTAATTAAGAACATTAACTCATAAATTGACCGGAGCATCTTAAATATTAGAAAATAATAGAATGGGATGGCCCGCTACACGAATCTCCACATAGGAATAGAAACATGAGACGCCGTTTCGTTCAAAACAAAGGTGTTCAAGGAATAACTGCAACTGGAGTGCTCCTCACCTCACTTCATATTTCATATTTGTACTTTCATAACTTCAATGTTATCAATTTCAGGAAATTTGATATTTATATATCATCCCGATGGAAAAAGAAATGTATAGATTTTCAAAGTCCCACTCATAATACTTTCTGTTAATTTAAAATGAGTAGTTTATTATGTAAATCAAATTTTATATAAAAGAGTTAAGTTAAACATTATCGACAATGTTGATCAGTTGTTCCAAATCGATTAATGGAATTACACATTAAAATTTTGATAAATCATATTTTCTATATCTTACTAATTTTATTATTTTGTTGAGTGGTACCAAGCGGCAAGCGGTGCTATTGAACAGTTTACAATTCTCTAAACAATTAGTTTTTTCTCTAAATAATTTTTTAAGAAAAGTGAAACATTAATTTTCAGTTAAATTGAGGAGTTCGATCAGTCGACCAAAACGCTAAAATTTAAACATGTTACATGTAACGTCATTAAATTTTATAATGACGGATTCCACTATGTAACATTCATATCGGTTCCTATTAAAAATAATATAAGTAGCATAGTATGCAAATTAAATTTTATAAGTCTTAGTTTACTACATTATCTATAGAATTGATCGGTCACTGTTATAATTTTAATGTGACTTTGCAATTTCAAGGAGTCGTTCCAAATTAATCGATGAATGCAATTTAAATATTAAAAATTTCATAAATGACATTTATATAAATTATTTTTATTTTTCTTTCTGGTGGAAACTAGCGGTGCTCAACAGTTCACATTTTGAAAACAATTAATCTTCTTCTTACAAAAATAAAATATTATTTTTCAATAAAATTTTGGTATACCATGCAAGGCTATATACAAATATTTTAGAAAAATTGTACTAAATACAATGAAAAAATCGGGTAGAGACATCAATTTGAAAACTTACATTTGCAATCTTTTTAATTAATTTATTCTTACAAGGACAAATTTTTGAGTTGATAAGGTTTCGAAAAAATTGATCGGATTTTCCATAGTCAAAATTGATTAACGCTTTCTTATTGACAAATTGTTGACTTTACTAACACACTTTTCTTTTACAAAGCAAGACAAAAACAGGGGGGGGGGGGGGGCAACTATATATACTCGGTAAAACTTTGAAATTAATGGTATTTGGTGGAACGTAAAAAAAAATGGCAAGACGGACAGAAATAAATATGCAGCATTAATTGTCCCATTGTAATATTTCAACTATTCTAACCCTAAGATGGTTAGATTTCACAATGGACAAGCTTGGCTGGACGGAATTTGATTCATTTCAATTGTAAGATATTGCACATAAACATAATACGACAATTTATAAATTTTTAAGAATAGTAAAAACTAAATAACAACCTATAAAAGAAGCTTTAAGAGCACAAAGCATCCATATCATCATTCCACTATCTAGTTTATCCAAAAAAAAAAAAAATCCCATATCATAAAAAAGTTCTTACAATTAACATCCAGCCAAGCTTAATTACTCCAAATAAACAATGTTTTTTTTTTTAGGCATACTAGATAGCGACTATCTAGTTATAAACAATTAATGATCTTGTAACCAAATCCCAAACACAACCTGACGCCTGCCTTCAAAATTCTATCCATGCTTCTTTGATGGTATTGTCCCAATGATCGGTTTATGAACTGCTAATTGATCTAGATGTCTTCTTTGCTTGTCAATATATTGGGCAAGGCATGCTTCATACTTCGTGATCCTTTTCCGAGCCAACCTTGCATAAGAGCTCCTCCCAACTAAAAGTTCAAAGCAACAGAGGAAATTAAACAAGATTATGTTTAATTACTTACCATTTCAATGGTTTCATTGAGTACATAATTAACCATATATATGTCTTTAGGTAAATTAAGTACATAGAGATATGCCTTCTAATATATTAGTTGTCACGTTAATACAATTGAAACATATTAAAAAGAAAGCAAGATTAGTTTCTTCGACTGAGCAAGTAATTCGGAGGAATATATTGATATCCAGCCATATTTAACAACAATGACAACGACTGTCACTAATATTTTTAATATGAGAAAATTTAAAAACAAGATATTTATTAAAAAATGAGAATCATTTGGTTACCAATCAAATGTCAATATAACCATATCACTTTACATATAATATTCATTTTTTTAGGGACCTAAGTATATTGTTGCACGCATTTCAAATATATTCCAAAGCAAAGACGAGAACTACATATATATACCTGTTTAAAGTGCCAACACTTCCCCTCGTAGATATCTGTGAGGTCTGAGTAGTGTTGGGCCTTAATTTGCTGAATCTAGTAACACATAAAAATACATTAAAATGAAAAATACAAGGACAATTATCAATATTATTTTGGCAATTGCGACACAGACACAAATTTATCGTGTATGTCATTATATTAATTCCTCAATTAGAGTTGCAATTTGAACATGCTAATATAATTAACATCCCAACAGGTTGAGTTGTTTAGTGACATAACAAACAATTTTCTATCATAAAATTTGAGGAAATAACGGCAAATGGATTACTACCGAATTTAGATTTTTTTTTTATATAAATTTCTAAATTTAATGAATTGGACATTAAATGAAAAATAGTAATGGGTTTAATTAAGCTCACTCGAAAGAAATGATCACAACCTTTTGGTAAGCCTCTTCTTGACTAATAAAAGCATTCATCTTTGGTCGGCCACTTGTTGTTGAAATCGTTGAATCTGCGAATATAAGATAGCATAGCATGTTATTAAGACTATTTAATTTGATTTGATTTGTTTCAAAATCCATTTTACTAAAATATCGCATATGTTTTTGTTCTAAACTAATTTCAAAACTAATTTTTATCTTTTTTTTTTGAGGGTCCAAAACTAATTTTTATCTACAATTTAAAAATATGTTTAAACTAGCTATCAAATTTCTCTGTATGTGCCTAAATATTTTAGTCTTTTTATTTTATGAAACATAAATTTTCTCATATTTACCAGGGCGTTGTGTCAGCATCCACAATCGGGCTATCCTTGTACAAATTAGTTGTACGTATTCCTCCTGTTGAAAATATTTAAGTGAAGAAGAGTTTAAAAAAATTCTTAGAACAAAATAAGAAACTAATCAGCTATACTACTAAATCAGAACAAAAGATAGGAGTTTCTCTTTATACCTGGCTTGTAGAGATATTATACATCGCCATCTCCAAGCGGTCACGTACCGTGTGGAAATCAGATGATTTTTCCAACTTCTCCATCTCTTTAGAGATTTTCTCAAAGATAGTCGCACTGCGCATTAAAAAAAAAAAAATCAAATTCAATTGAATCCAATATAAAAAGAGAGAAATCTCAATACTAATATATGTACTTATATTGAAACATTTATACGATAGAACCATATTTGATTGATTACTTATATTGAAACATTTACATTTGCGATTTTATTCCACGACGAACGTCTGGTTGGAAATAAAATTTCCAATCTAGAGAGGAGTCCGTAGAGCTTTGTGGAGATTCCATCAATTGCTAGTGCAAGGAAACATAGAACAATAATGTATATGTGTGAATTAATTTGTGCATAAAAAAGAGAGAGGCGCAGCGAAGAAATGAAATATTAGAGGGGGCGTTTGGATGAGAGAAGAAGAATGTGGAAGAAGGAAGAAAGAAGAAAAAAAAATTATAAACAATCCAAACTCTTCACAAAGTTACACACTTTCCAATACTTCTTCCCACTTCTTCCCTTCTTCCCTTCTTCCCACACCTATCCAAACGCACCCAGAGAGTATATACCTATAAAATGCTCTTCAAATTAGGTTTATCAAGCAACTGCGAAAAAAAAATAAAATAAAAATAGAAACAGCGTATATTAGACAAAACAAAAGAGGTGCGCTACCACTTTAGTCTTTTTACTCGCTCATTTAGGAAACAATGACACCGTCATCAGTCCATCACTCACCACTCACCAGTTATCCATAAATCAATGTATCTCACTTAAATTTAGCAAAGGTACATTTCCATTTAATTTTAAAATTTATTTATGGTAATAATATCTATATTGGTGGGATGCTCTATGGTCAACTGAACTGAAATTAATTTGGTAGCATTTGTTTCCTTTTTTTTTATTTTGCCGTTTAAGTTAGCAAAAGATCTGGTCCACCTGGAGACTCTAGTGTATCCGCAAGCAAATAAAAAAAGGGACATTTTAATTTTTTTTTGTAAAACATAATAATGTCATTAATTAAAAATAGAATTGCATGTTTTTTCGGTAGCACTTGAATATTTACTAAACAAAATGGAAGAACAACAAGTCACTAATCGACTACAACTCGTGCAGCGTGACCAATTTATTTTAATTTGTTAGAAAAGTATACTATATATTTAAGGAAAAATTATAATAAAAATAAGTTTCTTTGGTGGATACCGATTCAGGGAAGTTTGCCCAACATTTTTCTTTGATAAGTTTGTGTTCTAGTTACCTCCAATTCATCCTCCTAAACATGCATGTCTAACAACGAAATTTAATGATAAAAAAAAAGTGAAAGAGGTTGAAAGAGTAACCGATACTAGAAATATAGAATGCTTCGCTTCGTTTGTGTTATATTAGTTGCAAAAACATAAAGCTTTTAAACTTTATCACTTCTTCAAAAAATATTTAAAATTAGATAAGCTCTTTTAGAAAAAGATATATTTAAAAAAAAAATTGAGTCTAACTGCTGATAATTTCTTCAATACAAATAAAAGTTTTTTAAATTAAAAGATCGCATATTCAAAATCCGACTGAAATTTTTATGAAAATTTAATTTTAAAGATAAGTTAGAATTCTTTACTTGTAATTTATCTTTAAAAAAATAGTTTCGGAAGGTAGCAATAAATTGTTATATGTTTCCATACATCAGTATTATAAATAAAAATCCGTGGGAGTCCGCATACAAATTTTTTTTAGAGAACTCGACACGGAAGCTGACAAATGTATGGTGTTAATCATTTTATCTATCTTGACTATGTAGCAGAATGTGTTGCTAGAAGTAGAAGAGTCTAAAATGACCCGTCACAACAAAGTTCGCTCACCCTCTTATTGTTAGAGATATGTCCTAGAAGCCAATTCATTAGGCTACTTCTATAGTTTATGTTATTGGTGATTTCAGATCATTTGTTCTTTGATTTACTCGTTGACAGTTCATTCAGGTTGAGGATCTGAATTATAGATCACTGTTATTCATTTAGTAGTAAATGACAACGATAAATCTAAAAGTCCATAATCTTGATAATTAACAAAGAACATTAATTATCAATAAGATTAGTATGCAGATTAAGTGATGATTAAGTTCTATAAATCATAGGTTAGGAGTAACCAACTTAATTGCATATGTATATGTTATAGAACATAGTACAGGACTGGACCCCACGAAATAAATATATGGATTGTGTTGCGTGTCATTATTTATTTCGTTATGATTTTGGTTCTAAGTTTGAGATGATTATCTTTTCCACATGAGGATAGATGCTATAAATCATGTCTACCGCTGATTCCTGATAAAGGCTGCTATACGGACTTGATTTAAGTATTCTTGAATCGTGCGGGGAAAAGCAAATTATCAAGAAAACCGTATGTCCCTCATTAATTCACTTAGTGAGTGACGATATCTGTTTGGGCCCCTTGATGGAGATAGATTGTTTGCTAGCAACTGATACAATTATCTCTAGATCAAGAAACGTATAATCTGCAAGAATGACACGTTCCTATCTTGGATTATACGATGATATCGTGTGACATAAGAATCAAAATAGAGAAACCATTTATTCTCTCATGCAGGATTGAAATATTGTAGCAGTACATTATTTATGTGAATTGGGAATCATAACGTGTTGCTAGATACCGCTTATGATTATTGGAATTAAATGGCGATTTAATTCCATGTCCAACATAGCATAAATCCTCAAAGGGTCACACATAATAAGGTGTTTAACCACACGTGCATTAATTGTTTATTTGCAACAATTGGTTTTGCAAAAATATGATAAGTTGATTAATTAATCGTATGCCGTTATGGACCGTTATGATTAATTAAGTCAAATAGATCATATTGAAATAATTAAATGCATTGACTAATTCCATATTAATTATTAAATAGTTAATAATTAATAATAATCAACACATTTAATAAATTGAGCAAATTGGGCCTTAAATTAATTAGTTGATTTAATGCCAAATGGAAGGTGTAATAAAATGGAAGGTTATTGGGCTCATCTTGTCTTGAGGCCCAACCCACAAAGGAGGTAGGTAGGGTGCGGCTAGGGAGGGGTATTTTGGTCCTCCAAAATTTGGATGAGAGCTAGGGTATGAGGTCTATATAAAGGGGTGTTCTTTGGGAGCAAACCCTAGCCTCCACACACCTCTCTCTCTCCTTCTCTCTTTGGCCGCACCTCACCACAAAGGAAGAAAAATTTCAGATTTTTCATTCCTCTTCTCTCTTCCACACACCACCTAGCTCATGTGTTGAGCAAGCTTTTCCACTAAATTAATTGGAGAATTAATCAAGAGAAGGGAAAGCTTTGGAATTAGGCACAATTCTCTCAATTACTAGCATAATTGATTAGAGAAGGTGGTTAATTCCTTAGTGGACTCGAGGAGCACGGCGAGAAGGTTCTTGGAGAGCACGCCACCGACACCAACGCATTGGAACGAGCCTCTTGGTTGCGATACCAAGAGAGGTAGACTTCCAATCCTTTTTCTCGTGTGTTTGAATAGCTTGTGTACTAGATCTCTTTTGTGTGTGATTTGCTTGGTTAATTAATTGGTAATTAGCTCAAAAATGAAAATTAGCACACTTTCTAACACTTATCTCTCTCTCTCTCTGCCCTTTCTCCTTTGTTCGCATCATAGTTAATTCATCTGTACTGCATATATCGAGCGAAGCTCGATTTCCCCACCTAGTAAAAGAATTAAAGTACGAACATGCAATTGCTTATATAATTAAACTCTTAATGAAATGACTTTGCTCTATTCAATTGATCTGCCCCCAATTTCTTTTGTTATGGTGGCGACCGGAGATGCAGGTGGAGAGAGACGGTGGAATAGAAATAGGAATTCGGGGGAGATCGTTGTGGAGTATGACTTGGGGTGATAACGGATAGTATAGTGGTGAAATTATACTTCTATCTATATTTTTTTTATCGAATACGAATACAAATATGAATATGTTCGGATATTAAATAAATATAAATACAAATTGAATATTATCGGATATGAATACGAATACGGATATGTTTTTAATGTTAAAAGGAATATTATAAAACTAACAAACTAATAGAAATAAAATAAATAAAATAATAATATCAATATCAAATATCATCATACATCAAAATATTATATTAATCATATGTAGCCATCACAAATATTGTCATCATATCATGATACTAGAGAATAAAATTAATTGCATATTACTAGTCCAATCAAAATATTATCGTAAGTCTATGGATCTAATAAAATAATTATTATCTAACCAAGTGTTCTCTAATATATTATAGGAGTAATTGTATTAATTATTTTGGATCACCGAAATACGGATAAATAGATTAAATACCTATCGGATATGGATAATATCTATATTTTTTTTTGTTGAATGAGGATATGGATCGGATAGTGTGAAAACTATAATTGTATTCATATATATTTTTTTTTGTCAGATATGAATATGAATACGAATACGATTCGAATATTAAGTGTTTTTTTTTTTTTTTTGGATTTGGACTCAGATATGGATCGAAATCGGATCAGAATGGAGTTTATTCGATTTTTTTCAACTTTTCATCCCTAGAACTATGACCAATTCAAATTGGAAAAACAGAGGAAGGCGGTAGAATTTGGTCGGAAGAACAATTGGGTCTATTTATACCTGAAAAAAAAGACGGCACCGACAATACGGAGAATGAATGAAGCAAAAGGTTGTATCTGATTCTGAGCAACTGTTTCAGTTTGTATGGCCCGACCCAAAAAAATTGTATGGCCGGACACAAGCTACATCTTCTCCAGTTCAGACTCATTCCAGCGAAATAGATACACTACAGAAAGCATACGCAAGATGTAGAAATGGAGATGAAGACTTTCATCTTGAATTGCATTTGTAGTAAAAGACTTCTCTTGAATCATATCATATTTAGATAATATATGTTAGAATTATCTCCTTATTCCGCCATTTAATTCCAGAAATTACTAAATTGCAAAACAACCTCTGTCAGTTAATTTGAGTCATAGCACATGCCAAAAGTGACCTCGTTGAATTTCAATTTTCAATAGATGATGTTTTTCACAGTTTGGCAGTCAATTTAAGATCTGATGGACCAGATTAAAACATTAAAAGCTGGATTAAAATATTAAAATTTTCAATAGACCATATCTTTTCACAATTTTTTTTTTAAGGCTTGGCATGCCTGATTAAAATATTAAAAGCTGGATGCAATGTGAGCCCTTTGATCTTAATATGGGCACTCCAGGTTAAAAATTCTATTTGCTGTTGTAAAAAATATATTTTTTTTAGAAACCTTGTCGCGTGGCTTCTAAAAAGATAATCACGGAAACAAACTGGAGTAATAGCAATTCTCAATTCATGGGTGAAACCAAAAGATTTAACTAGTGAGGTGTTCCGAGAATCGAACTCGGGACCTCTCGCACCCGAAGCGGTATTAGTATAGATTTACTGTGAATAAAACGGCGTTGGATTCACTTTTTTCTGTATTAGTATAGATTTACTGTGAATAAAACGGCGACAGTGCGCAGAACCAGTTTCTGCTTGCACTGTCCTGTTTGAATGGCTTGAAAGATTTATATTTTGAATATAAGTACCAGTGTTCTTTGGCTAGAAATAAAGAGGACTTGAAGCTCTTTCTGAGCATGTAAAATTGGTTGCATGACTCGGATTAATTTGTGGGTTTTCAAGTATGAAAAGGAAGATCTTGTCAGATCCAGTTTGTTGAGCAAATCGATTGTTCTAATAAACTGTACCAACTGAGAACTCCTTTAAAAATTCTGTTTAAATGGAGTTGTTCTATTTTGAGTTAGGATTCCAGGAAAATTAATTTTATAATTTTTCGTGGATGTTTGGACCCTCAGCTAGGTTAAAACGTTTCGATCGACAGTCTGTTCCAGTACAGAATTTGTTGATTGTTTAGCATGTAACTTAAGATTGTTGAACTGAACTTGGTTGTTTTCTTTTCATGAATGGATAGCCTGTAGTATAAACAAGTTTTTCTATGTATATTGTATATATAAAAACTGGATAGAAGGTGGTCTAACAGACCAAATGGTTGAGAGGATAAGCTGAAAATCTCATAACGGTGTTTCGTACACTTGTAAGAGATTTGTCATTTTTGATTCTCCCAGATGGTTTAAGATCTCTTCTTGAAATTTTTACTGGTAATCACAACTATGATAAGGAGCTTAAGTAATTTATTTGAGATTTTTTGGAGACCGAAAACTGTTGTTTTTGTTGGATTCCATTAGTTACGTTTTTTGGTAAATTACTGTTTTTCTAAGTATTCAAACTAGTTGAAATTAATTAGAAAACTCCTTGTTTGATCTCCTTTCTGTTATGGGATGTTGAAAGAACTTTCTAAATGAATTTAAACAAGTTTGGTTGTTTAAAATTGAGGATTTGTACACGGAATTTACTTATAGCAAACGATACGTAAAGATGCTTGAAAATCGTTAATTAGAAACAAAGTTCTTGTATGTGCTAACTTTGTTTTGTAGGTGGATAGTGGGTTTAGTATGGCTCAAGACTCAATGCCTTGTGGTTGTAAATGAATGCATGTGTGAATGTTTGTAATGCGGCCTTTGGTGCCATTAATTAATTTTTGATTAATTTTTGATGTAACTTGTGAGGCTTGCATGCCCCTAAGGATAGGATGGGAATAGGATGTTTTCACATGTATTTTGTAGCTTTATTTTATATAGGATTTAGATCCTTATAGAATTTAGTGGGAGGGCATGGAGTAGATTAGTTTTGCTTCATGGAGGATGTGGCGAAACTAATGTAAGCGGGAGCCATACAAACCCACAACTATGAGATGCTTGTATGAATGCTTGTGTTAGGTTAGGTATGGGTGTATGATTACACGACCACCAAACAAAGCGTCATATGAATTGTTTGTCCCAAACTAAAAAGAATTAAGTCTAAACAAAATTCACTCTCCTTCTTTCTATCCCCTTCTTACGTAGTATGATCGGTCATTGATGTATTCTCGCCGACGCGGGACATCGTGATCCATCATCCGTGTCGGGGTGTAAATCGGATTTACTAGGAGCAAATAGAAAGAAGTGACTTAACAATGATTCAAATCGGATTGGTCATTGGAGTAAAGTTCGTTAATCGAACCAAGAATCATAGGAACGTATGATTGGTTGGAGAACCTATTTCACATTTGTTGGTGCAATGTTCTGCCGACGCCGTCGTTGCATTGACAAGTTGTGGGAGTCTTGGAAATTCACTACATTTAGGGACATGTTATAATGTAGTGAAAGTTTTACTTAGTTAAAACAATTTTAAAGCATAAACTAATTGACCTTAAAACTTATGTATTGTTGTAGATGTCTTCCTCATCTTTTACGCTACGTTCTCTTGTTGAGAGAGAGAAGCTCGCTTTTAACGGTGCCAATTTCTTGGATTGGCATCGCAACCTAAGGCTTGCCTTTAGGTATGAGAAAAGAGAGTATCTCCTCACCACTCCCATGCCATCGGCTCCAAAGGCAACCGCTTCCCAAGAGGAAAAGGATGCCTTTGCGAAGCATGAGAACGAGGACATGGAGATGTCCGTCGTGATGGTGGCAACCATGGAAGCGGAACTCCAAAAGGAGTTCATGGATAGTGGCTATGGAGTGTTCGCCATGATCACTCGCCTATCCAACATGTTCCAAACAAAGGCCCGCACCGAAAGGGCCCGTCTCATCAAGGCCGTCGCCAACACTCGCTTGGCCGAAGGTCATGATGTCGGGCCACACGTCATGAAGATGGCGGGGTTGTTTCGGCAGCTTGAGAAGCTTGATACGCCCTTCCCTTCGGGGGCGATTCAAGACTTCATTCTCAACTCTTTCCCTCCAAGCTTCACCGGTTTCGTTGTGAACTACCGGATGAACGGCATGGACAAGAGCATGGATGACATCCAAAACATGCTCATTGAGACGGAGGAGAGTCTTAAGAAAGAGAAGGGCCCCAAGGATGTCCTTGCGGTGAGTGGGAAAAGCAAGAAGATAAGAAAGCGTGGCCGCAAAGGCAAAGGCAAAGGCCCGGTGACGCCCCAAGGTCCGGCCAAGGGTGCTCCCGTGGGTTCTAAGAAGAAGAAGAACCCGGCCACTTCCGAGACCGTGTGCTACTACTGTAGCAACAAGGGCCATTGGAAGAGAAACTGCCCAAGGTACCTAGCTGACAAGAAGGCGGGAACTGTCCAACCTTCTACCTCAGGTATATTTGTCATCGAAACCCTTCTCGCTACTTCTCACACAGATTGGGTATTTGATACTGGTTCGTGTGCTCACATTTGTCGAAATGTGCAGGTACTAAAGAATAGAAGGCGGCTCGAGAAAGGCGAAGTTCAACTCCGCGTCGGTAACGGCACGTGCGTCTCCGCTATGGCCGTTGGGAGCGTGGAACTAACTTTGCCTAATGGTTTTGTGTTGGAACTCAAGGATGTTTTTGTAGTTCCATGTATCACTCGAAACATTGTATCCGTTTCTTGTTTAGATTTGGATGGTTATGATGTTGTAATAAAGAACAAGTGCTTGACTTTGTTTCGTAATGAAGTTCGTTTTTGTGATGCACATTTATTGAATGGTCTTTATGTGCTCGATTCGAATGGATTTGTTTTGAGTGTTGAAAATGACAAAAGGAAACGTAAGGTTTCACATGAGAATGCGACTTTAATGTGGCATTGCCGCTTAGGTCATATCAACGAGAAACGCATCAAGAGACTACAAACCGTTGGTCTCTTGGATCAATTCGCTTTCGAGCCAATTGACACTTGCGAATCTTGTTTGATGGGTAAAATGACCAAAGCGCCTTTTCCCAACAAAGGGATAAGGGCAAATGGATTGTTAGATCTCATACATACCGATGTATGTGGACCTATGAGCATTTGTGCACGTGGAGGTTTCTCATACTTCGTCACGTTCACTGACGATTATAGTAAATACGGGTATATCTACTTGATGCGTCATAAATCTGAAACTTTTGACAAGTTCAAAGAGTTTAAGAGTGAAGTTGAGAACCAACTTGATCGAAAGATCAAGGCCTTACGATCCGATAGAGGTGGTGAGTACTTGAGCCATGAATTTGGTGATTATCTAAAGGAGTGTGGAATCGTTCCACAACTCACTCCACCAGGAACACCACAATGGAATGGTGTGTCCGAAAGGAGGAATCGAACTTTGCTAGACATGGTTCGATCGATGATGAGCCAAACTAATTTGCCTATGTCTTTTTGGGGTTATGCAATTGAAACCGCAGCTTTTACTTTGAACCGTGTTCCATCAAAGTCCGTTGAGAAAACACCCTATGAGCTATGGTTTGGTTTGAAACCTAGCATGATGTTTCTCAAGATTTGGGGTTGTGAAGATTATGTGAAAAGGCTAGTGAGCGATAAGCTTGGACCCAAATCGGACAAATATCATTTCGTAGGATACCCTAAGGAAACAAAGGGTTACTACTTCTATAACCGTGTCGAGAACAAAATAGTTGTTGCACGACATGCGGAATTCTTGGAAAAGGAGTTTATCTCAAGAAGAAGTAGTGGGAGCAACGTGGTTATTGAAGAAATTCAAGAACCGCAACAACAAAACATACCTCAAGTAGGTAATGTAGTTGTTCCAAATATAGTGCCAAATGAGGTTGCACCGAACGAGATTGTAGTCGAACCCATTCCTCAAGTTGTTGTGGAAGAAGAGGTTCAAGAACAAGCTCCCTCAAATGAATACTCAAACATATCGCGTGTCGATAGTGTTGAGGACGCACCTATACTTGAAGTTCAAGAACAAAACCCACAAACCGTTGTAGAGCAAGTTCAAGAACCTCAAGCATCTACCCTACGAAGATCGGCAAGGCCAAGTCGTCCACCTATAAGATATTTAGGTTTGCACGACGTTCTCGTCATGGAGAACGATAAGCCTTTGACCATTGATGACATGAAAAGAAAACCAGACTCCAAGGAATGGCTTAAGGCCATGGAATCCGAAATGCAATCCATGTATGACAACAAGGTATGGACCTTGGTTGATCTTCCCAACGGAGTAAAACCCGTTGAGAACAAATGGATCTTTAAAAGAAAGGTCGACATGGATGGCAACTTGACCATTTACAAAGCACGACTCGTAGCGAAAGGTTACAAACAAGTTCATGGTATTGACTATGAAGAAACCTTCTCGCCCGTCGTTATGTTCAAGTCAATTCGGATCATGTTAGCAATTGCCGCATTTTATGATTATGAAATATGGCAAATGGATGTCAAAACCGCCTTCCTAAATGGAAATTTGGAAGAGGATGTGTATATGACACAACCCGAGTGTTTTGTGGATCCAAAGAATGCTAACAAGGTATGCAAACTTCAAAGGTCCATTTATGGATTGAAGCAAGCATCGAGGAGTTGGAACAAACGTTTTGATGAAGAAGTCAAGAAATTGAACTTCATTCAAAGCGAAAAGGAACCTTGTGTTTACAAGAGGATCAGTGGGAGCGTGGTTGTGTTTCTTGTTCTATATGTTGATGATATCCTCTTGATCGGGAATGATATCCCCGAGTTGAATGCAGTTAAGGATTCATTGAAGAAGGTGTTCTCAATGAAAGATTTGGGCGAAGCCGCCTATATCCTAGGAATCAAGATCTATAGAGATAGATCGAGAAGGATGTTAGGCTTGAGCCAAGATGCATATATTGACAAAGTGTTGAACAAACACAACATGGCAAATTCCAAAAAGGGATTCTTGCCTATGTCACATGGCATTTTCTTGAGCAAGTCTCAAAGTCCGACCAATGATACAGATCGGGATTACATGAATAAATTCCAGTATCCATCTGTGGTCGGATCGATTATGTATGCCATGCTATGCACTCGTCCTGATGTGGCACATCCGATTAGCGTGACTAGTCGATTCCAAGCCAATCCTGGCATGGCACATTGGACTGCAGTCAAGAATATCCTCAAATATCTCAAGAGAACAAAGGATAGCATTCTCGTATATGGTGGAGACCAAGAGCTCGTTGTAAGTGGTTACACCGATGCTAGTTTCCAAACCGATCGAGATGACTCAAAATCACAGTCCGGCTTCGTATTTCTGCTCAATGGTGGTGCCGTAAGTTGGAAGAGTTCCAAGCAAGATACTACGGCCGATTCCGTCACCGAAGCAGAATACTTAGCGGCTGGTGAAGCAGCGAAAGAAGGTGTATGGATCAAGGAGTTCTTGACTGAGCTAGAGGTGGTTCCAAGCATCTCAGGTCCAGTGGATATTTACTGCGACAACACGGGAGCCATAGCTCAGTCTAAGGAGCCTAGGTCTCACCAGAAGACTAGGCACATTCTACGACGATTCCATCTCATCCGTCAGTTGATCAATGATGGATGGGTCAAGGTCAAGAAGGTGGACGGTGCCGCGAACACAGCGGACCCTCTGACAAAGCCTTTATCTCGAGCCGCACATGAGTTGCACGTTGCATCCATGGGGATTAGGCGTATGCCTGAGTGGCTTTGAGTTGTATCTTTTATTACTAGGCTTTAGTATGAGACATGTATATTTTGGATATTACATTGAGTACTATGCACTTGCTAGAAGTCACTATTGATTGACTCTAGGCCAAGTGGGAGATTGTTAGAGATATGTCCTAGAAGCCAATTCATTAGGCTACTTCTATAGTTTATGTTATTGGTGATTTCAGATCATTTGTTCTTTGATTTACTCGTTGACAGTTCATTCAGGTTGAGGATCTGAATTATAGATCACTGTTATTCATTTAGTAGTAAATGACAACGATAAATCTAAAAGTCCATAATCTTGATAATTAACAAAGAACATTAATTATCAATAAGATTAGTATGCAGATTAAGTGATGATTAAGTTCTATAAATCATAGGTTAGGAGTAACCAACTTAATTGCATATGTATATGTTATAGAACATAGTACAGGACTGGACCCCACGAAATAAATAAATGGATTGTGTTGCGTGTCATTATTTATTTCGTTATGATTTTGGTTCTAAGTTTGAGATGATTATCTTTTCCACATGAGGATAGATGCTATAAATCATGTCTACCGCTGATTCCTGATAAAGGCTGCTATACGGACTTGATTTAAGTATTCTTGAATTGTGCGGGGAAAAGCTAATTATCAAGAAAACCGTATGTCCCTCATTAATTCACTTAGTGAGTGACGATATCTGTTTGGGCCCCTTGATGGAGATAGATTGTTTGCTAGCAACTGATACAATTATCTCTAGATCAAGAAACGTATAATCTGCAAGAATGACACGTTCCTATCTTGGATTATACGATGATATCGTGTGACATAAGAATCAAAATAGAGAAACCATTTATTCTCTCATGCAGGATTGAAATATTGTAGCAGTACATTATTTATGTGAATTGGGAATCATAACGTGTTGCTAGATACCGCTTATGATTATTGGAATTAAATGGCGATTTAATTCCATGTCCAACATAGCATAAATCCTCAAAGGGTCACACATAATAAGGTGTTTAACCACACGTGCATTAATTGTTTATTTGCAACAATTGGTTTTGCAAAAATATGATAAGTTGATTAATTAATCGTATGCCGTTATGGACCGTTATGATTAATTAAGTCAAATAGATCATATTGAAATAATTAAATGCATTGACTAATTCCATATTAATTATTAAATAGTTAATAATTAATAATAATCAACACATTTAATAAATTGAGCAAATTGGGCCTTAAATTAATTAGTTGATTTAATGCCAAATGGAAGGTGTAATAAAATGGAAGGTTATTGGGCTCATCTTGTCTTGAGGCCCAACCCACAAAGGAGGTAGGTAGGGTGCGGCTAGGGAGGGGTATTTTGGTCCTCCAAAATTTGGATGAGAGCTAGGGTATGAGGTCTATATAAAGGGGTGTTCTTTGGGAGCAAACCCTAGCCTCCACACACCTCTCTCTCTCCTTCTCTCTTTGGCCGCACCTCACCACAAAGGAAGAAAAATTTCAGATTTTTCATTCCTCTTCTCTCTTCCACACACCACCTAGCTCATGTGTTGAGCAAGCTTTTCCACTAAATTAATTGGAGAATTAATCAAGAGAAGGGAAAGCTTTGGAATTAGGCACAATTCTCTCAATTACTAGCATAATTGATTAGAGAAGGTGGTTAATTCCTTAGTGGACTCGAGGAGCACGGCGAGAAGGTTCTTGGAGAGCACGCCACCGACACCAACGCATTGGAACGAGCCTCTTGGTTGCGATACCAAGAGAGGTAGACTTCCAATCCTTTTTCTCGTGTGTTTGAATAGCTTGTGTACTAGATCTCTTTTGTGTGTGATTTGCTTGGTTAATTAATTGGTAATTAGCTCAAAAATGAAAATTAGCACACTTTCTAACACTGATCTCTCTCTCTCTCTGCCCTTTCTCCTTTGTTCGCATCATAGTTAATTCATCTGTACTGCATATATCGAGCGAAGCTCGATTTCCCCACCTAGTAAAAGAATTAAAGTACGAACATGCAATTGCTTATATAATTAAACTCTTAATGAAATGACTTTGCTCTATTCAATTGATCTGCCCCCAATTTCTTTTGTTATGGTGGCGACCGGAGATGCAGGTGGAGAGAGACGGTGGAATAGAAATAGGAATTCGGGGGAGATCGTTGTGGAGTATGACTTGGGGTGATAACGGATAGTATAGTGGTGAAATTATACTTCTATCTATATTTTTTTTATCGAATACGAATACAAATATGAATATGTTCGGATATTAAATAAATATAAATACAAATTGAATATTGTCGGATATGAATACGAATACGGATATGTTTTTAATGTTAAAAGGAATATTATAAAACTAACAAACTAATAGAAATAAAATAAATAAAATAATAATATCAATATCAAATATCATCATACATCAAAATATTATATTAATCATATGTAGCCATCACAAATATTGTCATCATATCATGATACTAGAGAATAAAATTAATTGCATATTACTAGTCCAATCAAAATATTATCGTAAGTCTATGGATCTAATAAAATAATTATTATCTAACCAAGTGTTCTCTAATATATTATAGGAGTAATTGTATTAATTATTTTGGATCACCGAAATACGGATAAATAGATTAAATACCTATCGGATATGGATAATATCTATATTTTTTTTTGTTGAATGAGGATATGGATCGGATAGTGTGAAAACTATAATTGTATTCATATATATTTTTTTTTGTCAGATATGAATATGAATACGAATACGATTCGAATATTAAGTGTTTTTTTTTTTTTTTTGGATTTGGACTCAGATATGGATCGAAATCGGATCAGAATGGAGTTTATTCGATTTTTTTCAACTTTTCATCCCTAGAACTATGACCAATTCAAATTGGAAAAACAGAGGAAGGCGGTAGAATTTGGTCGGAAGAACAATTGGGTCTATTTATACCTGAAAAAAAAGACGGCACCGACAATACGGAGAATGAATGAAGCAAAAGGTTGTATCTGATTCTGAGCAACTGTTTCAGTTTGTATGGCCCGACCCAAAAAAATTGTATGGCCGGACACAAGCTACATCTTCTCCAGTTCAGACTCATTCCAGCGAAATAGATACACTACAGAAAGCATACGCAAGATGTAGAAATGGAGATGAAGACTTTCATCTTGAATTGCATTTGTAGTAAAAGACTTCTCTTGAATCATATCATATTTAGATAATATATGTTAGAATTATCTCCTTATTCCGCCATTTAATTCCAGAAATTACTAAATTGCAAAACAACCTCTGTCAGTTAATTTGAGTCATAGCACATGCCAAAAGTGACCTCGTTGAATTTCAATTTTCAATAGATGATGTTTTTCACAGTTTGGCAGTCAATTTAAGATCTGATGGACCAGATTAAAACATTAAAAGCTGGATTAAAATATTAAAATTTTCAATAGACCATATCTTTTCACAATTTTTTTTTTAAGGCTTGGCATGCCTGATTAAAATATTAAAAGCTGGATGCAATGTGAGCCCTTTGATCTTAATATGGGCACTCCAGGTTAAAAATTCTATTTGCTGTTGTAAAAAATATATTTTTTTTAGAAACCTTGTCGCGTGGCTTCTAAAAAGATAATCACGGAAACAAACTGGAGTAATAGCAATTCTCAATTCATGGGTGAAACCAAAAGATTTAACTAGTGAGGTGTTCCGAGAATCGAACTCGGGACCTCTCGCACCCGAAGCGAGAATCATACCACTAGACCAAACACCCTTTTGCTAAAATTTTTGTTTTCGATGAATTTAAAGTATATTAGTTTAATCGTAAGCACCAAAAAAAAAAAAACAAATATACATTTTAATATTACAATAAACTGTACAGCCTAACTAAAAGACAATCGAATTCGAAACAATCATATCCCTTAGATCCTACTTCCTAGTAGTATTTCTTTCATAACCATATTCCTGGTCTTGTTAATAGTCATAAAGCACAAGTACAAATGCTCCTCCAATTCATCCAACTGTTGGTTAAAACTAGTATCATTTCTCCACAGCTGCCTTACCACCTCCTGTGCCAATCTCCTCTTTCCATCATCTCTCCTCTCAAAGCACATCTTGATCAAATCCATCATGTGCTCCACCTCATCTCTCAATCTCTCGACCAACCGACTAATTGTGTCCAAATCTCGGTTCAATATGTATACTCCTTTTGTAGCTGCATCAAGCTGAGACACTACTCGTCGAAGCCATTTGTTTGAGATGAAGCGACATGAGCTAGGGATTATTGTTGGAACAAAGAAAAGAGGCGCGACTAGTATGTTAACTGCAATGCAAGCGCCAACCACTGCTGCAGAAGTTGTGATTATAATAAAAGAGATTGAGAGTACTGTCTTGATGTTAGTAATGTGTTTCAGCTTGGCAAGAGCCTTCCTCCTCCCCAAATTAAGCCGCTTGAGTAGGCTAGATGAACCGTCTTGAGCCTGCAATTAATCGACATTTTAGGAAAGAAAAGACTGCTATAGTTTTATGAACAGTGAGCCCGGCCCTATGTCAAACAAGTCGGATGCCGGCCGTATATATATTGCTAGAACTTACATACAGTGATTAATGGATCGAATGAATATTCTGTTGATTTAATATTTTGGAAATTGGAACAGCTACTTTGATAAGAAAAAATGAAGTCACATCATGCCAATAGTTTTGGACAAAATTTATTATACTGTCAATATAAAATGCTAACTGATCATGCTTGTACACGTTAATTATCTGCTTAAACTTCTAAGCAACTGGTTTGTTAATTAACAAATTAATACCTAGTTACCTAGGTTTTACCAACAGGTAGAGAGATCGCGCGAGGCACTAATTAAAGGGTAAAAACAGAACTGAGATAAACACATTGGCAATAACATCTAAGCGAAGTCAGACACCAAAAAAAAAAGGTGAAAATAATTACCGTTCTTAGCTGTTGCTGAGAGGTGGCAAAATAGTCAAATGGATCAAACGACCTTGCAAGATCAGCAAAGTGTTTATCAAAACCATTTTTTGTCGGTCCATCAGAATTAATCAATCGGAGATCCAACTTCATTGGCCGGTACCGGAGCCTAATCTGCTCTATGTCCTTCAACAGCTGCCCACAGACAAGCGATGCATTTGCCGTCTCTGAATAATAATCACTCAACAGAGTCTGTGCGTCTGGATGGTTATCCTTTCTTGTGGCGGCGAGGACTTTTGTGGCAGTTGCTTGATCGGGGTCAAGAAGTTGTTCAGAGAAGAAGTGTGAAGAAGGGAGTTTGGTACTGCTATGGCCTTGAAGTGCTTTGCCGTGAGATAAAGTGAGGTCCAAAACACGTGCCCAAAATTCGTTGTATGATTCGGTTCTGAATGCACTAGTGTATTCTTCACGCAGGTCGAAGCTTGATGATGGCATTGGAGATATTACATCTTCAGCTGATATAAGAAAAAATATGAGTTCAATGAAGATTTAAAACCTGACAAAAAAAATATGATTAAAATTATGTAAATTATAAATAAATATTAATTCAAAGGGAAAGAAATAACATAAGATATGTAGTGATGATAAAACATCATAAATATTATAGATTATTCATTATCTTATGTACCTTAAGAGGAAGAGTTTAATATATAGAGAGAATACCTTTTGAGTTTTTGCAATTAAATTTCCGGAAAATGTTGAATCTTATGCGCATGCTTTTGCCTATTCTCGTTGACCAGTGTCGATCTACCACAATTAGTAATTACAGAAAAAGGATGAGGTTTATATATATCTAGCTCAAACAGAAGAAACTAGAAACGGAAAAATTGCCAATAGAAGAAAGAAAGGTGTTTATATATGGAAGAAGATGCTCAGCTCTTTGCCTTAAAGGGTTAGTTTTCCTTTTGTTTTAGTTCAGCTAATGTGCTTGAGAGGAGACTTTGAATCCAAGTATGGACAGAAAGGCAGTAGGAGAAAAAAAAATAGTAAAAGATTTGACATATCCCTTTCAACATGACACTTGGAAGCATATATAGACTTGAGGCTTCCATTGATTGTTTACGTGTTGGTAGAGACTTAGAAGCAAGGCCAAGACAATACATACTCAAAATCAAAGGAAAACTTGTGGTTATACTAAAAAGATGGGATGGATATATTCCACATAAAGAGAGGATATGATTTCCTTGATTCCTGGCTTGTATCAATTAATCAGCCGTCAAATACCAAACACTATTGCTTGTGCAAATTGGTTCTAATCAGCACTTGACAGGTCATACTTAACTTACTGAAAATATATAATTAACGATTGATCAATAACCCATAAAGTTTAGAAAATTAATTTTATGCTAATAAGTTGTATTAAAAAGGATGGTGATACTTTATGATCATATTCGGTGCGCTCCAGGTCGATCGGGTTACAACCTAGATCCGATAATTTTATAACAAATATCATTTCGTGAAATCTAACTGATGATATTTGGTGGGGGACCTTAAAACATCATTATCTACAGCTTTGAAAATAACAATCGACGTGGCATCCCCAGGATCCAAGAAAGGAGACCTGAGAGGCTGAGATCTCTGTATAGAAGCAACAGCCAACAGGAGACACGAAGACGAGACTCCAATGCCATGTGGGCTAAATATAATCTTGTTAGTATCATGTTTACGTTATTTTGTCTCATTTAACGGGTTTTAAAGTGAGTGGAGACGAATACATGTCTACGTAAATTACACACCATGAAGAATGGATAAGCGATTTTTTTTGGTCTGAAAAGCAAATTATGCCGACTGTGAAATTTACCGCAAATTAAGTAATAATAATAATAAACGTGTCACGAGTTTTTTATATCATAATCTATTATGGAATTAAAATATAAACATCAATGAACATGTTGATTAAATTTATGATTTTTATTATTGTAATGTAACATTTGAATAATTGTTTTAGTTTATTTTATCTAATATCAAAAGAACAAAAAATAAATACACTAAAATTAATCTACCCAAATCATCTTGACACTCTTTTTTTTTTTTTGGAACTTTTGGTCTTTTGAAAACATAAACTAACATTATAATTTTTTTATCTGACTATCACTCGTCAAGAAGAATAAGGCAACGTGTTAATTTCATTGGTTGGATTATGAATTTCAAAATATTAATACAATATATGTTGTGGTATCTTGTGGCTATAAAAGGGTCTATACTGGATAATAGTGATATGTATTAACATTTTTATTGACGCAAAAGTAAGTCCAACAAGTAGTACTCCTAAAATATTAATCTTTTTGTGATCATTATTATTTTTTAAAAAAGATTGAAAGATTTTGTGTTGATATTAGGCAATTATGAAAATATACAACAAATAGGTTCAATAATTGATAGAAAAAGATTGTTATAAAAAGACTATTCACACAATTCTAAATACAAAAACGTCAAATTATTTTTTATGTTTTATGCAAATGCTGGTATATCAACTTTTTGAAAGAGCAATTACCTTCAAAATAATGTCAAATATTACGCATAGAGGTTATAACTTATAAGACTATAAGAGTGATACGGTCTTAAGATGCTAATCATACTCTTGCTGAGCCATAAAAAACCTGAGATAGACCGAACTGTTGTTATCACTCATCACGTGACACGTTGTCTCATGCTTTGGTTTATCGGAGATATCTGCAAATTGAACAAGCACCACTTGTATCCTCATTTTTCGTTATGGGTTGAGGTATTTTATTTTTGGTATTGTATTGTATGCGTGAAAAACCTTCCAAAGTCTGGATTTTCTTGTATTTTAGCTTCTTTTGTTGTATATATATCATTTCATATCCGGTTCATAGCTTATCTCAAATGTGATAAGGTTCAGAAATTATCAAGAATGTTAAATTCGAAGAATTGTACAACTTTCCTTTATCGGACGTCATACTAAAAATAAAAGCCCACAAAACATCTTAGGCCCAAAATTTCTTTGGAGAAAAGTTCCAATTCTTTACTGTACAGTACTGATGCACTTTTGAAGCTACATGTCATTATTGAAATTATGCCATAAAGGCAAAAAAAATTTATAATAATCCTCAAAATGCTAACAGTTTTGAAAATTTGAAGAGTACTAATCCATGCACCAGAAATCTTTTGAGAATAGTCTCTGGTGTAGCTGATACACTAATCCTCGACACGCTTCTTTCTATTCTTATTAGATCATTGAATGAAGTCTTCAATGCTCCTAAAGCTCATCTTTATCACTATTATGAGAAGCATGCTTCTCTCTGTGTAGCTTCTCTATAACCTGATCCAATGGTGGATCTCCTGGCCTTCTGTAGGTTTGATCACCAAGCTTTACCTCATATGCATCATTCTGATGCAAGATAAACTCCTTTACCTAAAACCGCAGCATGATCCAAAATTAGGTACTTTTACTACTGTACTGACACTAAGACATACAATTTACACCATCATTAAATCTAGAATTTGCTAAAAGGAAAGTAATGAACTCTGTATGTACGTGTACCTCTTCCACATCCTGACCTCTCTCCATGGTAAACATGAATGTATTAAAATCGACTGCCATGAAGTGGACATCAACAGCTCCGGCTTTGAGCATTTTGCTCCATTTTATTGCGATATTTTGTATATCATCCTACAAAGATTTCGTATACTTCGAATAAATTTCAAATCAAACTCTTCCAATGAAAATTGGAAACAATTCGACTCAAATCAAATGAATTGTTAAAATAATGGAAATCACATCCTAAATCTAACCAACCCAAACAGACCTAAAAACTGTTGATACCCAGATTAACCTGAATACCTGATGACTGACACAGCCCATTTAACTCAAAATTACTGGTACAGTACCTGCCTGTAGAATTGATTGAAGTTCCATATTGAATTAGAAAGAAATTATTAGAAATTGAGCAGAACCAACTGCCAGTTTCAACCCAAGTTCTTTAATTAAGTGATAAATCTTGCAATTATTACAAAAGAGGGTTTACCTTAGTACGAGAGACACCGAATCGGAGCTTGACAAACCCATAACTAGGCCCTGAATGCCGCTTCATCAACTCCTCTTGTATCCTACTCGGATCCATGTTTGCGAAATCGGGTGGAGGAAGGTTCTTATCGGGTCCAGACCCACTATTCTTGGAGCCCCATTGCTTCCATTCCTCATCCTCTTCGTCATCAGCCACGTCATCGAGATCGTCCGGTATGGTTAGCCTCTTCTTGTACGCCTCCGTTGCAACTAATATCGAGGCGAAGAAGACGAGCACGAGAAGTGTTCGACGCATTGCCAGAGGGAATCGCTTCTGATTATTATTATTATATTTTTAATCGAAGTGAGAGAGGATTTCTTGGATTTGAAAACGGAATGTTTTCTTTGTCGCTTGAGATTTGGCAGGCGATTCACGCTCTTCTCGTTTGGGTGTAATAATCTCTATCTCTACTAGTTACAAAGCACCCTTAATAAGGTCAGCATTTTTCACACAAAGGGGTCCAAACAATTTTGTTAGCATCATTATAAACTATTGATCAATATGATGTACGGTTTGGATTGCTATTTCTATATAGGAGTCGACTCTACACACAAATAAGTCATGTCGCTAGATGGTATACCTCAGTGTGGTTTCGCTTCTAAAACACGCGAGTTCGATCCTGCTTGGTGTTTTAATTTTTTGTCAATTTGCCCCGTCTCTTCGTTCCCTTCTTTTCTGAAACACCTTCGTTTTATTTTTTTTCAATTTTTTAAGCTCATGTCTCTCCGATCGGCGATCCCTTCTCAGAAAAGGAAACACGTTCCCCCTCCTCACCCTAGCGATATCAATCTAGGGTTTTGAGATATTCTCTTACGATCTCTCCCCTTCTCTCTGTACTCCGCCGGCCCCCCAGTCTTCCATCCTCTCTCTCCACTACAAAGACAACTTGCGAGTTTAGAGAGGGAATCGACAGGATTGGACAGATCTCTGTCGCTGCTGCCGACGTCGTACGTCGGCTCCTTTTTCTCATCTTGCCAGAGTCCAGACCCTACAACACCGCCTCTGCCTTACGACCCAACCTACGCTACCTCGCTGAACTTATGCCACCTCCACCACGCCGTCTATCAGTTAGTCGCCTGATCTATGGTACGGAACTCCTCTCCCGCTATCTCTCTTTCTCTTATATGTTGCCATCGGTTCATTGTTTGTAGGAAGGATAAGAGGATTTCTTTTTCTTATTTCATTTTGTTTGATTTTCATCAGTTGGTCGCCTCTGAAATGCTCTCTATTGCCTTCGCTAGAGCCCCTCCTTGTCCTTGACCTCGTCTCATCTTCGCCTCCGTGGCTATTATGAAGTGTCGTAGACTAAGAGAAAGGATTCAAGACTCAAGAACTCAAGCAGAAGGTGAGTAATTTAATCCCAATTATCTCTTTCCAATTCGCAAGCTTTAGAAATTCATAATTCCCAGGTTTTCTTCTCTATAGACCTTTCAGAATTTGTGAAATTTCTTTAATTTGGTATATATAGTTCATCTTTTGGCACTGACCAAAATTTCAGTGCTTGATTGAATTAATTTCAATTACAGTTAGATGGTCGGCCCGTGAGTGGTGACATTGGTAGAGGTGCAACAAAGCAAATAGGAGTCCCTGAGCCAAGCAAAACATTGTTAAATGTCATGAGTCCCTGACTTCTTATGTATTACATCAACCTCAATCATTTTCATTTACTCCAGAGCAATATCCAATCAACTATGCTTGATTTTCAGATATCTCAAAAGTATAGGATATATCTGTTGCAAGTTGGAGCTTGAGGCACTGTGTGTTTTTCTTTTAACATGATAAATATTTGCAGTTTTTCAAACCTTGATTTCAGTAGTTCAATTTTGTTGGTTAAGTTTTTGTGGATTTGATTTTAATCATATTGATGGTAGTGTTTCTTTTTGGCCACAGGTTGAAGAAATAGAAAAACATATTGAGAAACTGACTAAATTATTGAAGAAGCTTCAGTTGCAATATTCTCTCTTCTTTGTATGGGAATAAGGAAGGAATAAGGATTTTAGGAAAAAAATATTGAGTAACTTTGTGGTAGAGAATGACACTTGAAATTTTTTCCAATTGAATAATGTGGTAAGTCCCTAACATTTCTTCGCATTTCTGTGCATTTTAGGATTTGGAGAATGCACTTATGAAAAGACGCATGAGTTTTCATTTTCTGATTTGTTTTTTCTATTTAAATGCATTATTTCCCATGGAATTTTTTCTTGCTGCATTAGGCAATCTGAATAACTAAATCTAGAATTTTGTTCCCAATTTATGATTAGAAACTGATTTAAAAGAGTAAGATGTGCTAGCCTAATATCTAAATTGATTTGTCCAATTAATACGATTGATACCAAAGAGTACTATCCAAATGGAGTACAGATATGCCAACTCACTACATTGAATTTTCACTATCCAAATGCAATTCTTACAATAACTGTTTTACTAAACTAAACATTATAATTTAGTTTGTTGTTGCCAAATTAAACTTGGGATTTAGGCTAGAAGTTGAGTGTGATGAAGCACTGAGGCAGTAATGTTGGGTATATTTGGAGAACTGTGATGTGATATCACTTGATAGATGCAACAGGTAAGTGATGGTATAAATTAGTTGGAGCTGTTTTAGACTTGCATATGTTTCTCATTTATGACATTCGTAACGCCACCCAATGGCCAATGGTATATCCTTCAAAATTTCTATACTCTTATGTCGTAGATCTAATACATATATCAATTGAAACTGTACGTAGGTCTTATGTCATGGAGTTGTGAAGAAACCACTTGCGGGCTCCTCGCTCTCTCGCAACATCAACTGAAGAATGAATCTGAGCATTAAGGTAGATTTTGAATAGATATATTTTTTTCAGTTATACATTTTGAATTTGATATGACTCTTGAATAGATATAATGGTGTTACATAGTGTATCTGAGGGTCTTTTTGTAAATTTGTGACTAGATTGGTTTCTCTTATTGAGAATGCAAGGTCTATAAGAGTGGTTTCGAGCACACTAACATAATATGAATTGTGGGAATTTTTCAGAAATTGGCTGAAAGGGGAGGATATGGTACGTAGAGAAGTATGAGAAGTTGGAGTTCCAATATTAGGAGGTAAATGTTATCGCTCAATACCATTGTAAATACCAACTCATGCCCCGATTAGATAAATTACTTTTTCACATGGCCTAATTGAAATTTTGTTGGCACTGGTTTCTGAAATCTCCAGTAATTGTATTGTTACATTCCAATAATGTCCTTGAAGGAGATAGTTTCTGGCAAACACCAATAATTATGACTAAATAGCCATTTTAGCGACCGACTTCAATGAAAGAATTATTTTTTTATTGTCTTCATTTACTTATAGGGATTAACTTATCTTGATAATCTTTTGGAACTGAAAGTGCCAATAGGCCAGTATTAATGTTGTGTAGAAATACAACATATACAGTATCAACAGTCGATGTGTTTTTATAGTGCTAAAGACAGGAAAGATCATTCAAAGCTACTGAGTTGGTACCAAAGGACGAAGTCTACTAAAGAAGTTTCTGACCAGCCAAGAAACGCTAAAATCCCAGAAAGTTATAGATCTTTGTCTGATTCAGGTTCAGATTCATATGTGCAACTATCGGTAAGCTTCATCCAAATACATTTCTTAAGCATCAGTGATTCAACCTGGATCAATCAGCTTATACTCCAATAGTAAATATTGAAGACAGCATGAGAAATAAATCAAATAATTAATAAAGAGGTTTACAATGCCTGGTTTTAAAAGTGCTTATGTGCTTAGTTAGTCCCACATTGTGTGGTGGCAAGGATAGTTTTTCTTCGTTCCCTATATAAAAGGCAAAGTAGGATCACTGAGAAATAGTATACCCTTCGTTTATCACAATGTAATGGAGACTGAATCCTTTGGTAAGGCTATTAGAATATTCTGTTACGCCATCGGGCGTACCTTATACAATGTTTGCCAATTTATATCGGATGTGTATCAGATACAGGTACAGCTGCTATACAACTGTATGTGGGTATCATAGGTTTTTCCTTTTTTTTTCCCATTTCCTAACGGAAGCATATATTTCAGGTTCTTCACCCGATCCATGACCAATCATTCTATTTGACTATGGAGCACAAGAAAAAGCTCAAAGAAGAACATGATTAGTTTTTTTTATTTTTAGAAAAGGAGAAAAACCTAAATTTGCTATGCAAAACTTTCGTATAGCTTTTATTCATTTATTTGTTGTCTTTCTAATAAGCACAGAAGGTCCTCATTTGCAACCATGACTTTTTGGTTGGTGTTTAAGGAGAATTCAACAAATTTCTCATTTTACACTGATTTTTTTTTGTGCTCTCTATTAATTTGTACTTCTTTTACAGGAATTGAGCCTTGGACCTTTGAGCAAAAGCTTGGTGAGGCAGTTTTTATTCCTGCTGGTTGCCCCCATCAGGTCAGAAACCTAAAGGTATGATCCAAGTCTTAGAATATCAAAAATTGTATAGTAGTTAGGTTTTATGTACAACATGTACGGGTCATCATATATAATGGAAGTATATGCCAGGATCATAAATAATTTAAGAATACTGTCTCGCTGCAGGGTGAGTTTTTATTGAACATTTCATCTTTTGATTTCTCTACTCTTTCTTGGTTATGCTTTGGACCTGTATGGCATAACTTCAGCAAATTCTCTAGCTTATATAATGTTTCCAAATTTGATTTTGTGTCCATTTTGGTATACTATCAATTCTTTGCTGAATGCTCATTGCTCAGCTTAGTTTAGGCGATATTCTTTCTGTTTGGACATCTCTAACTTCTTCACATGATAAGATTTTGATGGCTTCTTTCCTATAGTCAGTTTGGCTAGAGCGAAACAGAAGGCAATTTCAGAATGGATCCAGTAGAAATAACACTATTGTTTTCGTTCTTGCATTGAGTTACTTCCATTTTTTGAATAGGTGGGGCCATGCTTTTGCTGATCAGCTAAGAAATGCATAACTCATCGTCCTTCCTGCCAATAGCGGGGAGTCTACTCAGGTGGTACCTGGTGTGACTAAAGAGGGGACTTGGAGTGTACCAGTGCGCATGGAGTATGATTGCTCTAGATGATGATCTCTTAGGCAACTGAGTGTTGTTTCTTTCGTATGCTTTCTATAAGTTGTTCGATTTTGTACTACTTTTTTAATACATATGCTGGATGGCCAAATGTCCGCACCCTTTAATTGGGAATATTTTGAAAGAGATATCTAAAGAATTCATTGCAATTAGGCAAAATGAAATAATCTTCATGTATTAAGATGATATTGATTAAGAAATAAATAAACGAAATATAGCAACAAAATAATCGGAGCATTTAAGTTAAGAAATGACAATACAGATAGGAGGTAAAAGTGATGATGTATTATTGGTAATAATAACTAATGATGTAAAAAAGAAAAGTAGACATATACATTGTCGGTTCAATCTATAGTGATGAGCACACATGACATAATTCATTTTACATTGTGCAACAAACATAGCTATTAAATTTTTAATTTTTTGAAATATATTAAATAAAAAATTGCCCGCACATTGAGCGGGCATTGCTGCTAGTAACTATAATAAATGAGTTGTTATGTTTGGATTTGTGAAATTAATTAATTGAACCCGCCAAAATTATAAGAGAGAGGGATTGGCCCGGAGTCCGATCGGAGTAGGATCGAGCCCAAAACCCTTTAGCCCAATTATGAGTGTAAGCTATTTGGGAATTCGGTAATTGGTATTTACCGTCCAACTAATTATCATCCGACCATCCATCCAGAGAGACACGCGATAGTCACGTGATGTTAGAGAGACGCCCTTTAATATCCAGACGCGACTCCTATTCTTTTCCGTTTTCAAACCCTAGACGCAACAGCCAACACCTCTCTCTCTCTCCCTCCCCCCTGAACTGGCTCAAGCCTCGACGAAACGGAGCGATGCCGGCGATCGCCTGAGATGTGATTGCGATGATTCTTGCAAAGGCGATTCTACACAGCAGAGGCGGTCCTCCGCCACTCAGTCTCTCTTTTTCTCACTCGATAGCTCATCGGCTTCGGCACCGTCTTGTTCCAGCGTTTTCTCTTTGTTAATCGTCGAGTTTCTGCGTGAGTCAAACCTTGGTGGTTGAAACTATTGGTAGACGAAAAGCCCATGGCGATGGAAGGTAAATTTGCAGAACATGATTACTGGAGCAGCACAAATGGATGGTGGCATTCTGGTGGCCCCATGCTTCAGATTAAAGAGCACATTCTACTTGCCCGTCAGGTTTGCTTTTACTGATCTCCTTTCAATACATTTCTTTCCTATGTATGTTTGGGTTGATACCACCCCTCTATTCATGGCATTTGTCACGTAAAATAATAGAAAATTTGACAGTTGTGCACATGTAGTGGTAAATTTACATAATTATCTAAAGGATTTTTTCTGTTTATTTGTTTTGTAAATTAACTTTTTTAGGTTGGTATGCCTTCGCTTGTGTGCTTCCTAAACAAAGTTGATGCTGTTGATGATCTCGAGCTGCTTGAAATCTATTAATTACAATGAGATCTATACAAGTGTTCAGTTAGTGTCCATATATGTTGTTCTTATTGCATCTAGGGATTAATTACATCAATTAAAATCATACAGTGTTTTCGCTAATGTGGTACAAGTTTTCAGTTAGTGTCCGTATATGTTGTTCTTATCGCATCTAGGGGTCAATTACATAAATTAAAATCATTTAGTATTGTTGTCACACTCTAATTCATGTGAATTTATATAAGTGTTCAGTTAGTTTATTTACATGTTATATTACATGCATCAAGGGATTAGATTATTGTCATTACTGGCACACAGATATTCATATGTATTTTTACAAGTGTTCAGTTAGTTTCTTTATATGTTATATTAAATGCACCTAGGGATGAGGATTATAGTAATTGGACATGTTTAGTATTTATGTCACACTGTAATTCATGTGTATTTATACAAGTGTTCAGTTAGTTTCTTTATATGTTATATTAAATGCACCTAGGGATGAGGATTATAGTAATTGGACATGTTTAGTATTTATGTCACACTGTAATTCATGTGTATTTATACAAGTGTTCAGTTAGTTTTTTCAGTTGTTATATTACATGCATCTAGGAATTACTTGTGCAAATATTTACCTACTTCAAATTTTGCACAAAAGATGTGTTAGATACTGCAAATGTTATGTTAAATGACATAACATAAGAGATCACATTTTGTTCCATTATTAGAAATTGCTTTTTGCATAAAGTTGCCTGAAAGATTATTTAGTGTTAAATTGTGATTTATTTGTTAAATTAAGGGATTATATTGTTAACACTTTACATATGTATTTGTATTCATATTACGTAGGTTCGGTTTGCTCTTTGATCAAGTTGGTGTGGCGTTGTGTGTTCATTCTCTACAAACATTAGATTTTTAGCAAACTGAACATGTGTCCTAATATTTATATGAATTGTGATTGTATTATCTTGTGGATTGGTTATAATTGTATTGCTTTGGATTGTTAAAAATTGATCATGATGTATTAGGGATCATATTATTATTATTTTTTATGGATCATATTACTATTTTATTTTTGTACTAGTTATTGTTATATTACGAACCTATCAAATTGAACATGTAACGTACTTTTTCTAAATTTGACCGCTGAATGCGCGAAAAAGGATGCAAAATTATTAATATGTCACTTTATAAATATATCAAACTGAACACTTAATGCAAATTAACCCATCTCTTGTTGTTTTTAGTTCAAAAAGCTGTTCAACAATTATCACATCCCTTAAAGCATCAATCAGAACACGAAATGCTGACGTCATCACGCGACAGATGCGCGCGGATGACATCAGCACGTGAAAATGGGCCTGGACACTGGGTCTTTGGGTCACTGGGTTGATGGTGGATGGTTGGATGGTAAATAAGTGGATGGTTTATATCATTTCCGGGGAATTCTGACCGTGTCTAATGAGGATTAGTCGATTACAAAGGAACCACTGTTCATCGCGACTAATTTTAGTTCGGCTTGAGGTTTAGGAGAAATATTGTGAGTACATTATATGAAGAGGTTTTAATATATCAACAGTTTACCATTTTGATTTTGAAAAATTAAATTTTACAAGTTAGTGTTACATTTGATACCCGTTGAGAAAAATATTTTCATCTATTGAAGCTTCAATTCTTCAGCATTGAAAGTAATTTTAACGCAGTCATAGAAATAATACAACCAATATTGAGCTAATATAGTTATTCTAACATTAAATACCAAATAATCACAGATATTGGTGTTCATATCAATACAAATTAATTAAAAATTATATTCATATACGTCCGGTCTGATCATAAAAAGATCCGAAACATTATATTGAGCTATAAAGGCACCCGTAAATTGCCTCCGATAATTGTGCGATTATGCTCAGTAACACTAAGCAAAACAGTTAGGAAATACATCAGATTATCATCTATGACCTTGCAAAACAAGGAATTGGTAGCACTGCATATATTTTGTGGAAGATCTCCATATGCCTCTTGGCACAAGTGGGAAGGAACTACTGCCAAAGTTCTAACAGTAGAAATCAAAGAAGAAAAGTTAGGATTGAAATAACCACGGTACACACAGACTTCAATTGGCTCCGTTGAATTCATTTAAATTACCAGATCAAAAAACCAGTAAATACATCTGTCCAACTCATTGTGTTACATACATCCCATGTCATAAATAAGGATAAATTTGTGGTTCAGAGATCAAAATTTGTGAATTACATTAAAAGAAAGCTAGTAAAAAGGTTCAGAGACCAAAATAATAGAAGCTATCTCACATAATAGCATGAACTTGTGGTTCAAGAGCCCATCATCACAGTATGTGTTTTATTATATAATTATTCTCACTTCCAATAAATAAGGATATTTACATGCTCCAAATAAGGTCCAGATTTTATTATATTAAGGAAATAAAATGAATAGATGGTCAGAATTGAGGCAACCAATGTTCACAAAAAGAAACTCTCAGATTCATTTTTTGTTATTTCTTTCTTTCGCACATCATCTCTTTCCTCAATCCTCAGTCGAAACAAGTATTAAAACCGCTTGTCAGACTCGGTGGTATTCATTTAATGCGGTCCAAACAGACCCTAAGGGGTACTATTTTCTCAAAGGCATCAAAACTGCTTGCCAGACTCAAATTAAGCTTAAAGTGTTCCAAAAATACCCTCAAAATCGCATGCCAGTTTGAGAACCTAAAAAAGAAGCTGTTTTAAATGTGATAGCAGAAGCAATGTATGTAAGAAACAGATCATAAGCACGCAATTGTTGCTTAGAAAGAGCAGATAAGGAGAAACTTCTCTAGGTTGAAAATTGAGCTTTCACCCAATTTCCCTGAAATCTTGTTCTTAACATCAATGATATTAATTTGGTATATGAACTCCTTTCTAGTATTTGAGACATCAGAATCCTAGAAAGCAACTGTATTGGTTCTTTGAACCATCCAAATGGATAGCATATTCAAGAACCTAAGCAAGGCTGTTGTAATGCAGTAGCACACTAGCGCACACTAACAAAAGTAATAAATAACAAAGCTTTCTAACAACTGACTGCCTGCACCCCCATTATCCAAACAATACCTAATTCTCCTAACCATCTACTATTCCAAGGCAATGTTTGCATAATTATTTCAAGGCAAAAGTGTCCCTATATGGGTAATATTGAAAATATTAATTAAAATATCCTAGATATATTATCTATCATTAAAAAAACTGACTTTTGATTTAGTGGATGAAGACAACGCACCTTGAGTAAAGATCACGGTTTTAAACCTGACTAGAAACTCTTGTGAGTTTAGAAAGTTCGGATGCTTGCCCACATCTGTACCTCAAAAAACAACCATTTAACCAGAAATTCAATAAATTTTGGTCATCCACATAGCAATTTGAAAATGAAGCAAGTCGGTATCTAATTCTGATCAATGACTAGGTATTCTCAAACACCAAAACTGACATGAAAGATTACAAACATAGCTATAACATTAGTCTCTTGTTATTTCAATGAGCTTTAATAGCACGTTGTCACATTTGTCAAGAATAATAAAATATATGGGAAACAATATCATACCATTCTAAGTATGAAATGATTAAAATTCCACATAAAAACAACATCAGAAAGGTTGTTGTTTCTTTCAATGTATCGCGTAAAACACATGTTCAGCATATCTAAAAGACAATGGAAGTCCAGAGATGAGTGACACATATATCAAGGCTAGAAAACAAAAGAAATGAATCAAATTGAAAATCAATGTTATCATTTATCAAAATGAGGCTCAGATTCGCCTTTGTCCAGTCATATTTGTTATTTTACTTCATCTCAGTTTTCTTTTCTCACTCAAATCAAAGTAATTTGGGACCAAACCTGCTCACAGTGGTACCCTCTATTAAGAGGCATCCAAGCTGCTTAACAGTTCAAGAACCCAAACACATAAAAACTGCTTCATATGCAATCCTGCATATGAGAGAGTAGCTCTTTAATCCCCTGATCTGAGTAAACAAAAGAACGGACAAAGAATTTTATTGGATAAATGCAAGGTTTCACTCATCCTGGCAAATCCTACTATGTGCAACATCATCGCCTCTTTTTTAGCACAAAATATATTAAAATGGTAAAAAATCTTCTAGTGCCAACACAATATAAAAAATTAATTAAAATATTCCAATACTTGACTCCTTTTTCAACAAAATATTAATTTCAAACAGTATATGAACCAGATTAGGCCAAGGAAAATCCCAGATACAACAAAAGCTTCAAAAAAAATTTTGTCGAAAGGAAAATATTTTTACCGCAAAAAAAATCATTACCACAAAGAATACATTGCACACAAAGTCAGCATCTGCTGTGATAGAAGTAACAAGCCACATTAAACATTAATTTTTTCAGAGGAACTTCTATTCAATCAAAATCAACCGTCCATATGCAAACAATGGAACAACATTGCCATGACTTCAACGAGAGTCCACAGATCACATTCTCACAGTTACAATTCTTTTCTGGGAATCTTGTTAAATGTGCCGGGTTTAGGAACAAAAAATGTTGGGCATTCCATAGCACTAGATAACAATACTTATCTATATATGAGGACCGAAATATACTTTCAGTAAAATATGATTAAAAAAAAGTATCAAGTAGATTTAACTGAGGTCCAAGTCCAATTGAGAGGAAGAGGCTTTGAGAATCGCACAAACAAGTTCAACTCAACTGTAAACTAGAAAATAGAGAAGGAAAATTACTTCCACAGCAACTTTCCAAATTCCATATGACAGACGAAGTAATTTCCAATGAAAAACTTGTCTGTTTTCTTTTTAATCCCACGCATAGTAATTTTCTGATAAAAGAAAAGGGCTTTTGAAATTCTTACATACAACATAAAAGTCGGTTGTGAGAGAGAGGAGGCAACCAACTTCCAACAGCACCCTTCCTTTTTCTATTTATTTACACTCTACAGATAAGTAATTGCTGCTATAATATTAATCTCTCTCTTTTTTCTATTTTCAAGAGGGCAGAGTCAGAGACCAAGGTATTTGGAGTTGCCACTGTGACGCCTTGATGTTCACAGAAGCAACTAGTAACTACTAGAAATAGATCAAAGGAGGAGGAGAGAGAGAAAGCTCAGAGAGAACCGGCTGGCGGCTCGTCGATTTATCGATTAGGCCATTAGGTTGGTCCGTATGTGAAATGGAGGACGATGGAGATCGATCATGGAGTCGGATCCTCTGGTCGGCAACTTAACTTAAACGAATCACATCCTCTACCAACCTTAAAAGGTTGGTAGAGCGCCGACCTATGATCTGAACCGTTAGATTTAATCTCAACGGTTAAGGGAGTCCCGTGCATGTAACCAGATTGATAGGCCCGAAAAATTTTAACCGTCGAGATTAGATCTAACGGCTCGGATCTAATGTTGCCACTCTACCAACCTCAAAAGGTTGGTAGAGGATACGGACCCCAACTTAAAAACGACCACCTGGTCGTTTTCTTATCCGAGCCGTCAAATTAAAACGGACGGTCCGATATCTCCGCTCCTTTTTTTCCGTCCAAAAAAAAAAGAAAAAAATCAGTATACGCGTCTCTTTCTCTCCTTCGTACAGAGCTGTTTTAGAGAAGAAAAAGAGAGCGAGAGAGAGAAATCAAGAAAGAAAGGTCCTTCTGATCGAGCAAGAAAGGAGATACGAGAATCGATCATCTTCGAGGTTAGGCGTCTTGGAGGTGATGCGATCTGGTAAACCCTAGGTTTACGTCGACGGAGAGAAATCCTAGACTGAGCTCGGGCCCTTTTCGAGATTGAGAACCTCCCTCTCTGCCTCTCCTTTGTAACAGGTACTACTACTCAGAACCTCCCTCTCTGTCAGTTGTCAATTTTGCTTTACCTTAAATATGTTCTATTGTTTGTTATCTCAACTAGAATTTATAAGTGTTTTGGTTGGAACTTGGGATATGTATTGTCCTCAACAACCTCCCATCTTTGTGTGTGCTATTGTCATCTTTGCTCCTTCACAACCATGGTTATTTTTTTTATTGTGTAAGAAAGTTTATTAAATTATCCTCAACAGATCGAACCCTTGGTTCTAATTTTTTTCAATTTGTTGCCAATTTCGCTGTAGCAGTCCCCTTTTGAATCTTGCTGGAGAAATATGCGTCTCCTCACATGGCCGTACTCTCGAAACCCCAAGGGATTGATCCAAGACCTAGAATTTTCACCATTTGACCCCCCCCCCCCCACTCTACCATGACATCAAGTTGTAATTTTCATTATTTGAAACCAGTAACAATGCATTTGAAAGTTACTATTTTAATTGGTGAATTTGTATTAAAACAATCTTATATGGACCTCTTTGTTTGAATTCGTGAGCATATTCATCAATATCTCTTAATCCAGTGTATTATCAAAATGAATTAAATAATATAAAGATTAAAGATGCATTAGCTTAGGTGCATCTTGGTTTGAATTTCTATTACTAGCATAACTTATTCATTTTGGTTGCCATAGAAACTTCCATTTATTTCAATATGAATACTATCAATTGTTTTTTATTATGACAACTGTTATTAACTTTTTATTTTCCTTTTTCAGAATTGGAGCAGAGTGAAGTGACTTAATTTAGACATCATAAAATTGCAAGGCTCGTATTAAGCGTTATTAGGTCGTCAAAAAAATGAAGGAACTCAATTGGAGAAGCACTAGATGAGATGTGTACATAGCATTGGAAACAAATGTTTTTCTTAATGTGTCATGTATAGTATTGCTAATTAAGATGTACTTGATGTATACTTTACTTGGGTGTATTATTTCTGAACTTGTAATTTGCTGTTTAATAATTTCTGAACTTAATTTGTAATGGATGTTTCTTTTCTTAATTCTAATTGATGCTTGTTTTTTCTTATATTCTTATTTATTAATGGATGCTTGATTTAGTATACTTGATATTATGGATACTTGATTTATTTAATTGAGATTCACTTGATATTTACTTTGAGTTAATTGCTACTAAATCGAGCATAGACTTGATATTCACATGCACTCATATGCTTGTACCATGTGTTGAGATTCACTTGATATTTTCTTATTTTGCTTGTACCATGCGTTGGGTATACAATATACTTGAGGAAGCCAGGCCCTACAAATTTAATTCATGCAAGCAAATTTAATAACTAAAATCAAAGAATATCAAGTGGTATAGAGCCTCGCCAAAAAAAAAAAAGAAAAAAAAACGCAAATGACCCTGGATCCAGAAACTAGTACCAGCACTGTACCAGATTCCGAATAACCTTAGTTAAGGCTGGTACAAGGCCTGTATTGCTGCCACAAGTGATTACATGACACATTACAAGACCTGTACCAGATTCCAAATACTTTTTTCTAGTTCTATTCCCGTTAGTAACTAGGTCATCGTCAGCTTTAACACAAGTTGTATTTAACTTTTAGAATATCAAGAGTATTATTTAATTGTTCCCTGGCAAGATGTGAAAAGTAACCGCATATATAAACAGTAAATATGAGAACAATCACGCAACTAATTAAATATCTTTTGTAATTCATCACTAATTCAAATCAGTCTCAAAATACCCTTCTTATCCTACTGTAAACCTCAACATGAACATGAATAAAGAGGTTTTTTTGTTGGGTTAAAACCTAATAAGATTGGTACAGTATGGATCTGTCTATCTCAGGACCAATATAGAGGGGGCCGATGAATTAAGAAGTCAGCTTGTAAAGAGCCTTGCTGACTTTAACAGATGTCGAGTTGATGCCACCACAGAGGCTCTTATCAGAGCTAATGGTGATCATGACATTCTTCTTCACATCAACACCTACAATTTCAAGGAACATAACCAAATGAGTTAAACAATTGAAGTTAACATAAGCATTATTTAACCATGGACAGAAGCAAAAGAAGTTCTGAATGTTTAGGCCGTATTGGGTAGCGCCAAGAAGTGCTGTGAAAGGTTTCCAGAGGCCACGTGAATTTTCTGTTCTCACCTGAGAATCGCACATTCGCAGAACGAAAGCTCTCAAATCTCAAACCCTAGATTTCAGTCTCGAAGTCTCCTCTCAATTCGCAAACCTCTTTTCGTCCTTTCTCTCTCTTGATCGCTTTCTTGATCACTCTCTCTCGATCGCTTTCTCTCTACCGAGATGGATTCTGAGGATGCGTACACGAAGAGAGATACGAAGAAAAGCGTATTATACGCGGTTTTCTTTTTTTAGACAGAAGAAGGGATCAGTTGAGATCTGACCGTTCCTTTTGATCGGACGACTCAGCTTCAGAAACGACCACCTGGTCGTTTTTAAGTCGCCGACCAGAGGATCCGACTGGGTCCGTATCCTCTACCAACTTTTTGAGGTTGGTAGAGTGGCAACATTAGATTCGAGCCGTTCGATCTAATCTCGACGGTTAAAATTTTTTCGGACCTATCAATCTAGTTACATGCACGGGACTCCCTTAACCGTTGAGATTAGATCTAACGGTTCAGATCATACATCGGCACTCTACCAACCTTTTAAGGTTGGCAGAGGATGTGATTCTGATCCGACTCCGATCGATCATAGATGGGAGAAATGAGATTTGTAGGCGGGGCTTCATTTTCTTCTGTGCGGCCCTAAAAAAGAGATGACAATTGGGCCGAACCGTAGAATTATGACCGAACAGGATCCTCGACAGTATCAAACAGTCCTTTCCTTTTTTTAAATTTAAAAATGTGAAAATTTAAATGCTGAATTCAAACCGTTCTTGTTTAATTTTACGGACGATGCGTTTTCATATAAACTTTTATAAAATTTTGAGTCGATTTAATACTTGATTAAGTTAACCAGAATTATTCGATGATAGTTAACCAGGTTCGTTCATTTGTTGACTACTTGATCTAGTATGAAATCAACTCCAAAGTTTATAAAACTTATATGAAAACACATCGTCCGTAAAATTGAATAAGATCAATGGATTAGATTCAGCATTTGAATTTTCAAATTTTTAAATTTAAAAGAAAAAAGAAAATGACTGTTTGGTACCGTCCTTTTGAGGACTGTCGAAGATCTTGTTCGGAATTATGACTCATAAGACGTTTAGGCCTGTTTAACGTTAATAACGGAAATGGAATGAGGTGTTTCTGTTATACGTTACGTATAATGAACGAATAGTAAAGTTTTAACGTTTGACGTTCTGTTATGAGGAACGGTATGCATTTGTTTTCCGTTTCCGTTCCGTGGACGTTAAATGAATTTAACATTGATAACGTTAAACCTATTTGGCCTCGCAATATCTTAAAAGAAAGGTAATTTTTCATACATTGACATTTGTAAAGCAGCCACAAATATGTTCATACATTGACAACTTCTCTAGTAAACATGTCAGTCTAGTCTCTAGAAATACAACTTGTTTAGTAAGCATAACACAGTTCACAAATTATAGAATACAACTTATCTCAAATTACAACTTGCAACTTTGCAAACAGACAACAGTCACAAACTACAAACTGCAACTCAAAAAGCAATCACAAATACTCACAAAATATAGAAACATGTCAAAGTTGCTTGCTTAGTTACTGAAACAACCAAACACTCACTCACTCACTCTAATCCCAAATATATTTTTTCTCAGAAATCTTTCTCAGCCATTGAGACAGTAAAATAATTAAAAACATAATTATCATTATAGAAAATAATTGTTTTATGATCAAAGGAGCAATAAGAAGATTGGTTGAACCAACAACTAGAAAGATAACATTGAACAATTGATGCAACAATAAATTAGAACATATAACATCTCCGAATAAACTAGCACTACAGGAAACTGCAACAGTTGCATGGGCTGGCTGCATCCGCTATACGGATGCAACATGTATTATGCATCAGTTACACCGATGCAATTAGGCCGATGCAATTGGCTTCCTTGCAAATGCTCGGTTGCATGGGCATTTCATTTGCATGGGCGTATTTATTTGCATAGGTATAACGGATGCAACGTTGCATAGGTATAACGGATGCAACCAATGTGTTTTGCATGAGGTTTATCGGATGCAATTGATTTTATTTGCATTTGCTCTACTGATGCACTTAATTTGTTTGGCATTGGTTTGATTGATGCACTAGAGTTCTTTTGCATTCGTCTTGCCCAGACAATTGATTTCTTTTGCATGAGAATAGATGATGCAGTTGACATCTATTGCATTTGCTTTGTAGATGCAATTGACTAATTTTGTATGGACTTAGCCGATGACACAGAGATCTTTTGGATCTACTTTTATGATGCAATTGACTTTTTAGCTTCCGCTTTGCGAATGCAATTGATTTATTTTAGTATGAATTTGACCGATACAACTAAATTTTCACATTCTCATTTTCAATGCAATTGATTTAGTTAGTATCAGTTTGGCCGATGCAACCGAGTGAATTTGCATGAGCTTCGACAAATGCAATTGCATGATTTCATCACAAATAAAATATAGCTTTATTTTGTATCAAAATCGCATATTTAAAATATAAAAATGTCTACATTTACATTAATATTGACGAATATCATTCAAATTGCATCAAATAAAAATATTTCATATCAATTACGTACCACATAATATACATCCAAAATAGACCATAAAAGTAAATACAATCCATAACAATGTAACATTCAAATTCTTTCAAAATAATACCATAATCTAAGTAACGAGCTACATTATACAACCCAAACAAAAGTACAAAAAATCACCTAAAACATCATATTCTAAAACTTTTGTCGAGAACTCATTGTCTTTAGATAGAGCTTCAAAAGTCAAAAGCTTGGCCAAGGGCTTTTATCAGTAGCATCTCGTCAGATTCTGTTCGCGAGGTTAACTTTACCATCTAATTTCATGTTATAAGAAAACAAAAAGATTATAAAAAATTAGAATTGTTGTTAGTAACTATTCTAGCTTTTATTGAGAAAGAAAACAATGTGTATTTTTCCGATACATTGACAAGAGCTGCTAAATTTAAGAGGAAATAAACAACGTAAAAGAAAGAGTTGAAGACAAATACCTCTTCGTTAGATAAACTTATTGAGCTTCAACACAATATTACTCAAAAGCTAAGGAGTCCACCGATTTGCTAACATCCCTGAAATATCAATATATTTAACTTTTATCCCTTTTAGCAAAATTGAATGAAATTAACAGAAATAGTCGATTTGTATATATATAAAAAAAGTGGATTTGCACAGAAAAATATAAATAAAATAGCTATTTTGCACATTCACAAGAAAGAACAAAAACAAATAAACAAAGACAGAGAGGTTACTGCTGACGAGTAGGTGACACATGAGAGGGGTTCTCTAATTACATGACCTTTTGTGAGGTATTCTCTGATTGAGAATAGAGAGGCAAGAGAGAGGCAGCCAATAAAAACTAAACAGGTAGAAATAGAAACGAGGAGGTGAGATAAATATTGCAATTAAAATCTGCATCGAGATTTTTTAAAAATATATATATATATGAGAACGAGGAGGTGCGAGAGACCCGGTCCTAGTTTGAATTTTTTTTTTCTTTTGTTCATACCTTGCAATTAATTCCATTATATGCGTTCCCCTTTCAAATTCCTTTCATGGCTATTAATTGATACCATTAATTTCCTATTGTGGCTAGTAATTGATACTATTAATTATAATTTCCTATTGGATAATTAATTAATTCTTTTAAAATCTTACTTTCGTGCTTCTTCCTCCTTCCAAATATATTAAGAGACATTGAAATGTTAGAAATAATAATTGCGTTAGAGACCAAATATATTAAGTATATTTTTTAGTGCACACATATTGAATGCTTTCAAATGCCCCAAAACATATTTTTAATTATTTTTTTCAAAATATAAATTTAAACTTTAAATTCAAACCGTTCATCTAATTTGATATAATGAGCGATGTATTTTTATATAAATTTTATAAATTTTGAAGGTTATTTGATGCTTGATTAAGATGCTAAAATATGAACATATTAGAATTAATCTATCATATTTAACTAGATTCGTTCAATATTCAATCTTTTGATCAAGAATCAAATAAACTTCAAAAATTATAAAATTTACATGGAAATGCATCGCTAGTTATATCGAATGAGATCAATGATTTAGATTTGAAATTTGAAATTCGTTCAATTTGAATGCAAAAGTTTTGCCTCTAGTTACAATTTAATGATAACATTTTGTACTTATGATCATCTATTATGATCATCTTCTTTTTACTAATAGAAACGAAATTAAAATCTACACCAAGACGATTTTGCAAGTTTATTCAACTATAATATTTTTTATCACTATCTCATAATCATCTATACTTTTTTGAGATAGGCTAAAATCAGCCTCGACTGGCGGATGGACCCGTCAGCTGCGATTATATCTCAACTTTTGAGGTTCTAATGGCTAATCTGAACCCTTCAATATGTTCTCCATATTGAAATCTCATTAGAGACCAAATTTTACATTTTTCTGACTTTATTTACTATTTTTTTTAGATTTTTAAAAATCATAGTTATTGACGGATCTAGAATTATTTACACTAAGAATTTTGTAAAATACCAAACAAATAGTAAAAAATTTTAAAAAATACAAAATTTTGTCTCCAACGAGATTTCAATATGGAGAACACATTGAACGGTTTGGATCGACTATTAGAATCTCGAAAATTGAAATTTGATCATAGCTGACGGTCTCAACCATCAGTCGCGACTGATTTTAGCCTATCTCTACTTTCTTTAATTAATAAATTTTATAGTTCATTTTCATGAAATATATCATAATTTCTAAATTATACATGCATATATGTTTAAGTGAATAATGCTAGAGTCAAACGCATTTGATATTTGAGCCCGTCGAACAAGATCAAATCTCATTTTCGAGAGTAAAATAGTCAATCCGAGCCATTCAGTTTATTCTTTTTGGTGATAAAATTTTATATTTTTCAAATATATTTACTATATTTTTTGAATTTTAGAAAATTGTCAATCTAGATAGTTTTAGACCCTCTAATTTTAAAGAAATTTAAAGTAATAGTTAAAAAAATTTTGGTCTCAAAGAAATTTCATTATGGAGATAATATTGAGCGGTTTCAAATCAGTTTACGAGATATAAAATTTGGTTTCATACAATTCTCAATATAAAGACTCAATCTAATAGTTTGGATCGGTCATTTTAAATTTGATTCGTGAATTTGATCATGTTGGACGGACCAAATATGATCTATATGTTAGACTTTAACATTTCTCTTAAAAAAATATAACACACATATCAACTATTTAAAAAAGTACATATTACTACATTTACCTTTTTTTTACTTTTTTTCAAATTGACTCGAAATGATATGCAAGCACATGTGTATTTATAATATTTTATATTATTTTACAAAATTAGAAAAGAGAAGAAAAATAATAAAGCATACCTTCTTATGCAATTTTGATTTCTACTTTATATTTATTGGGTTGGAACGAGAAATACGTATATTAAAAGATATATATACTTCATTATTTTTAATGATATGTTAATGACTAGTATGTTAATTATAAAAATTGATTTATGCATCTTAATATGTTTACAATATGTCATTGTGTTTTTGTTTAATGATACAAAGATTTTTTTTTTCCACAATGAGAACTTTTGCAAACATATTCCGTTGCTTGTCAATTGTGGAAATTAATTAGTAAATGGTAACTAATTTTATGTATCATATAGCTAGATCTAGAAATAATATATGAACATCTTGACGGCAATTGCATTGATTATCTGATTCACACATCATGAGGATTATTTTTTGTGATCAATTGATCTTCTTTCTTGGATGGCATCCTGGAAATTGGGATATGAGAAAATTTTATTTTATTTTTTAAGGTAATACCGCGTTTGGAAATAATAGCCCTAGGTATTAATTAGTTGTCACTTTTTTTGGATAGCGTATCTTGAGGGTATAAGAAAATCTATGTAATTAATTTTCAGCGTATCTTCAGCGCTCTATTATGTTAGTCATATGGAAAATATGATATTATCATATGGTATAAATACAGCTTTTCTTCCTGCATGCAAAAGCCCATATCGATCAATAAGCTTATATAAGTTATATTCATCCTAAAACATTGAAATTTGGCTTCAAAAAATATATATAAAATTATAAATAAAATAAGCACTGAATGAAACAATGGAGAGAGTTCCATATTCTGAAGAGAAATAATACACAAGGTAAAGAAGAATAGTGGAGAGCAAGAGACTGACAGGTGCGAAATTAAAATTTTGTTTTTAAATTGGAACAAAAACTTATCAACTGACTAATTAACGTATCAAACAAAAATATATAATAATCTGTTAAACTAAATAAATTTAACAAGTAAATTTTATTATATTTCCAAGGACAAAAAATAATTTCTAGAAAGAAAAAATATATATTTTTTAATATTCATGAATTGAAAATTTAGTTTTCTATACAATCACTAGTTCATAATATTGTCAATCAAAACAAGGCATCTGACTATATTTGACTCATTTATAAATTCATATTCAATTGCATCCGCTATGTCTATGCACCTCAAAAAGATCAATTGCATGGATGTCGCCTATGCTATCGATATTCAATTGCATCACTTCCGCTTATGTAACAAAGTATATGAAAGTACAACATGACCCATTCAGTTTCATCGGCCTAAACCAATGCAACAGTTGGTCAGTTGCATTAGTTCTGCTTATGCAATAGAGTATAAATCATTAGCATTGGAAGTTCGGATGCAATCATCTCTTTTGCATTGGTCATATTGATGCAACATATATGCCGATGCAACTGAATTTGTGCTGCTGTTGCAATTGAGAACTGCCCATGCAACTGCTGCACTTTCCTGTAGTGTAGTAGCAAAAGAAGCTTACTAGACAAACTGACAAGGTCACACCCACACAACTTCATCAACCACTTGCTGCAGTGCCACAAATAGTGTCATCACTAGGCACATCTTAAATACTTGAACATATAACATCTCTGAATAATCCACCATGTTCTGCATTTATAATCCAACAAATAATTGGACTCTCATTTATAATACAACACTTCAACAATTGATACAACAATACACTAGAAATATGACATATGGTAAAGTTAAAAATGAAATACCTATAACTGAAGCACTCAACCAATTATGTGCACATACCAATGCTTCAAGACTCTCATCATTTAGAGAGCTTCTAATTGGATTGAGAATTCTACCAGCTATACTAGAGCATGATTCTGAGGCCACGGTTGAAATTGCGATAGTCAAGATATCCCTTGATAATTTGGCCATGTTGGGATACTTAGCAGCCTTTAGTTTCCACCATGTTAGGATCTCAAAATCTATATTCAAATTTTTTCCATCTAGGCCATGAGATAGATACTCTTCCAACTCAGATTTTGTTGGCTCAGCATTCCTCTTTCCACTTAAATAACTCTATAACCCAATCCTTGTATAACTAATGCCACTTGATGAAGTAGAGACAGTTGACCTATCAAATGAAGTTCATAATTGATCAAATTCATAATTGAGATGTTAACTTGGTTGTGAGTTGATCAGATTCATAATTGAGATTATAATAATTGAAGTACCACATTTGTGCAGTTGAGATGTTAGCTTGGTTGTGACTCTCTTTGGGATATGCATGTTGTTGTACTAAACGTCTCTAGGTTTGTCGATTACAAAACAATATCATTTGGCATTTAACAATCTTCTTTGAATTTTATAGGAAGAAGATGCAATTTATGAAGACTTGGATAAAAACTTTAAGAAATATCAAGATCAAGTCTTTGGAGAGCTTGTAGGCTAGTTTAGACTAGGATAGAAGGTATACTTTAGTCCTTATTTATCCTTGAAATGGTCTAGATAGCGAAAAGCTCAATATACCAGCAAAATTCTATTTTCTGTGACCCAGCGTCGTACAACACTGAATAGCGGCACACAACGCTGAGCAACTTCGTTGTACAACGCTATAGAAAAAGACTTCAGAAAATTTCCTGAATACCGTTGTGCAACGGCATATAGCGTTGCATAACGCCACAAAAATCTCATGTCTCCTCCACTGCTCAGACAGCGTTGTCCCATGTAAAACTCATGCAAAGTTGCAGGCAACGTTAAACAACGTCTTTCAGCGTTGTGTAACGTTTGCGTTGTGTGACGGTATATAGTGTTGTACAACGCTCTATTGAATCTGTCAGAGTTGTTCCCTTTGTCTCCCTTTAACATTGTGTAACGCTATTCAGTGGCAAGCAACGCTCTAACAATTTCCAAGGGAATTGTCGGAGCTTTCCTTTGGCTGTACACTCCTTCGTTGTGCGACGACAAATAGCGTTGCACAACGCTCTGACAGACCAACGGCTATATTAACTAGCCGTTAGAATTTACAACGGTCATATTCCAACGTTGTACAACGTTATTCAGTGGCAAGCAACGCTGAGTATTGTTTTTGCTGGTAAACTACTCTTTCTGGGCCCTATATATATCCACCCTTTGTTCTCTCTCTTTAGAGGGTTTTGCTTTGCAAAATTAGACCAGAATTGAGCCTTTGAGCACAGGGATACTCTCCCACTTGAGCTTTTCATAGCTAGACCATCTTGAGAGATTTAGTAGCCTCAAACACCACCGTCCCGATATTGTCGCTATGTGTAGGTTGGAATAGGTTGAGAGCTCTTCTCCTTCGAGGCGTTGTGCCAATTGAGTTAGGCCGATTCACCTCGGTTACTTGGTGTAAGAGGTGATTCGGTTCGAAGTTGTAGACCCGTTCTTATTGGAATTGAACGGAGCGCGCCCTTGTGTGGTAACGAAACTCCCAGAGACGTACGACTAAGGCTAGCCTTTCCTAGCGGGTCGGAACTCCGGAATCATACCGAGTGTTCAATTTCTCTCTCTCTTTTTTTCTTTATTATCTTGCTATACTTGAATTGCTTGTGTGCTTGCTTGTATTGGATACCAATTAAATTGTGTTAGGATAGTTCATACCAAACCAGTCCAAAACCTCAATTGCTTCCGCTAAACCTTGGTTAAACCGCCTCCTTTAGGGACAACACATGTGAGTACTCCTTTAATAATTAGTTTAAGCAAGCCTTTAGGTTTGTCATGAACCTAAGTCATTCTTCTCGATGCAATATTTTAAAGTAGTACTCAACCACATCTAGTTTTCACCTTGGGTACAGAACAAGCAACAGCTAACACAACATTTTCAGCCCTCTAATACTTGTCCCGCTTCTTTAACATTTCTTTACTCATATCAACAACAAGTGGATAGGCAATAGTAGACATTTTCATAAGAGTAAGATACACCTCACAATATTTTAAAAAGAATAAATTCAATGTGGGGTATTTTGTGCCACTCAATTTGTTGGCCATATCATAGAACAATTTTAAGTGGCACGCCAATGCTTTTACATGCTCCCAGTTTAGGGCTGATGGGAATAATTCAAAGTTAGAATCACTCAAGGCATACCTATTATACTAATAACATCCTTCAAGGCCAAAGCAAGATCAAGCATTAAGCTTCTACATGTTTCCAATCTAGGGCTGATGGGAATAGTTCAAAGTTAGAATCACACAAGGCATACCTACTAATAACATTCTTCAAGGCCAAAGCAAGATCAAGCATTAAGCTTCTACATGTTCCCAGTCTAGGGCTGATGGGAATAATTCAAAATTAAAATCACTCAAGGCATACCTACTAAGAGAGACGTGATAAAGATTAAACATCAAAACTTCCATTTAATAATCGATTTTGTAAAACTTTAAAAGTTTTAATCTACTCTTTTCCAAATTTCTAAATGAAAAACTATTGACTTGAAAATTTTAATTAAACTTTCTATACATTTGTAGAGAGCTGCAAACTTAAGGTTCACATTATTTTACTTGTAATTTAACACCATATTTTAATAGTTCTTTTTTTAAAAAAATTTCACTTATTTTTATTTTTTATTTGTTTTATATACCAATGTGATATTAGTTTCCCCTACGCTTGGTTGAAAGTGTATATATATATACATATATATATATATATATATATATATATATATATATATATTGGAATCTTCTCCAAATTGCTACGTTTTGTGTAATAAAATTTCTCTCTCGAAAATAACTAAATAAGTCGTGAGATTACATGAGTGTTTCTCTCCACAATTAAAGTGTGACATCGCAGCATAACATGTATGCCTTCAAATTTTCTTGGTGTGCAGTTTAGTAATTATTTAAGGCTCCGTTTGGATAAGGTGTGGGAAGAAGGGAAGAAGTATTGGGAAGTGTGTAACTTTGTGAAGAGTTTAGATTATTTATAATACATTCATTTTCTTATTCCCTTCTTCCTAAATAGAATCCAAACGGAGCCTAAGACAACAATTTTTTTTCTCAAAATTGATACATGCTGAAAATTTTAAGTAATAGACACTTAATCAGGAACTTTTATTCCGTACCTGCGAGAGAAAATCAAAATATGACACCAATAATTTATTTCAAACACATAAAAGGTATTTTCCATTTACGACAAAAAGAATTTAGATTTTAGTAGTTTTTTTAGTCAAAACTACCTTGAATTATTTTTTGATACCGATATTGTATGGCTTCAAGTTGTGGAATAATGACAATCATTTATTACTGCATAAAACTTCCATTACTTATGTAATGTATATAAGTGAATTAAATTGAAATTTTCATATAATAATCAGAAAACGTACCACTCAATACGTGGACAAATACAAATTAAAAATAGTATTATACTTCAACAAAAATAAAAATGAACATATAACATGAAAAAAAAATCAATAAAAATATATATATGTTAAGAAATAAATTTATCTTTTAAATTATATGTGACAAAGTTTTTCATTGTCCTCCTTTCCAATATGAATAATCAATTATTATTCTCGTTGATGCTCTTTTTTAGGGTAGCCAGGGTTGTTCGCCTAGCTGACGGAGGCTGAGACCGTCGTTGACCCGAGCCCGGATGTCCTTGTATCGCTGCTCAGGTGATTGGCAGCGCGGATGACTCTTGTCGGAAGAGTAGCTGGGGCTGGGTAGATAAATTTTTGTGTCGACAGTAACTCGTGAGTAGCTGTCATGGCCATGGAGTGCCCAGTTGATCCTTTCAAACTCGGCCTCCAAGTTGGAGGCCCAAACTGACTGGATCATAGGTGGCACCAATGAAGAGTAACAAAAAGTTGTCGCCATTGAAGAGTAACAAAAAAGAAGAAAAAATATATGTCTCTCGTGGAGATTAACAAGCAACAGACAATAGTCAACAGTCGCAAATGGATCATTGAAGGGTTTCAAGAAAGAAAGAAAAAAAAATAATTTTTAAATTAGGACGTTAGAGGGAAGATAAATTAACCGATTTGAAATCTTTACTACTTTCCATTTAATCTATTATGCTAATAATAATCTAGGCTTATTATTCACGGCCGATGTGGGCCCCACATGAATTCACTCTATAGTTACCCAGAGGCGAAGTTAAAAATAGAAGACATGAATATTTCATAAATAAGAATGTTTATTAAAAATATTTACTATTTGATCCCCATATATATTTAATAGAAAATATGCCAGCTAACCTTATATGTGATTGGGCCAATTTATTTTTGTTAAAAAAATTAATTAAGTAACAAATTTATAGTATAATATAATTTAAAGCAACCTACGCGACGCAACATCAAATGGTTCTGATGCTTCCAATTAATTAAAGGGATAATTAGACATATACCCCTCAAATTTTCTTCTAATTGAAAATTTCCTCTAATTTTAAAAATTAGATATTTCTCCCTCTAATCATATGGATAACACTACAAAAAAGATGGTCTTTACATAGACTTCATAGCTAGATTTTTTTTTATTTATGTTGGTTATTGTTCTATTGCTGTATTTATTTAATGCATTAAATCTAGCCATTTTTTTAGCAAGACTCAATTCTCTATTAATAGCTCCTTAAAAAATCTAGCAATTTATTTTTGATAGACTTTTCGAATCTTGTAATATTTAATGTAGCAATAATAAATTGCTAGACCTTTTAAAATTGCTACACTAAATATTACAAAATTAGAAAAGTGTAGCAAATTGTGTCTTGCTAAAAAATTTCTAGATTTAGTACATCAATTAAATCTAGCAATAAAAAAATAAATCTTGCAATAGATCAATATCCAACATAAATAAAAAAGTCTAGCAATAAAAATATATGTAAAGACCATCTTTCTTATAATATAATGGATATATATCCTTTTCCTTATATCTAATGATATTTTAGTTTTAAAAATTGAGTTTGTGAAATTTTTGACCAAAACGGCTTCAGATCTCCCATGTCGATTCATCTTCCTGTCCTGTTTTATTTTTCCGCCCCTCTAGCGATCCATACCAAAATTCCTCAAACATCTAGCAATACAAATTGGAAAAAGAAATTATAACCTAGATTGCTTGATATGCTCTCAGAATCGCTAGATGAGAGTGATCGTCTTTGTTGTTGAGAAGAGCTGGAGACTAGCATGTATAATTTTTGCAAGAGAGACGGTCAATAACTTTAGTTGAGAGGAGAATGGCTTGGGAGCCAAAATCTTTTCTATTTTCATCTACATATATATATGCCAAGGTAGTTGCGAAGTCAGGATTGAAGAATGACGGGAACTAAAATCTAACTAAATGAAATTGAGAACAAAAAAAATTACAAGTTTAAGTATTAATTACCTAAAATAATACTAACAACCATTATATTTTCTTAACCAAAACATCATTGAGCATAATATTTTGAGTCTAAAGGAGGCCTACGAAACTTAATTATATAAATTATCTTAATAAATTAACATATGGTTGGAAAATATTCTACTTATTAGGGCTGTCTTCGCCACTGTGCCATGGTATACATGTTTTAGACCATAATGCGACTGATTTTTCTTTCTATTGTCTAGCGTTGATAAAGGGCAAAAGTAGTGTTGTGTATACCCACGAAATTAGCAAATTTCTATTTTTAAAATTTGTAAAGGATCTTACCTTCATGCAAAGGAAATTAATTTAAGGCATTTGCACATTTTAAAAGAACATATTGAGTTGAACATCAATAAATGATATGCTAAGTGGTGTACCAAAGTTTCTTCAAAACAAGTGTGGAAAAGAGCCATTCAACGGCTCCGTTTGAATAGGTGTGGGAAGAAGGAAAGAAGGGAAGAAGTGGGAAGAAGTATTGAGAAGTGTGTAACTTTGTGAAGAGTTTGAATTGTTTATAATTTTTTTTTCTTCCTTCTTCCTTCTTCTTCTTCCTTCTTCCTATATCCAAACGCATCCAACAAAAAGACGAAGTGCATCTACTTTATCCATTTATAATTTGTATCAACAATCTAAATTGCAAATCAGCATTTGAGCTCTCTTCAAGTTCTGAAATGGATCGCTAGAGCCTAGTAGCCAGAAAAATAAAAAAAAGGGGAAAAGATGAATGAAAATATAAAATGAGGCTCGGACTGTCCAAGGGCATTCTGGTCATAAACCTCATAAACTCATTCCCGAAAACTAAAAATCCATATGATTTGAGGGGGAAATTTCCAATTTTAAGGATTTAAGTGGGAAATTTTCAATTAGAGAAGATTTGAGGGATATACGACTAATTATCGCATTAATTAAATCTCGTCCGTTCAACTAATGTGAACTGTTCCCTTATTTCCTTTTTGTCGGTTTCTTTCGTTTGCGACTCCTCCACTTCTTCGTTTCCGCCGCTTCTGTCATCGCTCTTCCCTCTTCTCCACTCGAGCGCCCACCCAATCCCCTCCTCTGCAATCGTCTCTCTCACTCGCACTGGTCAAGATCGGTCGCCAGTCCCTCTAGGCTATTCTCTGTAATAGGAACTGAAATCAGACAGCTGAGCCGATTACTGCCGGATTTGAAATACCACAGAAGCCAAGTGCAATCAGATATGAGCCAAACACTTGAATTAAACCCTCTTCTTTATTGTTGGATTAAACCTCAGCCTAGATGATTAAACTTACTTCTTTTGATTTTTTGACAACGTATGGGGTGAAGAGGAACATGCAAGACGATCAAGGGCTGTTGCATAATCCTTCTCGATGGAGACAAGGTAAAGTATAAACTATGCTCCGATTTTATTTTCGTAAAAATTATCTTTGTTTGTTGGATTTTGTTTTTACGAAATTGATTTCGATTTTAAATGGCTATTGTCTAATTCATTGTATTATTCTTTTTTTTTTACTAATAATTGTACTTTATTTTGGAGGCCATGGAACCTTAAATTTTTTTTGCATTTTTTTCTTGAGAATTTATGCCGTACTCAGTGCCGAAGTCAGAATTGAAGAATGGTGGGGGGTCAAAAATTGACTAAATGAAATTGAGAATCAAGAGAATAACAAGTTTAAATACAAATTACTTGAAACAATACTAACATCCATTATTTTTTTTTTAACTGAAACATTATTGAGCATAATATATTGGATCTAGAGGAGGCCAATGAACTTAACTATATAAATTTATCTTAATAAATTAAGTTATTCGACACTGGCCGTACTCTATATTGGATAATTTAATTTAACTAGGGTTTTCTCTCATCTCTCATTTGATAGTTTAATTCCTTTTTCTAGACCCTTCAATTTTTCGTCTCATTTAGGAGCCGTTTCGATCGATTAGGAATTTGGGAAAGTTGCAATTTTTAGGAATAAATTTATTGAGAAGTGTGTAACTTTGTGAAGAGTTTGGATTGTTTATAATAAATTTATGGTAGAAAGATGAAATTTTCCAAATTCCTTGGGGAATCTAAGTGTAATATGTAGAGATGGGTGTTCGTTTCTCTCCTTTTTCCACACATGCGGAACAGGAAGAAAATCTCCTAAATTTTCTGCAATCCTAACTTTTAAAATATAATTGTATAACGATTTTTTGGTAAAGGAGATTTAAGTTTACTGGTAAGAAAGAGTAAAAATAGATGGGACATATTTAAGAAAAAGAATCAATTTTATATTTTTATTAAAATGATTTTTTATTGCATTTTCTCTACAGTGGTTGTGTTTAAATAATAGATGTAGATATATAACAATAGTCAAGAACTTTCTAGATACATTAGCTAATTCGATTTGGGCAGGTCCTCAGTTCATGAATTGAGATCATTTAGCGGTGCTATAGGTGACTGGATAAAATTGAGGTTGTTCTTTTCTTTTGTTTATGTAGTTGTTCCTCTTTTGCCAACAACTTCTCCTCATCAGTGTTGATTGTCTATTATTTTTTTTTGTTTAGCATACTTGATTAATTGATAAAATAGTCTTGGTTGCCAGAGAGGTGGAGAATTGAGGGAGTAATGAGAGAGAGGAGTTAAGGGGGTGTGAGTTGAGAGAAAGAGAGAAAAAGGAGAAGGTCTCGGGTTGGAGAAGAAGTGAGGAAGAAAAAAGAAAAAAAGAAGAGGTGCGACAATTAAAATTCCTATCCAGTGTTAAGCAACGTTAAAGGACGTTGTACAACGCTAAGTCCCGATAAAACAACAGAAAAGCGAAACACCACCGTTGTGCAACGCTGAATGACGTTGTATATAGCAGTCAACTAACGTCGCACAACATTAAAGGGCGTTGTACAACGTTAAAAAGTAGATTACCCCTCAAAAAAATTCAAGTAATAAATACTTCATTGTGTAACGTTATGCAACAATAGATGACGTTGTACAACGTCACAAAAACCAGGAACAGAAGAAATTCAAAATAATGTTGTACAATGATTGTCAGCGTTGTGCAACGTTAGACCTGACAGATTTTAAAATTCTTTTAATTAACATTCAACTTGACTCCAATGTTGCGCAACGCTACATAACGTTGTGTAATGTTGATGCCAGAAAAATTAGAAAACTGAAGTAAAAACTGATTTTTCATGAAATTCATTTAGAATATCAACCAAAAATACTGAGATAAGCAACAACAAATAGAGATAATGACATGATATGCATACATTTAATTTTTGAGTTCAAGCATACCAAGTTTGAACCTAAATTCAAGATGTTATTGTGTAGGTAGTGGTTTGGTGAAGATATCAACAATTTGCACCTTTGTGTCAATGTACACCAACTCCACATCACCTTTCTTAACATGATCACGGATAAAATTATGTCGTATCTCTATATGTTTGGTTCTAGAGTGCAATACCGAATTTTTGGATATAAAGATGATACTAGTATTGTCACACAAGATTGGTACTTTTTAGAAATCTAACTCATAATCTTAAGGGTTTGCATCATAATAGTGTGCAACAACTACCGGCCGCCACATACTCGATTTCTGCGGTTAAAAGAGTAATGGAGGTTTTCTTGGGACTAAACCATGAGGTTAGTGAACCACCAAGATATTAGCAAGTTCCACTAGTACTCTTGCGGTCCATACGGTCGTCGGCAAAGTCGGCTTCGGTATATCCTACCAAGTCTAGTTCGGTTTGCTTACCATATGAAAGATCTAAGTTTTGGGTACACTTGACATATCTCAAGATCTTGTTTACCGCTTTGTGGTGGGATTCCTTAGGATTGGCTTGATACCTAGCACATAAATATACGGCATACATAATATCCGCCCTACTAGCCGTGAGATATAGTAGGCTACCGATCATGCTCCGATAAAGAGTTATATCCATAGGCTAGCTCTTCTCATCCGAATCGATATTTGCACTTTTGTCCATGGATGTGTCCAAACTCTTGCTATCTTCAACACCAAATTTCTTTACTACATGACATGTCATTTTTACCATTTCGGCCAAAAAAAATTAGGTACGACAAATTCATGTAGCATTGTGCGTGCTAGCTCTTAGAGAGTTCAGTTCTTCCTCTCCACTATATTATTTTGTTACGGAGTGTGTGGAGCGGAAAACTCTTGTTCGGAGTAAAAAATATTATTCTTAAACGATCAAGAATAAGTTTTTTTAGACCTAGAGTGTTATTTTTTAAGTAGCCCAACATCTAAATTATTTTTTTATTCCTATGGTGTTTGGGTCATCTTCTTAATGGAGCCGTTTGGATGGTATGGGAATAAGGAAGGAATAAGAATTTTATGTAGAAAATATTGGAAAGTGTGTAACTTTGGAAAGAGTGGGAATAGTGTTATTCGGAAATAAGAAATATTATTTGGATGGTGAGTTAGGAATAAGCAAATCAATATTAATTTAAATAAATTATTAAAAAATATTATTTTAATATTAAATAAAGTACTAATTAAAGAACACACAAAATTTCATTTAATTTAGCTAATTTTGTTAAAATTATATATATATATATATAATTGTTGAAAGAAACTATTCCTAGGAAGAAGTTATTCCTAGGAAGAAGTTATTCTTCTTCTTATTCCTAACTTGTTTGGATGCTTAGAAAGAAACTATTTTTCTTTATTCTCATACCATCCAAACGACGCCAATGTAGATCAAGAAGTGGTTGGGACCACTTTTTAATCCGGATTAAAAAGATGATCCAAACACTCAGAAATAAAAATTTAATCCGAATATTAAACTACTTAAAAATAACACTTTAGATCTCAAAAAATTATTCTTGATCGTTTAGGAATAATTAAATAAAAACTCTGAGTAACTAATTTTAATTTTATTTTTAGATGATCCAAACACATAGTTAAAAATAATTCTAATTTTGCGAAATGAATAATTTATTAGTGCTGCAATAATTGCAGAAATAACTATAAGTGTGAGAAACAGACAGACTATATTGTATTTATTTTAAATAGTTTTTGAAAATATGTGCACTTGTTACTTCTTTTAAATTTTTGTCTTCAGTTACCCAAAAGTTTAAAAATATACACAAATAATTAATTAAAATAGCAATTTTTTCATATTCTGACAGAATAAATTACATAAGTTTATTATAAATACTACTTGAGAGTACATAAAAAAAATTCATGTTCGTAAAAGTTTTTTTGATGAAATGTTCGTAGAAGTTTGAAGGGAACTCGGATCAAAGTGAGATTCAGCTATTTATAATCAATCACGATTTTAAAGCGATTCCAATCGTATTTGATACATCGAAATACAATCAAGACTCTTCCCATCTGCGTAGTCTTCAAGTTGTGTTTATTTATTTTTCACATTTCTTTTTGTTTAATAATGTTTCATACATTGTTAAAAAAAAATGAAAATCGCATGCCGTACAACATGAGAACTTTCGAGGCCACTGTGGCCTCTTACCAATTGACAAAAAAAAAAATAATAAATAAAAATAGTTGAAACAGACAAAATGTTTGGTCTATGTGCACGACAGCACGAGAAAACAACATGCATTAGGAATCCAGTAATCCACTATCCAGCTAACCTAGAGCCCTTCACCAGACGGAGACCACAGTTCCCACCTAGTTAGTTCGGCTTATCTAAAATTGCATCACTAGTTAAGAGTATGTTAGCAGTTCTGTACCGTCCGATCTAAATCAGATAATTCACATTACATCTCATTTTTTTTTTAGACAAGCATATCAGTAATAATATCACTGCCTTTATATGGATTGCATCCGACCTGTCCGTTAAATTTTGGAGGAGACTACCTAGGTCCCGCTTCCCAGTTCCCACTAGAGCTGTCAAACGTGTAGAACGTACACGGAAATAGCAACTTCCGTGTACGTTCCGTTCTGATGAACGTAAATATTTTAACTTCCGCTTATGTTTCGTTCTAATAACGTAACCAAATTTTCTTACGTTTAATGTTCCGTTGTATTAAATGGAACAAACGTTAAAAACGTTAATTTTTTTTTTATCATTTGAAATCGATGTCAAAACAATTTTTTTTTCTTTGATTGAAAGCCAGTAGGCATATGCGTGAAGCATTAAATTAAATTAAGTCTTAAGAGATACAAATTGCCTCCAAATCAAAAGAGATCATGTGCTAACAAAATCCTTATTCCAACTATCCTTAAAAACTTTAATAAAGTAAAATAAAAATAAAATAAAAACTACTACAAAACAAAATCAGAACCTATTACCAGAAAACTGAAAAGCACCGGTAAGTAACCAAAAAAAAGAATCATGGTACCAATTAGTAAAAAAAAAAAAGAATCATAGTACCAATTACCAAACGTACCAAATTGGTCCCAATAAGGAAAGAGATAGGAATAACAGATTCAAATAATTTTAACTCAAAACATATAGGAATAACATATGGAAATAACACAAATCAAAGACGCTTAATTGGGACACCTTATGTAACTTTAGCATCAGAAAGAAGATATAAAGACACTTAATTGGGACAAATTACATAGTGACAACAATCTCAATCAAAGATCAGCATAACCATTCCATTCAAAAGTCTAGAAATGTTACAACAAAACAATTAAAAATAAAACAAAAAACAGAAAAAAAAATATCCAAAAAGTTAGAAAATACCACAACATATTATTCATTACTGAATATGTCTTCACAAATATCTTCAAAAGCTCTTACAATAACAGGATGGTGATGCGTTGCATTTAAAGCCAGAGAAGATTGCTAAAGCCTCTCCATTTCTTTTGCACTAATCACCTTCTACTCATACAATCATCTGTACCATTGAACTCCTGAAGTCCATATAAGGATTGCACGACTATTTGACCATCGCTAGGCCAGTACCAGTAACTGATAGTTTGGCTTTTTTATTCAATTATGAAATTCGCCTGCCTAACAAAGCAAGCAATGCACCAAACTCGAGACACAAGGCTAAAGCAATCAGAAAATAGAGGGCGTAGCCTAGACGGGCCCGGTCTGAGGTCGACATCAGTATGAAGGAGAAAGGAGAAGCTCCACCGATAGTATCAAAATTCGTGAGCACTGCAAAGAGGTGGGAGGGAGGCTATCGGAGAGGAGAGGGAAAGGAGATGTGGTTTGGGATTGTTGGACAGGCCAGAGAGGAATACGACGAAGGGAGAGAGATAAAATAGTGGGGTTGTGGTGAGGGAGGCCATCGGAGAGGAGAGGGAGAGGGGTTCTCACGGTGGGGTTCCTTCGGATGGGGCTCGAGTGAGGGAGGAGGCAAATAGAGGCGATGAGAATGGAAGGAGGCGAGAGAGACAACTCTCTCTCTCTCGGGTCAGATCGAAGGTGAGGATGGAAGGAGGTGAGAGAGACGAGAGGTAGGAGGAGAGGCCTGAGGGAGGGAGGAAGGAGGCAGGAGAGACTCTCGCTGCGAGAGGCGAGAGCGGCGCTAGCTAGGGTTGGAGAGAGAGACTCGCACATCTATTTTTCCGCCTCAGCAACTTTTTACGCCTCTATAATTCATTGATATGGGCTGGGTTGAAAGGGCCGACGGAATTAACGTTAAAAAACGAAACGGAAGCGGCCCATTTCGTTTCTGTTCCGTTCATACCAACGTAACTCATTTCGCTTCCGTTTCTGTTTCACTGAGTAAAACGCCACATGATTCCCCTCCGTTTCTGTTCCGTTTCGGACGGAACGGAACGTAAACTAAGTTCAATTATGATTGTTGGTAATATACACTGATCAAAGTGAACACATACAAACAAATAAGTTCAATTAAAATAAATTGAATATGCATATAAAAATCTGAACGAGAGATGACAACACTTATTTATTTGTAAGTGTTCACTTTGATTGTTTATATGTTGTTTATTTTATGTGTTCACTATGTGTTTAACGATGGTAAGGGATGGTAAAACTGTAGATGACAGTTATCATTTCTGATTCCTAATTATTTAATTAGTTTTTCCTTAATTATTTTAATTAATCACCAAGCCCACAATTATTAACTTAATCTTAGATTAAGTTTAGTTATTATTAATCCAGCCTAACATCTAATTATTTCGGCCTCAAAGAACAACCCATCAAAATTCCCACACTGGACCCAGGGTCAAGTCCATCTTCACCTATTTCGGCCTGGCCCAAACATTAATTATTTCAGGCCCAAAAAGAAGAATCCAGACCAAGGCCCACCTCTCTATTCGGCTGAGCCGGGTCAACCTGAGCCCGTCACAACGGGTCCGACAGGATCCGCTAGACCAAGAAAACGGATCCAACCCATTAGCCTTAGGAATTTTACCTACAGACCCCGAGACTTTTATTTTCTTTGATTAAGTTCCTAAAATTTATGAACATGCCCCTAATTAGTTACAAACAAATAGGCCTGTCAAACGTGGGAGATGGAACAGAAACAAACTATTTCGTTTCCGTTCCGTTCTAGCCAACGAAACAGTAAAATATTTCGTTTCGGTTCCGTTCCAATCAACGAAACAGAAATGCATTTCGTTTTCCGTTCCGTCCTCCATTTACCATTGATTTCAGCCCATTTTCGTGTTTCGTTTCGTTCCGCTTCAATAACGTTTAGATAATTCGGTTTCGTTTCTGTTCCGTTATCAGAAACGAAACAGATTTTATGTTTTGTTTAACGTTCCGTTCGGACGAAACGAAACGTAAACGGCCGAAACGGCTGGTTATTGACAGGCCTGCAAACAAATTACTTGGTCTCTATAATTTCTTCACACAATAACCCCTGTACGGCTGCACCACACCAATATCGCACCAGAGAGTAAACAAATGTACCAGAGGCTCGTACCACCTTTCAAATAGTTATATGCCCATCCCCTTTATGTAGCCCATGCCATGTACAAGCCATTACACATATAAGATGTTATTTGATTTGTATACCCTGATAACAAGGATGTAAAAACAAGTTTGCATCAATTTTTATCATGAAATAGCTGACGCAATTAATTCCCTGGCTAGAACCATCCGTAACCATATCGTTAACACATAAAAAGTTTCCAAATTCAAATTCAAGTTCAAGAATAAACCCTAATTTTTCTCAAAACTTCAATTTGCCTAACCATTAACCCTGGTTCCAAGAGAGAGAGAGGTGTCAGCGTTGAAAAGGGAATTAACCCGGTCAACCCCATGTTAGCTCTGGCGTTACAAAAGAGAAAACAGAAATGGAGAAGGGGTTTCCATTAACAGTGTGCTACAGACAGATGGGGCCCAGGCATTAAAACATAACGGAGGAGAAGGCGTTAGAAAGGGGGTCACTGTTATTCCTTTAGGTGAGGTGGCAGTGGGACCCGCAGTTTTAACAGGAAACAAACAAAATGATTCACACCAGGAAGGGTTAAAATCATTGCTGTATATTGGGAAATTACCCAGAGATATTTTGAAGGAGTATAAGAGGAGATGTTGTCGACATTAGGGTTATGTTGAGATCTGATTCCTGAACCAAAAATATCCTTATCTTCTTATTTCTATCTTTCTACAATTTCCATTTCTATTTTTTTTTTTTGAAATAAGTGGGTAATTCCCACCACTTCTCATTAACATGTAATAGAGAAGTACAAAAAACAGTTTAATGCATACAATTAAACCCAAAAATTGGCATTGGTACCTACCCCCAACTGGTACCAGTGCCACTCCAACTATCTTATTTGAGCTAGTCCCTTGATCCACCCATCTTCTACATTATTATTAATCTTCTCAATCACAGAAATATTCAAAGCAATCTTTATTACACCCAAAAAGAGAATATTCACATCAAATAACATGGACCAAAGGTAGAGCCCCTTCCTCAGCCATCCTTCCTGCAATCTGAGCCGACACAGGTTCCATGTGCTGAATCATGCCCATTATATCATCCTTTAAAGCTCCCTTCCATAAACCTGACCAGTAAATGATTAATCCTTTTATATCTGATGCATATCTACTCAATGTCTGACACTGTTTATCATTAAAACTACTCTCATTTCGTTGTTTCCAAATCACCCACAACACTGCAGCACAACAGTATCTTAAAGCTTGTGTCTTTCCTGCATTCTCAATTATATCAAACAAATCTTCTAACCTATGAGGCCTGGTCTCAATTTGTAATGAGTGTAAAAACCAGTCCCAGATTCTAGCAGTTTGATTACATCTAAACATTAAGTGATCGATCGCCTCTAAACTATAACAGTAGCAACATCGTGGGTCTCCCTCCCACCCCTTAAGTACCAAATTGTCTCTTGTGAGTAGTCTTCTTTTACTTAGTAACCACAAAAACATCTTTATCTTAATGGGCAATCTAAGATGCCAAATCACTTTATTATAAGAGACATCTATACCACCAAACTCTAACCAATGGTACAATGATTTAGTTTTATATTTTCCATCTGCATGTAATCCCCACTTGACCTTATCAGATGAGGGAGAGAGAGGAATGTATCTACTAATAATATGTTGCAGGGTTGTAAATTCTTGTATCTGACTAAAGTTCAGTTGCCTTCTAAATCTAAGTTTTCTACAATTTTCCTTGACCGCATTTGCAACAGAAATATCTGGGTCTGTGCAAATCTGAAAGAGAGAGGGAAATGTGGTTTGTAAAGTTTGCCCTTCATTCCATTTATCGAGCCAAAACTTAACCCTTAACCCATTTCCAACAGTAAATTGACAGTTCATATTGATGATATGTGAATACTCCATCACCTTACCCCAAAAATAGGATTTATGTTTTGTATTTGTACCAAAAGTCCCATATTTATACTGAATAATATCTTTCCACCACCCTCTGACAGAACTATCTTTCAATTTCCATAACCACTTACATAACAAGGCTATGTTCATGATCTTTAAATTGAGAAGTCCTATACCCCCATTCTCATATGATTTACACACCTCATCCCATCTGACTAAATGGTATTTTTTAATGCTGCCCGAATTCCAAAGGAAATTACATCTAATTTTGTCTATCTTTTTATTTATTGCAACTGGCATCTTATAAAAGGATAGCATATACAAAGGTAGGGAAGAGAGAGCACTCTTAATAAGAGTAATTTTACCCCCATATGATAGGAAACTACCCTGCCAACACTGCAACTTAGCTTGAAACTTATCTATAAGCACTTGCCATTCAGTGATATTCAATTTTTTCCAGTGAATAGGAATTCCTAGGTAAGTAATTGGAAATCGTGCAGTTTGGCAACCAAAGACTTGGGCTAAATATTCCAACCTATCTTGTGTCACATTTAAAGCATAAATCTCGCTCTTATGGAAATTAATTTTCAAACCTGATAGAGCTTCAATCCCTCTGAAAATCCATTTGAGAGTTGTCATCATGGTGTTATCTGCTTGACAAAAAAGTATTGTATCGTCAGCATAATTCAAATTGGTAATTGGATGTCCATTATCTATAGGTACACCCAGCCCCTTAATCAACTGATTATTTCTAGCTTTCTTAAGCATCTGGTTAATGCATTCAGCCACCAAGTTAAACATAAGAGGTGAGAGAGGATCGCCTTGCTTCAGGCCTCTCTTAACCTCAAAATAAGATGTCAATTTTCCATTTATATTGATACACACATGTCCTCCTATCAATATTTGCTGAATCCATTTTATCCATTTTTCATGAAACCCTCTAGTATGCATCATCTCAAACAAAAAATTCCAGTTTACTCTATCATATGCTTTTTCCATGTCTAGTTTGAGGATAACTCCTTCTTCTTTATTATGTTTAACTGAATGTAAAATTTCATGCACACATACCACATTATCAAGGATAAATCTTTCCTTAATAAATGCAGCTTGTGATTGGTCGATCAATCTATCTATTACACTTGCCAATCTATCTGTTAGGACTTTTGTAATCCATTTATATATGCAATTCAACAAGCTAATTGGTCTAAAATTTTTTATCTCCATAGCATCTTTTTTCTTGGGAATTAGGCTTATCATTGCTCTATTCATTTTAGCTATATCTAAGTTGTCGTTATAGAATGCATCAAATAAAAGTACTACATCTTCCTTAATCACATCCCAATATTTTTGATAAAAGTAGAATGTTATACCATCTGGACCTGGGGCCTTGTCAGCCTCAGAGTCCCATAAAGCCTTTTTAATCTCTTCAACTGTAAACGGTGCTATCAGTTGATAATTCTCCATATCTGTCACCTTTTGATCATCAGTCCAAAAATCTTCTTTCAAAGCAGCTATCTTATCTCCTGAAACACCAAAGAGATTCTTATAAAATCCTGCTATATGATTTTCAATATCTGTCAAATTGTTAGTATACTGATCATCTATATTAAGTCCTAAAATCAGATTTTTCTTTTTCCTAATAGTGGCAATATGATGAAAAAATTTAGAGTTATTATCCCCTTGAAGCAACCATCTAAGTCTACTTCTTTGTTGCCAATAAATCTGTTCACTTTCATAAATTCCATCTAACTGTTGTGTATTACAATGGAACAAGTTATCTTCCTCATATGTCCATTCTCTATTTTCCTGGATCTTATTAAGCTTATCTAAGATTTTCAAGTGACCTTGTTTATCCCTTTTAATCTTCCCATAATAGTTTTTAACCCAGCCTTTAATATGTTGTCTCATTTTTTTATTTTTTTACACCACTGTTGTGCTATATTGTAAGGAGGCTGGATTTGCTGCCACCATCTAGGGAGAAGCCTAGTAAAATCTTCCTCATCACACCACGTTTTATATATCCTAAAAATATGATCTTGTGAAATTTTTGCATCATTACAATCCAACATTAGGGGAGAATGATCTGACTTGTATCTAGGTAAAGCTGCCACTACAGCTTGTGCATAATGTGTTAACCACTGTGTGGAACATAAAAACCTATCCACCAAAGCTAGACAGGGTTTATGTCTCATATTGGACCAAGTAAATTTTTGACCGGATAATGGTAAATCTACCAAATTCAGAGTATCAATCAAATTATTAAATTGTCTAGCCCCTGAAATATGAAAGTGGGAACCATTTTTTTCATGTCGAAACCGAAGAGCATTAAAATCTCCAAAAACCAGCCACGGTCCTTGCCACACAGAATTTAAATGCGTCAATTCAGCAAAAAACTCTTTCTTATATTTATATTTAGTAGGTCCATAAACCACAGATATTCCAAACATAAAATCATCTGCCCTACTTTGAATCACTGCTGATACCACAAACTTGGAAATCAAAGTGTGTAGTACCTTATATTTGTCTGTATCAATACCCAACAGAATTCCCCCAGCTGTCCCCCTAGCTGGTAGGGCCCACCAATCAAAATTATTTGGTAAGAAAGAATTAATGAATCTAGTTGAGAATTTATCTTTTTTGGTTTCTTGTAACCCAATCACATCACACCTCTGTTCCCTAATCTGCTCTAAAATAAATCTTCTTTTTGTGCTTTTTCTAAGCCCCCTAACATTCCAAGATATTATCCTTGTCATTTTTTACTAGATTTGACCCCACTAATGATTTTATCTAATTTTACTTTCTTATCTTGCTCTTTTCTAAGAAACCTGGGCCCATATTGCAATTTAAACTCCATTTCATCTAAGGCTGATCTAAATTGCTGTTTGCTTAAGGATCTAAGAAAGTTTACTATCTCTAAACTTTCCTCATTTGTATCAGCTAAGACTATATCACAACAATCAAATAATCTCAACACTTCCTCATCATTCAAATCAGTAAAAGGAAAATTATCTAATGTGTGGATTTTACCAGAGGTTGGAAGCTCCAAGTTCTTCTCTTTAGCCCTCTGAATAGCTTTCTCTGGTACTGCTATCTCTGGGTTGTGAAGCCTCTGCCTTAGACTCTGCCTAGTAATCCCAATTGTTGGCACCTCCCTCTGTTGTACAGCTGGGTGTTGCTCTTTTTGCCTACCCTCTCCTTGATATAGCACCAATTGTTGTTGCACTGCCACTGACTCCCGCTTTGTCCCCTCTGACGGTAACTTTTCATTCTGGATCTGAGATTTAGATAACATCTGAGCCTCATTTTGACTCTGTTCTGTGGCCCCCACTGTCAGAGACACTGGAGTTGCCTTCCCTATCTCCCCTACTTGTTTGAAGATTACCATCTGCTTCTCCAAATCAGAACTAGAGGATGCAATCTTTGGAGAAGAAAGCTTTGCATCTGTTGTTTCTTGCGCTTTCTCTACTTCATGTCGGATTTCCTGAGTACTCTTGTCAGCATCAACACCACTGTTTCCAGGTGGAGTATCTATCGGCTGATCTTGCATGAGGAGGTCCTCATCATAATCATCTGACATTCTATCATCATCTTCCCCATCCCCTTCTTCTTCTTCTTCTACCAATGGAGCTTTACCTTTCGGATCTGAAGGACCCGCCCCATCTGTATTCCTTTTATCAGAGATACGAGTCCAAATCTTCCTCTTCTTATTTCCTCCACCTCCCTTGTTGTAAGGAGTGTCGATGATGAATTGCACCGCTCGCCACACCCATTCCCCTTTCTCATTTCTAAATCTGATCTCTCGCTCATGAGGTATCTTCTCGATCCGACTGACACCAATTCTAATCTTAGCTTCTCGGAACGATAACCTCTCTTTAGTAGCCACATCAATTTCATACAAGATCCCAAACTCCTCAATCAGCCTTTCAAATTCAAAACGAGACCATAATTTCATAGGAAACCCTAAGATTCGCACCCAAACGCTCTTGAACCTCGAACCAGCATCCATGGATGGATGCCATGGTTCAGCGTGAAGAGCTTTATCCTCAATCATCGCACATTGCTCTGCCAAGACCTTTGTACGCCACCAGTTTGGTCCTTCAATGAGTATCAATCCGCTCGGCGTCTCCGCCACTCTCCATCGGAAGTTCACCTGAGAACTGAGATCATTCAAGATCCTCTCTGTTCCCCAACCTTCAACATCGTACACCACCACGCTTCGATGAAACGAAGCTTCTAGTTCTTGTGTTGCTGGAGAATCGTTGAAAGCTTTGAGAAGAAGCATTTTGAGATCTAGGGTTTCTCTTTCCTCTTTTTCAGTGGCTGGTGGATTTATAAGTAAGGTTGAGTGAGAATTAGCTGCGGATTTCGACTTGGGAGGTAAGATCTTCTTACATTGCCACGAGCGGTGACCCAATTCTCCACAGGCAAAGCAAACTTCTTTATTCCGACATGTAACCGCCTGGTGGCCTCCATCGCCACACTTGAAGTAAATTACTTTCTTGGAATGGGATGAATTGCGGATCGCACCAATTTTCTGCTTCGCTCGAGCAGCTAGAACATCTCCAGTCGGAGGAGGTTTATTCTCTCCAGTATTGGCCGGTCTGGTAAGCACCTCTTTGAATTGAGGCACTGTCTGTGGGGCCGGCTGAGTAATCTTGGTTGAATCTTGCTTCGCCGCCTCACTATCTCTGGTCGGTGGTCCCTCTTGATCAAACAATGAATTGGCTAAAGAATCGCTAATCGCCGTAACCGCCGTGTTCAACAACCCTATCGCTTGATGTAAAAGGACTATGTTGTCCTTCACAGGAGCTATCTTGGACGGAGGTAACGCCATCCTCTGAGGCGGAGGAGTCAGGAGAAGAGAGAGAAGATAGAGCCTTTCCCTCTAATTTTGATACACACACAATGCATGACACAACACCCAAATTTCGAAAGATTAGTTTGAGAGAGAAGGGAATAGAAGGGAATTGCGTGTGTCGATCGAAATCGAGATGAATCACACCAAGTCGAAGCTGTCTGGGATGATTAGCAAGGGTTTCAAGGCTGACAAATGGTAAATTTCTTATTCGAATTGTTCCTATTGTTGATTGATTTCTGTAATTGATGTTTGAGGATTGATTCAATTTCCATTTCTATTGCTTAGATCCCTTCTATCTTTCCAGTTTCAAAGGCTCAATAGCCAATTAAGACTTATTGTAATTGTTTCTTTCTATCAATAAAGTTTCTACTTTCTATTGGGATCCAATTCTATCAGTTAGTGCAATTCATGAAATTGGTATTGTTTGGTCTGACAAACATTGATTCAGTCCAGCAATTTACTGTTACAGTGTTCAATAGCGATTATTAAGATTGTTTATCGATCTTAATCGTTACAATAGGTGTCCTTACTCGAATTTCTCCTCTCAAGTTCCCTTTCTAACTTCTCCTTTCTTTCACTCTCTTTCTATTTCTCAGAGTTTTCGAGCGGACAGAAAATTCAAAATTTCAACTCAAGGCTACTATTTAATAGGTAGCGCACCCAGAAGAGAAAGAGAAGGAATGGTGGGGATTTAAACAATCGATCAATCTAAAGATTCAACCCTCTTCACTAGTGTTCTAAAAAAAGCACAGTGTGTCCGAACACGGCAAGACACGACACGGCACAGAGGTGGTACAACACGACAAGACACAGACATGGATACGGCACGAGAACTTCGCGTGTCGTGTCCTAAAGCGTGTCGATAGTCCAACTTTGATGAAATAGACATGACACAGCACAACACGTGAATTTTTCGGACACGACACGGCACGAAACACGACATGACACGGCACGACACGACATGAAAGACACGACACATATTACAAACACGCCAAACACGACAAATGAGATGCACATTAAGCGTCATATAATCCAACTTCTCTGATCTTATTTTATAATATTAATTTGATGTTAAGTACTTACGGTTTGACAATTTCTTTTTAATGTTAATTATCTTGGATTAATATTCTTGTTAATTTATTTAGTCTAATATTATTTAAGGAATTAGTCCAATTGGCTGATCTGAAATTTAATTTGGCATTTTCCAAAATGTTACATAAAATGACAAGGAAAAACAAAATGCATTTACTATATCGCTTACAAATGGTTGCTACCTTTTAGTAAAAGCCTGATGTCTGATGAAGCTTATTTAACTGAAGAAAAATTCCTTTCTGAGCCCAACATTGAAAGATCATGCATTTCTATGCTTCCTGCTTGCATAAAATCGTATGTGAAAATTAAAAATAAAAATAAAATAAGATAGTTTAAGTGTAATAATCTGTTTTCTTTGGTAGTTTTTGTCAAAACTTACTGGCTCATAATTGATACTTTGTTCTTGGCACCACTCAGCAAGTCCAGGGCAAGCAGTGATCTCAATATTACTAGGAACAGAAGAAATATGCTCGTCCCTTGTAAACTGGAGCATGGGACACCGGGCTATCGTCAGATCATCAAGTTTAGTAAGTTTCCTCAGTCCCGCAAATGATCTAAGCCGCCTGCACCCATCAATATGTAACATCTCCAGTGTGCTCGGCAATGGATTGTCTAGTGGCAATTGTACATTGGGGCAGCCATGTATATACAATCTAACTAAGTTTTCAAGATAGTTGAGACCAGCCAAGCAAAGAATTTGCTCACAATACATCAAGTACAAAAAATGGAGATGGACTGGTAATGACTCTTGCGAGATTAATGTTTGGATATTGTTACATTGGATTATGGATAAGCTTCTTAGTGAAGGAAGATTACAAAATGGAAGAGGGTTCTGGAATTGGCAGCTATGGATACAGATGGATTCAAGTGATGCACATGAAAGCGGATCTCCCATCCATGTTGGGAACATACTAGCGCGATATCCATGCATCTCAAATCGCTTCAAGGATGGATGGGGTTGGAGAGATTCAAGAACTTTCAAGTCCATACCAACAAGACTGTTCCTTTCTCCAGTAACTAATTTGAGGGACAATTCTTCTGTCTTTAGGCACAATGGTTCCTGATTCAAACCAGCTCAACAACAAGCTTCTTATATTACGCTTATTTCTGAGGGAAGAGAATTCAAAATCCTCCAGATTTGTTGCATTTGCTAAACCATAGATGGAGAGACTTCCTCTGAGATTGTTTAAATCCCTTAAGACTCCAATTCCAGAACTCTTGTTGGATGTTCTGACCCAAAGAGATGCACTTAACCTCTCAAGGGAAGTGAGTCTATGGACACTCTCTGGTAAGAATACAACTCCTGAATAATCAAGATCCATGAATTGAAGATTCACGAGATATCCTATTCCTTCAGGCAAATACTTCAACATTTTGCAATAGATTAAGCTAAGAGTGTTTAAGCTGTCAAGATAACATATGGATTCAGGCAATGTTTCAATTTGGGAGCCATCAAGGATTAATGTTCTCAAGTTGTCTAGTAAGAACATTGACTCGGGTAACTTTCGAATTCCAGTGTAACTGAGGGAGAGGTATCTTAAACTAATAAGGTGTCCCAGACACACTGGCAACTGAACAAGTAGAGGAGAGTTACATACGGTAAACATCTCAAGGTTGTAAAGCCGAGAAATTTGTTCTGGTAATTGTGCAAAATTATAACTGTCAAGGGCAAGAAGTCGCAAATGCTTCAGATTGCCTATTGAATCAAGCAATTCTATTCTACTTTTCCCCCGGAGTACCAATGCCCTCAAGTTCTTGGCAAGAGCTAGTACATTTTGCTTTTGCTCGTGTAATATATCTTCAGATAAAATACAACATAGCTGCTCCACGTTTTCTACAGATAATAGAACTCTGACTCCCCCCTCTTGCAGTTCTAGAGTGCTTGCACTCTGAGATATTTCAAGAGCATTTTTCGCTATATGATCATTTGTCGTCTCTTCAAATGACGCATCCAATACAAGTGTCCGCAGATCAGTAAAACTCCCCAAGAAAAATGATCTAACTAAACCCACGTACCCTTTCACATATAAATGGAAAATTTCATTTGTATTATCAGGTAATTTTTCAGCCTCCATCACAAAATGCTCATTTCCAGAAATGTATCTAGCAAAATCATGAACCATATCATGAATTTTGAACATGATAGTATTCCTTTCTTTTGAGAAATCACATTTATCAAAAAATGACCTTTGCATTAATTCCGTAATATATCCATCACCTATTTCATGCAATGATCTTTTACCTTCAGACACATAGCCATGTGCGATCCACAGTCTAATCATAAGATCTTTTTCGAAGCAGTGGTGTTGTGGAAACATAGAGCAAAACAGGAAGCAAGCCTTTAAATAACCAGGTAGGTGAGCATAACTAATTTGCAAAGCTGAAAAAACCTCATTACCGTCATTGGAAACCCACACTGCACTTTCCAATATCTCTCTCCAAAAATCTTCATCCCATTCACATTTTAAAAGGCTTGCAATAGATTTTACAGCCAACGGCAATCCATCACATTTTCTCACTATTTCACTGCCTATTTCTACCAAATTTAAGTTATTATCGTAATTACTGCAACCAAAAGCTATGTGCTGAAACAACAACCAGCTTTTATCATGTGGAAGATAGCCCAAATGGAAAAAAGGTATGGTTTGCATGATTCTAGCAACCTGCTCATTTCTGGTTGTTACAAGTATAGTCACCATCTCAGCTTTTATCAGAGGAGCACTAAGCGCCTGCCAGTATCTTCTATCTTCATTCCACACATCATCAAGCACAACAAAAATTCTTTCCCCCTTCACAATCTTTGCAAGTTTAATCTGCATTGTACTTACATCTGTTAGACTACAGCTCTCCCCAGTGATTCCCTCAATAATTGCTTTTGTAAGCCTCTCAACATCAAAACTATCAGAAACATATACCCAAACAAGCTGGTCAAATCGATCATGAATACGCCAATCATTGTATACTAGCTGTGCAAGAGTTGTTTTCCCCAATCCCCCTTTACCAACAATTGGGAGAACTGAAAATCTCTTGTTCTTATTACATTCTGTAATTAGCAAATTAATTATCTCCTCTCTCTCCTTCTCCCTGCCAAAAAGGCTTGACTCATCAACCAAAGGGCATGTAGGTGGTGGAGACCTATCACGGTCCTGTCGTCTCTCCCCGTCTTCTTCTCGTAACCGGAGAGCCTCCCGATCCTTGGCAATCTCATCAAACCTGATCCTAATTTCTCTAATTTTATCTCCCATATCATGTGGAATCCTATAAAGAAGGGATAAATTTCTTACCAGAATTCTCTTTCGCTTAGCTAAATTGTAGTTCGACATTATTTGAGCTTTCCTAGCATCATATTGGTACTCATCGAGGAGGTCCTCTGCAGCATAGGCAACTTGCTTCAGTTCCCCGAGCCAGTGCTTTACCGAGTGATCTCTGATTTCTCTCTCCTCAGCCTCTAGAAGTGTTGCTTGAATCCTTGCAAGCGTCGCTGTGAGAAGCCTCAGATCATCTCCAACTGAGACGACATCGATTTGGGGAATTGATGATGAGCTTGGAGCTGACGCTGAGCTCTGTATTGCAGGGAGCAACTTTTCTGCTAAAGAGCAGATCGAGGAAAGCAGTGCTCCTGCCATGTGATGGAAAAAGCTCTCTGTTTGACAAATTGCTTAGAGAGAGCGTGTTACAGATTAAAATTTTAAAAGGAACAACGAAAGATTCATAAATCTGCCTCCGTCTTTTTTCTCCTTTCTTTCTTCGGAAAAGTGAAGCAGGGATAGAAATCTAGCGTGGAAAGTTCCTTGGATGTTCTTGTATTATCAATACAGAATTGTTTTCTTCTCCTGTTTATGACTATTAAAACCCCACACTCTCTATTACACTAACATAGTCCTGTTCATTTCTATCAAGGAGCTCTGTATTGCGGAAAAGGTAATATTAGACAGAAGGGCAAAATGGTCAGAACAAAGACAGGATATCGAATAGCTTGCTAACAAAATCAAATCACCCCAAATTTCAACGTTTTACACGGAAAATCGGAAGGGCAATTTTTTCTTGCCAAATCGTGAGGACATAAATCATTTCTCTCCATCTTATCGCGCTGAGAACATTATTTACTTGTAAATTTATGTATTTTCAGGTAATATATTACCACTTGAATCTTAGTTATTCCAAGTCAATATATTATAATGCCAGTACATTTGAAAATATCAGAGCTCAATATCCGGAACCTTCCGTTTCTAAATCATCATTATTTGAAAACTTTTCCGCATTCCACTCAGCCATCAAATAAAAGCGTAGGACTGGAACCCCGCGAGTATTTTTACTATTTTCTATATGCCGAAGGATTTTAGCTAAACAAACAACTCACCAGTTGGCCAGGTCAAAGAAGAAACAATGGTTATTATTATCATTGAGTCTGATAACTATTCCAACAAACTCACCTTATAAGATGCGTTTGGTGGAGGTATATATAGGCTAGTGAGTTAGTAAATAAAATTTATTGTTTTGGGGATCGGTGTTTAAGGCTAGTAGAGTAAAAAATAATTAGTGCTAAGATTATTATGTTGAGGTGACATATGGAGGAAAGAAATAACGTATTATTTTATTTTATTTTTTAAACGAAATTAACTAAATTATATTTAATTATTAGTTCTTTTTACATCGTTGACCTTGTTATCTTATTTTTGCATCATCATACTAATTAAAAATTTTATATTCAACAATAGTATTGATGATGATAAGGATAATATCATGTGAGTAATATTTATAATAATTAATAACCAAATATCAATAACTAACACGAAAAATGGAAAATAAATAAATAAAAAAAAGCTTTTCGGATAAAAAATCATTCAAGTAAATAGAATTGCATGAGTTCGGAATTCTTGCAAATTTCAAGCACATAAGACAAATTTTGGGAAAAAAAAGAAGCAAAAATTAGTGTAAGAAATTGAGGTTAAGTTTGCTTGAGTCAAGGAAGCTTATTAAATTGATGGTTACTGATTCAAGCGCTTACTTGGGCTCTATCGAGGCTCAATAGAATTGGCCGTTTGGATGGTATGAAAATAGAGAATAATAGCTTCTTTTTAAACATCCAAATAAGTTAGGAATAAAGAAAAAAATAGCTTCTTCCAATAATTATATATATATATATATATATATAGAGTTTAGCTACGGTGAGTCGCGACTCACGGACCCTCCGGTGAGTCACGACCAATACTCCTAGATCTAGATCAAAATGACCGATCCAAACCGTCTAATATGATCTCCCTATTGAAATTTTCATGTAGATCAAATTTTTCATTTTTTCGAAATTTTGAAGTATTTTTTTGAAATTTTAGAAAATCGTTAATCTAATTGGTTCTGAACCATTCAAAAACATCAGTTTTTAAAAATCCGAAAAAAATACTTAAAAATTTCAAAAAAATAAAAACTTTGGTTTGCACGGAGATTTCAATAGGGAGATCATATTGGTCGGTTTGGATCGGTCATTTTGATCTAGATCTAGGAATATTGGTCGCGACTCACCGGAGGGTCCGTGAGTCGCGACTCACCGTAGCTAAACTATATATATATATATATAATTTCAACAAAATTAGCTTAAATACTAATAGCTAAATGAAATTTTGTATGCTCTTTAATTAGTATTTTATTTAATATTAAATAGTTTCTTCCAATAATTATATATATATATAATTTCAACAAAATTAGTTTAAATACTAATAGCTAAATGAAATTTTATGTGCTCTTTAATTATTATTTTATTTAATATTAAAATAATAATTTTTAATAATTTATTTAAATTAATATTAATTTGCTTATTTCTATTTTCTAACTTATCATCCAAACAACATTTCTTATTCTGGGAATAACACTCTTTTCACTTTTCTCAAAGTTACACTCTTCCCAATATTTTCTTTTTTAAAATTCTTATTTCTTTCCTATTCTCATATCATCCAAACGAGCCCAATATACATAATATTTTGTCATTTTAGTTAATTTTAACTTTTAATTAATACATTTAAACTTGTTACATTTTTATTTATCTTTCGTGTTATCTAAAAAATTTAAAAAATAAAAAAAACGTAACATTAATAAAAATAAACTATCAAATCTTTCATAATCTGACAGAAAAATTACGTAAATTTATTATAAATTCGACTTAATATAGCATACAGCCAGAAACCAATTAATGTTCCTGAAAGTTTGAAGAGAACAACTCAATCAAAGTGGGAGCCAGGCAGCCAGCTATTTAGTTTTCACCAAGAAAGTCACCTATCCATCAAGATTAAAAGCAATTCGATTCCTGCATAGTTTCGAGGCCACTGCGGCCTCTTACCAATTGACAAAAATAAATAGTTGAAACAGACAAAATGTTTGGTCTATGTGCACTAGATAACAACATGCATTAGGAATCCAGCTAACCTAAAGCCCTCCCCAGTTCCCACCAAGTTCGGCTCATCTACAATTGTTTTATTACTAATTAAGCGTACGTTAGGCAGATGTGTACCGTCCGATTTAGATCGGATAATGGAGATTGCATCTCATTTTAGTCAAGTATATTCACTGCTTTTATGTATCGTGTATGCGACATTTCCAACATATCCGATCTAAACGGAATCGATTCAAACTTGCTGGAGAGTGGAGACTCCAATACTGACACTGTCCTGTTTAATTTTGGAGGAGACTAACTAGGTAAAACCCACTTCCACTTTGGTCAACACCTAGCCCATAAAATTAGGCAGAAACCAACTAACAACGTACAACGAGTATCATGAATTTATACTTTTTTCTTGCTACACGATATCAAATTTGACATATACATATACAAGTAAAAGTGGTTGTTTTAAAATTTTGTTTTAATATAAATATACACATTTTTAATAGAAGAAAAAAAGATTTTCTGAGGTTCAATACATAACTAAATATATTATAGTTGAATGACATTTTATTTCAATTCATTTGGCATATTTGTAAGACTTAATTTTTTGTATGCCCCAAACTTTTTTCGATTTGTTTATTTCTTCTTGTATTGTTGTTGGGTATTTCTTATTTGCCACTCAACTTTTTAAAATAGTTTTTTATTTACCCTTCAATTTAATCATACATAATTAACTATATTTAAAAAAAAAACTAAAAATTAATTCTGAACAAATTAAATGACGGAAATATCCCTAGACCTTTTTTCGTTTTTCTCCGTTTTTCCCTTCCTTGCTCTGGAATTTTTTACCCGCTAAAATATCCGTCCCTTGATATTCCTCCTTTCTCCTATCTGATATCTCGTTCTTTCATCTTTCTCTAATTTCCTATCTATTCTCCAAATACGCTACCATCCTTCTTTTGCAAATTTGGTATGTCTATCAATACTATGCGCCTATGTATGATTTTCTTGCTTGTCGCAACCAAATTTATCCAAAAATTGTCCATTAACTTGACAAAAGCCAACGATACCAATCATAATCCTAAGTTGAGATGGTAAAAGAAAAGGTTAATGGCTTGTTATTATTATAACAATTTATGAAAATCTTTAGGTTTAATTTTTTAAATACAAGAACATACTAATTACATAAACAAGCACACTTAATTAGGCATGGAAGACTTGAAGTAATGTCAGGGCTCGCAACATTTGAGTGTTCCCAAATAGGATTTCAATGCTATGACCCAATATATATATGGTCGATTACAATTACATATTTCCTGCTTCTCTTTACTGACCTAATTTTGCAATTGGTAATCTCTAATGACTAAATTAGGGCTTTATCAGGCTGGAATACCTACTGGTAAGCCGCTTTCCAGTTTGTCCCAAAAAAAAAAAGGCTGGAATATCGGAGAAAATAACTCAATGAAATCTTATAAAATGATTAAACTAGATAAAATTAAACTAACATGGGACCCTCCCATATGGTATCCGACCATTTGTATTTGCACAATTTGTGAACCAGTAATGAGATTTCGAAGAACATTTGCTCATAAGGACCTGGTACAAGTTCATTGATGTGCCATTTGTATTTATAAGAGCTGAGATTTTGAAGAACATTTCATCATAAGGATCTAGTACAAGTTCTTTCGATCACTTTCAGGAACTATTGCAACTCATATTTCGTCAAATTTGAGGGGGGGGGGGGGTTAAGCACAGCACAATTGAACAGTTTGAAAATAATTTTTTTTATTTTTAATGGGTTTTAGGCTAAATTTAAGCCCAAGTATTTTTTAAAGTATTTTAGACACAATTGAGCTTCGATGGCGCGCGGTTATCAAATAGAGAGAAGCCTCAGGAACTACATGTGTGGTGTAGAGCTAGCATTCTAGGAGAGAAAAAAGGCCAAACTAAAAAAATCAAATTAGGCCAGAATCAAACAAGAACATAGCCGAAACAAACAAATAAGACTTTTTTTTGTAGTGAATCGACGTATATATTATATCACATACTTGCTTACTTTTTCCCTGGTATGGGTCTGGTACGCGTGGCCAGTTAGAGATTGTTAATCATTAGTGGAAAATATTGCGGAGCAACGAAGGGAAAGACGAGAAAAACAAAAAACGGTCTAGGGTATTTTTGTCTTTTTAATTTAATTCGGAATTAATTTTCATCTTTTTAATAAGAAATTTTTTTTCCTATAATTAATTATGTATGGTTAAGTTGAAGGACAAATAAGAAATTATTTTGAAGAGTTGAGTAACAAATAAGAAATACCCAACAGTACAAGGAGAAATAAACAAATTGAAAAAAGTTTGGGGGTATACAAAAAATTAAGCCTATTTCTAACGGAAATTGATTAACTCAACTGAATTCTCACAAAAGTATGATGGGCTGTTTTATAATTACCGTTGAATAACTAAACTTTTGGACTTATTTACCAATTGCACGATCCAAAAAAACCTTTATAGTGTATACTCAAGTGAAAAGTTGCGTACAAATTAGAGTTAACTTGATAAAAATAAGATAAATTATTCTAAATACAAGTTCAACTTCAACATAGAAGAACCAAAACCCGTTTCTCGTGTATAAGCATTTTAACTAAACTATTCTTACGGGCAAAAATATAAAGCAGAAAAATGTAGAAAAATTACTAATAAAAAAAAAGAAAAAAAAACACTCACCAAGAATTCTTAAGAGGTTTCTGTACCAGAGCAGAGATGTACATCTCCTTCAGCTCAGCACCTCTATCCAATTTTCTACCAATCTCCCATTTTAATTTTTCAAACCCCACACTCTCTATTACACTAACATACTCCTCCATTTGCCCCTCTACAAAGAAAAAATGATCTAGCCAGAACAAACCACCGGGCCTCAACACTCTGTATAGATCAAAAAGCACAAAATGCAACACCGTTGTAGGTATCCAGTTGCTCAACACATGCATTGAGTGCACAATGTCAAGCGTGTTGTCGAAAAAGGGTAACCGTTTACCGACAGTTGTGTAGAGCGGTATTATACCTCGAGATGCAATAAAATTGCTGAATGGACCATTGAGATTTAATGTAGATGCCACCATAGTAACATTGCGCTCACGCATGCGTACCGCAAACGTGCCAGACCCACCTCCAAGGTCAAGCCCGATTCTGATGGAATTGTGTGGCTTGGCCAAGGATAGCACCTCATCAATGGTAAAATCCAATGGATTGGTTGAAGGTGTTACCTGTAATCAGACATATTAATCATTTAATTTCTTTTTTGCATTATTGTTGGATCAGTAATTGATGTACCGATTTATGATTGTTTAGATATGACATACCCATCTCTTGATTTCACGGCCTGTGGCAGAAAGATCAAACAGTCCTTGCAATCATCGAAAGATCGAGTTTTAATTCGGTCCACAAGGCACTTGAAAGATTTGCATGTGTAAGCCGACCAATGGATGTTTTCATCAGGTGGGGTGGTCCACAGGCTGTCGGGGTAGGGTAATGGCGGTACCGGGTTCTTTGGTGAAGCGGGTCGACATCTACGAATCGGTAATGGATCGCAGCCTCGTAAGAGAAGCTTTTGCAAGAGGGGCTCATCATCAGGGCATGAAGAGTTCACATTGTAGGAAAGAAAGGTGGTCAAGAAAGAACCCGAGAGGAGACACGGTTGAGCTAATGGAGGATTGAGGAGAGATGAGTCCATGTTGGGGTTGTGCCCGAAGGGGAGCTTATGAGGCCCGGTGAATGCATAGTATTCGGAAGGGAAAGAAGATGTTGGAGGAGGAGGAACAGGGAGGGAAGATGAGGAAGCAGGAGAGCCATGAGGGGAAGAGAAGAGGTAGAAGGTGAGAAGGTTTGAGGTGATCAAAAGGAGGATGTAGAGAAGGTGGTTTTGGAGAGGGAAACGGTGGTGTGGTTTGGTCTCCATTAGAAAGAGAAAAGAGTTGTTTGGTTTAGGTGATTGTCGTTTACAAAAGAATATGAAAGTTTTCTAGTGCTGAGTGCAAGATTAGGTACTGAAGAATCTCATTAGTCTGAAGACTTCTGGCTGTCAGTGTCAGTAGTTTATGCGCTATATAAGTCAAATGACTAGACTAAAAGAAAGTAAGGTTATTTCAAACTTAACATAATAATATTAATTTATTATTCGAGATTATGTGAGCAAAGTTTATTTTCAGCGAATTAGCTTGATGTGTATTTATTCACTAATTTAACCAAATAATTTTTGACACACAGAGAATATTCATATAGCTGGCTCTTGGACTTGTTGATTGATTGTGAATAGATTTCATTTTAAAAAAATAAAAAATAAAAATCAACATCAATTGATAATTTTTTCAAAAATCATAGAATATGAATTGTGACAAATTTTAAGTTGTTAAATTATTTTAGATTTGCATTTAATTTGTTAACTATCATGAACACGATATTATATATTATCGATTATATTTCAAATGTCAGATTTTAAAATTTTTTATTTTTTTTATAAAAAAGTATAATTTAATTAATTGTAATTCTCAGTTTAAAATAAAATATACACGTGAGATTTCATTGGAGATGTTTCTTGCATATACAAAAGTCAACTTTGTCTCCGGGAGAACATAACAATAACAAATAATTGACAAAGTACCACTTTACTTGGAAATGAATGCATCCGGATCCAGTCGCTTTGGTCGAGGCAAACAAGTTGCAACGCGGTACCCTTAATTAAAATTGAAGTTTTTATTTTTAGATAAATACTAGATAGAGGCTATCTAGTAGAAGAATTAAAATTGAAGTTGAACTGCATGTTTGAATTTCAAGCAAGGACATTAAAAAACGTATTACCGTAAGAATGGAAACGGTAAGATCAGAAAAGAAAAATGGAGAAGTTTTGATATTAAGTATCCAATGAGGGTGTATACGGCATTACGGGCTTACGGTCTAAGAAAATGCATTTTTCCCTCAAAAGTTTTGACTGTAAGTGACAAACAATATCCAATTCTAATATCAACTGGAGATTTTTTTTTTCTACGATTACTTATTCGGTTATCCCTTATCGGAAGGGAAAATTTAAAGAAAGAATTGGATTTGATAAACGTCCAATGATCAGAATGAAAAATTTCCCAAAAAAATTTAATAACAAAAGTTTATTTTGACGGGACTGTGGCCTCTTCAAATTCCAACAAGAAATTCTCTCCAAAACAATAATAAATTTGATGGCATTTCATCTTCCTCATTCATCAAGCGGATATAGTCATCCGTTGAAATCAAATTCCTTAGTGTATTTGATATCACAAAATCAAATATGCTCCTCTCAACTCCATTGAAACTAAAATCCTTTGACATCTACAGTTAATGCCTTTGTTTGGATGAGAGAAGAAGAAGGAGAAAGAAGGAAGAAAGAAGAAAAAAATTATAAACAATCCAAACTCTTTACAAAGTTACACACTTTCCAATACTTCTTTTCACTTCTTTCCTTCTTCCCTTCTTCCCACACCTATCCAAACGGAACCATTATATTACAATGTCTTACAAGTCATAATTTTACGGTTCGGCCCAATTTTCATCTCTTTTATTTAAGGCCGCACAGAACAAAATAAATCCCGGCCCATAAAAATTTTTTCCAATCAATATTGTAATTGTAGAAGTTTGTTTTAATATTAGTTTGGTACGGTCAAATTAGTTCATTGATTTTGCAATGTTAAACATTAATTTAGTATAATTGAACTTCCATTCAATTAAATTGGATCATGAACTTCCAAATCGAGCGAAGCTGGACAGTTGGTCCTACAAATTTAGAAAGATGACAATGTTGGTCCCTAAACTTCTATCTCCACCAAATTAGTTCTTTAATTTTAATAAAATTATCAAACTGAAACATCAAAAGATTAGATTTAATTAATACTTATGAGAAATTAAGTGCTAATTTATTTTTTAAATAAAAAAATTAAGAACTAATGCAGTGCAATTACAATTTCAGGACCGATGACGTCATATTGAAATACCCTCGTCAAATCCTTGTATCTCAATTGCTATTTATTTTTTCCATTCTTGTTGAAATATCCTCGTCATGTTATATATACTTGTTATGTTATGTATTACGAATATTTACTATTATATAAAGAATATTTTTCAATCAATATTGTAATTTCAGGACCGATGAAGTTTGTGTGCATGTTTGGTACCAACTTAATTTCATTATACATCAGAATCCAAATCTGTGTATGTCGATTATTTACTCCATTTTTGTGTTCACGTTTGCCTTAAAAAATACAAGAAAGAACATAACAGGCTAGCTTACATTATGAATTTATTACGTTCGTACCGTTTACACAAATATGTGTCAGGGGCGGATCTACCACCGGGGCGGGTGGGGCTAGAGCCCCACCTCACGCCGTCGAGCCTTTGGAGCTCCCTTTTAGCCCCAGCTAATTTTTTCTGCCATTGGAGCACTCGAAAATGGGGCTGAAGACTTAAACAGAGGTTGTCAGACCCACCTAGATATTTTTTCTAGATCCGCCACTGATATGTGTAAATTAGATAGTCGGATCAAATTCCAAACAAATAGCATGGATCAATAACAGGCTAGCTTTTGAAAATAGACTAGAGAGAACATCACGCATTGAGTGAGTAAATTTTATTTATTAATTAGTGATGATTTATTATTTTTTTTAATGGTTTATGAAAAACAATCAAAGGTTTTTACTAACAAAATATAATGTGATCCTAAATATTATCTACAATATTTTGAACACCTTAAATATAAAAAAAATTGCAAAAATTATGTAAGATATTTCGAAAATCCAAAATGAAAAATTGCAGCATCATTAGATGTATGGTAAATACCTCAAACAATTAAAAATGTAGATATATTTCTCAAATTATGTGTATAAAATATTATAAGGTTAGAAAAATTATAAAAATGTTTTCAAGCTCTAAAACGAAGAAAATTTACATCTCCAGATTGTCTTTGTTTTTTATTCTGAGCATGGGTATGAATTTTCAAATAAATTTTTAAATGCCCCCAAGTAATTAAAAAGGAAAATATATTAGTTCTGAAATGGAGTAAAGGGAGAAATCCATGTGATAAAATGAGGTGGTCCGGATGCAATTGGAAACGAATAATAGTGCAGGTAGTGGACCGATGTGAACTTGCAAATTTTTATGAAGGGCTACGCTGATTGGAAGGTCAGGATGAAGCACGTAGATCGAACGGTTCAGTTCGAGGAACGGTAACTGCAAGCGGTGGAGCTAGAAATTCTTATAATGGGTTCAATAAATTTATAATATGAATATTTAAAAAATTCAAACAATGTATATTTTTTAATTATAATTTAATTTTGTTAACTACAACTGTTTAATAATACAAAAATAAAAAAGGTTAAATTTTCTAGGCACTATATGAAAATATATTACGACTCAAATGCAAGACTTAATAACCAATAAAGGGGAAAATTATAAGTTCTAATTGATTTTTATCTTCTGAATTCTTTAAAGAATACTTCTATGAATTCATGTAAACTGATAGCGGGCTGATAAGGATCAACTCCAAAGACGCGTTTTTCATTTTCAGAAAATACGTTATTAACTACTTTTTATTTTTGGAATGCAATTATATCCCCATCGTCCCCATCATCATCTGGAACTCATCCCCTCTCTCTCTCTCTGTTTCGCTCCCTTTCCCTCCCCCTCCCTCTCCCTCTCCCTCCCCTCTAATTCGCTCTCTTCCTCTTAAATGTTCTAGTTTGATTACTAACTGTTCTATTTGATATATCTAACTATTTTAGTTAATATATATGATTGTTCTAGTGAATATATATATATATTTGTTCTATTAAATATATTAATTATTTTAGTTAATATATATAATTGTTCTAGTTAATATATATAACTGTTCTAGTTGGTAAGCTCTGTTATAGTTAGTCAACTAACTGTTCTAGTTGACCTCTAGATGCTAGAAATTTTCTTTAACTGGGAAAAAATTCTTTAGTAGGGAAGAAAAATGCAGGTAATGAAATGAAAATGCACGGAAGGGAAGTACGATGTATTAATTGCATTCTGAAAAAAGAAAGAGTGGATGGAGATGAGGGATGATTCCATCATCTCCTGGACTTCTCTATTAATGAAAATCCGAAAATGATAGAATGATGGAAAGCAATTTCGAGAATGATAGCGTTAGAAAATTTTTCGAGTTAAGTGATATTCTATACAACAAAGCATCAAATAATCATCTGCTTACTTATCACACAATCTATTTTATAATGTGTACGTCATGTAGTCACCATTGTTTTAAATTTTCTTCATCGATGGTCTAATGAAAAAATATTATCTAATTATTTTAAAGATAAAAAATTAATTAGTTAAAACTATTTTCGGGGAAATATTATTTTATTTTGAATAAGAATACTATTAATATTAATTTTATTTAAATGAAACCTGATGAAAAAAAGAAAAATGCTAAATTTGTTGATAAAAACAATTATGGTAATTACCTTTCCTTTTGGCACATTAAATAAAACAAACAAAAACCTATGTATTTATTAAAGGTTTTTTTATAATATAACCGACAGTAACTTACATATTTAAGTTCAATTTAGAAATATATATCAAGATTCAATAAGTAATAAGTATAAATATCTCACAAAAGAATTAGGATAATCTTGTGAAAAATATAATTGAAATCATTCAGAAATATGCATTGTTGCTAATTGTTACTTAATGTCAAAGGTCAAGGAATATTGACGGTGAAAAGCTCAAGAAGATAATCAATATTCTCCGCACTTGAATATATATTTGGGAGCGTTTGGATAGGTGTGGGAAGAAGGGAAGAAGGGAAGAAGTGGGAAGAAGTATTGGGAAGTGTGTAACTTTGTGAAGAGTTTGGATTGTTTATAATTTTTTTTCTTCTTCTTCTTTCTTCTTCTTCTTTCTTCCAACGATCCAAACGCACCCTTTAGTAAATCCCATGGGGGCCAAATTAACCGAAGGGATGCTACTCTCGGTCCACGTGGACGGTTCAGATGTATTACTATATTATTTCCAATTTAAAATCCTCACTAGTCTCTAATAATAATCTACGCATCGTGGGCCCCACATGACTTTCACTCTATAGTTATTAGTACCCACATCACTTTCACTCTACGGGATTAACTATAGATAGACCTGGTTAACGTGCACAACGGCAACGGAATGGACCATTCCGTTTGCCGTTCCGTTTAATGAACGATACTTGATGTCTTTTACGTTGGACGTTCTGTTCTAGAAACGGCATCCCAAAATGTTCCGTTAACGTTTCGTTCAATGAACGTTAATGAAACGTTCATGAACGTTGTAACATATGATATACATAATACCTCAAAAAACTAGAAATTTTGCAGAGAAAAAACATTACACAACTAACACAAACATTCATACAACAAGTATTAATAGCCACACAAGTATTACAGCCAAATAAAAGTACTCATACAAGATACAACAAATTGAGAAGTCTTACACTAACACAAGTATTACAACCAAAGAAGTTACAACCAATACACTTGTGCATATATGTGTTTGTGTGGCTATTACACTGACCCACTTGGATTAGATTTAAGTTTCTCAGAATTCATAAACCCTTCTCAGCCATTAAAGCTAGAATGAACACATGTATAAGTATGATGTATCATCATAGAAACTCATTTGTTGGGATCCAAGGCGCCAAGTGTAATAGCCACACATACACAACATGCACAAGTGTAATAGCAACGCATAAACAACATTTCAACAGTCTACAGAGGCAAGTAGGCAACACATACACACTCAAAATAAGGCAACACATATCACAAAATGAGGCAACACTTTGTGCCACACTGCCAGTCTGCCACTGCCAGCCAACAAAAGAAGCAAAGCATACATAAAACTTAATAGGTAGTGTTTGAGAGGGCTCACTGCCAAACAGATTAAGCAAGTAACAAGGCCACACAACCTCATGGTTGGTTGCCACAAATAGTGTCATCAGATTCAGAGGGCTCACTTGACCAAACGACATCTCCAAATGATCCACCACTTTCTACATTAACAATTAAAGTGTATAACAAGTCATGTAACAAAAGTATATAATAATTTAAGTGTATATGAAGGCATATAACAAAAGTATATACCTGTAACTGAGGCCTTCAACCAGTCCTGTGCACATATAAGAGCTTCTAAGCTCTCATCATTTAGAGAGCTTCTAGTTGGACTTAGAGTTCTACCAGCTGTGCTAAATGTAGACTCTGAGGCCACCGTTGAAATAGGCACAGCTAAGATATCCCTTGTCAATCGAGCCATTATAGGATACTTAGGGGCCTTTAGCTTCCACCATGCTAGGATGTCAAAATCTACATCCAAACTTGTTCCATCTAGTGCATCAGATAGATACTCTTCTAACTCAGTTTTTGTCGGGTCAACATTCCTCTTCCCACTTAAAAAACTTTGTAAACCAGCCCTTGTATCACTAATGTCACTTGACCTATCAAATGAAATGTTAGCTTGATTCACTTGATCATATATTTAAACAAGTAAAAAATAAAATGAAATGTTAAATTTCACTAGGTTTAAGATTTTACCTCATTTGTGCAGATGAGGTTGTCGATGTACTAGCTTGGTTCTGAGTGTCTTTGGAGTGTGCATCAAAGTACTCTTTGAACAATTGAGTTAAGCAAGCCCTTAGGTTATCCATGAACCTAGGGCATTCATCTGGATGCAACATCTTAAAGTAGTACTCAACTACATCGAGTTTACACCTAGGGTCCAGAACACAAGCAATTGCCAATGCCACATTTCCAGCCTTCCAATACTTGTCCCATTTCTTTAGCATTTCATGACTCATATTAACAATAAAAGCATAAGGACTGGTGGACATTTTAATGAGAGTAAGATACACCTCACAATATTCAGGAAAGAACATATTCAATGTGGGGTATTTTGTGCCACTCAATTTATTTGTCACATCATAGAATACTTTCAAATGGCACACCAATGCTTCTACATGCTCCCAATCCTTATCTTTTGGATACAATGCAGAGTTAGGATCAAGCAAGGCATACCTACTAATAGCTTGCTTTAATTCCAAGGAAAGAGCAAGCATCAAGTAGGTCGAATTCCATCTTGTTTGCACATCCCAGGCTGGCTTTTTGTTAGGAGCTTGAACCTGAAATGAAAGAATTTTATATTATAATTAACCTAAGATGCATCCAAATGATTGAAATAAATAACAATGATAAATAATTGACAAAGATAAATGAACCTGAGATGCAGCCAAGGTAAATTTCTCCATCCTTGCTTGTGAATGCCTTATGTATTTCATAGTCTCCCTTATTTTTGTTATCTCATTTGACAAAACTTCCAAGCCATCTTGCACTATGAGATTTAAAATATGGCATCCACACCTCATATGAAAAATTTGACCATCTACCGGCAACACATCTTTAATTGGTGTTGTGCTCAACAGATCTCTCACACACACATCATTGGCAGTCGAATTATCCAACACAAGACAAAATATTCTCTTATCCAAGTTCCAATCAACTAATTTCCCATAAATGGCCTGAGAAATATGCCTTCCAGTATGGGGAGATGGTAAGGCTATGAAATTTAAAACTCTTTTTCTTAGCACCCAACTATCATCTATATAATGACATGTCAAACACATGAAACCCCTATCTCTGCCTTTGGAACTCCATAAATCACTTGTGAAGCTCACCTTACAATCAAGCTTACCCAACAATTCATACAAGTCTAATCTCTCTTCCTCATAAATGTTGAGACAATCAAGCCTAATTGTACTCCTTGATGGTAACTTAAAACTAGGACATACATCACTTAAGAATACCTTTAAGAAGTGATGATTTGCACAATTGAAAGGATACTCATGTGCAACAACACACTTAGCAAAGCTTTTTCTGCACCTTCTCTGGTCAAACACCCAAGGTGTAATTGTTGGCTGGCCACCTAATAATTTTAACATGTCAATGTCAATAAAAGCAGAGTTAACTAATTAAACAAATTAACTTATTAAAATTAAGTACAAATATTAAAATATACCTTCATCTCTGCCAGCTTGCAAGAGTCTTTGTAAAGCATCTGGCTTGTGCCTTTTTGCTGGAGGTATTTTCTGACAACCCCTCTTAACATGATTTCTCATGTTGCCGGTACCCCTTTGGTTACCCATAGGATACACAAGGCCACAATAGTTGCAAGTGGCAGTATAACTACCATCGTCTTGTACAACACCCCTTTTAAAATGAGCCCACACTGAAGCTTTTAAATTTTCCTTGGTCTTCTTCTTGTTAATGGTTTGTTCAGGTATTTCAGTAGGAGGAGGTTGAGTTTGAGCATCTCCTCCTTGAGCATCAATTTGTATTTGTTGTATTTGTTCTTGGGTTTCACCATGCATCCCAAGCTCCATTCTAATATGAAACAAAAGATATTACATATATATATCAGCTCCATTCTAATATCCCAAGCTCCTTAATCATTAAATGCATTACATGCATGCATATATGTATTACATATATATCAGATAGCATTAGACATTAATTTGCATTACATGCATGCATATATGATACAAAATCAGATAGAATTAATCATTAAATGCATTACATATTTACATGCATCATGCATGCAGATATGAAAATAAAAACAGAAAACACGCTATAAATAATTTAGCATTAAATATATTGCAGAAATAATATTTTAAAATGAAAAACCAGAGATAAAAGTTGTACAAAAATTAATTAGTTTCAAAAATATAACACAAGTTTTATTCTTAAAAACTAATTGCACAATTAATGCATTACACGTTTTCAATCATTGGGTCAAAATTAAAAGCAGCAAATTAAAAGCATTTATCAGCACTTGAACAGCAGCAAATTAAATTGTCAGAAAATTAAAAGCATTAAATTCCAATCATCAGACACATTAAATCAAACATTCATCACCATTCATCAACATTCATCAGACACATTTAAGTTTCAGACACATTAAATTCCAATCATCAGCAGACGAGCATTAAATGCAATTAAGAAGTATTTCCAATTTATAGCAAGATCAGACACATTTAAGTTTCAAACACATTAAGTCTCAGAGACGAGCATTAAATGCATTTCAAACAGTTAACAATTAAGAAGTATTTTCATAAATCATCTCGACCAAAGTTAAGAGTTTATAAATCATACTCATCAGCATCACTTGACATGTCTGGCTCAGATACTTGTGCTTCTGCCATTATTGCAACCTCAAACCCTTCAGAAACTTCAAATTCACAAAAAAAAGCAAAAAAAGTATGAGACGAGTAGAGTACAACAAAAATTAACTACTCAATTTAATCAACAAAAAATAAAGGAAAAATGAACAGAAAAATTACCTTTATTTTTTCCTTTTTCTCTCTTCTCTTAGTCTCAGACTCTCTCTTAACCTCTTCTCTCTTTCTTTGAAATAGCCAACATATAAGCAATTAAGCAAAAGTCTAATCATTTCACTGACCCAAACCCTAGCTGCTAGCTGTGGCTGTGCCGGCTTGGCCATCAGATCAGTCACCGTCTCACACCAGTAGGTACCAATCCTCTCAGATCTAATTATATACGTTTTATTTTGGTGGAAAGTTGCGACAGATCGACAGTCAAAAGCCTCGACAGCCACAAAACCTAGGGATTTAATGGTACTCAAGTGAGATCAGAGTTTTAGAGATAATCATTCGGTTTCGAGAGAAGGAAACAACAGACAACAGTACTACGCGTGCCACTGTGCAAGGAGGAGAGATAGAGACACTGAGAGAGTAAGAGACTGAGTGAGGTCAGCTAATAGAGGAGAGAATCGAGGTTATTCGGCGCAATTAAGAAGGAATGACCACTGGAGCGGCGCAAGGAGGAACGAAAGAGGGAGGAAAAGAGGGAAAAAAGGAGGCGGAGAACCCTAGGCTCAGCTCAGCTGGGTGTCGAGTATCGACTTAAATCATCCCAATTCCCAGCTCCCTTCCCCTGCTATAATATAATTGTATACACATAGAATTTGGAACGGAACGAATTTCACACGTGAACGGTACGCACCATTTCGTTTGCCGTTCCGCTACTTCCAACGTTACAGGACAACATACCGTGGAACGTTCCGTATCATACCACGTAACACATTTCCATTCCGCCACTCGTTCCGTCTGCACGGAACGTCGACGGCAAACGGTAAACGCTATACCGTCGGCAGCTCTAACTATAGAGTGAAAGTCATGTGGGGCCCAGGATGCGTAGATTATTATTAGAGACTAGTGAGGATTTAAAATTTTTTTTTTTGAAACGGGTGAGGATTTTAAATTGGAAATAATATAGTAATACATCTGAACCGTCCACGTGGACCGAGCGTAGCATCCCTTCGGTTAATTTATCTCCCACTATGTCTCTAACGTTCCAATTTAAAAATAACACTTTTTTCTTTTCAACGATCCATTCGCAAATCGCAACTGTCGTGTACTCGTGTGTCGTCGCCTCGTACGATCAAACCTAGCTAAACCTCCACGATATACGAGCTCTTCTTCCTTGGAGCTTTTCTGTTACTCTTCAATGGCGACAGCTTTATGTTATGTGCCGCTGATCCAGTCAGTTTGGGCCTCCAACTTGGAGGCGGAGTTTGAGAGGATTAGCTGGGCACTCCATGGCCATGGCTACTCACGAGTTACTGTAGACACGGAATTTTATTTGGCCCGCCCCGACTGCTCCTCCAACAACATTCATCCGCACTGCCAATCACCTGAGCAGCGGTATAAGGACGTCCGGGCTCGGGTCGATGGCGGTCTCGGCATCCGTCAGCTAGGCCTTACCCTCTCTTCTGACCACCCTGGCTATCCCGACCTGGTCTGGGAATTTAATTTCGGCTGCGGGCTTCATCGTCTGCCCCTTGACCTGGAAACCGACAACATCCAGCCCAAGCCCCAGCCCTGGCCCCGCCACCAGGACCCACGCTACAGTAATATGGAACCCATCAACTCCTACAACTTTTCTAAGCTTCTTCACTACTCTGGTCTGCTATGCAACTTCGATGTCACATGGGTTTTCTTTCACTCAGCATACGACATTGCATTCCTTCTAAAGTTGGCGACCTTCTACCGCCCACTGCCCCCCTCTCTCTCAGACTTCTACTCCGGCATCACTACTTTCTTTGGTGGCAGCCACTGCATCTTTGATCTCAAGTACCTCTCTTGCTGCACCAACCACCTATATGGTGGTCTTGATCATGTTTCGAAGAGCCTCGGGGTCGAACGCATCGCCGGCGAGGCACACCAGGCTGGTTCTGATAGCCTCCTCACCTCGCACACCTATGAGTGCATGATCTACGCGTGCTTTCCATTTGACAGGGCTGCCCGCCATGCAGGGATCTTATATGGTATCCATCACATCTGACTGTATATGCGCTTCTGCATGCTGTCTTCTTCTTCCAGTAGTTGGGTTTTTTTTTTTTTTTTTGTGGTAGTAGTAGTTGGATTTTTGCCGCAGATGTTTGTACATAGTAAATAGTCGGTCAGATTGTGACTTCTACTAGCAGTCAGGCTGCCAGCAAAATTTTTTGTAATTTAGACTACTCTGTTGAATGAAAAATAAGATTAATTTTGGTGCAATACCTATATCTTCTTAGTTCTTTTCTTTGTTATGTATTAAATTAATTATTATCATTTGTCTCTGTGAGTGGTTGTGGTTCTATTATTTTCTCTGCGCATGCATATATGCAGGTGACCAGGGCTCCTAATTTGATTTGTCAGCATAGTTGTACCAGAATAAATAGCGGATGTGGAAAAGTGGAAGTCTGGTAACCTTTGTAATGTGTACCAGAAACAAAACAGGACTTTAGGGTTTTAATTAGTTTGTGCCGTTGGAGAGGATATGTTGAAGATGCATGGGGCGATATATCGTGCTACGTATATATTGCTTTGACGTATATAATCTACCCGTCGATCGATTTTTCTTTTTCTTTATTGGCACCTTTTCACATTAACGACTTTTAAGTTATTATCATTAATTTTCCATTCATGTGTTTGAAAATAAAATTGCATACTTCAAATTTTTGAGTTCAGTCAACAATCGAGATCACATCTATTAGCATTTGTAATTACTAATTAGGTTGGTCGATAGAGCTCAAATAATAAGTTCAGTCAATTTCAATATTAGCTAAAGATCTTTCCAATTAAGCTGCCAGACTATATCACGGCAGAAAAAAATATATGATTCATCTTAAATATAGTTCCTACCAAAAACTAATCAAATTAGCCAATAAAGTAGTTGAACATTGACAAGAGAAAAATAATATTAATTGTACACTAAAAAGTTAGAAAGCTTTAATTCAAGGATCGATGAAGCGAATGTCAAATGCGTTGGGATGTATTTGCCACACATTCCTTCAACTGAGCCTCACTATATCCCTGTTTTTTGTAATCCGCAAAGCAAAAAAATTAAAAAAAATAAATAATAAAAATAACATGAAAAACCAAAGATGATTTGTATTGATGCCAACAATGGGCTTCAGGTACATCGTTATAGCAAAATTAAACCTTCGTTGCACAATTGATTGCAGCAAAACCAAGAACTACACAAGCCTAGCTCAGGTTACAAATTAGTTCTGATGGCTTCATCTCTCATGGAGTAAATGTCAGATATGGCCCTCTGTCGATCATCAGAGTACGAGTACTTTGACATCTGCATCAACCTCAGTGCTTCATCAACATCACTCTGTGCAACTGTCTCTGAAAAACGAAGCCTTGCTAGAGCCTATAATACACAAGTGTATTCTTTCCATTTAAGATGCGACAAAAACAAGTTTTCAAATAGTAAATATCTTACATAAGAAATCAAAATTTTAAAATTGACCAACAGCTTGAAAAGGTTACCTCGAGTTATTCTCTACAAATGACTGACAATGGAGCTATAGTTCTAAAGACTTGAAATAACAATTAGCACAGGAGATATTTTTCTTCTTTTTCAGATTTACAAGTCACTATTATTTTGCATTAGTGCACAAGAATTTTCATTTTCCAATTTTGTATTTTCTAGCCTTCCTGCAGACCTAAAATATCATGCAGGAAAACCTTGGAAATTTTAATGTACACTATACCTTTTAGAACATCATCCCGTCAATTAAAATCTTGTTTAAGAATAGTCCCGAGAACCCCTCTCTTAGTATTATTTTCTACATGATAAAACCAAGTAGAATAGTTTTGTGTGTGTGTGTGTGTTTTCTATTATATTAGGAGCACGCAATTGGTTATCATATTAACCATGATTTTACTAAAACTATCAAACACAATGGCATTGTGTATGATATAATGCTATTCTGTTCACAGAGGAGATATAAAGACATACAATAGAGATGCGAAGGATGCTGAGGAGAGTGAGAATGGTGGTGTAAAAATGAAGAACATTTGATCTGGCCTCATCCTGCCTGATGCTGGCATAAGCAGTAGCTATGTATTCCTTGAGCTCTCCTGGTATGCATGACATCACCAGCCAAACTGCCGAAATGTATGTGCTGTTCCAAGTTTATCATTACAAACTGCGATGCATTTAAATCACGAGGTGCAAGTATATTTAATTAAAATAGGCTAATCAAATATCGTGACTACTAAGTACAGATGGTTCAAGCTGCGTGAATCCAAGGGAAGGGGACTCGAGTGTTTTGTGCACATGCACAACATGTCTGGCAATCTTGAAATCAGTGTCCATGTCAGCTCGGTCAAAAATCAACCACACCGCAGGACAAAATGTGACGAAAGAGCTGGCGCCAGGTTATATTCTCTGCTTGTGTTCATCTCATGTCGTATCTTCCCCTAAGATTTGAATGTTATAAAAAAAAGTGATTTCAAGTGTATAGTTTAAAATTAAACAAAATAGAATATCTATTCACAACAAGAATCTTTATAAGGACAGGGGCGGATTTATTCAGAGGCAAGCTCTGGCACGTGGCTTGATTTTCTGAAATTTTAGTTTAAGTGTTAATTTTCTGTGTAATTAAAAAAATCGGAAGTTCAGTGCCCAGGCTAAATTTGCTCGAGTGCCTAGCCTTGGTTTATTGTTATTTTATTCTATTTTTCCCTTCAAAACATGTTCTATGGCTTACTAGGACTCTGATATTTGACATCGCTCCAGGGCTCCAAGTTTGTACAAAATAACTTTTTTTTTTATTAAAGGTTAATATAAGCAACCCATGTGCAGTGAAGCAAAAAGTGAATTATTCATTTATTGATAGTAAGTAATTTGTGGTTTTATTTCGTAAGTTAATTTTATTATTTAATTTGTACTCATATTAAATTTTACACTTTTAAATGAGATTATTAATTATTAATTTTGTTTGTTTGGATGCTGGAAGAAGAAAATCGAACTTCTAATTTGTTTTTAGTTCATTTTAAGATCATTTGAGCAACTATTGCTGAATATAGTATATTTTTATTGAGTTGATTGATTAATCGGTACATTTTTTTTTCTTTCTGAAAGATGAGAAATATCCAGCACTTACTCCATCAAACGAAATGCAATAAATATGTTGTTTTAGACATTATTCATAGAAAAACTCCAATGTACACAAAATATTAATTTCTCCTCCAACGGGGGAACCCATATTCTTGCTTGATATTACATCTAATAATCATCATTTTTGTAATGTTACTAGTGATTAAATTTCAAATGTATATTTTATATTTAAATATTATTTATTATTTATTTTATTCAATTTAACATAAACTTTATTGTGCCCGGGCTTAAAAAAATCCTATATCCGCCACTGTATAAGGATGGACAATAAAGAGATGAGTGTCTTAGAAATGAGATTGAATTTTTCAAGGGCATAACAGAATAATAGATAGCATCCATACAAAATGCTATCATGGAGACTAATGAGTTACAGTGTCTTTCTTATGATCAATCAAAGTCACAACTCGAATGAGAACAATATCTAAGATATGAGTTTGATACCATGCAGGATTGGCAGCAGCCATAACAGCAGTACGGGCATTGAGAGAAGCGGTGATGCCACCCTTGGCAATGCTCACAGTTTGCTGCTCCAAAACTTCATGAATAGATGTTCTATCTGATTCATCCATCTTGTTAAACTCATCTATTGCACATATCCCAATATCTTACAGTACCTGCATTTGTGCATTTAAAATTATTTTATTTTACAAACTTAAAAAGACATTAGTTTTCTAAGTTCAGAGGAAATGCTTATAGTTGTTATTTGATTTTTCCAATGTTTTAATTTCTGAAAGTAATGGTCCAATATATATATATATATTTTTAATGTCTAGATATTCTTTTGAAAGATTAATAGGTACTGAGACTTCACGCATCACATACATCAGCATTTTATCAGTATAAAACTCGTGTAATTTTGTATTGGAATATTTAAACATGCATGATTTTAAGCTTATCTTTATGTTCAGATTACATGTTTTCTCTGGAGTCTAAATAAAGTGCACTGATGCACTGCAAAATCTATCTTATATGCTAAGTGCCTTTTATATACAGTAACATTAATCAACAGGTGTATGAAGCAGAATGAACCAGTTTAAGAGGTCAAGTGCAAGTTCCCAATCACCAACATAAGCATCCCAGTATACCATTGATCTTGCAAGCTTGTTGTATATATCACCATCCTCTGCTAGCTGCTCTATTTGATCCTGCTCATCCGCTTTCAGTTCGTATCTATATTTAAATACAGCAACCCAATTAAGTATGGTAACTATACAGAGAGATAGTTTACAAAAAATACAATCCGTTAAGGCTTAGTTTATAATTGCACCAAGTGATTCACCATCATAACTAAACCAATTCGTAATTGCAATGTTAATACTAAAACCATTGTTTGCAACCTTGTGTTGTACACTACTTACTTTTGGAATATTGGGTACTTCCAAATAAGAGGGGAAGTAGGAACATGAAAATAAATACATACTCTGAATACTTCTTGTAATGGGTGACTGACATGGCCTCCAAGTAGGTATCCACAACTAAACCAGCTCACATTGCTCTGAACCCAGTGTATAGAAGTGGTAAGAATATGCCTGATAATTCTACAACATCTCCAGGTGTAACCTGGACAAAAAGAAAGCAAGTGTATGTAACAAGTACATGGATGTTCCCAGCATAGCAGGTTTACAAGCACAATGATCTTGTCTTAGTGGTGGCACTGGTACCACTTTATTTTGTTTTTGTTTTAGTTTCACTTTTGCGCAAAAATGAGGGTTAGATGGTTGTGAACGCTAAGTTCTCAATTGGGTAATTAAGGGTCAGTGAAGCTTTACCTAATGTTAAATTAACAATAATCTATGTGATTCGGCAGCTGAAACAACACAAATCAGTATTAAATTGAAAAAAAAATGAGGTTTTGTTTGAACCAGCAACAAATTCATGTGGTAAGTGCTTCTTATAACACATGTGCAGGGCCAGAACGAAATGTGGTAGCATCGCTTAACTTCCTAGGCTCTTTGAAAGTATTACAAGAAGCAAAAATATATACAGATTAATAAAATAAAGAAGGATATCAACCTTTCGAGTCAGTTCTCCTTGAAAATGAACAGTCAGAGAACGGGGTATGTGCTCCTTTGGCACATGACAGCTAACTCTTGTATTTTGGCCTACAGAACATAAACACAGTTGAACTACAACAATTGCTGAAGAATACTAAATTTCAGAAAGTAGAGAGGTTTTTGGAATAATATACCTCTTGGAATTTGAGAAATTTGGAGGCACGCTGTTGCAGAATGAGATTTCCTTTCACGTTGTTAACTCGTCAGCGGGTTGAGGGGCACTCAACAAGGGGCATGAAAACTCTAGCTGTCACTTCCTGCTTATTCAACATTTTACATCAGTAAGGCACCAGTGGTATTCGTATGATTTATTGCATCTCAAGGCAGCTCATAAATATAACAGATGATCAAATATCAATGACCAGAATTTTAGCAAGGCATTAATAGTGGAACCAAATGTACCAATTTATACCAGTACTGATCGTGAGTAAAACAGTATAGTGAAGGAACAAACAATTTACACATACTCTACATAAAAGTAATATACACTTATCATACTATTAGGACATCTGTGAAAAATAAATGATGCGGTACAGTAATTGAAGGGATGTAAACATGATAGATTTCGAAACCACATTCTTCGCATGTATACACAGCTACTTGCATTAGCGGCTTCACATCAGAGCGACATGTAATAATTCCAGATATCTTCACAAGCTGCCCAATATTTGATGCCTTAACTTATCTAATTGTTAGAAGGCTATTCTTTGTCATCACCTTTATGTACACCTCACTATGCCATTAACAAATGTGTGGGCAGTAATTAAGCAGTAAACCAAACTTTAACAGGAAAAAAAATGTGAAAAGATGAGTAAAGCAATATATATTTAACTAGTATTGCACAGGCTTGGCCGTCTCTTTTAGTCCTTTTTGTTTCTTTTTGTTTAGCTGCTTGCCTTTTAGTTTTTTTGATGGAAAAAAAGAGGTAAGCCGACACAAAATGAAGAATATGAGGTTTAATTTATTGCAAAATTTACGGAATGATTGAGACTAAAACAGATAGAAACCACAGATTTAACTAGACAACCGAGGAATAATTAAGTAACAGTACTTGTCAACTGAACTGATCAGCAAAATGTGATAAAGAGAGCTTATATAATTTTGTGCAGTGGTGATGATGAGAGTAAATTGGTAGAAAAATTAGGTGATTTGCTGATGGAAGTTGGTCAAAAGACAATGAAAGTTAGAGAGAGAGAGAGAGAGAGGAGGAGGAGGACCGCTTACAAGAATCGCTTGATCTCCGAGGGCATCTTCTGGTGTGGATCTGCAGTAGGCTCATCTTCAAATCCCAACCAAACGCAAGCCAACCACCTCGCGCGGCAACGGCCTCGGCCAAATCCCTCCGCCTGGCGTTGCTTGATCGGAGAGGAGCGAGAGAAGAGGAAGAAGAAAGGAGGTGGCGCCGTTGATTGCGCCATCATTAACCAGCATGTTTGATGTTTCCAAGTAATTGGATTGGATCCCACGAGAAAGGTTAGTGTTTTTAGTTTAGGTTGTTGGAGAATGGAAATGGTGGCACTTGTGACTTGTGACTTGTGAATTGATCAAAAAGGGAAGCGATGGATGAATGGATAAGTTATAAGTACTTGGGCCGGGGCGATTTTGGCGCGACGTGGGAACCACCGAAAGTCCGAAATCTTCGACTTTCTTTCATCAAAGGAGTCGATGTTGTGAGGTTTGATCACCTGTGGAGGGATTTGAATAGGTTACAATGTGGCGAGTCAATAGGAGATCTGTGGTTATTGTGTTGGGGTTTATTTCCATACTTGTCAGACGTTTTGACCACATGGTTCTATAATTGCATGGTAACATATCTGTCCCTTAACATATCCTCCCTTCCGTGTGTTTCCTACCACTCTTTCCTCCTCCAACCCCTTGTACAGTTGTACACTTGTACTGCACAAGGAAAAGGAAAAGGAATGGGAAAATGTTGTTAATCGACTGTGCAAGTTATTTTATTCATTTATGAGAGTATATTTGCAAAAGTTTTAGCTAAAGAGTTTCCATGTCTGAATGATTTATGGTCTTAGACATTTGTTGTGATGAGTAAATTTACAAGTAGAGAATATATCATCTTTTGCTGATAAGATCTTAAATTGTGCAATTGTCGAAAAAAAATTTTGGTCCAAGTAGCAAATGGAGGTACTGTGTTGCAGGGATAATAAAAATCATACTGTTATGATGAGGAAATTTTGGTTTATATTAATATTTAGAAATTGGTGGAGCGGATGCAAAATTGTACTTTTAAACCACACAGAGACGGACAGCTCTCGTAAATAATTTGTAAGTTTGAATGGTTATAATAAAAAAAAAAAAGACAGTATAGAGCAGTGGAAGAAAAAGGTGGACCAAAAATTTTTTCAATCCGTTCAACCCGAAAACCCGTAATTATAACAAAAGTCTAATTAGTTCAACCGTTATTTTTTTATAGGTCAACAATTTTGGTCCAAAAAATATACATCCCATAATCATATTTGGACCAAAATTGTTGACCTATAAATTATAATCCGTTTAACCCGAAAATTCGTAAATAAAAATTTATATAGATTGGGTTGGATTACAGGTGGGTTAACTATTTTTTTTAACTCAGTATAATTGGGTTGGATTAAAATATTAAAAAAAAACTTGTGAACCCGTCCGTTGTACAGCCCTACCTACATATGCTGAATTCGAGATAGGCTTGTTTGGATGTGGAGTGAATAAGGAGTTATTCATATTTCTTATTCATACTCTGTGTTTGGTTTGCAGTGGAATAGAGCTTATTCGGAATAAGGATATAGGCATGAGAACCAAACATAGAATAGGCTTATTCGGAATTGGGTTTATTCTGAACAAGGCCTATTCAAAGGCTTATTCTAGTTCTACCAAAAGAGAGAATTAGAGGAGAACAAGGAAAATAAATAATGCACATGGAATTGAGGAGAGAGAAACCCACCTAATTCTATTCAAACAGTTTATTCCCACCCGTGACCAAAAATGCCTGAATATGAATAAGCACCCGAATAAGTCCAAATTTCTTACTCATGTATTATTTGATTTCACGTGAAAAAAAAATTTGGAGCTTATTCCTTAAACACGCATGGGTCAATTAACTGGGGAGGAACTGGACTAAGGAATTCTGATAGCAGCTTGAGTTATGGAACTGGCATAAGCATAACCTAAAATTAAAAATGTTTCTAGAATGTTTGAATTGTTGGCACGCTGTTGAATGTTTTCGTCTTGTGCAGTGTTTTTTCTGATTTAGTCTTGATTAGATATAGTCTATGATGGCTGATATACAATAATAATGGAGATGGGCATTCCTATTTGTGCTGCGCGCTTCTTGTTACACAGTGTTATGGTGAAACCCTTTATGATGCTCACTTGAATATTAACACGCTTGAGGTCACCAGGTCAATGCTGTACTTCAGTACTTGTGTACATACCAGTAAGTTTACTTATACCATATTTCATCAAGGATATATTGTTTAGAATAGTATTATGCATTCCAATAAAAAGTTGACATCTAACTTCCAATTTCGTCCGTATATCGAGGAAATATTTTGTTATTTTAAGTAACGATATAAGTTGCTTCACTATTAGTTAAAAGCAAAGGCAAACTACTATACTGATCTGACAGTTCACAAGACAGCGAATAATTGAACGCACTAAACTGAGCTAATTGAACATTCCTAGAGCCACTAGCAGTAGCAGTAGCAACAGACAGACAAATATAGTGACTTACCTGCTGTTATCCAATGGGAAAAGGTAGGGAATGCAACGGGCACATAGACATAAGGTGACTTTGACCCCGTACTTCAATGTATTATATACTTTATTTTCACCGTTTGGATAAGTCTAGAAATAAAAAAAATAGCATCTTTCTTATTTCTAACCATCCAAATTCTTCACAAAGTTACACATTTTTCAATATTATTCCTCTTATTCCTTAGCGATCCAAACGGAGCCAAATGAGAAAAGTATGATTTTGTTTCTGAACAACAGATTTTTGTTAGATTAGCCCAATAAAAAGATGGCCCAAAAGTCAGTGGATTAGCCCAAAATACGGCAGACAATTGAAATTGGAAATTGGTAGTTTTATTATCGCTTGAACAAAACGAACACGTAAAATAGATAATATGAACATATAAATAATCAAAATGAACACATATAAACAAATAAGTTTAATAAAAAGTTGAAGATGCATATAAAAATTTAAACAAGGGATGACTTTTTTTTGTTCACCTTGACTATTCTATGTGTTCACTTTGTTCAAGCAATGGCAAGCAATGATAAAACTTTTTCAATAATTAGCAATTAATTAATCCTTGCTGAGACTGATATCATAGTGTATGTTGAACATGGGTTTTGCATGTTATTTTTTCAGTTAATGGAAAAATGGTGAGGGTGACCTCACTAGTTTCAAAAAAGAAATGGTCAGCAAGTCAGGTGATTTTGTAACTGCATCACTTTGCGCCTTTGAATGCCGTCTTTTTCAAAGAAATACCGCACCACCTGCCCAGTTTAAGTCAGTACAAGTTTTCTTGAAGTGACACAAAAGAAACTGAATAATTTCAGGGGGGGGATAGAGACTCCTCCACTAATTTTGTGATGCGAGGTTTGACACAATTAATGAAAACGTCATCATATTGCACCAAAGAATCACATACAATGTGCTTCATCTACGCTCAATTTCTCCTCCTGAGAAATTTTTTTTTCCCAGATATTATTCATTATTTACATAGAAGCAAGAGCAATACAAAACAACATTATTATGGAAAATTCGGTAGTGGGTTATTTTTTAGATGGACTGAAAATAAAACCGTTCATATAGCATTATGCATTGCATGCTATGTTTAATCAGGGCCCACATCGAAAAAAATTAAAAAAAAAACAGGTCCACAGTAGGTCCCTGTTATTATCGGATATCCTAAGTACCATCTTAATCTCCGGACATCCCTGCCATCCTGCGGGCTTGAACCTATATGGGCCAATTGGATCATTTCATCATTAATTCCATATCCACGTGCTTCTCACGTGAGAACAGATGGTTACGAGTTACGACATTTTTGTTTTTGAGATCTGATTTTTGATCCATTCTTTTTATCGGAGAAATTGCTCACTTCAAGATCCCTCATCTTTCTACGAGATCTCTCTAACTCTCTTCCATAATCACTTTATCGGTGTCGAAAGTTTTCCTCTATCCATGCTTGCTCGATTTTGCTCTTTCACCATGGCTGATTGTTATGTGATCCTTCTTTGTGGTTGATTTGATTGCCATCGTCATCGCCACTATTCTCTATTAACATTCTTATATCGTTTGCTCAAGATCTTCTCTCTCAATCTCTCGATCTAATGGAGAAACAAACAGTCGTGTCAAAACCTAGAAGTGGAGGATCGACATCGGCATCTCCATCAGGTATCTATCGATTTGTTCTATTAGATGTCTTTTTTTTGGATTATTCTAAATCGTTTAGGTTTTGGTTACTAAAACCTAAACCTAAATTAGATCTAGGTTTGGAAGTAGGTTTTTGTTATTTCTGTTATGATTTTTTTATTTACAATTCAGTTTAGGTTTCGTAACAATTTTAAATCACATGAAATGATTAATTTAGATTAAGATTTGCTCAAGATATAAATTTACTGTCACATAATAGGTTTTTCAATATATAGATCGAATTTGTGCTCAAATTGTGTTCGATTTGCAGGCTATATGTAAAATTAGATTGAACTGTGTTCAATTTGTTTAACATAATTATATACTCCTTAATATTAAGGTAATACTTTGTGTTCAATTTATTTATATTCAATCTGTAGTCTTCTCAGTCCCTTTCTTTCACACATTCATTACATAATTGTGTTCAATTTGTTTATTAGTTCTAGTATGGCTCAGTGAAGGATTTCATATGACCTATTCACCGATTACATTTGGAACTTAGTTATTTGATCTTGATTTTGTTTATCAATTTATTGATTCTTTTACAAATTGTGTGGTTCAAGCTTATGCAATCAAGCTTTGTTGTTTGTTTGGTATTTTAATATAGGTTTAAAGGAGTACAAAATATAGGATAAGGAAGTAAATAATATCTAACAAGGGAGTACATATCAAGAACCTGACAGGTGTGTTTGGTATTTTAGTATAGACTTAAAGGAGTACAAAATATGGGATAAAGGAGTAAATAATATCTAACAAGGAAGTATATATCAAGAAACTTTGCTATTTATTTGGTGTTCTAATATAGGCTTAAAGGAGTACATAATATAGAATAAGAGAGTAAATAATATCTAACAAGGGAGTACATATCAAGAACCTGGCAGGTGTGTTTGGTATTTTAATATTGGCTTAAAGGAGTACAAAATATAGGATAAAGAAGTAAATAATATCTAACACAGAAGTATATATTAAGAAGCTTTGTTATTTATTTGGTGCTCTAATATAGACTTAAAGGAGTACAGAATATAGAATAAGGGAGTAAACAATATCTAACAAAAGAGTACATATCAAGAACCTGACAGGTGTGTTTGGTATTTTAGTATAGACTTAAAGGAGTACAAAATATAGGATAAAGGAGTAAATAATATCTAACAAAGAAGTACATATCAAGAAACTTTGTTATTCATTTGGTGTTCTAATATAGGCTTAAAGGAGTACATAATATAGAATAAGAGAGTAAATAATATCTAATAAGGGAGTACATATCAAGAACCTGGCAGGTGTGTTTGGTATTTTAATATTGGCTTAAAGGAGTACAAAATATAGGATAAAGGAGTAAATAATATCTAACACAAAAGTATATATTAAGAAGCTTTGTTATTTATTTGGTGTTCTAATATAGACTTAAAGGAGTACAGAATATAGAATAAGGCAGTAAATAATATCTAACAAGAGAGTACATATCAAGAACCTGACAGGTGTGTTTGGTATTTTAGTATAGATTTAAAAGAGTACAAAATATAGGATAAAGGAGTCAACAAGTGAGTACATATCAAGAAGCTTTGTTATTTGTTTGGTGTTCTAATATAGGCTTAAAGAAGTACAAAATACAGAATAAGAGAGTAAATAATATCTAACAAGAGAGTACATATCAAGAACCTGGCAGGTGTGTTTGGTATTTTAATATAGGCTTAAAGGAGTACAAAATATAGAATAAGGGAGTAAATAATATATAACAAGAGAGTACATATCAAGAACCTGGCAGGTGTGTTTGGTATTTTAATATATGATTAAAAGAGTATAAAATATTGGATAAAGGAGTAAATCATATCTAATAAGGGAGTACATATCAAGAATCAGGCATGTGTGTTTGATAGTTTAGTATAGGCTTAAAAGAGGAGATGTCAGTGGTGAGTTTATCAAACTTCTAATGTAATTTATATATTATATCTTGGTGTTTTGTTATAGGCTTAAAGGAGTACAAAATATAGGATAAAGAAGTAAATTATAAAATGTATTGAATTTTTGTTCTAAAATTGGACAATCATATGTTTTGCAGATTAATGTCACTGATGATAAGCGTGTCGTTGCTTACCGACTATTACTAGATCTGATTAATGAAGTGAAGCCTAAATTCAGAACTGCAAGTGAATGTGTTCTCCTTGATCTTGAGGAAGAAGATTGAACTTGATGGTTGACTGAGAAGATTGCAAAACTTGGTGGTTGAGTATAACTTGTTACTTTTGTTTGTTTTTGTTGAGTGAATTTCGTTTAGTGAATAACTCTTATTTGAACATGGTTGGATGAAAATTTAGTATTAGATGCTTATTTGAACTCTTATGAAGAAGTTTATACTCCCTTTTTAAGAATTATATACTCTGTTATTATATTGAATTCTTATTTGCACGATTTTTGTCTGCTTATTAAATGTTAATTTGGTATTCCATATGTAGAAGTATATACTCCCTTACGGAGAAGTATTTACTTCCTTAATATTTCAATTTTTATCTGATTATTCTTATTTTCAAATTCATATATTGAATGCTTATTTGAACGTTTTGACAAAAAATTATATAATCTCGTATGAAAAAGTATGTACTCCTCTAAGAAGAAGTATGTACTCCTCTAAGAAGAAGTATATACTTAATATTTTCAATTCTTATTTGCACATTTTTTTGTCTGCTTTTTAAATGCTAATTCTGTATTCCATATGTAGATGTATATACTCCCATACGTAGAATTATTTACTCTCTTAATATTTCAATTTTTATATGATTATTCTTATTTTCTAATTCATATATTGAATGCTTATTTAAACGTTTTACCAAAAATTATATACTTCCGTATTGAAAATTATATACTCCCGTATGGAAAAATATGTACTCCCAGTTCGCATTTATATACTCCTTTACACTAATTTAAGTACTCCCAGTTTTTAAGTGATGTCAGCACCAAATAACATGAAATAACGAAATTTAATTTATTATAAATGTTATTAAATTTGTTAAATTTATAAAAAAAACACATTTATATACTTCCATACATAAGATTAAATACTCTGAGTATCCAGATGACATCAACATCCAGCTTATGTTGCCTAGATCGCATTGGGCCAGCCCATTAATCTCACCTGAATTTGTAGGATGTCAAGGATGTCAAATTTGTGGGATGTCCCATATCAGCCCCGTGTTATTATTACTTGATTTGTCAAGTAAGAGAAATCCGCAAGTGACCACACAAATTGACAATTTGTTTAAATTTTCCAAAATTAATTAGATTTTTGGTGTGTATAGATGTGAACTAAATAATAATTATCAGAGGCATTATTAGGTAAACCACTAAAATGGAATTGAGTATTAGGGCTGTCAATGGGTACGGTACGGTACGGTAGAAGGTATTTTCATTACCGTACCCGTTAAAATTTTCTTTATCCGTACCCTACCCGTACCCGTTAAAAATAGCTTTACCCGTACCCTACCCGTACCCGTTAAAAATAGCTTTACCCGTACCTTACCCGTACCCGTTAAGAATTAACGGTACGGATACGGTAACGGTAAAAAATGAATATAATAATAATAAAATTTGTACACTCTGTATAAATAAATTATACCAATAGGTATATTAATAAAGTGCAAAAATGGTGGCGAATATTTTAAGTTTATGCTTTTTTATTTTTTCGTACACTGAATGGAAAGAATTATAAATCTTAAATAAAATCTAGCAATATTTTTTTACCAATCATGCAATATAAGATGTCATATGTATCATGTAATTGTTTCTTTTTAATTGTGACAATTACCCGTTATGAAAACGATACGAAATAGCTTTTACCCGTACCCGTACCCATTAAATTAACGATAAAATTTCCTTACCCGTACCCGTACCCGTTAACTTAACGAAAATAAAACTTTACCCATACCCGTTTTATACGGTACGGTACGGATTGGATAAACGGGTAAACGGGTTTCATTGACAGCCCTAATGAGTATTGACACAATGAAGCATGCACATCCACTGGCCCATCATCTCATTGTAAGGAATTTATATGACACCATACTGATCCGGACCAGAATTGTCCGATACAAATCGCACGGAGAAACAATCTCCACATAAGGACTCCGTTTAGATAGGTGCAGGAATAAGAGAATAACTTCTTCCTACTTTCAAATTTATTATAAACAATCCAAATTCTTCACAAAGTTACACACTTTCCAATACTTCTTCCCTTATTTTTTTTGGCTCCGTTTGGATAGGTGTGGGAAGAAGGGAAGAAGGGAAGAAGTGGGAAGAAGTATTGGGAAGTGTGTAATTTTGTGAAGAATTTGGATTGTTTATAATAAAATTTTTTCCCTTCTTCCCTTCTTTCTTCTTCCCACACGTATCCAAACGGAGCCTTTATTCCCACACCATCCAAACGGAGCCAAGAAGAATATTGGAAAACCAAAAACACAAGCACTTGAGCAGCACCGGCTATGCAGCTTGTCGTGCCAAAGAAACTTCTTAGTCACTACACCGTCGCTTGACAGACAAGCCACATAATATCATCACAGAACACTATTCCTTTTAATACGGTTTATAAAATTTTGCAAGGGAAAAAATGCGTCGAATCAAACTACAAATTCGTTAAATTTCATTCTCTGATCTCTGTTAAAATTAGATATATAACTTGTTTTATTCTGAATAATATTTTAATCTGCTTTAAATAAATAATTCAAACAAACTCGGATTAAAAATATTTTGAGTTTAATACCACTTAAATAATGCTTGATCTAAATTAACTTATTTTAAACTATTTAGAAATAATATTTTTAGTACCAAAAAATTAATTCTAGTCTTATTCTCAAATAATTCAAATGTATTCTTAAAAGTATGTCGCAAATTTGTTTTTTTTTTTCATATTCATACAGTCATACTTTATCATCTATGTTTTTTTTTTTCAATTCTTAACATTCCATTTTTTTTTACTCATTTGTTTTGCATTTTTCCTTTTTAATATAAGAGTTCCAGAACAATCACTCTCTGCATCAGGTATTTAACTAATTTTCGTATCTACAATTATCATTTGTTATATTCAAAATAATTATTTGTCTCCAAAGTAATATTGATTACAAGACTCGGAGGAATCCAACTTCATTCAAATTGAGTGGACTTTTAGTTATTAATACTTAAATTTGCTTGTATATTTACAAATTACAAATCTTTTGCGCTTCTTATTTTTTTTATTAAAACATTCATACAAATTCGGCTGCAACTCCAATGGTCCTCCGTGGTTTGTTAAATTCTTGACACGTAGCAACGACTATTCCTAAACTATTTAATTAGCGATTCGATTGGTAGGTGTGCTAAGTTATTACCTTCTGAACGCATGTCAAAATTAAATACACATCACCCCATCCTTTCTGCATCTCCGCTACGTACGGTCTTAAACTATACACCCATGCTTTACCCAAACTTCAACGCTCCTGTGTACTTCATATTTAATTCATGCATCATTATTTCAGTCGAGCGCGCGCGCACACAAATCACAATGCACATATGCAAAAATTAAACTTCTGCTGAAATTGGATTTTGATATTTTACATTGAAAGACATATATGACATATCACTACCTTCATCCTCAAATTCGCTAGTAATATTAAGATGTCCTCCTTTTTCAATGAAATTGATCTATCATCAATGAGCTTAATCTAATAATTTTTATAATCATAACAAGAATTTTCAAGTTTTTCAACTATTTAGATATTATCCATATGATAAAATATATCATTAACGTATAAAAACAAATTATGAAATTAATTTGATGTATATTTCCAACCAACAACCTTTTACTCTTTCATTTGTATGTATTTTATATTGTTTAATAATGTATCATCGTCGATATGTACTCGAGTTGCGTCAAACTAAATTGTAGGTTGTATAAATACATGCATCTATAAATGGACATGTTTTAATACTGGTATGTTATTAGCATTCATATTTTTGCTTCCATTTGAGTAGTATTGTCAAATTTGTGATGTGACACTATACCTCTAGTTCCAGCATCAAATGGGATTATGGCATTAATGAAGTATTCAACATGTTAACTGACAGATGGTAATAGTTGCTGAGAGGAAGAGGTGACGGACGTCTGGTTACAAACTGGCTGTAAGAGGCATACTGAAATGAAAACTTGAAAACTATTTCTTTTTTAATTTAGTAATATTGTGCGCTGAGGACCTGTGGTGCATATGGAAAAAACGCAATGCAACTTGCTTCGATTCTTGTATCGGATTACTGTAATCCGTTACTTGGCAGCCGCAGTCAAGTTTTTCTTAAAAAAAACTTGCTACTTGCTGTTCCTTGAGATTGCTCAGTGCTGAGATTCTTTCACTGTTGAGATACTGATCGATGTTATGCTTACGATTTTAACATGTGACCAGCAGTTTCAAGGTTTCCTTTGCATGCAACAGACAGCAGGAGATATGGAGGATGAGTCGATACAACTGGAGGCACTGGAGCCGGAAGTAGGGGTGTTTTGGTGCTGACATGAATCTATACAGTACCAGCTGTTTCTGTTTTCCTATTGTTGTTGGGTTTGTGCAGGAATCACTCGTCTGATGTTTGCTAAGTGTTATTACTGGTGAACAAACTCAAATGATAATGTAGTGCGACTACGGCTTTATTTGCCAAAAAAAAATTTATAATGTAGTCAAGGTTTTAAAATGCGATTTGTGCGGTTTAGCGGTTGGGTGGTGATTTAGCGTTTATCGGTGATAAAACGACGATAAAACGACGATAAAACGGAGATATAGCGGATAAAACGGTTGTGCGGTGTGAACAAAAATCTAGATAAAACGGCGATTAAACGGAAAAAACGGAGTTTTTTAAAAGCTTGAATGTAGTGCACTGATCACACGTTGATGAGTGAATCAGAGCAGTATAATTAAATCTGTTTTTGTGAAAGATTGAGTCTGGGCTGTAGCCCTGTAGGGCATTATATAACGTATCTGTCGAGGATGGAGATTTGTATTGAACTGCTTTAATCAATGAAAATTTGATGGGAGTCTGTTTGATTGACCCAACTCGTTTTGAAAAAATAAATTTTGTAATTTTTTTTATTGCAATTTTAAGCATCTTATGAAATTTATGATATGCATGTACAAGTATTGCAATCAATGCATCCATGTTCACCAGACCATGCCGGTACCAAACCATCAATAACTTGTAACAAAAATACTTGTATTCTTGTAGCAAATACCATTGGTAGTTGTATTACTCACAAGCAATAGTTTTACCGCTCATCAATTCTTCCAATTATCTGGTGATCTTCAAATCTCCAGCAAGACAATAATGCAAACAACCAGAAAAACTTCAACCATTTAGTCGTAAAAGAAAGAGAGAAATTTGCATATAGTGTAACTATACCTGCCTAGATTTGATGCAAGTTACAATGAAACATGTCAAGGTAAATCATGATATATAATATTCCCTCATTAATTAACCCAATATTTTAATTAAAAAAGAGAAATCATATTATATCAACTAATTCTATCAGAAGCTCCTGTTTATTTCAATTTTCAGCTACCTCAGCATCCTCATAAGCACGGTAAAGAAAATCTTATTCTTTTAGAGATATTTGAAATTTAATTTGTTTTAAAATGCAAATGAGAATAGACATTAAAGATGAGTACAGGTATTTACAAATAGTTCATTCAGCAGGGCAGAAAGCAGAAATGGTTCGGCTTCGACACAATTAAAACAAGGGTAATAAGACAGCACAATTCTAGGTTTTTGCTTTTTTTCGTTTTTGGTTATTACTTTTCCCATCCATTTTTAGGGGTCAGGTTTACCCACTATACCCTCATCGCTTCCATCATCTTCTTCCTCTTCACTTAGTTCTTCATCACTTGATTTTACTTCTTCAGGCATGCCAGCATCTTCAGGTTTTGCAAATTTTTCACAGTACTCTGGGCCATTTTGTAAAACCCCCGATTAGAAAAAGCAGTAATTTATGAAGGAATAAATAAAATTGTAGGTCTTAACATAATTAGATATTTTAGAAAGTTAAATCGTATACATTTTTAATTGAACTTTTATCTTATTCCTGCACATTTTATAACTTGCCCAATTATGTTACAAAATCTAGAATCTTGGATCAGCAGTACCCAACCCGTAAACACACACCCATTTCATGTGTCCCCACAAATAACATCATAGAGATACCTACAAAACAAGAAAGTATCACACAGTGGCAGTGCTGATGAACATGAAGAACAACAACAACAACTAAGCCTTTTTGATCCAAACAAGCTGGGGTAGGCTAGAAAAGAAACCCAGCAAGAAGAAGGTTACCAAAGAATATCATTAAAACCTGTTCCCACACAACAACTCAACAATCCACCCTATTTGGTTTTGTGTGTATATTGTACAAAATGAAGGAAGTCTTCATGGTATGTAGGGAAACAAAAGATATTTCCATGTTTTAAGCGAGCGGTGCAATATTCTTCCTTTTTGCAGTGTATGAGATGTTGTGATGTTGAGCAGGAGATAAGTGATATTGCTTATTATTTGTAGCATGAACCAACGTTGTTTCAAAATAGACCTCCTAAATACGCAAACTAAATTAAACAAACTTATGGCTACAGCTATGATTATCTATAACTATAATAATGCCAGAACAAATTTGTCACTCCAAATGAGGAAGAAAACAAAATTTTAAAGCTCGACAGCATTAAAGAACTAGCTTTGACTAGATTCATATACCTTTTACTTTTTGGTCATAAGCGGGGCGATCACGCATCATTAATGCTGCTGCTTCACCATTCAATGGGTCTGATGGATTTGGGTACAGAAGCAGTTGAGGTAGAAAAACCTCAAATACATTAACAAGATCTGTTAAAAATAATGCAAAACAAAAAATAAAATTACAAATTGAAAGAAAAGTTGCATTGTGAAAATAGGACAGGCAAAATACAAAGTTAAGATTGAATAAATACCAAACATGGGGCTCCAAGTCTGGTTAATCACATCCAAGCAGACTGATCCCGACCTAAATTAAAAGCATGACCAATTAGAGCACTCCAATTTTCGTAACGGAATTATAGATTAGTTATGACACGTTATGACGTTACAAATAAATTCTAACCGAAACATTTCCTAATTAGTCCTAATCTATCTAGAAAACTATTTACTTCCAATGCCCCTTGTGACTTTGGCGGGAATTGAACCCGTATTCAATGGAGAATCAGTGGCATCACTTACCATCTATATTAGACACCCCTTGTCCCTTGCTCTTGGCGGGAATGAACATACCTTTTGCATTTACTATAGACGTTTGAATTTAGAACTTTTTTATCAGGTTTTATTGTCATAAAAAATCTCCCAAATTTCATATTTAGGCAATATTTCCATAGCATATCCTAGTGGACATCATTATGCTTTGGCCGATAGAAAAGGCTTGGAGAGTACATTTGTTAGTAATTGCCAGTTTCACTATGTGTTCAGTGAATACCCGACAGAATAAACCAAAGTCATTCACCGCCGTCTAAATCAGGCAAATTTTTATATAAATATAAATTATAATTCAAATAGAAAATATAGTAGAAAGTTATAATTAGCAACCAAATACACTCACATTTCATCAACATTCGGATGGAAGATCTTATTCATGAAACCTATTGAAGGAGACTTGTAAGGATACGCATCGGGCAGCTCTACTCTAATTTTCCATACCCCTCCTTGATAAAGACCTGAAATTATTTTTCATTATTTTATATAAATGCAACTAGCTGTACACTTAAAATAGCAAATTCCACAATTTTTTTTGGTATTACAGATCAAAGCAGTTATGCTTCCAGCTTAAGTAAAATCAAAGACTGAGAACATTTGAAGAAAATACAAAGGAATTATCAGATCAAACTAAATATTTCAAGTGCAGAAAATTAAACTGAGCCTTGCAAAACACAAAAAAAAAAGAACCCAATTTTCTAATATCAGAATAAACAGGACTAATAAAGCAACAATTGAAATAAAACAAAGAGAAAAGGGGATCAGAAATATACTCTCTTTTGGCCCATGGAACTCCACAAAGAACTCTTGCATCCCGTCGTTCACCATCTCCACCTTATAATCGCTCATCATCCTACAAAACCCAAAACAAAATCAAGATTACGACAACACCCACAAAAAATAAACAGGAAAGGATCGATCGGAGGAGGTCAAAGAACCAATTATAAATTTACAGTTTCATGAGGTCCATTTCACGGCGCTTGCTAGGAGAAGACATGGCGATGGAATTCCCAAAATCAGATTCAGAGTTTCCAAAATTTCTCCTTTTCTCCGATTTTTTTTTTCTGGGGTGTTCTTTATGAGATTGAGAGACGAGATGAGAAAGGCACAGTGGAAAGGGACAAAAGATAAAGAAGGGAGAGACGCTTGATTAGAGGTCCCTTGTATTATTCTAATCTCAAACTATTGTTTCTGGAAATGTGTCTCAATTTTTCCTTAATTTTTGTTTAAGTTTTCTCCTTTTTTTTTCCCTTTTTTTTCTTCTTTATACGTTGAGGTGCGCCTCTTTTAATAAAGGTTTCACGCACTTTGTACGTCATCTTTTTTGTATTTTATTAGCAATGATTCTAATTCACTCTGACATGCCTCCTATCTTTTGCTAATCTAATTATAGGATAGTTAGCCTAAATGTTAAAGGTTATTGTAACTAATCAAGTTTCTTGTATGATAATACTTGGTTTGATGGCTCCATAATGTCAACATTGACTCATTAAGCAAAGGGAAGTTGGTGGATGGAATTTTTTTCAAGTAATACTAGAAGTAGCTTTTCTTTTTGCGATTATCTAATTGAAGAGATGGAAGTTAGTAATTTAGTATATTGAAATTTGTGTGAGCAAAAAAATGATACATGGTGGAAATGCAGAAAGTTGACATGATTTGAAATAATTACATCATATATGTTGGTGTCTCATATTGCCTGCGAGAGTATTAAATGTCATGAATCATGATATGGAAAATTGAATTACAAAAAAAAAAAATAGTAAATGAATTGTTTCCTTAGTGAATATGGAGATGAATTGGCAAAACAGAGCAAATCAATCAATAGGTCGTTTTATACAATTCATGTCCATTAATTACAAATAATGACAAATTACAAGGAAACAAAGGTTTAACAGCTAGAACAAAGCAGTGTAATCGTTTATCACCTACCTTAAAAAGGTGAGCCCAACAGCTGTGTCTAAGCGAGCCCAAAGTCATGCAATAAAACCCGATTACACTTTCAACAAGAGAAAAAAAAACGTGGAAAAGATGATGACATCGATGAAACTTTTACTAAGCCCTGACCCCTTCACACTTCCGTGCGACCGTGCCTAAAGAGGTTAAACTTCAATTTCCTTTCTTTATTATCACTCCAAAGCTATGTAGCTTTAGGAGACGACAAAATGGACTCCAAAAACGAACGCTCTCACAAATCTATCAATAATAATATCAGTATATCACATTGTATCAACATCTTTATCGGAACAAAATTTTAAAGGAAGAGTTGAATCAAATATTCAAGAAAAACTTTATTGACATGAAGTCCTAATTGCTTGAGAGAAATCAATTTCATATTATTGAAAAAAAAAATTCACTTAATCTATTGATAATAGAATTAAATCCTACCAAATTGATTGCCCCAAGAGTCAGAAAAGTTTATATGATTAGAAAGTAAAAGTTAATACAAAAGGAGAACATTTTTCTAAATTTTGCGTCTTATTTTGAGAGACAAATCCTCTATGTCGATCAAGGGTAACTTCTTTTGCTCATTTGAAGTCACAAATGTGGTTATATCTCTATCCGGAGGAAGTGCATTAAGGCTCGATGACTAACCGACATAATTCTTCAACATTTTGGGGGGAATGTTGAGAGTGACATAACGAGAGAAATCGATGATTTTCAACAAATAATAAATTAGGTCTTTGAAGAATAGATGAAAGGACAATTATTTCTGTCCAAAAAAAAGTGGTGCCACAAAAAATTGATGATTAATGTCATCAACGTGATGGTCAAATTATCTCATGGTGTTTGCAGAGAGATTAAAATTGTTCAAACCACCAGTTTATATACGCAAGTATAAACCCAGACCCTGAACTAGGTTTATTATGGTCTGAACATAAAAAGAGAAAGCAAAGCAACTCTTTTCTAGACATCTAGACAACCTAAAAAATAGTAGTAATAACACCAGGAGGGAGGGGGGGGGGGGGGGGGTGGAGTTAGATATCAGTCATTTCAGTGGACGTGATATTTAGTGCACAGAGTTTAGTTGGCAAGACAAATGCTAAAAAATTTCCATATACTGACATCATAAGGCAATAAACATCCAAAGTAACAAAACAAAACAAAAAACACATAACCAAAAATCATGAAAGTAAAAGCAAAAAAATGGTTCAGATATATTGCTGCAATTATTAGCTCATCACCAATTTATCATTGAGAGCTACATTGCGAAGCTCATACCAGAAATCAGTGCACTAACAGTGAGTCTATGGTCTAGTATAGTTCATTAATATCATACCTTGCAATTAAGAACAAGTTTTTGGTATGAAATTGGTTCTGCCAGGTGGTAGAGTCACTAGGAGCTGATATTGTCAGATAATTCATGTACCAGTTTAACATCACACACATGAACCATAATCATGTCAGTAAAAAAAGCTGGTGCTGACATATTTTTGTTTTATGATTTCTTTATTACTTATTTGATAGTTTGATGTCATCTAACCTAAATACAAGACCAGAAAAAGAAAAATAAATCTTCTTCTATGTCACCTAATTCAGATAATTAATTTAAAAGCATGACCCACATAAGCAACAACATTGAAGTTAGAATTCAATTACATAACAACAAAAGCAACAATAAAGTCAAAGAAATATTAACCTAACAATGGACATCATTTTATTATAACAAAAAGAGTTTGTCAGAGAGAACTATAACCCCCAAAAATTTTAAACCTCCAAATGTCAGATGTGTACAGTTACTGTTGTCATCCTATAACAAGATTCTAAATTTAGAAAAAACCAAACAAACCTCCGGCAAAAAAACGAGAATTACGCCTCCTGCCCTTGTGTGTGCTCCGACATCTCAGAGGGGTCAAGTAAAACCGTAAAAGCCCGTTATTATCTAGATTTCCAGGAGACTGATAGTGAACACTCCTACTCCTACTAAACCCTAGTTCCCTCTTCCTCCTCACCTCAGTGGGCACCAAGTTATCAGGCTTCGGGTCAATTTTCAAACTCAAATCCCCATTACTCCTTATAACTGAATGTCGAAACCTTCTAGAAGGTCCTCGTCTAATCTTCTGACCCCTATCCTTGCCGGACTCTGACAAAGACCGTTCCAAAACCTGTACAGAGGTGTCGGTCTTGCCATTTTCTAGGGTTTCGCTCATGGTTTCTTGCCTCTCTTCACTCATAACACCTCTTTTTCGCCTTGATTTTCGCTCTTCCAAGCAAGCAAAGGAGCAAGCCATGGCTTTACCGATTGAACCATCCCATGAATGCCGAGGCAAATCAAATGAGTACCTAAAACTATGCCGGTTTTCACCCTGGTCCAACGGAGCCCGCCTGTCAGAGTCCGTATGGTTAGTTTTAATGGCTTCCCTTTTTCTCCATTTTGGAACAATTGAACTTAGCCGAAAGGAGGCGCCTTTCCCCTTTAACTTAGCTTCATCACCACTTACTGAATTTGCAAATCCAGGATCAGTACCTGCATCCACTTGTGGCTCATTGGAAATGCTCTCTCCATTTGATTCATTTCGAGCATAATTTTCACGCTCGTCGTCTAATTGAAACAACAAAAGAAGGGTTTTCCTCATCTTAACTTCAGGAGATTTATTATTTGTAATTTTCCCAGTATTAGGCGAGGCAGCCACAGATTGAATCTCTTCAATTTCACAGCTCTGCGAAGAGGTGGTGGCTGTGTTCAAATTAGGATTCGGTTGTGCCGAATTGACACTAGAGAGCCTCTCCATCAAGCAATAAGAGCAGACACCAGTAATGAGCTGAGATGGATGTTTTGCGCACTGTGCAAATGTACCATTTTGGGGCAGAGGCTCCATTTTTGGAGCTTTAAAAGGTTTTTCTAAGATCAGATGAGGCCAAAAGGGTTTAACATTTCAAGTCGGTCAAACCCAAAATCCTAAGTTTAAAGTTGGGTCTTTTCTAAAAGGGCATTTAACCCGAGAAAATACAAAATTCCACAGAAAAGAACCTCATAAACTTGTAATTTTAAGTTAAATAAGGCGAAAAAAAACTCCCAAAAAAGGATGTAGTATTAACAACAAAAGATGACAAATTTCCGAGAGAAATTAAAGTTTTGGGTTAGACCAACAACTCTAAACAAAGAGAAAAGGTTAAAATTCTTGGGGAATAGGCACCTAGAAAGAATTAAATTGGAAGGAATTGGAGCCTTAGCTTCTTCTCTTCAACAATGCGATTTGGAGCAGAATGAGACGAAGAGAATCGAACGGAGGTCGTCGAATCCAGTCGAGTGTGTGGCGAATTCTATGCAAAGATCGCAACTTTCCACGTGCACAGCTTTTTTTAAAACTTTTTCCTCTTTGTTTTCTATTTCCGAATCCAAACCCTAGAAGAAAAAGTTGGACCTTTCGTATCGATCGCAGAGAGACACCTCTCTCTCTCTCTCTCTCTCTCTCTCGTTCTTTCTCTCTCTCTCTAGTCTGAATTACGAGGCCTAATTAAATCGCCGGCGCGCACAGTGAGACCGGAGTTGCTGTGGCGTATTTGGTGCAGTGTTCCTTGTGGCTCATCACTGACATGTGGAGACTCGAGAGAAGAGAAGTGTGCTTGTTTATAGTATGATGACAAAAATACCCTTCCGAATTAAATTAAGGAGAAGGTTGTTGGCCATTGCGATGGATTGATGTAAATGTAATGTACCTCGGATACTTTGGCAGAGAATTTCAGGGGAAAAAAAAAGAGGGAGAAAATGAGAGAAGTTCAAAAAAAAAAAGGAAAAAGAAATTGAGATTCTGTGGGGAGGGTACGGACCAATGAAACCCTGTGATTTTTTTTAAATATTTTCATTCATTTCAATAGATAGGTACCACAAGGATTTAAGGTTGTACCGTGAGAATTCCACCAGTAACTAGTAAAAGGTAGCACCACAAGGATTTAATTAAGATGGAATGTTTACCAAAATAGGCTTGCCAAGAATCGTTTATTTATGGTATTAAATTCGTTCACTAATAACGTTCTGCCATGCCACTCAATCACTCATCGATATTATTATTAATCGATTATTAGTGATGTAAACAAGACAACCGATTGCACTTTTGGTGATTGGTTATTTAGGCCCTGATCAAAATCGCATTTTTTTTAACATGAAATTTCATTTCATTTCATTGGATAATTCGCAAACAAAATGAACTGATTTGGTGTTATTTAGTTGGAATTTTCATATAGTTAGATCCAACAAAATTCTATAAAATCAATTTAATTGAAATGAAATTTAGCAAAAAAAAAACATTTTGATCCGGGCCTTAATTTTTTTTTTATGTGGTCGTAGTTAGCTAAAAGGTAGGAGTAGGTTAATTTTGTTAAACGAGTGAAACTGTTCACAAACCCAAAAAAAAAAAACATTTCAGCGTCCCATTTAGACGTATGAGCGTTTATTTATTCATTTGTGGTTTTTTTATCCACCCCAAAAATTTCATGATTACCAACAATATTATCTCATTTTTGACGTAGTCATAAAATTATGTGTTAAGGTATTCGTTGCACGAGAAATAAGAATATAAAAGTAAGTCACAACCTAAAATGTTATAAGGAATAAGAATAAGATTTTTTTACTTCCAATTCCTTATTTTTGTGCAATCAAACACACAACTGTACTATTTTACGGGGAAAAAAAAACCAACAAGCAAATATTGTTATTTTAAATTTAGTAACAGATATGTTGGAATATTATTTCTCTTAGTTTATTCAAAATCATTAAAAAATTTCCACGAAGGTGCTAATGTTGGCTTGTATCGTAATGGAAAATAAATTTACTTTCATTTTTGTTGTCATTGGGATCGTTGGGATCTCATAGTTTCTTCACTTTAGTTCCGCTTGGATGCGTTGCGAATAAGGTAGGAAGAAGGAAGAAGGGAAGAAATTTATTGGGAATTGATAAATTTATTGGGAAGTGTGTAACTTTTGTGAAGAGTTTGGATGGTTAGAAATAAATTTATTGGTAAAAAGTGGTTATTCTTTATTCCTTATTCCGGAAAGAAACCATCCAAACGGAACCTTTGATCCATTGGGATCGTTCACCCAAAAACTAACATATATAAAATGGAGGGTTGACACCAACATCTTTTTACTAATCAGAATGACGTGTAGAATTTAATTAAAGAGAGACATGATTATGGTTAAATATCAAAACTTCCATTTAATAATCCATTTTGTAAAACTTTAAAGTTTTAATCTAGTCTTTTGCAAATTTCTAAATGACTTGAAATTTTAATTAAACTTTCAGTACATTTGCAGAGAGCTGCAAACTAAAGGTTCGCATATTTTACTTGTAATTTAACACCATATTTTAATATTTCTTTTATAGAAACATTTGCACTTATTTTATTTTTTATTAGTTTTATATACTAATGTGATATTACTTCCCCCTACACTTGGTTGAAATTAAATATATATAATCTTGTAATCTTCTCCAAATTGCTACATTTTGTGTAATAAAAATTCTCTCTAGAAAAAACTAAACAAGTTGTGACATTACATGAGTGTTGCTCTCCATGATTAAAGTGTGACATCGCAGCATAACATGTATGCCTTGAAATTTTGTTGGTGTATAGTTTAATAGTTATTTAAGTACAACAATTTTTTTTTCGCAAAATTGGTACATGCTGAAAATTTTAAGAAATACATACTTAATCACACACTTTTATCCCTGTAGCTGCTAAGATATTAGAGAAAATCAAAACATGATACTAATAATTTAATTCAAACACATAAAAGGTATTTTCTATTTATGACAAATAGAATTTAGATTTTAGTATTTTTTTAATCAAAACTATCAGCTGAATTATTTTTTTAATACCATTGTTGTGTGACTTCAAATTGTGGAATAACGACAAACCTCATTATTTTTACTATATAAAACTTCCATTACTTATGTAATGTATATAAGTGAATTTAATCGAAATTTTCATATAATAATAAAAAAACTTATGACTCAATACCTGGGCAAATACAAATTAAAAAATATTATTAAACTTTAAAAAAATAACAATGAACACATAACATGAAAAAGAAATTGATAAAACTATATATTTGTTAATGAATAAAATTATTTTTAAAATTACATGTGACAAAGTTTTTCATTTGTTCTCTTTTCCAACATGAAAAAACAATTATTATTCTCATTGATGCTCTTTTTCATTTTAGATGAAAATTTAGTAGTTTATCTTTTAATTTAGAGGTTACCATCTAATCGCATATTCAAATCAAGTTTTTAAAATAAAAAAAATCCAGATTAACAACTTTTAGAATAATTGAAGACCATTAGTGATTGCTATGAAGTTGATTAGAGGCCTTCTTTGTGTATCAGTCCATCCATCACAAACAATCGACACAACTTTTCGAGTGCAAGTAATATTCAGTGGTTCGAGCAAACGGTCAACATGAACCCTCTCTCTATCCAACAAGGTGGTTATGATCTTATTGTACGAGGGAGGTTTATATCTTTTAAGGCCACTCCTTGCTGGCATGACATAGGATTTGACGAAATGGGGATTCCTTGCAAGATTGACAGATTAACATCTTGTGTAAAATATTCTAGCAATCTCTTCATCAATTTTCATTTCTTGCAGCCACAGGCCCATAGTCCATGATTTCTCAAACCGTGTTGTGGTTTTTTTCTTTACACCTCTTGTTTCTGCTGAGGTTGGGATTTTCATATCGCTAGGTCGCGACACTTCTCTAGGTACTATTGGCTTTGCTCTTTCATCTACCGCTTCTTGCATTTTTTTTAATCCTGCTATTTCATGCTTTGTTATCTTCTTGCATGCTCTAATACCAATCTTTGATATTTGAAATAAGTGTGCTTTCACCCTTGAATATGATCCAGTAAATGTTACATTGCAGAAATTGCAAGCGAACTTCTTGTTTCCTCCAGATTCAACCCTCTCTAATCTTCTCACATACTACCACAGCGGAGTAGATTCATTGGTTGAGCTTGAACCAGCACTCCCTATGTTGCAGGCAACTGAAGAAGGGATAAAATTATGCGTCATTATTTTGTACTACATAATTACGAAACAAACAAAAATAAATGAGATAAGTTTGCGTTGCACATTGTTACAGTATGCTATATACTTGTAATCTTTGCTATGGTATGACACAATTCAAGGAGAGAAACAGTTAACACCTAACACTTTAACAACAATTGAAGTTAACAGTTAAGTAAAAAAGCAAACAAAATTCAAGTTAACATTATGCCGAAGTTAAGAAGAAAACCAAACAGGCAAATAAACAAATTAAACTGCAACAAACCATGTGACCTCTACAAACATGCAATACAATGTTTCAATTAGATTTAACAGTTAAAAAGAGAGAAACAAGACACAATAGACCATGTGACCTCTACATTTCAAATTGGTAGTAATTGAAGCTAAGAAATTGCAAAGGTAAGTAATCAAAGCTAAGAAAATTGCAAAGATAATTAACTAATTAAGTCATTTCTTACATTACTGATAACATAATGTCATAATTTAATAATTACCTTACCTAAAAAGAAAACAAAATGCTGACACTAACAAATAAAATTGAACTCAAATAATTGAATCGAGGCATCACATAAAATTAACTCAAATAATCGACTAGGCAATCGATATACAGACATTGACAAATAAAATTAAACTCAAATAATCGACTAAGTATAATTAAACTCGAATAAAATCACAAAAGACTAATTTATTATTGATTAGGCATCACATAAAAATAAATTAGTCAAATAGGTAATTTACTAATTCACTTAGAGTCGATTTAGCTCAGGTGAAAGTCGATTGGATTGAGCCACCAAGGTGAGAGTCGACCGGACTGAGCCACATAGGTGAGAGCCGACCAGATTGAGCTACTGAGGTAACAACCAACTGGATTGGACCGAGAAGAGCGATGCAGAGAGTCGATGCAGCCTCTAAGGTGAGATTGTGCGAGACTAAGAGGAGAAGTGAAAGGCGAGGTGAGGTACTAGTCAGTGACTGTGAGAGACTGAGAGAGTCAAAGTCTCTGAGAGGTGACTGTGGTACTACCGTACTAGGATTGAAAAAGAGCAAGAGAGGTGAGAGGTGACAGAGAGAGCAAGAGAGCCAGAGAGAGAAAAAAAGGTGAGCCAGATTCGAGTGTGGCTGACTAGATGACGCCTGATGGAGAGATAAGAAAGCTAGAGAGCTAAAGACCAGAGAGTGAGAGAGAGAAGAGAGGCGAGTTAGGGTTTGGGGCTTTGGGTCATTATAGGCGGTATCTAGCTGAATTCTGACCTAATCGTGCAGTCAAACGCATTAAAATTATCGGATACGCCACGTGGAACGTTGGGTGCATATCACACTCAAATCGCATGTAAATCCGCATCGGATACGGGATACGCATAGGACCTTATTAAATATAATACATAAAAGACATGAGAACCAATTTTGAATCGGACTTTAATTGCAACCGTTCATGTGTGCTAAGGAATTAATTTTTTTTTAAAGTGTGCGGTTAAACTCGATTTAAAAATCGGTTCTCATGATAGAATTTTAAGTTAGTATATAATTGATTTCATGTCCGTTTGTTCTTAATTTAGAGCAAAAGCTAAACAACAATTTAAAATAACTCATCTAAATTTGACAATTTGAGAAAGATTCATCTGTACGATCAGGATCAAATCTATAGCGTCCATATCCAATTTTTCTTATATTATTATTATTATTGTTATTATTATGATTAAACTCACGCAGGTATCGTGCTGAGAAATCCATTTGCCAAACTCGATCTACCAGGTCTCCCGAACAATATAAGACAATTTAAACTCTTTTGATCGTTGTCTTCTCGCGCACATGACTACGTTGGATCCCTTATTTCGCAGTACGCACTAACCGTTGTCGGATTTATATGAGGTTCTGAAACAAGTATAAATTATAGTAGGTCAAGCGTATAATTAAATTTGGAAAATTCTGCCATGAGGTCTAATTTCTGAATCGATCTTCAATCACAACCATTCATAAGTGCTAATGAATTGACTTTTTTTGAAAATGAATGGTTGAGATTAAAACCCGATTCAAAATTAGACCTCATGGTTTTTCTGTATTAAGTACAAAAATATATATGAAATAGGTGTCATGACTATCGAAACAAGTATAACTTGGAGGACTTAAATTCATAAATTATCTTTTCGAATTATAACTGGAAACTGTAAGTCATTTCTAAATTAAATTCAGATTTAACACACATGCAATTTAAATGATAAAAAAATTAGAAATTTTTTGTCTAAATATTTTTGGGACATTGTACGATGGATTAATTTTTTCCGGCACTTTATTGTGTCTAGGATCAATCATAGTTGTCCATCACTTAAATGAACGGTCTGACACTATCCGAAAAAAGGTTATCTGTAACGGTTAATAAAACACTTCTGTAACGGTTATGGTACCGTTACAGTAGGTCCCGTTACAGAAGGGTAAATAACCGTTACAGATTTTGTAAAAATCTGTAACGGTTATGTATAAAAAACCGTCATAAAAGGGCCAAATCAGTGATGGTTATTATATAAAAACCGTTACAGATTAAGACCATCTGTAACCGTTTTTATATAATAATCGTTACAAAACTCATATTTTTTTTTAAAAAAAATAATTCTGCTACCATCATCGTTATCATAACGTGCAATCATAAAACTAATACATACAACGTTATTTTTTTTTTTGCTAATGACAATCATAAACATTCATACAAATAATATAAAGCTAATATAAATAACAGTCAGTCGGCCACGGCTTTTACCCCTTGGCACAACTTTCGATCGCTCGGCCACGACTTTCACCCCTTGGCATGATTTTTTATCACTCGGCCACGACTTTCACCCCTTGGGCACGACTTTCGATCACTCGGCCACGACTTTCACCCCTTGGGCATGACTGACGAGCCATGACTTTCACCTCTTGGGATGACTTTCGATCGCTCGGCCATGGCTTTCATCCGTCGGATACGACTTTCGTTCGCTAGATGTTGCGAGCTCAGATCCTCAATCTTCGCCTCACCGAAAATCACACGCAAGTGTCAGATGTCGGGCTCTTGAAAACACCGGGCTTTGAGATATCAAATAGGACCTGCATAAATCAGATGATTGTTAGTAAAGATCATAACATTGTCAGTAATTTCAGGTAAAGTTAAAATTAGTGCATTTCTACCAATTACTCTGTCCTTATAGCCAAATTGCTCCAAGCTACTGTAAGCCACAAACAAGCATTGGACCAAAGATACATGCAACGACAAATAAGAGAGTTGCTCTTTCAAGTGCTTCAATTAAAATCCTTGTAAAGTAATATGTTAATATGTTGGGTATTTTTTCTTTAAGAGCCAAAAATTGAAAACAAACAGCAGAAAAAATAATCAATTACAATGACTTGTGACATGATTGTTTTGATAAAAATTGATTACTCCTGACAAAAGGTGCTATGAGGTTCTTCGAATTCAGAAGTGGGAAATAGTTATAACTTTATTGGCCATACATTCTAGGAGTAACAATGCATTTCAACAATTGATAAAGGTCTAAACTAGAAATAGTTATAAGACTAGTACCTGGGATTTCACACTCTTGGCCATCTTGATCAAGTTCTCTTTCATGACAGTCTTACAGGTAGAATGGATTGGCCATCTCATTCTTTGAACCTCCAGGCTTGATGCCAATTGTCTCTGGTTGGCCAATCCTGTCACAAAATTTCAATTCAATAAAACATATCAATTACCGTAATATTTTAAATTAGAAAACTATTGCAATTGAAAATTTATAGAACTAATTTACAGAACCATTGCAGGAGTTCTTGACCTAATAACCTTAAGTAGGTGCTCTGGCTTATCTCTACAGCAACAAAGGATAAAATATAACACAAGCTGATTTTACCAAACTCACTATCATCAATAGCAACTAGTTCATGTTCTTGCACGAGTTCATATGTAGGATTACCATAAATTTTACTTCGTTCAAGCGTAGAAATTCTGGCATTTTCTGAAAATTTAAAAAAACGATAAAAGAAAACACACAAATCATCAAATTCTTTCGCAAAAAGCAATACTTGTACACAAAATAACATCTAGCAGGTAAGCAAGATGACAAAAACCTTGTAGAGGAGGTAGAGAGAAGCACGGGTTGTCGAGAAAATCGAATTGGAGGGCTTTGTCTTTAGATGAAATAAATGAAAAAGAACTTGTAGAAATCTAAAAAATTTGTTAACAAGAGAACATTACTGATCTCTTTACCGTCAACAAAATTAACCATCTCATCCAAATCAATAATTTTAAACTTTTTCAAGGCATACCTCAATAGCAACAAGCAATTAAGAAAGGGAAGGTCTAGTTCCTCAGCCGCCTCGGCTCTTCCTCTACCTCTGGCCAGCACCTCAACTACTATCTCAACCACGAGTCACCGCCTCGGCCGTCGACAAAAAGAGAGAGGATTTTGAGCACAATGCCAGCAAGAGAGGGGAGGTTTCAAGGACAGAGAGATGGAACGATTTTGAGGTATGGTGAAGGATTGAGAATCAGATCTAGGGTTTGTAGAAAAGCGAGGAAAGAAATAAAGTGGTGGCCGGATCTGCGGAGGGAGAGAGCAAAGAGGAAGAGTTAGGTGGCTGGGTTTAAGAGGAGGAGGCTGAGTACGGGGGTCAGAGGTGGAGGCGGCGGAGAGATCGAGAGAGAGTTAGGTGGCTGGATAAAGAGAAGAAAGAATTAAAGGGGCAAAACAATGAAATGGAGAAGGATAGGGTCGGATACGTTCGGAGATAATGAAATAGAAAATAGGGCCATCTGTACTTTCCCGTAGCAAACCTGTAACGGTTTTTAACTTTTTATATAAAAACTGTTACAGATTTGAAAATTTATATTCTGTAACGGTTTTTATATTAGAACCGTTATAAATTGTAATAGATTCTATAACGGTTTTTATATAAAAACCGTTATAGAAGGCTGGATGGATTTTTTTTGCTATTTATGACGGAAAAATTATAACGGTTTGTTGAATAAAACCGTTACAGATGATTCTTCTATATTTTGCTGACATTTTAGTAACGGATTTAATTGAAACCGTTACAGATGGTCCGTTATAGAAGCCCTTTTTCTGGTAGTGTGATTGTCACTTTATATAAGAAAATTAGCTCACCAGAATTTGACAATATTTTTATGCCAATTGTTAAAAAAATATTAAATGAATTTATCATAAAGTGGATTTATGCTACTTTTGTTATTAGTGATTTAAAGATAATAAAGACTTAACTTGCAATAACTAAAAGGGATATCATAATCATTCATGCTAAAATTGCGCATCTGCAGTATTGCGTGTATTTGCCATAACAAATCGAGTAGACAAATCAAGATATGCAGACGGTAGCAAAATTATAAGTATCTCAATTTCAAGCTGGGAGAGGACTGTAGACTAACTTCCAATCCCAGTCGTCCGTTTTTTTTGCATCGCCTGATGGATCTCATCTCGCACTCTTCGTGTCCACTGAATCTTGGCTGCATTTTTCGTATGGTTTTTCTGTTGGCATTCCTGTAAGGCATCGCTGTGTTCCTTTGCTATATTGATGCCACCTGCTATGTTGCGCTATTTTTTCCGTATTAGATCCGATTGCTCTCTTTTCCGGACAGGAGAGTGGCCTTTTTCTGTCCTTTGCGATCATTCGGCCCTGTACGGTTGCCTGTGCTAAGCTCTGTGGATGGGTCTCAACGGCACTGTTTGCTTGCGAGGGTTTCAGAGCCTTGCTTTCTTCTCTTCCTGTATTGTGTTCCTACGCTGCTTCTTTGGTGCGTGCTCTCTATTTTTTCCTTGCTTAGTTTTTAGGTTTTTCCTACAGTAGCTCTCCAATTTGGCCAGTGGATTTGGTTCGAGATATGCGATCTGATCCTTGCTTGAAGATCTTGCAGGAGTATGGAAAAATTGTACAAGGTTGTGTCTTCCTTTCTTTCCTCTCCAACTATACAGCCACGGTCCAAATTTTGTTTTTTTGTTCTTTCTACTCCAAGTATATAGCCACGGTCCAAGTATATAGCTTCGAAGGCTTTTTCATCGGAATTAGAATTGGGATATGTTTGGTGGATTATAGCTCTTTTATTTTATTATTTTCCAATTTTAAGTGTTCTGATTTGGAAATGTTCCTTTTTAGCTGTTTAGAGTCAAACTGCACTTGGAGAGGGCATGTCTCATCGAAGCTGGAGCTCATTCTGGTCTGATCTGATCTGCTCCAGTTCGTTCTGGTATGTGCTCTTCTTCGCCTTTTTTTTGCATAATTTCATCCTCGCTTACTTTACTGAGCCGATAATAATGAAATAGTGAAAATGGTTAATGATGTTTGCACTACTGATCTTTACTAGGCTGTCAGATTTCTTGCTTTTCCTAGCTAGATTTTAGGTAATTTATTTTTCATTTTTTCTGTTTACAATCTGAATATTAAGGCAACTCTTTTGAAATCGAACCATACTTTTGGTATAATTCGTTGTTGACCTACAACACCACAAGGTTTGCCTTCTAAATTTTCATGATGCTCGCAACATTAAAAATTTTGCTTTATGTACTAATATTTTCATTTGCATTAAATTGTATTTTTTTTCTCTTGATGCAGGATGTAAGCAGCATCTTCGAATTTTTTAGCATAAAAAGTGTTTGAGCACAGTTTGTACAGGTTTAGGTTTGTGCTTTTCCAATTCCTCAAATTCTTCAACTATACTTTCAACACAGGTTTTCTTTCTATTTTTTACAGGTGATTCTCTCTTGGCCACCCTCCCGTTCATTCTGTTCTGCTATAGGTTTGTATACGTCTCTTTTGATTATTTGTCAGTACAGATTCATCTTGGTATATTCTGCCGGCTTTTGCTAGCAACAGTTGTGACTAAGGTATATTTCCAACATGCCTCCCAGGTAAGATCATAGGTTTGTGGCCCTTGAGTATGGATTTTTTTCTGCATGGGCTCTATTGGCAATATCAGTTTTTCTAAATGTCATTCAGTTTCGTTATTGATGATTTTTGGTCGTTTGAATTTACAGGACAGAGAAATAAGGTGTTTGAATGGACAATGGGTATGAATTGGGTTTACTACTGCCTGTTTGAAAGGTACAGAAAAAACCTCATCTCTGATGTTAAATTACATTGTTGCTCAATTCATATTTTTCTCTTGGTTATTTTTGTAGGTCATTTTAATTAGGTTAAGTGCAATATAAAAGCAGACAAGAAAAGTCCATAGAATGTTGTTGTTTAAGCTTTCAAGCGTATTTGCAAAAAAAAAAAAAAAATTGTACCCTTTCTATCGTTTGCATGCATATTTTTTAATCTTATTTGAAAAGATGGATCACCACCATTAGTTTCTGCGAATACATAGAGGGTATGTTTGGATGCAACGAAATAAGCCATGAATAGGAAATAAAAATAAGGAATTTAGGTTTGCGTGCTTATCCTTATTCCTTATTCTTATACCATGATTTTGTTAGTATAGGAATAATGGCCCAAATTCCTTATTCTTATACCGTTTGTTTTGCGCAAGAATAAGAATAAGCACGCAAACTGAAATTCCTTATTCTTATTCCCTATTCCCGGCCTATCCAAACACACCCAGAGTATATACGTAATGTAGCGTATGTGTTGGGTCATGAAAAGTTGGTGGTTTTTATTGAATGCTGATCTATTCTTACGAAAGGAAAGTAATTTATTTCAGCCAAATTGGAGGACAATATAGTCATTTAAAGTTAACTCTATTGTCTCTCCTCATCGCGTCAAATGGGGTAGACCAGGCTACCATACTTTTTGGCTGGCTGACCTAAACATCTATTGATATATGTTAATAAAAAAAAAAACTTAATGTCATTAGGGTCGTCGGTTGACATATAGTTCAATATCGATCAACTTGGTGTCTCCGTTGTTACAGCATAATTTGCTCCTGCTGATGACTTCCTATATTTTCCATGGAATAAAATATTAATCTCTTTGCATATGAAGCTTGCAGGTGGCATTGAGGATATAGGCTTATTATCACAGCCTGATTGAACCTATAATTATCTTCAAGATACATCAGCCACTGCTTCAGGACAATCTCTGCTTTGGTTGATTCCTCTTAGTGTTCCCAGTGCTAAAGGTCGAATGATGTTCTATATCACCCAGATATATAGACTGCATTTAAATGTCATGCATTGCTGCCTGTCAGTTTTCCGTTTGTTTAGAAAATATAGCATTGTATGTTGGTTAAACTATTGTACTTCTCGAAGTTTATCACCAATCATTGCTTCCTTCAATTAGAGATCCCAATATGATAATTCACTGCGTTATGGTACAAAAATAGCATTTTTAATATGCAGTGCCCCAAATTGTGATGACAACACCAACAATCCTAAAAATTATTAGCACGCAACTGTTCTAAGTACTATTATTCTCATCAAAGCCACTTTTTCATATGCAGCAAGGAATTTCCTATACAGCCAGCAACTTCTCAAATAGCTGGGCACTACCGAGAAAAGACTCTTTAAGGATATCACACCATCAGAGGACAAAAAGGTTTAATTTACTAATATATAATAGTATTCTTAAATTACCAATCAGTGCAGGATCTCATATTTGCAAAAATTTGTACTAAGGATAATATATGCTCAGCTCTGCTGCTGTTGATCTTGATCCTATTCCACAAGGCTTGCCACTCCTTACATACTAAAAAAGGGAGAAAATCGCAGCTGCCTTGCACATCGAAGATGACAGCAGCAGCCTTAACAGTCCTACTAGGTCTGTGTAGGCCAAAAGACCTCCATTTCATAGTTTTTTTCCCCTTCCTCATCTAATATAATGCATATCCGTTTGGCTCATCTGTTGCATGACAAGTGACAACACATATATTTTTCTCTTTTGTTCTTCACAACACTTTTTGGCTCCTCTATTTTATCATGGATAATTGAATGATCTGCACAAACTGTAGCAAAAATTTAGTGCTCAGTATCTCATTATCGACATCAGATTATAGAAAAATAAAAAAGGCAATAACACTTCTATATAAAATCTATATAGAACTATCTACAAATATATACATAGAAGTACATATTACCTGCTTATTTCATAATTCATATACATAGATATACTAAACATCATAACCTTATGATCGATGTTTTCAGTGATATTGCTTGAGGCCTTTGCCAGCTGCACCAATAGCACGCATTTTGCCGCATTTACCAGGTTTTTCTTTCCTTTGCCAGCTGCTGTTTTCTAATTGCTAGATTTGTCTTATGTTTATTCAGTGAACCAAGTATTGTGTGATATTTTCTATTAATGAAATGTTTTTTTCCTTTTGAACTTAGCTCTGTTGCTTAAAAAGTTTCTCTCATCTCACCATGAAAGCATGCTGCAGGCCTGGTCATTGTGCTGGTACAATTCCGTGTTCTTTTTTTGTTCTTCCTCTCGCTTTTTCAGTTGCTAATCCTTTGAATTTCTTTTTTCTCTATAGAGCTATTCAGCTTATGGACTTTTTTTGGGGCAAAAGTTACATTGCAGGTCAAAACTATAAAATAGATAGAGAGAGATTATTACAATTTGCAGAAATAGCCTTCTCTCCGAATGCATCTCAAGTTTTGTCTTTTATTCTATAATAATCAGTCAATTTATGTAATTTTTTATAATCTGCAGTAGTGGCAAAGGATGTTCAAAGTAGATTACGGCCATTAGAAGACGAGGAAATTTAGGAGCGACCCAAGGACATGAGATAATGACGAAGCACTTCATTGGAGAAGAAAATTGATCTGTGGAGCATTCAATGTGGTCTGAGTAAAAATGGAGAATGACGAAGCCAACTTTGGTCCAGCTTTTATCGCGCGGAGCGCGATGCAATAGCTAGTTACATCTAAAGTGGCCATTTCAACGCTGGTTTGCAGCGCTTTACTTTTAATTGCTTTTTTGTTTCCAGTCCCCTTTTTTAAATGACAGAAAATAAAAACTTCATTTTTATTGCAACTATTGTTTATCTCACTAAAATGTGCAAGTTTTTTATTTTTATCCATCAACATATCGCACAGATTTACAGTGGTAGCAATGCAGAGGTCTATCAGCGTCACAACGCATCTATGCTTAGACTTTAATTAGAACAAACCCATAAATGAGCTTGCGACACACCAACAATCCTGAATACACACATTAGAATGCTTTAACCTACTCGCGGATTGTCGGATTATGGAACCAAAAAAAGAAAAACAATATCACTTGGTCAACAAAATAATAAATATCAATGAGAACCAACTCTTAGTATTGTGGTAAAGAGCAATACACTTGCAATGAAGATCGCATGTTGAAAACTCATTGGGAATCTTTGTGACATTTATTTTCGAAATAAGTTGAAGAATAGAGAACTTGACTCCTTTATTATCTTCAAAATAATAATAATAATAATAATTCATGACTGTCAGTAGGTTATTTCTTAGATTATTTTCTCTCTGGCTCGTTCATTTGTAATTATTCATCATGTCGTCCGTAAGTGTTGATGACCTTTTATCAGGTGAAATTTAAAATTAAATTTAAGTAACATAGAACTGGCATATTTAAAAAAATAATAATAATGGCTAGTGCATTCGCTGATGGATAGAAAAGAAAAGAGCTGAAATTTCCGACAGTTAAAATAATTCATTACGATAATTAATGAGAGATTTTTAGAAAAATGTCAATGCACACTGTCTAGAAACTAGAGTTCTTCCAAATTACAAATGCTTTCAAAATCGCATCGTACTTATTGTTAAGTTCCAGTGACTGTGAGTACTCGACATGATTTGGACAAAATTAGAGTTGTTTTGCTATTTGAATTTACAGATTCTGTAGTTAAATATTAAACCGTTCTTTTGGATACAAATAAAATAAGAGGAGGGTTCCAATGCCAACATTTTGGTTGCCCCCAAATGCCAACATTTCACTATTTGGTTACTTTTTTAAAATTTAAAATAGAAACGTCAAATCCAAACCGGTCATCTTATTTAGTTCAATGACCGATGCATTTTGATATAAGTTTTGTAAATTTTAGAGTTTATTTGCTACTCTATCAAGAGGTAGAAAAATAAACGAACCTTATTAATTGTGATAGATTCATTCTAATACGTCCATGTTTTAGCCTTTGATGGAGTATCAAATAAACTCTAAAATTTACAAAACTTACATCAAAATGCATCGGTCATTGAACTAAATAAGATGACCGGTTTGGATTTGACGTTTCTATTTTAAATTTAAAAAAAGTAACCAAATAGTGAAATGTTGGCATTTGGGGGCAACCAAAATGTTGGCATTGGAACCTTCTCATAAAATAAATATAAAATAGGGCAGAAAATTGCAGAGTCCAAACTGTTTGTGCATGAACATATCATGTGGGGTAGGGGGCTTGAGATCTACAAGAGATCCTTGACAATAAAAAGTCAGAAAAGCAAAGAACCAATCATTAGTTGTTAGGTAAATATATCTAACCTAACCGTATCGTAAAAAAAAGGGCCTACTTTATTATATCTTTAACCTTTTAATGCAATATTTATATCCATCTTATTCATCGAATGATTTTTTTTTTATCTCGAGGATTATTTTTTGTAAAGTTGATCAATATTTTTGAATTTGTGAAAAAAAAATTTATGTTTACATTTTCTTTATGCCCATCAAGAGATTTAACATAGTTCATTAATGCCGACAATTTCTATGCATTCATTATTTATGCTCTTACAATCTTAGAAATCAGTAAAAGTTGTACAACAAACCAAATACTACAATAAGATAAGGAAATCAAATATATATATATATATTTTTGCCTTTGTTACTTGAATTTTACACATTCATTGTTATTTTGAAACTATACTTTGTTATTTTGGTTACGTCCTCCTAATGACCGAATTAAATTCAAAATTCAACATGACATCCACACATATTGGATCTGGTGTACGTGTTGACTTGATATAGAATATGTCGGTGGTTATTGAGGCAAAACTTTTCTCGTCTGGCGGTGCTTACTGAAGCCACACTTTCCCATGTCAGCTTTAAATTGCAACCACAACCACGTTCATGGTTCATCAGAAAACTATATACAAGCCTACAACGAACATAGAATAAGTAAAGATTGTTGGAGATCTGATGCCGTTTAACACAATTCTTGAGTTCTGACGAGCTATATCTAATCCAATCATAAGTGAAGGATCCAAACCTGAAATGAGCCACTCAGACTTTCTAAAGCATAATCAACCACTACTGGCTGGGACCTTTTAAAATGTTTACTTTCACAAGGTTTCATCTGTGAAATTTTTTACAGGGCTCCCATTTGATACATTTACTATCATCAGGAATAACCACAAAAATAACAAATTCAAGAGATCATCAACAGCACCGCAATACTAGAAAGAACAGACTATATACCCGAATAAGTAAGCTCTGAAGGTTTTATCTTGATAAATTAGTAAAATAAATGGAACAATAACATTAGGTGAGTAAGATGCGCTAATTCAAGTTCATATTTTGCTCCGAAGCTTACACATGATAGAAAATTTTCTCTCATCGCAACATTATCTCTAAGACAACAATTACATAGTTTTATTTGATCATCTAACAAACCCTTCGGCCTCTGGGTTGAGCACTTTAACACGCCTTGCTGACTGGATGAAGCTCATAATAACCTGCATCTCGTCCAATTGCTATATTTGTGCATTTAAATAAACAGTATTAGCATTACTAATAATAAAAAAGGCTTTACACTGCAACTGGACCTTAAAAACATTGAATTACCATTGATAGGAAATGGTGACGTACACCATGCAGCAGCTGCTCCTTGGTAAGATTTGTATCCAAGTCAACCTATGAAAACAGCATTATATTTTCTAAAGAATAAAATTTGTTCAATATGAACTAGATAAATGTAACTTAATAACAAATACATCTTGACGAGTAAACAATTTCATTACCAAGTTAAAGTGCTTCCAATATCTCCATAAGGCAGTAGTCCCGAGTTTAGACAGATCTAACCTCTGCAAGTTAACAACTTACTTATTGTCTACAGGCACATTTAATTCTATTATTGCCAAATAACTGGAAGCCAATGTTAAAGTGAATATAACTAATCATTATACAATAAGCTCACAGTTTGCGGCTTCAGACTATGTGAGTGTGGATCCTTTTGCCGGCTTCGCTTAGCAGGTCGGGTGTGCCGAACCCTAGGCTTAGTTGATTTCTGGTAATCTAAGCTAGCTGTAAAATTAAATAGACAATCACATACAAGTACATAATAATGAAAATATTTTTCATGGCCACCCGTTCAGTTCTTATAACTGCCCTAGTAAGTCACCCCATATGAAGCTGGACACCTACCCTTCCAAAATTCAGTATCTTCCACATACATTGTGAAATCAAAGTTTAAAAAAATATTAATCAGAAGAGACTTGAACAAAATATTTACCATCTACTTAAAAGTGTTTAGTCAAACTCATCTATATATATAATTTATGCACAAACAAACATCATTTCAACTAACAACATTACCAACAACTTTACGAAAACTTACTAGAGCAGACCTAAAACTCCATGGCTATAAAATAAATGATTCCCATTAAAAAACAAATTTTGTAATAGTCAAGACATACTGTAATCCATGTCTTTGTCGCCCCTGTCAGAGCTGCTACAAAATGAGTTGTCACAATCACCATCGTCTTCCTTACCAGTCGGTGGCTCTAAAACACTCAACGCATTCCTCTGTAACTTTACTTCCTCTCCATTTTTCAGAACCTACAACCAGTTAATCAAAAGAAATTTAGGACTTGAAATAACATTTCAGGATTTTGGAGCAGGTGAGGACAAATTAGACCTGATAATTAAATTTTCCTTTTTACATTTTAAATTCTAGAGTTCCCATACAAGGGAGAAAATATGGAGCAACCAAGCTAAGCTAAAAAAATAACTATCTTTCAGAACTATACAACAAAACCAAGTTTAACCATGAAAGAGATAATCAGAAAGAAGAAAATTTTAATTAGCATGAATGACCAAACAATACTATCAATATGACCATATAATACCTATGGACAATAACAATGGTAACAGCTTAACAATATGAGAAGAGCGAACTCTTATTTCCACGATTTACACACAAAAATTCTGTCAAGCATCCACATAAAACATCAAAGATACCCCTGCATTAAGGATATATACGTTCAACCACCTTGTTCCCCTATGTCAGCAGAAATAAGGATGAGAAAGGAGAGGCACTCCAGGCATCTTTCAAACAAGTTGGAAAAAGAAAAAGATATTGGATTGTTTAAAAATGATGTTGAAGGGTTAAAAATGATTTCATAATGTTTTCAGGGGTAATCTCATATATTGAAGGGTCAAAAATGATATTTAAACTTTCCCCATGCTTTTGGGTGTACATAAAATTTCTCGATTGGCCAAACTAACAACAACCAAAGCAAGTAATGAAAAAAACTGTACACTTGACAACCCCCAAGGACTGCAAGGAAGATTTCAATTTTACCTGTGCTGCCCAGATATGCCTGACTGAACATTTATCTAATACTTATGTGATATGGATATGCTCCAATAAATACCAGACACAACAATTAACATATCAGAAGATTATAATACAAAATTTTTAACTGATAATGGCCAGGTACATGCCAAGAACATACATGTATCAGCCACAGAATTACATGATCATCTTTTTACCTAGAATGACAAGGGAAGATTTTATATTTACTTGTACTTCCCAAAAATGCTGGACTCCATCTGCATGTGATACTCATTTTAAGCTATACAAATCAGATACACCTGACAGCATATAATATAATACAAATTGAACTGATAAGGCCAGGTAAATGCCAATATACATGTATCAGCCGCAAAGAATAACACGCGTCTGACTATCTATTCCTGCTTTTTTCTGAGATTCGACTCCAGACACCTTTCTCTAGAGCTACAGACCAAACTTCTCCACTGATGTGGGACTAAAGAAACACAAGAAACAGCTCCAGACTTCCCAATTATTTGACTTTTCTTATCCTGAAAGTTCATTTTTGTTTCTTCAAACAACGACAACAACAACAACTAAGCCTTTTGTCCCAAACAAGTTGGGGTAGGCTAGAAAAGAAACCCAACAAGAAAAAGGATCCACGAAAAAAGTCAGAGCCCTTCGTCCCAAACAAGTTGGGTAGGCTAGAAATGACACCCTGACCCTGGTCATTTCTTGTATACATGGCTGAGTTTTTACACTGGCTCGCCAAGCCTATCGCAAGCATGCAGGCTTGAACCCTGGACCTCCTAGAAGAGAGTCCAGTGCTCTTACCACCTGAGATTTTTGTTTCTTCAAGGAAAAAATAAAAGCAAAAAGGCATGAACTTCTTATTCAAATTCATGAATTTTAGCAGTTGCATTTTGTTAATTTCTCATTCTTACTCTTTCTGTCATAAAAATGCACATGATGGTTTGTGAGTAATATGTTGTTATAATATTAACATCTCTAATTACAAACAACTATTTTACTATGATGAAATATAATAATAACATGTGTATGTTGAACAAATTGCATGCTGGGATTTTGAAAATACCAACATCATCATATCTATAATGAAAAAGATGCAATATACATCCCTCATCCTTATGAACCAAAATGAGGTGCACTTCTACATGTGTAATGCTAGAGTTTATGCAAGTTCTTCAATAATGCATGAACAGCAACAGGTAAAGAAACGTAGTAATAAATAATGAAAAAAAGGCATACATACAGCTATCATAATCGCACAGATTATCTCGTATAACAGCACGGAACTTCCTACCACAAAAAGAAAGTCACAACAAAGGTAACTGGGAAAGACCAGCTAGGTAATTCACCTAAATTGAGATGCATGAAACTCCTACATCGAAAATCACATAATATAAGGAAATTAGAGAAGTAAAAGAATAACTAACCAGAAAATGCCAGCCACCTAGGCCGACAGATTTGACAATGCCTTGAAGGCCAACAAGGACAGATTTGGTCCTGTTATTTCCAGTCACAATGACTTTGGTGTGCCTTGGCAACACGGCAAGCTCCTCATCCCCACTCTCCTCTCTGAAGGAATGATGCGCTACTGCTCGGTGATGGGGATGATGGTGGTTGTGACTGGTCGGTGTCTGCACTTGACTTGCACGCAACTCTGTTTCCATCACTCTGCTTCCTCCAGGCTCCATCACAGAACCAAACAATAATGCATGTGTCCCCTGAAAGTATGAATATTTGTTATTTGTTTGTGCATTTTATTTCTGATGCATGAAAAAATTATAAGATATCTTATTTCTTATGACCTCTACAACGTACATTCAGTAAAATCAACCATATATAAAACAAATTATCACATGCAAGCAAGGACTTGAACATTTAAACAATATATATCCTTATCAATCGAAAAAAAAAGATATATTATATTTTTTTTTCTCTCTTTAGGTACTTCGAATGAAATTTGCAACAAAGTACTCAAGACGAAGCTAGGCTAGACATATTTTGTAAGTGTGGTTGTGATTTGCCAATTGGTTTGATCTGCAGTTAACTCTGGCAAGAACTTGTAAAAAGTATCAAAACCACCATCTGGATAAGAAAAAGCGATCAGTGAAACTAACAAAAGAATTTTCTTTAATGCCATACTCTGATAACATGTAGTAAAAGCAGCATATGGGAAAATAACATACATTAAAAAAGTCCCAAATTTGTAAAACACACACAAACATGTCGTTAGACTGTTCGCCATGATATCTCAAGCTTTCATTTTCACCCAAAAACCCCCCTGAGAACTTATTATTTAAATAATTGAAATCACAGAAATCCCTGAGAAAATTGAGCAAAACTAATTTGGGTAAAAGATGTAACTTTTTCTGGAGGGTTATTAATTTCAATTGATACATAGTGAAATTTGGTCAAATTTAGCAAAATTAGCTTATTTTAAAAGAAAAACAAAATATAAAATGTAACCTACTTATAGACAAATGAGACCATACACCCCCCCCCCTTCCTTCAAATTCATCATTCACATGAAACATGAGTAAAATTAATCATACAAGAAGTTAAACTACAAGGATTTCCAAAACTGAAGCTAATACAAATTAAGTACATATGAGTAAGGCCAGAACTATTTGGTCACTATACCTATTTTGTTAGTCCTTCAAATATCATGAGCTAAAATAAGACATACTTTTGGGCAAATTAATGTGATTTTGCAATGACCAGAAAATAAACACTGGAAAACCGCATCTGAATTTAATCAGACAAGTTCAACAATTAGTCAATTACAACCAAGAGTAATTCAATTTAGCCAATTAAACCATTTCATTTGAATGATCCAAATTAATAGGTAAAACTCACAATTATAATTTTAAGGAAAAATTTTGGGTTTTTCATATTGAAAACGCACTTCCATTACAATGCTAGTGGAGAATACATATTATTGTGCGGTCTTAATATGAGCATCTTAGATTGTTCTAACAAATTCAGAGCTTCAATCAAACCAAAGTATGATTGCATGCAGATTTTTGAACTGTTGTGGGCTATTGACCCAAAATTTTCAGATGCCTAATCCTACTTTGACTGAATAAAGATCAAGCATTGCAATTTTGACAATCGAAACAGCCATTTGAGATAAGTATGCATGTAAAGTGGATTCTTAAATTACCCAAATTCATAAGAATTACAATCAAGGAAATTTCAAACAATTTGATCTTTCCAAAAATAGCCACCTAACCATATTACTCTCTAATTTAGGGTAACAAGAGCAGTGGAAACTGAAAAAAATCACACAGTACAAAAGCTTGATAATGCCTTAGTGAAAAACTCAGTATGATTTAGAACATGCAAGCAAAAACATCATATTTATTTTTGAAATTCACTTAGAAATTAAATTCAGGAAACGGGGTAAAAAATCTAGCCAATGCGGAAATCCAAAATCAATCAATTTTGGGGGAAATATTTATAATATCCAATTGTATCGACTGAACAATTGTGATATCTCCACAGATTTAGTACATGCAAGTACAAACAAAACATAATCTTAGAACTCAAAAATCATGGTACAAAACATAAAACATAGCATGGAAATTCAAAACTGATCTTTATTTAAGCTTGGGCAAGAAGCACGCAAATACAAAGCTAAATCTTTCACATTTCTTTCTTTCAGAATGGGAAAACAGTGTTTATTTGCTTCAAATTAAAGAAAAACATCAAATCAACGACGCCAAGGATCATAATATTGCATGCACGGATCTTCGAAAAATTAGAACACAATTCAAAACATTTTCATGAAATAGTGAAAACCCACTGCATTGTACTATACTACAAACATCAAAATATACATAAAAAAACACCGAAATAAGCACCTATATGTAATCTACGTACCTAATAGGTAGATATCAGGCACCAACTGGCCAACAAATACCCGGATCTGGTAAAATGTGCTCGAATAAACGAATTTACAAGGTCCTTTTTGGGAAATTTTACGAAGAAATAGAGAGAGAGAGGAAGAGGTAAGTTGGGTCTTATGGAGAGAGAGAGGGAGAGAGCAGATAATGACAGAGAGCATAAAAGTAAGAAAGGAAAGAAGTAGTGAGATGGAGAGCGAATAGACATACCTTATCAGTTAAACTATCCTGTTTCAGTTTTTCGGACCCCACATGTCAGTTTATTGTCGCACGATTGGGGGTGTGAGCCGGGTCTAGGGTGTGTATGGTTATTTATCGGGGTTCACGAGGGCAGCGACCCATATTACCTCCGCTCTTTTGACGAGAAAATTTGACTACACCCGGCTCATCAATTTGAAATTCCGACAATTCTTACGTATGCCCAACAATTATTAAATATTTGGTTGCGGGTACCCGATTGTATGCAATATTGGAAGCATTCTAAAACATGAATGGGAAATTGGAATTGGCAATGCATTTGGTCGATTGTTGTAACAGAATTTTAAAAATTTATAAAATAGAATGAATAATAGTTTGTACTTTCTTTCATTTTGAATGAATGAATGAAAATGGTAGTCCTGAAATACCTATTTCCTAAATAAATAAATAATATATTTTTGTAAATAAATTGGGGGGGTCAAGCCTCCCAACTTAAATAAATAATATTATGTTTTAATTATATATTATGTATCATTTTTGGCATAATATGGAAAATATAATTATCCATCCACAAGAGAAAAGTTCGGAAAAAAACATATAATTTCATCATATTTAATCAGTGAGGAAGAATGATGCATAATCAATTCATTATATAAATAATATATCTACATTTTAATTATCGTTAATACATTTGAAAATACTATAATTGGACATAAAAAATATAATTCATGAAAATCATCGTCCACAATAAAATTATTAGTTAAGACTAAAATATGAAAGACAACCACAACTATTATGACGAATCTTCTTCATTACAACATTACGACGGCGCTTAAAAAAAATGACATTTTCGTTCACGACAAAAATCTTATCAACCCTTGTACTAAAATTCTAATTGTATTCATAAAAATTAAAAAAAAATTTAAAATACACTAGAAGTCTAGGATATAAACAATATATGAATATAATGGTTCAAGAAAGACATGGTATACACAGGCCACGCTAAAATCAATAACTAAGACTATAAAGTGAAATTCACCCACTATCGTTAATGAATGTAAAATAAATATGTAAAAATCAGTATATATCTTCTTCATTATAGCAGCACTAAAAAAATAAATAAAAGCAACATTTATGTTTGTTGAAAAATCTTATCAGTTATTTATGAAAAATCCTAATTTTGTTAATAATAAAAATTATTAGCCTTAAATTCTAATTTAATGAGCAAAATTAAAGTAATGAAAATAAAAAATTGATAAACTATGCAAGCTTGTGGATTATTTTTTCAATATTTTTTTTCATTTATAACTGTATTACAAGAAAACTTAGATTAATGTAATTATTATTTCTACTACCACGCCTTATTTATATCGTAGTTTGCATGTTACATCTTATATGTTAAGTCTTCTCGTTTCTTTTTATAGAACAATAAAATATAATATATAATATGGTAATATACTATTTATAGAGTATTAAAAACAAAAGTGACGTTGTAAAATTATTTGCTTTAAAATGACTTTATGTGAATTATTAAAGAAACAATGACATAATTCCTCGAAAAAGGGTTAGCATAAAAGATTGCGCAGCAACATTATTTAAAAATTCAAAATTCAAATAATAAACAAATTCAGGGTACCTTTATAACTTTAGTCCGACCACTCCTTTGGTCTTAAGCGGACGTGTTTAGGCCAAGTACAACAGATTACTTACTCCTACTGACACGCGGAGAAAACGTGAGAGAGATAGATGGAGAGTGTACGTTGCGGCTGTCAATTTGAGGCAAAACTTTTACGAAGACTCGGTCTAATCATTTGACTTCCAAAACTGAATAAATTATAGAAACAGAGGGGTCAATGCCCCAAGAGACGGTTTGTGAACCATGTCTAGATGAAACATTCACTTGAGGGGTGGTATCTAGCGTTTCTTTTCATGGAGTTTTGTTATACTTTGAATTTGGCCTTTTTAAATATCTCCAATATCACAGAATTAAAATCGAATTGATGAGCTACTCGGTTGTGAAGGAAATGCTTCCTACACCTCGTTTATATAAGATCTTGTGAACCGAACTTCTTTGAAGCATTCTTTGTTGACCAGGTGAAGAGTAATGCTAGAATCAAACATATAGGACGTCAAACACGATACAAATGTCGCACATTAAAATTTCAAACGGTTGATCCAAACCGCTCAATACGATCTCTATATTAAAATATCCTTGATAATCAAATTTTATATTTTTTCATATTTTCTAACTATTTTTTTCGAATTTTCAAAATTGAAGGGTTCAGAACTTTTTAGATTGAGCATATTGAAAAATTCCAAAAAAATAGTAAAAAAATTTGAAAAATATAAAATTTCGTCTTCATAAAGATTTTATAACATAGAACAATTTGAACGGTTTGGATCGGCCATTCCAATTTTAAAAATTAAAATTTTATCGCGTTGGACAAGTGTACGTGTCCTATATGTTTGACACTAGCCACTCCCCCAGGTGAATTGCTAATTTCCTATCATACATCTTTCAAAAATTTATTGATTGATTGCATGCATGTCTCTAACTGAAACTAGTGCGATTGATTATTTTAAATTAGCAATATGCTGTTGGTAGAATCAACAAAACACATGTACAATATCTTAATCAATAAATAATTTCTTATTTTAAATTATGAGCTAATTATTATGAAAAACGCATGCCACGATCAATCTTTTTTAATAAAATTTGAGGATTACATTCCATAAAAAGGCGAAGAATTTAAAATTAAAGTTCAAAAAGTGCTTAACAACGTGAAGAAAAAGTTTCACAAATAAAAGCACACTTCATGAGCTACTCGCATATATTAGAACTTTTAGAAATAATAAAATTATAACCACAACATTATATTATATTCCAAAACAAATAATGTTGAAATAAAAGTGAAAAATCTTCTTGTGCCATACAATCAATTACAATGTGTAAATAAACCAATATAATACGTTTCCAATAACATAAATTTTAATCATCATTTTAATTAATGAATGAATTTGACAAAATCTATTCAATCTATAGATAATACGTCTATAATTTAATTTTCATTTATGTTGATAATATTTTTTATGGCCCTTTACAACTAAGTATAGTTGTCACTTGTCAGTACATCTCTTCTTTGTACTAAAAGCAAAAATTCTTTTTGATGGAAATGAAAGCAAGTTTAACTCAAGTAAGACAAAGTACTCTTGGAACAATTTAATTTTGATCAGAAGAAATTGTGATATCTCGTTCAAAACTTCAAATTCCTAAGACCTTCTTCAACTAGCTGTGACAAACTTTTACTTAATTTATTGTTATTATTATTTTTTTATCCTCCCCAAGCAGGGGAAATTTATTATTATTATTTGGCGCAACCACTTTATAATGTAGCTCTATTTAGTGCCCTGTACTGTTTTAAGGGGAAAAAGAGAAAAATAAGAATCCTGGCGAATATATTTTTTTTTTTTCTTGCTCCATCAGACGAAAGGCGATGGATTCTGAGGGCTGGCAGACGGTACAGTACCGCCGCAGGAAAGCACCACAACGCCCCTCTCTCCCCCCTCCTCCACAGCTGACTAAGGTTTATCAGCCCTATCCATCTCGTCCCACTTATGCGCAAGTCACTGCTTCTCCTCCCTCTCCTGTCACGGTTTCCCCTTCTCCTCCCCTTCCAGTCACGGCTCCTTCTGTCCCTCCTCCTCCCATCTCCTCTGCCGCAACCGTCCATGGTCCTGTCCGTTTCTCTGCCCCTTCTGCCGTCAACGCAAATACCAGTACCAATCGCCATAACCACCCACTGCTGCCTCTACCAGACCCAGCAACCATGCTTCCTGTCTCTGCCAGATTGGGACTTGAACCTTCAAATGCTGCCAGGAACCCTCAACCCTCGGCTCCTAACACGTCAACAACACATTTCACCTTTGTCTCCCCCCACAGTCCGACCCCGCTACATTTCCCAGCTTCTCCAAGCTTCCCAGAATGGAACGGCCGTTGCTTTCGCTGTTTCAAAACAGGTCATGTCAAAAAGCAATGTCCCAATCCCCCCCGCTGTGCCAAGTGTGGAGAGAATGGACATACCTTTTACAAGTGCTTAAATCAGAATGCATCCAACAAACACAAAGCACCGCAACAACCGGCACCGGCTTTCCGTGTCCGTCAGCAAAAGCAACCACTTTTCAACCACTTCTCTCCTGCTCTCAACCTCAGTAAGCCCAAACGAAGTGAGCCTGATTTTCAGTACTTGCTAGAAGGGCCTTACCCACACTCCGAACCTGTTATGCCACCAGATGAGGACAGACCTGATGTAGTTTCTTGCTTTTTGCCAAGAGACGATGCTTACTTTGCCGAGTTAGACAGACTGACGAAGGCAATCATCTTCAGCCTTCCGTCAGATTTCGAGACTACCTTTTCTTTGGATAAAGTTGCTGAGAGAGTCGCTGCAACCGGACTTGTAGCTGCCGATGATATTTCTGTTGCTGAGTTGCCGGGGGGTAAATACTTAGTGATGCCTCCTCCGACTGTAAGCAACATCAACATCTGCATGGCTTTCAGTGATAATTTTTGGGAGTTAGGATTTGATGTTCAGCTTTGGTCCCCCCTCCTTGACAAACAAGTCGTCATTCCATCCTTTACCGTCTGGCTAGACCTAATAGGCGTCCCGCCTGAGCTTTGGCATGAGTCTAACATTATTAGAGCCGTTAGCTCTTTTGGTCTTTACCTCGGCACTGTTCAATCAGATAGTTTTCAGAACCTCGATGTCTGGGGGGTAGCTGTTGCAACCACTGATCTTAGAAAGGTGCCTCACAGAATTAAGTTGTTTGCTGGTGGTTTGGAGGCAATGGTAAGGGTTATACCAAGAAAATGGGTACATCGCCCCATCTACACAACTGCGGACCTCCCCGCTGCTCCCAATTCGGTGATCAGGCCATCGGAACGCCGGCGCGTCCCTCCAACGCCGTCCCCTTCCTCCACTGCCTCCTTAAACTCAGAGACAAAGTGGCTTATTGATGGAGAGAACCTGACTATCAGGTTGCCTGCTTTGAAAGAGATACTTCGCGGAGTCGATCCTTCTCTTTTACCACCTGACATGGCGGCAGCAATGGCAGGAGACATGGGAGCAGTTCGCCGGAACAATGACCAACAGAGGGCGGGTCAAGGGGAGTACGACCACCATCACAGTGATAACGTCCGTTACCGTCATTGTGAGAAACGCCCACGTGACTCAGTCCAGGTAACAGTTTTCTCTCCTTTACGATCAAGTTTGTCTAGTTCTGAAAAAGACCTTGCCCCAGAGTTGCTTTTCCCTGAAATTTTACCAGACTTACTAGCTTGCACCAATTTAGAAAGAGGGTCCATAACTGCACTTTTGGAACATGGCCCTTTACCTAGTACTGGTTTGGAAATTGAGGTTATTGAGGAGCAAAATATATCTGCCCCTTTACCTATCCAAACAACGGTCCCTACATGCAACTTGAACGCTTTTGACCAAGACACTCAAGATGAGACAAATGTTTTCCTTTTTAACTCAAACCCACCTTCACATGCTGTCTCTCTCTCTACTGACCTTCCCTCCTCAAGTAATAACTTGCAAATTGTGCCTTTGACCTCTGCTTCACCTCAATTCTCGCACAAAGAAAAAAACAAGCAAAAGATTACTGTCTCCTTGAAAAACTCTAACTGTGCAGCGATTGCTTCAGCAGACCCCTCTGACTTTTATGATGTCCCACTAGTTTATGCAGAAAGTCTGGATTTAGCTAAATTAGTGGGTATCCCTGCTTTTAACATTCCTCAAAATATCTTGCATTCTGTCTTGGGCCAGGAAAATGTGTACAACAAAAAATCAAGAATTGTGACTCAAGATTCGGATGATTCTCTTCGCATCCAAAGGCCCAAAAGAGCTGCTAAGACCTCTTCCAAGGCCTTTTGTGGAACAAATGGTTCAGCCCAGAAATTTCACGGTTCAACCAGCTCATCCATGAACCGTCTCGTCCCGACCCAGGCAGACCCCTATGCAGGAAGAGTCGGTGACTATGGCCTCATCTTTGATCCAGCCACCTCAGACGAGTTGGCCTCTGCCTCAAACTGAGTTGTTCACTGCCTACTTTTTCTCTCTTCTTGTTAGAGGTTTAACTTAGTTTTTATGGATTTGCACGGTTTTAAAAAATTAAAAATCCTTAGTTGGAACGTGAGAGGATTAGGTGACCCTGCTAAATGTTTAGTTGTTAGAGAAACTATTCGATCCTCGCGTTGTGATATTTTTTGTCTCCAAGAAACTAAGCTTGGTTGTATTAATTTGTCTAATGCTGTACTGTTTTCGCCTTCTTATTTTGCTTTTCCGATGGTTACACTGGATGCTGTAGGTTCCAGGGGAGGATGTTGTATTGTTTGGAAAAGATATTTCAATTTGATATCATCTTGGGTTACCGTTAACTCTTGTTCGGCTCTCCTCCTTGATACAAGGACTGACACAACTTTTCTTGTTACCAATGTGTATGGTCCTCACCGAGACAATCTTCGAAGACTTTTCTTCCAGCAATTACGTTATAATGCCTCTCTTGTTGCGTGCCCCTCTGTGATTTTAGGTGACTTTAATGCGGTTCGTTGGATGAACGATAGATCTAACCTGGCCACTGATTTCTCGATCATGCAAATTTTCAATGATCTAGTTAATGATTTGCAATTGGTTGACGTACCCTTAAAAAATAAGCTTTTCACTTGGACAAGCAAACAGCCTTCTTCCACTCTCTCTAGATTAGATCGTGTTTTCTTAACGACTCACTGGATTCAACATTTCCCTCTCATAACTCTCGAACCTCTAACTATGGTCGTCTCTGATCATTGCCCTATCCTGCTACATTGTCGTCAATCTCAAACCCAGCCGTCAGCCCCAAGATTAGAGAAGTTTTGGTTTCATTATGAGTTTTTCAATAACTTAGCTGACCACATTTGGGCTCAACCCTTGTCTTCGTCAACACCCATAAATAAGTTCTTCTCTAATCTTCATGAACTGCACAAACATTCTAGAACTTGGCATCAAAAGTCTTTTTTCGGTTTAAATTCTCACTTGATCAACTCTAAGTTCTTCATTTCTCTCTTTGACAAAATTGAAGAAACACGACCTCTCTCGCCTTTTGAGTTCTGTATAAGAGTTCAATTACGTGAGCATGCTTATGAATTGTCGCGAATCGCTGAAATCAAATGGCAACAACGCTCGAGTAATAATTGGGTTAAACTTGGGGATCGCAACACAACTTTTTTTCATGCGTCAGCTTCAGCTCGTGCAGCAAAGAAAAAGATTACGCAAATTCAAGTAGAAGGTGGCGTTGCTCGCGATCCTAAGGCTATTCTCTCCTCTTTTACTGATTTCTACAAATCTCTTTTGGGCACCTCCACCCCCACTTTGTCCTTTCGGCCAAGCTCCCTTTATTCTTTAAATACTGACTTGTTTTTCTTACAACAACCTTTTTCATTCCTTGAGATTAAAAAAGCTGTGATGTCTCTCTCAAATGGTAAGGCCAGTGGGCCCGATGGTTTACCAAATGAGTTTGCCAAGCTCAAATGGAATTCCATCTCAAGTAACTTGATGCAGATTTTTTCGGATTTGTATGATGGCACTTTAGATCTTTCTGATTTCAATAAAGCAAACATTATCCTTCTTCCAAAAAAAGAAGTCTCCTTAAATGTCTCAGACTACCGTCCGATCAGCTTGATTTCTTATGTTCCTAAACTAATCTCTAAAACTCTCTCCTTACGCCTCCAGCAAGTCATTCACACTTTGATATCTATAAACCAAACCGGCTTCATCAGAAATAGATTCATTGCAGAAAATTTTATTTCGGCAAGAGAAATGCTCCATCATATCAGTTCCTCTGGAGAGCCAGCCATCATGTTGAAACTAGACTTTTCAAAAGCTTTCGACACGGTTAATTGGACCTTCCTTTTCTCCCTTCTCTCTGACAGAGGTTTTCCCTCCAATTTCATTACATGGATCGAATCTGTTGTCACCACTGCCTCCTCTGCTATTCTCATCGATGGAGTCCTTGGCACGGCTTTTAAGCACAAACGGGGATTGCGCCAAGGCGACCCTTTATCACCGTATTTGTTCATTTTGGTTGTGGATGTCCTAGCGAAAATGTTACAAGCTGCTGCCACTTCTTTCGACGTTTCCTTGTCATCGAAACTTTTGTTTCCCTTTCAAATTTTCCAATATGCGGACGATACTTTGATTTTTGCTTCTGTTAAGGGAGCTTCTTTACGCACGTTGGCTGTAGTGCTCAATCTGTTCTCCGCCGTTTCTGGCCTTACCATTAATCACGACAAAAGCGCCTTCATTCCCCTAAATCTACCACCCGACATTGTTAACCTGGTGCAAAGCACTCTTGGGTTCGCACCCACCTTTCTGCCCATTACTTACCTTGGAATGCCCCTCTCTGCACGCAGCCCTACGAAAACTTGTTTCATGCCTTTGCTCGACAAGATCAGAAAAAGATTAGATGGTTGGAAAGGAAGACTACTCTCACGAGCAGGACGCCTTCAGCTGTGTAAATCTGTGATCTCTGCTATTCCTATCTATTTCATGTCCTGCTTTAAACTTCCCGCTTGGCTCATCAAATCCATAGAAAAAATCATGCGGTCTTTTATTTGGTCTTCTGGAGATGACAACAAAAGAGGGGTTGCGCTCATAAGTTGGAGACTTCTGTGCTCTCCAAAAGATTATGGGGGTTGGGGCCTTCCTGATTTGAAATTAAAAAACTTAGCTATACTTTTGAGGTGGTGGTGGCGCCTCTATTCCGAGGAAGCGTCAATTTGGAAGTCAACTGCAACTTTACTTTTCTCTAGAAGAGATGTCTCAATACCACCGCTTAGATGGGTCATGCAAGGCTCTTTCTTTTGGCGTTTCATGCTCTCTGTAAGATACCTGTTTCAGATGTCTACAAACTGGCAAGTGGGCAATGCTACTCGCCCTCTTCTTTGGTTCGATAACTGGGGCATTGGGACGCTCTGCTCCTTGTTCAATCATGAAAAAGATAACCTTCCAGGGTTTTGCAATATGTCCCTAGTGCAAGCTTTTCAAAATTTGCCTTCACTGTTGCCTCAACCTCACACACTACTCCATTGTACCTTGCTTCTCTCACTCCAGAACCTCACTTTGTCATCTTCTCCTGATGTCTTGCGTTGGAGATGGGAACCATCAGGCATTTTTTCTACTAGTTCGGCTTACAACATGATGATAACAGCTGGTAGAGTCAAGAGTAATTTCCTCTCGGTTTGGAGCTTTAAGACCACTCCAACTATCCAACTGTTCACTTTTCTTTGGTTTCGAAATCGGTTGCTCACACAAGATCGCTTGCTCAGATGGAATTGTATTACTACTTTTGGCTGCTCGTTGTGCAATTCACAGGTTGTCGAAACACCAATGCATCTTTTCTTCACTTGCAGCTTTGCAAAGGACATTTGGCAACACCTGCACAGACTTAGGTCTCTACCGCTACCCCTTCTTCAAGACGATTGCTATGATACCTTTGTTCATACAATCAACGCTGCCAGCGGAGGACGTAATAGGGCCATTGTCTACGTTACTTCTGCCGCCTGGTGGCTCTGGAAAGAACGAAACGCAAGAACTTTCCGAGGCGAAAGACACTCCACAAAGACTATCCTTCATGAGATTTTGAGCTGTGTTAGAATTTGCTTTAGATCCTTTTAACTGTGTATTTGCTAGTTTTCTTTTGATTTAGTACCAACTAGGTAGCTGCTACCTAGTCTTCTAAAAAAAAAGAATCCTGGCGAATAAAAACTTAGCACCTGTACCCAATTTCACTTACGTGTCTCTCTTTCCTGTTATTCCTCTGTTTCATACCCGTCATTATTTTTTCCAACTTCCTCTCTCTTACTGTGCAATAGCGCATCCATTTCTCTCTATCAAAACTTTGCATTGTGAGTGGACAAACTCCGAACCAATCCGTATCCGAATCCATTTTTCGTTTAATATTCGAAGGATATCTATGTGCGAAATATATGAGTATCCGTATCCGATAAAAAAAATATAAATTTAAATATAATTTGACTAATATCCGATCTGTATCTATATTCATATTCGACAAAAAAAAATTATCTGATGCGTATATTTGGTCCTTTGGTTCGCCTTTAATTATATCAATGATACAAGACTATTAACCTAATTATTTCTCTAGCGCTATAGAAAAAAACTTTTGATTTAATATTCTGAAAGTGTATTAGATAAGTTGGATTATAAGTTACAATAACAATTTGATTAGACTAATAATATAATATGATGACAATATAGAAGTTAATTTTTTTTTCTTATTGTATCGGTTACATATATTCGGTGATACATGATTAATATAGAATTTACATGTATAATGTCAACGTTAATATTTTTATTATTTTTGTATTTCTATTTAGTTTGTTAATTGTGACTCTGTATTCGTATTCGCATTTCTAATTGTGACTCTCTCTCTCTCTCCCCCCGTTAAATATTACATATAACCCAATTTGACAATATTTGTCCAACCCATCGTCATTCTCTTTGCCGACCGAAAAAGAAGTGTATGTACTCGTGCATCGAAATTTGATTAGCTTCACCATTTGAATTTCCGATTCTACGTCGCAGTAATTTACGTTTGATTTTTCTAAACGGCTCGCCAAATAATCGGATTTCTCTATAATTTAACTTTCATATTGATTAATTTAAATATTATTATTAGATTTTTAGTGTATATTTCGCGGAATGGCTAGTATTTGACGTGATACTATTTTGGAAACAGAAATTGTGATATGGAAATTCTTTCATGAAAATCAAAAGCCTAATTGTGTTGATATTTCACCTAACTTTTCCTGTATATCTATATTGTACGAGAATGCGTGCATAAAAATGTGCTTAAAAATTCATTTAAAAAATTACTATGAATCATTGGCTTAACCATTTACTAAATTTGAATTGGAAATTGTCATGAAACTAATATAATTGACAAGTCCAGAACACGAATTTCCTAACAAAATTAGTGATGCAGAACAATATATACTAGCTGTACTTTCAGAGTTGTTTTTTTAAATCAGCGAAAATCCTTTTCAAGAAAAAGTCAATAGACTTAATTTCATGACCAATGACATTTTAATAACGGTGTATATAAATACATGGAAACCGTGTTAAAATATCAAATAGAATATCACTGGTATATGAAGTGATTTAGAAACACGAAAGATAATGAAAAATTATTTGGTACTATGGATGCACTCAGACAAAAGCATCACCTTTCAATGTTTGTTTGAATCTTTATTTCTTTAGCGTGACGCAGCTCCTCTCTCGCCTGATGCCATAAATCTAGACAAATTGATAAGAAGTTCTTAAACATTGTTTTGAGTACAAGATTCTTACAAGAACGAGTGACACTCCACTAGACTTATGATTAACAATAAAGCACTTAATAAAAAAATCTAGTGGTAACTCAACATTTTATCTGTTATCTCAATAATGTTTTTAATAGACATTCCCTCCGCAATACTAACTGAATGCCAATAAAAAAAAGATAAAAAGGTTCTGTAAGTTCTTTCTATGTTCTCATCAATTGACAAAAACTAGTAGCAACAAGAAGAAAGACTAAATAAAAAGAGCATGAGATGGAAAAAGTCAAAGACGACCTACGCACTAGCAACGAAATTCTTGGAAACTTTAATTAGATCCAGATCTGAAATACATACATATGAAATAAAGGGAAAACGAGTCAATAATGCTGTGCAATTAATGTTACGTAGTTACGTACTATGAAATGTTAGTAAAAAAAACACTTGAAGCACATGTGGTAAAAGTACTAAATAAAGTGAAAATATTATTTATAATAACACGTATTAGAACCAGGTGATTTTAAACTGAAGTTTTATAATGCGTTTTCTCTCACTTTTATTTACATAAAATAATCAAGACTGGGTGGGAGGCACTGAAGTAATATTGAGGATGCAGAATTATTGAATCCAAGGATCGATCAGAGAGAAAATATTTTTAAAATGTTTTTGTAAATTGTTTTAATTTTTCGATAATATAATTACTTAATATGCCATACTGTTAGTTGTTGTACAGGTGACATTTATCGGCTTTTAAAAGACGTTCAGTCACCAAGACCAATTACTAATTAAGTTGTTTGTAGATTAATTGACCGCCTTAATTTTCATAACCTTGAAACTTAAACATATAATTTGAATTATGAACAATGTCATAATTAAACTTTCAAACAAATTATCTGTAATACTCATTAAAAGCCGTTATTAAATTTATCAGCTTTATTAAACGCTTGATCATCAATTTTTTTTTTGGCTTGAAAAACAAAGCTCATATATAATTCACTAGAGTGGGCAAAATAATTTATTTCTTAACGATTTATAACACCATAAGTATTGACACTAAACTTAAATATCTGCCATTAAACATAAGCCGAATATACATTAGCAGACAGCTAAAATATTTATACTATTTTCAATATATAAAGGTAATTAAATTACATTCACAATAAACTCGTTAAAACTTTAAAAAATGATTGAAGAATACCCATTATATTAAATTTAATACACAATATATTATCTTAAAATATTAATGTATTTTAGCTAATAGTCTAATTGGGGCGTCGGCATATCTCTTTCAACATATAAATATGGCAATTATGCGCCAATATTAGTGTAGCTTAGACCATATCCACTCAATAATTAATGGGTTTTTTTTGTTTGATAAGCACATGGTCTTGTCCGGAGAGAGTGAATGGGGTCAAGTGAGTGGCCGTAATTTTCACACGGCTCCCGTGTGCGCGTATGGGGCTCTGCATGCACGGGCCCACAGCTGACTCGCACGTGCTTCCCCCACCTCCTATCAATTATTTTAGGAAAAAAATTTTCGGTACCCCTCAAAACTGAGGAAATGAAGGATTTACCTCTCGAAACTAAAATCTCCTGATTTTACCCCTCAAAATTTGAAACCCCTTCTTCCTTTACCCCTTTGAGTTTTTTTATAATATAAAAAATATTTAAAAAATGTAAATTATTTTTTGTGACCATACTACCCCAAGTCGATTTAACCCATTTGAAAACTAAACCGCAAATCGCAAACCTAGTCACATAAACCAATTCGCCGACTCAGACTAAAACTTTTCCTCTCTCGTGCACAAACACCTCCCCTCTCGTATAAACCCTAAAAACCCATCTCTGAACTCTGGTGGATCTTCCCTTCACGCACAACCCTCCCCTCTCTCTCAACCCATTGGCTTGAGCAAAGGCTTAAGATCGATCGATGGATGAACCCTAAACCTTCTCTCCCTTCCGATCCAGAAGACAGTTGATCTATAAAGAGCTTATCTCCTCTTCAACTACCCTCCTCCTGGTCCTTCTTTGTCTCGCATGAATCGCCGCTCTTCCCTCGCATGGCATCCATCTCCCTGGAACGAACCAGGTTTGTCTTTTCTTTTCACTGCATTTTTTTCTCTTTTTTTTTGTTAATCAATTTGTTTTGGTTTTGAGCAATTTGGTTTTGATTACTCAAATTGTTGCCTAATCAGCTCCTTTTTTTGATGCCATGAACTGGTACTTGCGATGGGATATTTGAGAAAAAATGATGTAGACTGTTTTGGACAAGAGGGACAGAGAGTTGGGGAAGAGGGACATATTGGAAATTTGAGAATGAATTTGTACTGACTTATACCATAGTTGTTATGGGAAAGAGGGACGGAGAGTTTGGTAGAGAGGAAATGTGGTTGTAAATTTGGCTTTTCTTCTAGGTTTCTAGGTCAGGATTAAGCAACTTGTCATAGAGATAATTAATGTAATATTGCCTTTTAAATTGAGTTCATTGAAGCATCTATTAACAAAAGACTTTTCTTAATCATGGTTGCAATTGAATTGATGATTACAATATCTAACACCGTGTTATTCTATTCCTTTAATTATAATTAAACAGGTAGAAAGATGTGGTTATTGTGATAAGAAGTGCGCTCACTCAGAGCTTACTATATTGCTCTTACATGAAAGATCGAGGTCTTGTTCTCGTGTGTTATGTACTGACAAAAAAAAGATTGTGTTTTGTTTTGTTTTTGTTTTTTTTTTTTTGCTCAATGTGTCATTAGAATGAAAATTTGATATTGGATGTAATAGCTAAATTATGTAAAGTTTTTTGTTCTTGTTCTTTTTTTTTTTTTGAGAAATATTGTTGTTCGAGTATAGTACTTTCCTGATACGATATTGATTTTTCTAATGAATTGCAGTGGTACCTGTAATGGTACCTATAGCATTTTAAAAGAAAAAAAAACACGCTATTTCACCTCCATACTACATAGTATTTCAAGTTCCACTTTAGTTGACAAACCAAGATGAATAAGTATATACTACTGAAAATTACATCCACCTCTACAAAGCATGAAGAAAAGAAAAAAAAAAACAAATTTAAACAAATTCAGTGATGATAGGTTGCAAAACATGCATCCAGTAGCATAAAAATATAATAAAAATGCTGAATCAAAACATCTTCGTCTATTGCATCATTTGTTCAATTCTTTCTGTCAGCTATAGCATATCAGCAGAGGCATTATTAGAAAAGAAGTAGTAAGTAACCAAATTATATCTATCTAAACCATATAGAGCAACAGAATGAAGAATATACAACTGTATCTACCACATTCCCTCAAAGCATATACACCAATCTGAATTTGAATTGTAAAAAAACTTACAAGATGGTACATGAAAGTATCTTACCTTATCTTACAACTAACAGAATGAAGAATGAATTGTACCAAGAAATTTAAACATAAACATTGGGGAATAGAGTATCTTACATTCACTAAATTTAAAGAGTTACATCCATAAGAAACAACATGGCATCCAAAATATAAAAAGAAAAGGAAATTTTCATAAATCAAATGACATTACCTACATTAAATGCCTCAATTTCTCTTCTCCAAACAACAAATTCTAGCGACATACCATGGTATGCCCAAAAAACTCAAAATTTCTAACTCCTCTGCTCGCTTTTCCAAGAATTTTTGGCAGCTTCAGTAGATGCACTATTGCCAGTATCCGAACTGCCGTCTTTTGGTTTAGAGAAAAATTGATCCCACTCATGTGTCCCATTGCAATTTAGATCTTGGGTCCACATAAAAAATCAAATTCGAAATCAGATTAATTATGTCCTCTTCTCATTTGCTTCACCATGATTGGTGAATACTGCCTCAACCTCTCTTCTATGCTAACATTTCCATTTCGTACATCATTTTCTGGAATAAACACATAATACCTGGTGTAATTCTTTGGGAGGTGCCACGTGTACTGAACATATGCAGATCATGGGTGGAAGAAAGCAGGTATGCACCCAACAAGCATAGAGTCACAAGCTGACTTCATTGTGTAAGAATCCCCCTTGCGGTTGCAAACAAAAATGGAGCTTTCAAACATTTTTACGATGCTACTCGGGGAATGACACTTGTCTGGGGGGGCGATGCTCGATGACACTGAATGAGAAAAGGTTTCCGATCTGCTCGAACGAGGATTCATGGCGGAGAGGGGAAAGACGACGGAGGAAGGTTGGGTTTAGGAAGAGAGGCAAGGCGACAGTGAGGGGTGACGGAGGCGATGGAAAAGGCTGCTGCGACATCCACTAGGCGAGAGCTAGGGTTAAGGTTTGATCAGTGGGAGAGAAGAAGAGGCCAAGATCGATTTTAGTCGAGTGGGTTCGTTACTGTATCTGGATTTGGTTTGGGTTCAAATCGAATGGATTGGGTCCAAGGGTATAATAGTCAGCAAAAAAGAGTTTTTATTATTTAAATGTTATTTATATTGTAAAAAAGAGCAGAGTGGCATATACAGAAACAATTTGAACTTTAGAGGGGTAAAATCAGGAGATTTTATTTTTGAGAGGTAAATCCTCAATTTCTTCATTTCTGAGGGGTACATAAAAAATTTTCCCATTATTTTAAGAGTCAAACCTATCAGATAGCATTATAGCAACCAATTTTCATACATACTTGTCCAATTTGTTTTTACTGCCCCCTCCTTGGCTTATCTACTCTATTTATTTTTAATATTGACAGAATAATCTTTTTAAAAATAAATTACATCTCATATCTATCTTCAAAAAAAAATTTACATGTCATATCAAATTATTGATAGTAAAATAATAATTACAACATACTCAATATATATAATTACAAATGTCAATAATGAACAATTATATTTCTCGATTAAATATAAGATATCTTAAAATAATCATATATTCATATGTAGCATTAGATACAGACACTTATACACATTTTTATTTAGTAAAAAAATGATAAACATTGTCTCTCATTTTTATCATGCGATCCGCCACTATTTATTGCTCTACTAGTGTTAATAATAAATCATTTTACTTTATTCCATTTTTTGGAGGGTTTAAAGTTTTAACTTTTAACAAATTTGAAGGAGAAATGCGCTAGGTTTGTATAATTTGAAACAACTAATATTTTCATACAATATGTTTTGTCGCAATAAATCAGTGAACCCTTTTGCTTGATAGTTGGATCACTTTTCTAGTTTTCTAGATTCTGGTTGAAAAGTAAAACAGAACAAAACGATTTCACTGCGTGGTAAATTGGCTTGACTAATTAATTATTTGTGCTAGTTTCGATGTGTGTCTGAATAGTCAGCTAGCTGCAGTTGTGAACTCCGGATGCAAAATTCCTCGATGCTCTGATTACATTCAAGAATTTAGTGAACAACATATAATTAGATCTGAAGAAGCAGCTTAACTCTGCAAGACAAGCAGCACGTGCAATCCTTCCAATGAGTTTCCTCTGCACTTCCTGACAAAACTTATCAAATTATTTATATCCTTTTAAATAAAGATGCATCAGGGCCTCTCAATTTTAAATATCTATACAAAATTTAATTATTAAATTTAGTTTCCAAGAGAATAATTACATTGAAAATAATTATGATTGTTTGCAAAAGAAATTCTAACAACTCAATATCCTTCCGAAGGATCAATCTTCGCAATTATCAGTGACATTATCATTAAACGAAATAAAAATTTATTGAAATTACATCACGGAAAGAGTAAGGTAAATACCAGAACTGTAATTAAGCAGAAAATAATTATGTAAAAAAAACGTCTTTTCCAATCTTGATAATATTTAAAAACTCAAATTCACAACGATTAAAAATAAATTTTGTGGTGTTTAACATGTATATTTGCTTAGTAACTTTCAAATTATTTACAAAATTAAATACTATAGGCTCCGTTTGGATTGTTTAGGAATAAGAGAGGAATAGCCTATTTCTAGGCGGAAAGTATTAGAAAGTGTGTAACTTTGTGAAGAGTTTAGATTGCTTATAATAAATTTACGTCTAGGAAGAAATTATTCCTCCTATTCCCATACGATCCAAACGGAGCATAGATATTCGATGGAAAAAAAAAATCATTAATTACCAATAGTTTAAATTTCAATCATTTGAGGAAGGACAAAATATGCATCAAATGTACATAAAATCTTTGCTAAAATTTACATTGAAATAACATGGATTACATCTAAAATATTAAACATTATTTGATGAAGTGAATGATGGAATGAACAGATGGCGGGGCAGACACACGTCACGCACCAAAAGCACTCTATAAAATGGAGACAAGGTTGACTGGTTGTTCCACAAGCAACAAAAAGTTGTTACATGGATACAGAAATATGAAGTTGTTGTTCGACAGACACAAAATGGTTGTTTTCATTTTTCTTTTCTGCTGAAAAGACAAATAGGTGAAAAATACTTGTGATTAAATATAATGAAATAAGGTCTACGCAATTGCAAGGTAACAACGACATCTGCATATTGCAATTATATGTTGAAGACGAGAGGGAATAAAAAATAGACAACCTATCTTTTTAATAATACTGTTGTATGCATCATCGAAAAATTTTATATCTATATTTTAAAGTACTAATGTGTTACGTACGCAGTATAAACAAAAGAATGATAAAAGGTACGTATATATAAATGTTTTTGAAAAATTTTCTATATGCTAAATTATCAATTTCATGATATATGAACTACCTGAACTACAGAGATGATATTTTTTTTTACAAAAATTTTAAGTCCACTTTTCGGAAATAACATTTATGAATAAAAAATATGTTGAGACAAGTATTTTGTGGTATGCAGACCAAACATGACACACCCAGTTACTCAAAATTAACTCGAACCCAAAATCACTTGAACCAAAAGCCCAAGATTCAAATTGATTAATATCTGAAATAAACTGAACCCAATCCAAATTGACACAAGTGACCTGAGACCTAAAATTGACCCAAAATGGACGAGCCATGCAGAACCTCTATTTTCCATCTCTGGAAAGTACTTCGTATATCCCCCTCTCTCTCTCAAAAAAAAAAAAAAAAAACAAAATAGCGTACTTGTATCAGCCTTGAAATCTCTATCGACCTTAAAGCATATTTTTACAAAAGGTTTAATTATTATACCTCTACTGTTTTACAAAAGACTCATATTTGTACTGAAATAAAAAATGTCGCAAAGGAGTAATTAATATTTTCTGAAAGAATTCTCTAGTATTTTACTCTTTTAAACCTTTTCAAATAAAAATTGTAATAATAGGAACAAACATTACCAATCAGAGGAAACTACAGCTGACATATATTCACCTAATGCCATCCCCATCCTATCCTGTTTAATTAGATATAACAATTAATGTTACTTTGACTTTTGATTGTATTACTTATGTACAGAATATCGACATTATATTATGAAATTTGTCCAATGGCTAGTTTTTGGTATACCTATAACTTCCTGCCACCTCGCAATTTGCCAGATGTTCTCAGTCTGCAGGTTTGTCAGGCTCATAAGCAGAATAAACTTTTGAATGACAAATTTACTATGAGTCACACGTACGTGAAGGAAATAATATTGTAATATGAGGGCTAAAGTGAAAATAGTCACTTACCAGAATTTCATGCATCCAAACTCTTCTAGAGTCTAGACTAGACTTGAATCATCATACTTTCATAAATCGTATATTTACATCTATTGTTATTATTATTTATTATGCAACTGACATCTTGCTGTTTAATAATTACCCATGACTTTATGACTATGCAAAGAAAAAGAAAAATTGAAAAATTGAATTTTCCTTTTTTGACCAATCTTAACAGGTTTGTTATTTCAACCTCAAAGAACCTCACTTCTCAGTAAGAAACAAATCAAATTCACAATGGAAGATAGACAGTAAAGTAGATCGTGTGTATATTTTCAGGGAAAAAAGAAGATGGTGATGAACTCATATTTATGAAAGAGAAATTATAACTGTCATCTGACATTTACAGTTTTGCCATCATTTGAATAAAGTGAATGAACATATAAAATAGACAAGATGAACAAAAAATGATCAAAGTGAACACAAAAAAAAGTTTTGCAATCCTTGTTCAGATTTTTATATACATATTCAATTTATTCTGTTGAACTTATTTGTTTGTATGTGTTCACTTTGATGATTTGTATGTTCACCCTATTTTATGTGTTTATTTTGTTTAAGCGATGACAAACGATAATAAAACTGCATATGATATGAGAGTGTAAAGTGTCGTACGTCTGGCAAGCCCAATAAAAATTTCCCAAATATTCGCTTCATAAAGACTGAATTTTTTAAACACACAGAAATAAAGCTTGATTTGTGCTAGACCATTTGAAAACAGGAGTTATATCGTAAGAATGCAAGTGGCAGGATTAGAATATATGCTTTCTCTCGGACGAACAAATTAAGTCTTCAAGAAAATATCCTATCCCTATCATCACTGTCAGTCACATCTGAGAAAAGAGAATTACAAGATATATCACCAAATATTACATCAAATTAACTTGGAAGAAAAAAGAGACTGAGAGAACTATATATACTCTTAGCATCAATATAGGCCAACAATTCAACATGCCAATGGCCATAAACAATTGTAGAAGAATTTACTACCTAAAAACAGAAGTGCCGTGTGTAAAACAACGCCTATTTTTCTCCTAGACAAGCCAGCAGATAAATGCAGTAATTGCTTGAAGAACATTAATTAGAGTTGATTAGCTAAGGAATAAACATCTGAAAATCTTAAAACTGTGGAAAATGCATGCGGTGTCAGGTACTCAGGTCCCTCTTTACACTTTAGGTATCAATCCAATCTTAGTTGCAAAATTGGAGACTAGTTAGCTGAGAAGAATTAGCTAAGTTCTAACATAACAAATCCCATGCCTTAAAATATATCTAAGTAATTATTTTGCGCCAAAGCTTGTCTCTGATAAGTAAATGGAAAGTCTAGTCCAAAAGCGAATTTTTCAATCTACAAGTGGAATCTTTGCTCTTTCACAATAATAAAATAAAGAAATAATTTCCTTTTCCCGATTACTTGTTTATAATTCCAGTCATAATAAATGTTTGCATAACTAATATTGAAAAATCACTTTCCATTTATTTTAAAATAATATTTTCAGTGATACCAAAACAAATTTTCTTTGCTCACATGAAAATCATGATAAATAAAAATTAGTTCAGTTATTTTCAGTGACAAAATTTTTTGACAATTAATGCTGCACTGTAAAAAAAAAAAAATCTATGGATAAGTCTGACATCAATAAATTCTAAGGTTAATGATGGACTGATGGTATAGTAAGGTGCAATATGACCCCGTCATAAATGTGATAGTGTTACACACTAACATGTCAGCCGTCTCACACTAAATCTGACAACAGCAAAATGTTAAATCATGGATATATAATGTGTTATGTGTACGAAAAGTGAAAATTCTAAAGTAGGAATTGACCGTGGAAAAATGCTAAAAATTAAATTTTGTTCTACTAGGAAGAATTCGAGGAATTTTATTGTAGACTAGGATAATTGAGAAACGATAGATAATCATTTTGAAAATTTGGCATGACAGATGCAAGCACTGGTTGTTGTTACCAATTGGCAAATATAAATAAGACCGATGGATTTTTCATCTTTTTCAGATGCTTGAGATGAGGTAGGCAGAATAAGAACCGTTGACTTGATGAATGGATATCTTTTTTAAGACAATAATCTATTTTGAAATTCATAACAAGCAATTCAAATTTGGTTCAACTCAGTCAAATAGAATATGAAGTTTGAATTATAATTGTTACATGGATGTATTTACAATACTAATTTTTTTAAATATTATTTTGTATAGAATCCTATTTATTTTTTATGTGTCAGGATCATTTGATTATTTTGTTTAAAGTGAATGCATAAGATTAATTTGTGGGCATTTGCCCTTATATTTTTATAATAATCGTGCCATTAATCTTATATATTGTTTTTTTTATTCAAATTAGTTTATTTTTTTTTCTGTCGGAGGAAGTAGATATGTTGCATGCCATTAATTAATCTTATATTTTTAATAATAATCATTATAAATAGAATTTTGTCCATCATTTTACATGATAGTTGCACGCCACAAATCTTAACACACAACAAAGTATTAACTTTTAAAGGGGCCCATGTTTCCACTAAAAAAGATTATCAATTTTTTCAGGGTTAACATATTTATGAGATTTGAAAGGGTGCAGATGAGAATGTGTCATGATGGGCCGTTGACCGAAGTCAAAAGCTCATTGGAGGAGACTTGAAAAGCAGCGAATTGCATGCCATTCGGCCATTGCATAATTTGCATTATTTGCATTGCAATTTGCATTTGACGAGCGCCGCTGCGCGGTCTATGCCTAAATTAATCTCCTTCTCTCTCCCCACAAAATGTTGCGTTTGCGCGCCTTTCTCGGCCCTTTCATCGAATCCTCTCCTTTCCCTCTCCCCCGTTTCCGTTGCAACTCTTCAAAATTCAATCAAAACCATTTCCCATTTCCACCAACCTCTTCTTTCCTCATCGTTCTCTCTGTTTCTCTTTCTCTTTGTAGAATGAAACCCTCTCATTATCTCATTTCACCATAGCTCTCCTCCCATTATCATGTCCAAAGTCTGGGACCGAACATTCAAAAAGCATCACCCCCTCAATCGCAGAAGCCTTGTCTTTCCAGCAATGTCGACCTCTACTGCAACCCCCACCTCAAGTTACAGCGAATGCGATTCTCCTTCGGCCGAGCCAGAGATAGAACACGTTGATCGACACCTCCCCAACGGTGATTTCTACACCGGGGACTGGCGTGCTGGTCGGCCACATGGCACCGGGAAGTATCTCTGGACGGATGGGTGCGTGTATGAGGGAGAGTGGAGGGGTGGCCGTGCTACTGGTCGTGGCAAGTTCTTATGGCCAACTGGTGCCACGTATGAAGGAGAGTTTCAGAATGGGTTCATGGAAGGATTCGGGACGTACACGAGCTGTTCGGGGGACACGTATTGGGGCAATTGGTTGCAGAATTTGAAGCATGGGCATGGCAAGAAGTCGTTCCCGAACGGAGATTATTATGACGGGGAATGGAAGCACGGGTTTCGAGATGGTCATGGGAAATATGTATGGAAAAATGGCAGTGAGTACTCGGGAGATTGGATGGCTGGCGCTATCCATGGCCGTGGGCTTCTTGTATGGGCAGATGGATATAGGTATTCTAAATTAGTTTTTCCAATTGACATGTTTTGGATGGCTTATGTTGATGTACATTGTTTCTTTGTTGGCTAAGATCCATTATCTGAATGCTTTAGAAGAGCTTCATGCTGATGTGAAATAAAAGAGCTTGTTCACAACCTAATTATTTAAGGTCTATAATCTGCTGAAAGGTGCCTAAATAACGGTATATTCTGTAAATAGCGTCTCTTTGAATCAATTATCAGTATTTTAAGGTGGTTTAACCAATGCTCAAAATAAAGATATCATCATTTTATTGTTCTTTAACCAATGCTCAAAATTGATTATCAGTATTCAATCCTGCATGATAATTTTTCTTCCTCAAACTAAAAACACTGCACCAATTGAAAAATAATTGTTCTGGTATTTCAACTTCAGCTAGCAGAAGAGAACTGCAAGAAGATGAATTATGAATTATAGTTATCCTTCTCAAAACAATTGTAGTAGTAATTCATGCATATCCCAGGTTTGATGGTGTCTGGAAAGATGGCCTACCAAATGGAAGTGGCACATTTAAGTGGCCTGATGGCAGTCTCTTTGTTGGATGTTGGAGCATGGAGAGTGGTACGCTTCAACAAAGAGGTGTTTATTATCCATCTCAGAACCCAAGCTCTCCAACAGCCCGAGACCCAGAGACATTCTTCACATTAGGTCGAAGCGATTTCGAGGTAGGAGTGTCTACTATCTTAATTGTGTTTCAGCCATATCTGAACAGGTTCTGTGAGAACTGAGAAGACTGAGAGTTTCTGACCCAAGAGACCCCACAATAATCTTGATTTTGAATTGAATTAGAAATAAGTTAGAATGAAGTTTTCAACATTGTTGATGGATATGCAAGTTCTTATTTATTGTAAATCACAACTTACAAGAAGACAATTCTGAGTAATTATTATCCATATACATCAACTCTGGCCAGGTGGATAAGCTACAATAGACCCATCCTGAGAGGACTACAGTTCAAAAGGTGTTTTGCATCTTGTTTGGATTTAATAATAACTTCTTAACGCTGATCTGCATTGCCAGGTATGCCCAGAAGAGGTCCTGACAGTGATGCCAACCATGAAGAAACTTTGGTTCAGGGGACCTTCAAAAAGTGCAATCTCATTTGCTGGTTTGACCTTAGAGGATGGTGATGTGGAGGATGATTGGGATGAAGGGGCCATGACTCCTCCGATGATGAGGTGGCCACCTATGGAGATAAAGAGGCAAGGAGAGACAATCTGTGAGGGGCATAGGAATTATGAACTCATGCTCAATCTCCAACTTGGGATAAGGTATGTTATAGTTTTGTTTATTTTGTTGATTCAATTTTGTATCATGTAAATCAACATGGGTAATATTATTAATAAGAGTTGAAGTTAACCTGTCCTGTCTTCATGAAACACAATAAAAGCTCCATAAATAACAATTAAATATATATTTTTTGTTAAGTTAGTAACTTAGTATACTTCCAGAACCACACTAAAAGGAATAAAATTTGTCAAGTATCTTAATAGGTAATTACTAGAACTTTGAGGGAGGCTAGATACAGGTTTGGAGAATGGAAACATTCCAAGTTATACAACACTAGTTTGTCATGTTGGACTAAAGGGCGGTATAATTGCTAATTTTAAGTAATTCCTTTAATTTTTGATACCGATGCAGTCAGAGAAGGACACCTTTAAGATTTGTAGACAGACGTGCTTATTTTGCCCATTGATCCTATCTCACATCATCTTTACTTTTTATCCCAATCTGCTTTGAGTAATTAATTTAAACTAAATAAGCTCTTGGATTTGGTTGTTTTAATTGTGGGGGGCAGACATGCAGTAGGGAAGCAATCTGCTCCGACATCACTTGATCTCAAGGCGTCTGCTTTTGACCCAAAAGAGAAGGTCTGGACAAGATTCCCACCTGAAGGATCAAAACATACCCCTCCCCATCAGTCTTGTGATTTCCGATGGAAAGACTACTGCCCCATGGTTTTCAGGTTAGTCAGACAATTCATTATATCCAGTGATACCAATTCAAAATGTGAGGTACAAGGGAAAAAAAAGAAGCATCTTTCTTTCACCACAAAAATTGCTGGGTGCTAAATTTATATATACACTTGTTCATGAAATAGATTCCAATTTGTTAACAGAAGAGGCATGCAAATACATTAAGAAACAGAGGGCTAAACGGAGGAATACTTTTGAAAAATACAATTTTACTCTTTACAGGACACTACGCAAGCTGTTCAAGGTTGATCCAGCAGATTATATGCTTTCTATCTGTGGGGACAATGCACTTAGAGAACTTTCCTCACCTGGGAAGAGTGGAAGTTTCTTCTATTTGACTAGTGATGATAAATATATGATTAAAACAGTGAAGAAAGCAGAAGTAAAGGTAAGTTTGTTTCTTCTGACCTCATCTCTGTACCATGCTTTAATGAAGTTGCAATATTACTAATTTGCTCGTAACTTATCTTGATTTTTAATTTCATCATAAATTTAATAGGTTCTTTTGAGGATGCTTCCATCCTATTACAAACATGTGCGTTCCTTTGAGAATACTTTAGTAACAAGATTTTTTGGCTTACACTGTGTCAAATTAGCTGGAACAACTCAGAGAAAGGTTAGAAAAAGTTGCTGAAACAAAAAATTAACTCGATAAGTTATGATTTTACAACAATTTAACAACCATTAAGCATTAAAACATAACGCAGGTTCGATTTGTCATTATGGGCAACCTTTTCTGTACTGAGTATCCCATTCACCGGAGATTTGACTTGAAGGGATCTTCACATGGCCGCATAACAGATAAACCAGAAACAGAGATTGACGAAACTACCACTTTGAAGGATCTTGATCTCAATTTTATTTTTAGATTTCAGAAATCTTGGTTCCAGGAGTTTTGTAGGTAAGTTTTGTAAGATTTGCTTCAGTTAATTTTCTGACATTTTTATTTAATTTAAAATTTCTTCATAGTAAAGGCACATTATAAGTCACTAATATGGCGATAATCCTTGCATTAATTAAATTGTTATTTCTGTCTTATTGTTCATTATTTGTATAGTGGTCTTTATTTGTTTAGAAAGCTTGTAAGGCATGCATTTGCACTCTAGAATGTATACTGTACCATATGTTTGTTCCAAAAAGCGTGTTTCGGCATCATAACATTCTTTCTTGTTATTATTCATAGACAAGTGGATAGAGATTCTGATTTCCTGGAGCAAGAGAGGATCATGGATTACAGTCTTCTGGTCGGGGTGCACTTTCTCCCAGGTATAAGCCCTTTCTCAACTGGCCAGTCTGAGTTGTTAAAATAACTATTTACAGTTATCTCATTGTTAAACATTTAAAACAGCTGATGACACTGAGAAGAGAACCAATGGTACTCCTCGTGCAGAAGACTCTGATTCAACAAGGTACTATCCACGAAAAACAACTCCTGCACTAATTTTCTCTTCTTACATAAACTCCTACGTTGTTATTTAGTTGCTATTGGTGCACGATGGAAATGTTTTGAATGCTACTAAAAGGCATTTCTAAGTTCTAACTGTCTCGACGCAATTTGGCCTGGACCATATCAATTTGAAATTTTTTTTATATTGTCCAGCTAAGGTTCAAAATTTTTTGATATCTGAAAATCTTCAATTCGATATCTTCTTTACTGCATGTTGGACACATCGAGTCACCTGATTTCATTTTATAATGATTGACTTGCTTAAGTACCCTTAAGCCATCTAGAAATGGACAATTTACTCGTCAATCATATTTTACATCGGAAAGCCTAGTTGAAATGTATAAGAATTTGTCATTATTCTGCTTTTTAGGTGGTCTACAATGAAACTAGGCATCGGTATGCCGGCTAGGGTTGAACAGATAGTGAGGACTGACGTTGTATCAGATCTAATTGGAGAACCCACTGGTGAATTTCACAGTGTGATATTGTACTTCGGAATCATTGATATTCTACAGGATTATGATATCAGTAAGAAGCTTGAACACGCATACAAATCTATGCAGTACGACCCTACTTCAATCTCAGCTGTTGATCCAAGACTGTACTCGAAACGGTTTCGCGATTTCATCTTTAGAGCATTTACAGAGGATTTGTGATTATTTATTTTGATTTCCCCTAGAGTAAAGTATTGAAGCCAAGTAAGAAGCCCGAATCTGGACATTGCATGCTTGCATGTTTATATTCTAATTGATAGGTAGCTCCATCAGCTAAGTTTTCTAATTATAGTGTGATATATATCAATATTTTTTTGTATTGTGTTTGTGAATATTGTAATTGAACAATTTGTTATTCATTTTCCACTCTAAAATTGTTTATAAATTATTAACAAGAAGTGGTTTTAATTTTTTTTGTTCTTTACTTTTAATTGCCATACGTTAGGGCCTGAGGAAAAAAATATTGTGTGCTGACAGAACTATCAGTTTGTCCATAAGTAGGACTGCACTTCAGTTCATTTGCCGAGATAACTTTTGCATCGTCATATTATACAGAGGAAAATGAGAAAAAAAAATCATCTCGAGTGTTCTTAAACTGGTTTAACATTTAAAACAAGTTTTGTCAAATGTTCCATTAGTTTGTGCTCATTAATTCAAATGCCACGGCGATGTTAACTGTTAAGTAATTTGGGTTGAATTCGTTTAATTCATGGTTGACGAATAAAATTTTCATATTAATTTTATGTAAATTCTATTATTAGAGGCATTTGTTGGTTTTACTTCGACATGTACATATTCCCACAGAAATTTGGTTCATTAATCTTTATATGGCAGACTAAAATGAAAATTATGCTTTATGTATTGTGAACAATTATATTTTTATTAGACAGTCTAGATGATTGCAGTTGGAAGAGAAAGGAAAAGTACAAAAATGAGATTATTTTGATTTCTAATCATGAAAACATCATTTAGAAGCGAACTTGAATTAGTTTCCATTTTGTCATTAGATAAATCATAGTAATATCATGAAGCTGATCATGTAGTATTACTTGCTAAGTTGCTATAAAACTCTGTTCCAATGCAAAACACAAAAAGGAAATATTTGAGATGTTACTTCAGATAAACACACTAAATCAGTATAGATCTCTTTAGAAGAATTCTGGGTTCAGCGATAAAATAAAAAGTTGGAGGCAGCTAAAAAAAGCTTTAATGATCAGCACTCAGAAATATTACTAAATTGAACCAAATGCACTCAAGCAGAACAAAACCGATCGAGCTAAAGGGCATTCCAAATAGGTTCCATTTACATTAACTATGTTATTTTTGAGGGTTTTTTAGATGATTAATTTCTTATTTTTCTCCGTCTCTTATTTACAGAAACATATACATGCCTTTATATAAGGCTTCTCTCTAACGGCTAAAAAATTGACCGTTAAATTCTAACGTTAATTTCTAGAAAAAGCAACCCTTTTAATTTAAAAGGGTTGGAGGGCTATTTTATAAAAAACCAAGGATGAGAAATTAATCTAAGGCTAAATCAATCACTAATCATCATTATTTTCAACACTCGCCCTCAAGTTAGGTTTGTAGATATCGTACAATCCTAGCTTGCATGATATATCTTCAAAGGCCTTAATGCTTAATCCCTTCGTAAATATATCCGCCAATTGATCCTTGCTCTTGACAAACGGAGTCTCAATTTCTTTAGCTTGAATCTTTTCTCTAATGAAGTGGCAATCCACTTCTATGTGCTTGGTCCGCTCATGAAAGACTGGATTTGCCGCGATGTGTCTTGCCGCTTGATTATCACAAAACATTTTCATTGGTGCTTCTTGCTTGATATTCAAGTCGGCTAGTAATTGTTTGATCCACGTCAACTCGCTTGTTGTGGATGCCATGGCTCGATATTCCGCCTCCGCGCTTGATCGTGCCACGACATTTTGCTTCTTGCTTTTCCATGTGACTATGTTACCGCCTACAAACGTGCAAAAACCGGTTGTCGATCTCCTATCGAAACTCCCGGCCCAGTCTGCATCGGAATAGCCACATATTGCATTAGTATCATTTTTTCTCATCCAAATTCCCTTTCCGGGAGAACCTTTTAGATACCTTAATACTCTATTAATGGCATCTAAATGAGATGTTCTTGGTGCATGCATGAATTGACTAATTTGACTTACGGCAAATGATAAGTCCGGTCTTGTAACGGTTAGGTAAATTAATTTACCTACGAGTCTTTGAAATTGACTTACGTCTTTTAATGGTTCACCTTTTTCGCTATCAAGTTTTTCATTTATGTCAATCGGGGTTTTGGCCGGCTTACAACCTAACTTACCGGTTTCTTTAAGCAAATCAAGAATATATTTTCTTTGAGATATAAATAGCCCTTTCGAAGAATGAGCTATTTCTATTCCAAGAAAATATTTTAATTTGCCTAAATCTTTAATGTCAAATTTTTGTTTTAGGTTCTTTTTTATGTTATCAATTTCGATTAGGTCATTACCGGTAATGATTATGTCATCGACATAAACTAAAACAACCGTGGTACCATTGGTATTATGCTTAACAAATAATGAATAATCGGCTCCACTTGTTTTGAAATTACAAGATAATAAAAATTGAGAAAGTTTGCCATACCATGCTCTTGGAGATTGCTTTAATCCATAAATGGATTTTTTTAACCTACACACAAGATTAGAAATATTTTCCTTTTTGTGGCCCGGGGGTAAAGTCATATACACTTCTTCTTCAAGTGTTCCTTGAAGGAAAGCGTTTTTTACATCCATTTGGTGAAGGGTCCAATTGTTATTTACCGCTATGGAAAAAAGTATCCTAACGGTATTCATTTTAGCCACTGGTGCAAAGGTTTCATGGTAGTCTATACCATAAGTTTGGGTATACCCTTTGGCAACTAGTCTAGCCTTGTACCGTTCTATGGTACCATCGCTATGGTATTTAATTTTGTATACCCACTTACAACCAACCGGTTTTTTATATTTTGGCAATTCACAAAGTACCCAAGTTTGATTTTTTTCTAAGACATAAAGTTCTTCTTCCATTGCCTTACACCATTTTGGATCTTTTTTTGCTATATCATAATTGGTTGGTTCCTCAATTTTGGTTAATAAATTTAAGAAAGCATAATGTTCACAAGACACATTATCGTAAGAAATGTAATCTTGAATTGGATATTGTACCGAATAAGTGACAAAATCTCTTAATCTTGTGGAAGGTTGAGGTTGTCGACTTGATCTTCTCAATGGCACATCTTGCTCTTGAGTTCCTTCATCCTCATCAATGTGTATATCTTGTTCGGTTTCTTCAAGTTCTTCATTTTGATTTTCTTCATTTTGTAGGTTTTCTTCACTTTCTTCTTGTGCTTCTTCACCTACAATATTTCTCAATTCTTTTCGAAACTCACTCGTTTCGATGTTAGTAACACATGGATATATAAAATCACTTGGAAAATTTTTTTCGACTTTATTTTCATTATGACTTTCATAAAATGGTTCATTTTCAAGAAAACTAACATCCCTAGAAATGTAAAGTTTTTTATTTTTTGGGTCGTAACATTTGTATCCCTTTTTTTCAGAAGAATACCCGACAAAAATAGTTTTAATTGAAGTAAAATCGAGTTTGTCAATTCTTTGATTGTGCACAAAACATTTGCAACCAAAAACTCTTAAATGACTAATATCTAATTTTCTACCATAAAGAATTTCTAAAGGACTTTTAAAATCCAAAATGGCACTTGGCAACCTATTTATCAAATAAGTCGCGGTTAAAACGGCATCCGACCAAAAATTTTTTGGAACATTGTTTTGAAATAAAAGCGACCTAGTAACCTCTAAAAGATGACGATTTTTTCTTTCGGAAACACCGTTTTGTTGAGGAGTGTAAACACAGGTAGTTTGATGTAAAATACCTTTTTGTTTAAGAAAATTAGAAAAATTTTGATTAACATATTCGGTACCATTGTCGGTCCTCAAAATTTTAATTTTTTTCTCAAATTGATTTTCAATAAAATTTACAAAAGTTTGAAAATGCGAAAAAACTTCATTTTTACTTTTCATCAAATATAACCATGTGGTTTTTGAAAAATCATCAATAAAAATAACAAAATATCTATAGTTATTATAAGAAGTTATAGGGGCCGGACCCCACACATCGGAATGAATAAGTTCAAAAAAATCATTACTTCTAGAATTAGAAATAGGAAAAGGAAGTCTAGTATGTTTTGAAAATTTACAAGTTTCACAATTGCTACAATCTAAATTTAAAAAATTAAAAATTTTATTTAAAACTCTATCGGAAGGATGTCCAACACGCTTGTGCCAAAGTTTACTCAAATCTTCATTTTTACTAGTTTTAAAAACAAACTTATTACTATTTAAAATATAAAGACCATTTTCAAAAAATCCTTCACCAATTTTTTCTTTCGAAATTAAATCTTGAAAAATAACATCTTTTTCTTGAAAAATAATTTCGCAATTCAAATCTCTACATAGTTTGCTAATGGACAACAAATTCACAGAACAATTTTCAACATAAAACACATCTTGTAAAAAATTTTTTGATAAAATACTTATCATACCCCAACCTTTAATTTTGATTTTTTCATTATTAGCTACGGTAAAATATTGGTCATTACTAATAGTCCGATAATTTCTTAGCAGATTTAAATTTCCGGTCATGTGATCGGTAGCACCCGAGTCAAGCACCCATTTGGTACAATCATTTGGAGCATTAATAATGGTACTCCCTATGCTTAAACATTTGTTTTGGATTGGTTTTTCTAAGCCATACTTTGACAGATTTACTTCATTTATTTTCGGACAAGGCATCGGCTTAACACAATTTAAATCATCATTTTTAAAATTGGGCTCAATGCTGACTGGTTTAGTCTTTTCCGATTCATTTACTGAAATTAAAGAATGAAATTTGGGCTCATGGGTTTTACCAAGCCCACTAGAGAATAAAATATTATTTTGACCTTTAGAAATCAGATCGGAGAGGAATTGCGTTAGTCGATGCTCAAGTTGGTCGAGCCGCTTCGCCGATTCAGAACTGAAATCGCTCGAGTTCGAAGCACTCGACCTTCTCTCCCCCTTACGCAAAACACCTTCCCCTTCTCTCTTCATCTCGCAACTGCGAGTTTCCCTCTTGTTCCGATCGTCTACCTGCTCGACTATCCCTCCATTCTCCTTGACGGGTCGGAACTCGGGGTGTCGGAGCCAACAGTGGTCCAACGCGTGACTCGGCTTTTTGTAGTGACTGCCTCGCGTGAATCCTCCGTCGATGCTCCCCCATGCTCTTTTGCACCCATCTCGGCTGTGAGGGTTTCGATTGACAGCTACATCGGAGTTTTTGGGGGTGGATTGGTGATTATTTCGAATACCACCATCTAGATGTGTTAGAAATCGATCTGAATCAAGACCGTCCTTCGAGTCGGGTAGGGACTGGTATCCTTTATTTTGCACCGCTCTCAGGTCAGTACTTCGTGTCTCAGTAGATTTTGAGCGATTTGGTTGTGTTGCCTCTTTTCTTGTATTAATGGCATACTGATTTTTGTCGCTGCTTCTCTCTTCAATTTGAGCAGCACTGATTTTTGAGGAAGAGTTCATCTCTCGTGGTTTTTGTGCTTTCAATTTACTCTAAACAGGATTTTTTTTTGTTTTGATTTGCGGAAGCTTTAATCGGTTCGCTCTGATACCATGTTATTTTTGAGGGTTTTTGAGATGATTAATTTCTTATTTTTCTCCGTCTCTTATTTACAGAAACATATACATGCCTTTATATAAGGCTTCTCTCTAACGGCTAAAAAATTGACCGTTAGATTCTAACGTTAATTTCTAGAAAAAGCAACCCTTTTAATTTAAAAGGGTTGGAGGGCTATTTTATAAAAAGCCAAGGATGAGAAATTAATCTAAGGCTAAATCAATCACTAATCATCATTATTTTCAACAAACTATATGTTTATTCGATGAAGTTCTGAGTATTTGAATAAAAGAAACAACTTAATAAATCATATACTTGTCGTTGAGCACCTCGATTCCTCGAATTGAGGGCAAACGAAATGAGTTAGATCATTATGTAATTTTGACTAATATTTCTATTTGAACGATGCATACTTATAGGCATATCACTTTTGGTTGATTTTTTTTTTATGCCTATACACACACACACTATATATATATATATATATATATATATATATATATATATATATATATATATATATATATATATATATATATATATATGCTTATTTTTATGGTTCACAAAGGATAAGGCCTTAGACAAAACCAAGAGAATTTGATTTTTTTTTTTTTTACAATTTAACTCTAAAATATAGCCATCTTCTACTATAATTGTAGTTTATCACAACAACATTCTACTACCAAGGTGAATCAAATCAGCCTGGCTTGCCTTGATACCACACATTGTCTTTTAGTTAGGACAATGCAACCACATCAATGAAGTTGTACCAGAATGCACCGGATAACATTCAAGTGCGTTTGTATATGAAAAACAAATGGAGCCCTTCAACAACACAGACACAAGCCCTTGCACCGCGGCCCGTGTCAGCTGCATCTCGGCCCTGCCCGCTCTTCCGGCATCTCAGTCCGGCCCTAACTTCAATGCATTTAGGATTTTAGGCCCAATAGAGAACCCGTCTGATTTTGATGTCATATCTATTGGACGGAGAGAGAAAAAGAGTGCCTCTCATCAAATGGATTATCAAAGGCAACGTTCCACCCAAGAAGAAAGAGATCATAGATGTTTAGTGGTGCCAAGTCCGGTAATCTTTTTCAGAATTTGTCAGTACAGCGACGCAGCGTTGTTAAATAGTATGCGGGAATGCAGTTAATCCAGCATACAAGAACAAAGTTTGCGAAAACAGTGTTTTCAATACCGGACCAGTATCGAATTATCTGTATATATCTAAGGGTGTGACAAAATAATAAATAAAAAAATTTATACCAAACCGAATTGTAATTCGCAAGGTCTTGCGAAACCAGTGTTTTCAATACTGGATTGGATACTGAAAATACCGGAAAATATTAAATACCGGCTTCTGGTTCGGTATGAAAACGCTAAAAACCGCACTCTCAGTATACTGGAAAATACCAGCTAATTTCGATAAAACTGAAAATTACCGAAAATTCATGTCCCATCTTTTCACTTTTTCGAACGAGCCAAAACACTGGAAACTACAAAAACAAAGTGGGAGGCCGGACACCGGGACACGACCAAGGGCCCAAGGCATTATATATATATAAATTTTTTTACGAAGACTGTATTTAACGTTCACGGAGAGATTTGTTTTACAATTGAACCTTTTCTTTTTATAAATTATATAAGTTGTTCAAACAGCTTTTTTATGAATCGGTCCTTTGTACTTTTATAAATGTAACCTGCGAATTTTTTCTTATTTAATACAACATTCATAGCAATTAAGAAGAATTTAATTATTCACATAATTTCTAAATTAAACAACTGAATGCATTAAAAAAAAATCTTATTTATATTTATATTTTATAGTTATGGAAAATATTTATATCTGAAGAGTTTATTTATTATCAAAATACTTATTAACACCCTCTAGTTTTTATGACCGGTACAGCCGATTATACCAATAAAATTTCATATCTTTTGTTTCACCGGTTTGTGTCTGGTACGGTATTAAAAAATATGGTGCAAAACAGAAGAGCAAGTACTTCCAACTAACGCTGTCAATGTTGATCCGTTTCGCACGTTTCTGTTCCGTTTCGGAGCGGAAATGGAAGGGCTTTTTGTTGCGTTTCGGCACACGAAACAGAAACAGATACTATGGTATTGATCCGTGGAACGTCGAAATGGAAAATTTCAATGTAACGAAACGGAACGGAACATAAATGAAACACCATTTCTGTTTCGTTACGTGGAACAGAACGGAAACAAAACAGGAGTTTTCTGTTCCATCTCCAACGTTTGACAGCCCTTCCTACAAATCAACGAAGGAGCCAAATATTCCGTTTCAACAATTTTGCCCTATTTGCTGTGAAGCCATGGATTTCAATTCTCTCCCCCCTCCTCTACTAGTTCTAAGTTCTAACTGAGATAAGAACATATGCCGGCGTACCGTCTTTCTCAAGAAACCCTACCGAATCGTTTCATTTATATAGAAAAAGATGAACTATCAAATCCGGTCGATGATCGCCACGTAGACTAAACCTAATTACATATATTAGTACATAGACTATGAACCAACAGTTTTCTAAGGCTCCGTTTGGATGGTGCTAGAAATAAGAGAATAGCCTCTTTCTAGCCATAAATTTATTTCTAACCATCTAAATTCTTCACAAAGTTATACACTTTCCAATATTATTCCTCTTATTTCCTTATTCCTAGCACCATCCAAACGGAGCTAAATGAAGAAAATAAAATTATATATAGTCCCCTCTACTAGTGTACCATCTTCCATCTGTATTAACTCAAGCATAATTAATTTAAATAGATGCTACGTAGACTAAACAGAAAGTATTCCGACTCCTAGGTAGCGTTCCACTTCTTGAACTGGAAAGTCTAAAATTAATGTTCACTTATAAAATTTTGGTCAATTTATAAAAAATTTCAGTCATGCTCCCCCCAAAACCAACCATTTAGAAAATTTCGGCTTTAATTCAATTCGTCGGTAAACAGTGTAATTTCCTTTGTTTCCAACTCCTCAATTCGCCAATTACCATTTCGTTATTGTCAAATGCATGAATAACGTTTTAAATTAAAAAGCTTCCCTTATGCTTGCATCTCTACAATTTCGAAGTAGAATTGTTTTGGTTATAGTGGGTTTCGAATATAGCTTTTAAGCCGAGATTGTTGCATGTTTAACATTGTCTAATAAAATTCAATAGGGCCATTAGGCCTGATATGAGCGTGGGCTGGATTATTATATTACGTCATACCAATGAATAATTAATATACACAAATAATCGGAAAAATCATTAAGTTTAAATAAAAATGCGTGTTTACTAAAAACAAATGTGGTGTACAACTGGATAAATAATTAAGCAATAACCTCAAAAGATAATTATATATTCCACAAAAAAATGATAATCAGAACAGATATCCACTGGATAAGTATATGTTCCTGAAACAAAACAAAAAATGAAAAACATCAACACATTCCAATTAACTGGAAGTAAATCTCGATTCGTGGGATATTTCAGTATAAAACTAAATTAAGGAATGGTTTTTCCAAGTAGATTTTGAAATTCTAAAGTTAAAATAATGAGAAATGCTAGTGTCCTATATATAGGACGGATGGGTCCGTCCAATATGATCGTTTTCACATTTTTAAATTTCAAATGACCGATCCGAACCGTTCAATATGTTCTCCTTACAAAGAAACCAATTTTTACAATTTTTCGATTTTTTTACTATTTTTTTTAGTATTTTTTAAAATTCGTGACATAAACATTATGGATCGTCCAATAACAACGATTTTCTAAAATACCAAAAAAATAGTAAAAAATTTCGGAAAAATGTAAAAATTGGTTTCTTATAAGTTTTCAATAAGGAAAACATATTGAACGGTTCGGATCGGTTATTTGAAATTTAAAAACGTGAAAACGATCGTATTGGACGGAGTCCATCCGTCCAATATATTGGACTCTAGCATTTCTCTAAAAATAATTAGTTATATACGCTTTTCTAGCTCATTGTATATTTGACTATATATAATACAGTAATACACAATTCACTTATTGGAGAATGCATATTTATTTATCTTTTTTTTTTTCAAAAACCTAGTAGAATAGCTGGAGGATATTCCTTTTAAGACTTTAACTACCTTTTTTTTTTTAAAAAAAAAACTAAATCTGATTTAAGTTATAGAAGTTTCTAATATTTAACCAAAATCCTATTTCATGGTTGTATAAAGCCGTTAAAACCTATTTGGATGGAGTGACTTCTATTTTCATATTTCTGATAGAGAAAAAGTCAAAAAGAGAAGAGGGATTGAGATGGACAAACGTATATGGACCGTAAACAATAATATCTCACTAAATAGACCACAAACCGAGTCCACAGCAGCTCAGCTGCTCAGGTTTGAAGTGAATTGATACATTGAGTACGTATATTAAATAATGATAACCAATTCTCCATGATGCTAAATTGATACCTACTTTTTCCAGCAGTAGAAATTTATTGCTTGTTTATTTATTTTCAATGCAAACTCAACTCGTGAGCACGAATTTTGTAAACAGCGTGCATATTTAATGATAGAAAATAAATGGAAAAGGTCTTTCACATAGTGCAAAGCCACAATTCATAATCTCTCTCTTAAAAAATATAATAAGAACAACACCCATTTCTTGCAACATCCAGTTGTTCTCCAAAATTAAAAAGTCCGATCTATTAAACCCTTAATGATGAAAAGGTAATGAAAACTAATGAAGACATGGCTACAACTGAAGAAGAGCACAAAATCAAATTGCAAATGAGCTCAAAAAAGAGGTTGTTGTCATCCAGCCAGAAATCCTCTGGCACGGCTACTTCACGCCGCTCCTCATGTTCAACTGCTAATGTGTCGACTGTTTACGGAGAAGAGGTCTCCAGAGGTGCCATGTCAGCACAACAGAGACGAAGCAGGAGGGGATTTCTATTCGGTACCCTGTTTTGCTGTGTCGCTGGAGGCTTTGATGATATGTCGTTTCCTCCTTCGCCATGTATGCTCTTCCATGTTTCTTGTTAAATACTTTTATCGCTTGTATTTGTAATCTAATGCTGGAATTATTTCTACAATTCCAAAGTAAAAAATTAGTTTGATTCTAACAAACGTTTGTGATGAAACAAGATGTTGACCTGATATCAGTATATATATGATTGAGGCCTGTCAGATACTTTTTCCTGCTCGAAACAAGATATTGAGCCCATATCAGGCTGTTGTTGCTTAAATCTTCCAAATATCCTTTTGATAAATGCCTGGGTCTGAATTTTGCATTGGTCCATGTTGGAAAAAGTGTGTGGAGCCGTTCTCTGCGGGTAGCAGGCTAGGCCTGCGGGCCGCAGATACTGAACGACCCAGTGGGTCGCTGGCAGGGCCAGCGGGCCGCTGGTACTGGGATCTGAACAGACGTGATCTGTTCAGATCAACTCCTATATATACCCCTCTAAACAGAAACGTCTCTCTGGTTCTTGGAACTGCTGTCTGCATATTCCACACAGAAAGAGAGGAGAGTTTCTGAGAGGGAGGAAGCCATCCAATTGCTTGGAGCAATCGGATCACACACACGAGTCGAGACCGGCAAGTGGAAGCGTGAAAGGTGACGCCAAACCCTGACGTGAGGTTGTGGTGTACCGGACGCATACGGAGAGAGACAAGGCTGCAGAACCGAACTCCGACAAGTGGGTCTAGGCGTTCGATCATTTCCGCTGCGGTATATCTAATTCTCTAAGTTATTCTTATAGGTTAGATATGCATATAGGTTTATACTTAGTTAAACCTTCATTGGTATCAGAGCCATAAGGCTTCTTGTCGAAGTTATGGATCTGTTTAAGCCTTAGGACACCATGGTTTTGGTAGAACTAGATTTGGTTGTGACGTTTTTACTCAAAACACACCCTAGATCCAAATTTTACGTGTTTTAACGCTAGATCTCAGTAGGAGTTCGTAGCAAAACACTGTAAATGGTCTAACCAGGGTTGAGTAACAGTTCTGGTGTAAAGAAACCATCTGATGAGTCCCGGTTGCGGGAATACCAGATTTAGGGTTTCAGTTCGTCAGAATCAGCGGGCCGCAGGCTGGGCCAGCGGGTCGCAGGATTCTGTAGTAAAGACAGACAACGAAAGGTTGTTCTGTATAACTGTCAGACAGATCGCTTACTGGGTCTGCGGGTCGTCTGATCAGAAAATAGTCACCAGTTAAATCTGTCATTTTCTGGTGGGCCGCTGGTTTTTCCAGCGGGCCGCAGGTGTTTTCAGCGGGCCGCTGTTCAGTTCAGCGGGCCGCCAGACCTGAGGCTGACAATTGAAAATATAGCAATCAGAATCTGTTTTGACCAACTTATGACCTTCCTCTTTGTCCAACATGGTGTATTAACTATCCTGAAGATAGTAATATGGTTTAATACCTTTCTTTAGATGCATACTTGCATAGAGTGTGATGGTAGGTATTTATACCTCTCACAATTGTGGGCGTGTTTGAGTAATGACCCGGGGTCATTGACTCGCATGCTTAAGACAGCACAGAAGGGTGACTTTGGACCTAAAAGAACTGGGTTTCTTGTCCAATGTCTGAACTTTACGCCAATCGAGTTGATTGGGAGGGGATATGCTTAGTATATGAGACAGGATTGGTGGCCCTGGTTGTCATCTTTCGGTTATCATTGCTAAGATGTGTCATCTCTTGGATCGATTCAAGGATTGTGCGGTGAAGTGTAACCATATGTTATAACTCTCAAGTTATATCATAATTGATGATGCTAACATGCATACTTGTGCTTTGTCTCTATTTTGTAGAAAGATGTCGGCAAGTAAGAACATAATCGCTGATCTCAATGCTGGAGAGAAATTGACGAGTAACAATTACGATGTGTGGCATCGTAAAGCTCAATTTCTGCTTGAGATGCAGGATTTGTTGGAGCCATTGACAAGGGAACTCACGGAAGCCGAAAGGGCCAATCCAAATAGAAATCGAGCCATTGAAGAGTTCAAGAAAAAGGATCGTGCCGCTCGCATAACGTTGCTGAGTAGCATGTCCAATGATGTACTCTTAAGGTTCGAGAGGTATCGCACCACGAAAGAGTTGTGGGATGCGGTAAAGCTCCAGTATGGTGGTACTTCAACCACTAGGCTGCGCCAACTCACTCTTAGACTTGATGGCTATAAGAAGCGTCCCGAGCATTCCATGCGGGAGCATATCTTAGCCATGTCTAATATGATAAGTGAGCTGACTCAAGCGGGCCATGTCCTATCGGATGAGCAGCAAGTTCAGGCTGTGATCCGCTCTCTACCTCGCTCATGGGAGCATTTGAGAGTTAACCTCACTCACAATGACAACATACGCACTTTTGACCAAGTAGCGCGTCATGTGGAGTTGGAGGAGGACCGCTTATCGGCCGAGAAGGCTGAAAAGGCTGCTGGAGAGGCAATGATTGCCGCCTCAAAGAACTCGCAAAGGAAACCGAAGAAGAATTTCGGTTCCAAGAAAGGTGCGGGTAGCACTGGCGTGGCCAATGCAAAGATTGACAAGAAGCGCAACAAGAAGCGAGGAAAGGGGAAGGAGAAGCCCAAGGGGGCTTGCTTCAACTGTGATCAGATTGGACATTTCGCTCGTGATTGCACGAAGCCGAAAAAGGTACTTTCTGGACTGAGCAGTGTTTCTGTCTCAGTATCAGCGGGCCGCTGGTATGATCAGCGGGCCGCTGGTCTCCCCTCTGCTTGTGATTCAGCTTTATATGTGTCCAGTTGCTTTATGCTTACTAATAACAATCCTGTTTGGACTGTTGATTCTGCAGCAACTGACCACATAGCTAGGGATCGAGCAGCATTTGTAGACTATCGTCGCATACCGGCAGGGAGCAAACACATTTACATGGGAAATAATAGTAGTGTTCTCGTGCATGGCATTGGCACTTGTGAGCTAATGTTTCGCAATGGACATAAATTAGTTCTCCATGATGTGTTGTATGCGCCTGATGTGAGGCGAAGTCTTGTATCTGTATTAGTTCTTGTCAAAACTGGATTGCGTGTTGTTTTTCTTAACAATTGTGTTGAATTGTATAAGAATTCTGTTTTACTTGGTAATGGATTTCTTGAGAACAATTTCATGATTTTAGACACAATTGATGGTTGTTCTTCTTTCTCTTATGATGTTTCTTCTTCTAATGTTAATTCTTATATGAATGATAACATGTTAATTTGGCATGCTAGACTTTGCCATGTGGGGCAAGATAGGATGACTAGATTGGCTAAGGTTGGACTTTTGGGTCCCTTAACCAAGGTCTCCTTACCTCGTTGTGAGGGTTGTTTAGCGGGTAAAGCTACCCGAAAGCCGTTTGGTAAGGCTATTCGTGCCACAACTCCTTTGCAGTTGATACACTCGGACATTTGTGGTCCTTTGAGTGTTAGGGCTCGACATGGTGCCTATTATTTCATCACATTCATTGATGACTATACACGTTTTGGTCATGTCTATTTGATCTCCCACAAGTCGGATGCACTGGGATGCTTCCAAAAGTACTTGGCGATGGTTGAGAATCAACAAAATGGACTAGTCAAAGCTCTTAGGACAGATCGAGGTCGAGAGTACCTCTCGGATCAATTCAAGAGCTTATGTGATGAAAAGGGAATCGTTCATCAATTGACAACTCCCTACACGCCTCAACAAAATGGTGTTGCTGAAAGGCGTAATAGGACATTGTTGGAGATGGTTAGATCTATGATGGCACAAGCAAGTCTACCAATTTCGTATTGGGGAGATGCGCTATTGACCGCCACATATGTTCTAAACCGAGTTCCCTCGAAATCCGTGGCAGCCACCCCTTACGAGTTATGGACTGGACGAAAACCGAATTTGGGTAATCTCCATCCATGGGGTTGTTTGGCTTATGTCCATGATCCGTCTCACAAACATGGGAAGCTTGGTCCAAGAGGGAGAAAGTGTATCTTCATTAGGTACTCTGACACTTCCAAGGGCCACGTGTTTGTTGGGGAGGATCTAAGTGGGACAGTCACGGAAATCGAATCGAGGGATGCGACGTTCCTTGAAAATGAATTTCTAAAGAGAAGCGAGGTTTCTCAAGAGGAATGGCTATATGAGTCAATTCCTTCCGAAAATGATGGTACTGATCAGGATGTCGAGGCGAGAGGGGGGAATATAAGTCCTCCTCAACCTCCTGAGGTCAGAACTATCGCGGAAGAGGTAGCTCAGCAGGTCAGAACCTCTCTGGCGCCCAGTTTCAGCGGGCCGCAGGCTGGGCCAGCGGGTCGCCAAGACTGGCGAGACTTCCAGGACAGAGGTCCTGTCAATCTGCATCCAGAGACAGCGGGTCGCTGGGATGATCAGCGGACCGCTGAACCTGTGACTGATATGCAGACTGAAGAAGTATTTGAACCTCGAAGGTCTGAACGTGAGAAAGTACCCCGCCGACGATTTGAGATCGAAGGGGGGGAAGTGTTCATGACTGCTCTTGATGGATTGGTCATGCCGAATGAAGATGATAAGCCCAAACGCAAGAAGGCAATTAAGGGTATCGATCCGGATGAACCAAAGAATGTGCGTGAGGCACTTTCTAGTTCTAAGTCTAAGGAATGGTTGCTGGCCATGCAAGAGGAGATTGATTCAATGGAGAAGAATCAGGTTTGGGACTTAGTTGACTTACCACGAGGTCGCAAGGCTATTGGGAGCAAATGGGTTCTCAAAGCCAAGCGTAAAAGTGACGGGTCAATTGAGCGTTACAAAGCTCGCTTGGTTGCGAAAGGATTCACCCAAGTAGAGGGAGTGGACTATGAGGAAACCTTTTCACCTGTGGTTAGGTTTGCCTCTATCCGCTTGATCCTAGCAATTGTCGCTGCAATGGATCTAGAATTATATCAAATGGACGTGAAAACTGCATTTCTCAATGGAGAATTACAAGAGGAGATATATATGGTCCAACCCGATGCATTCGTGGTTGAAGGGAAGGAGCACATGGTGTGCAGACTTCGCCGTTCCATATATGGTCTCAAACAAGCATCACGGCAATGGAACCTCCGATTCCACCAAGCTGTCTTGTCAAACGGCTTTAGTGTGATGGAAGAGGATCATTGCGTGTATGTGAAAGGGTCCAATGATTGTTTCTTGATCATGACATTGTATGTTGATGACATATTGCTTGCGGGTAACAACAAGTCGCTGATCAGTTCAACGCAGGCTTGGTTGTCCTCTATGTTTGACATGAAAGATATGGGTGAAGCTAGCTATGTGCTAGGTGTCAAGATAACTCGAGATCGAACCAAGAGGTTTCTCAGTTTATCTCAAGAAACTTATGTGAAAAAGGTTCTTGAACGATATGACATGGATGGATGTCGATCGGTTGACACTCCTATCGATAAGAACACAAGTTTGAGTAGTGACATGGGTCCCAAGACAGAATCAGAGAGAAAGAAAATGGAAAATGTGCCGTACTCTAGCGCAGTTGGAAGCTTGATGTACGCCATGTTGTGTACAAGACCCGATATTTGCTATGCGGTGAGTCTTGTCAGCCGATTTCAGTCGAATCCTGGATTTGCTCATTGGCAAGCAGTCAAAAGGATTCTGAGATATCTCAAGAACACATCGGATTATGTGTTATGTTATCAAGGCAGAAGCCTGGACCTAGTTGGCTATTCGGATGCCGATTGGGCTGGTGACTTGGATGAGCGCAAGTTCACCTCAGGTTTCATCTTTATGCTTGGTAACAGTGTGATCTCTTGGGCTAGTAAAAAGCAAACGTGTGTTGCTTTATCTACCATGGAGGCCGAGTACATTGCATGTTCTGCGGCGACCCAAGAGGCAATATGGTTGAGGCGTTTCCTAAAGGGACTAGGGGTAGTCAAGGTGCCCAACGGACCTGTGACAATCTATTGCGATAGCACGGCTGCTATAGCATTCTCACGAGATCCCAAGTACCATGGAAAAGCAAAACATATTGATACGAGATATCATTTTGTTAGAGACAGACAAACACATCAAAAGATAGTGTTGAAGCACATTTCCACTGATGAGATGGTGGCAGATCCATTCACGAAACCCATCGCAAGGATGCAGTTCCTAAAGCTGATTAGGGTTATGGGTCTGATGTCTGCCAGCGGGTCGCTGACTTGATCAGCGGGTCGCAGACTGGGATGCAGACAGATGGACAGATTTTCTGAGATTGTTTCAGAATCGCTTGAGTGGGTCGCTGGCAGGGCCAGCGGGCCGCTGACATTGACAATTCTGTAACATGTATCTGTTATGTATGTATGTATTTGAACAATTATATTTTATTATAAAATATTGTTGAGACATGTTTATTCATTATTGTTTATGAATTGCTTGTTATTGTTCAATTAAATGTTAGCATGTTGGTAGTGTGTCATTGAACTTTAGATTGTCTCGCTCACACGAGCAATCGCCTCTAATGCCTGGGGCATGTAGAGATGAGACTAGATTGAGCTATGTGCGCTTAGTCAGGGACTAAGGAGCCATCTGGGATGGACGAAGCTCATTGTCGCTTCAGTCTGGGACTGAAATGAGGCTTGTCTTCTTTTAGGCGATCCGATGTGATTGTACCCCAAACAATCACGTAGTTCAATTATGCCGAGATGAGAATCTCCTTAGAACTCAGGGAGTGTCTAAGTGAAGAATCTCAGGATCAGTTGCAATAAAGAGTGGTCTAGACCATAGACACTTGGTTTGCAAACTGGATCTAAACTCGTACAATGAATGAGAACACACGTCTGCTTAGCGGATATTTCATTGTAACATGTGCTCATACCACATGTGCTAGGCGACTTTTGGAAGTGGGTTGAGTGGTTCCAGGACCAAGACCGTATGACTCCCCATGTGTGAGTTCCATAGAGAAGTACCCTTTGACTTTTGACTATGTCATGAGAAATGGGGTCAGGGCTGCTACTTTGGTGTGTACCCTATGGTGAAGTATATTCCGCCTGTCGGGGCATTGCTGGGCAAGCGACTGATTTCGTTTTGAGTCTCATGAGTTAAAAGGAAGATTCGACTCATCATGCACAAACGATAGATTTGTTGGTGTTCAGGATCCACCAAACTCGTCATATGGACTGAGGTTGGGAACATACAACAAACTAAGATTGAGAAGGAAAAGACATGTATCATTGAATGGTCGATAATGTCTAATCTAGTGCGGATTTGAGTGCATCTAAGGTACTAGTATACACATTAAACTGTATTTTATATAAAAGGGTAGATGATCTCTGGTTGGCTTTGAATTTATTCAAAGTGAGGCTTTTGAGCTCCCGCATGACAGGTGTATGCGCTGGTCGCACGTTCCATTTGCCGTATGAGGTCTGGCTCAGTGTTTGGTATAAACGTCTCCAAGAGGGAGATGTTGGAAAAAGTGTGTGGAGCCGTTCTCTGCGGGTAGCAGGCTAGGCCTGCGGGCCGCAGATACTGAACGACCCAGTGGGTCGCTGGCAGGGCCAGCGGGCCGCTGGTACTGGGATCTGAACAGACGTGATCTGTTCAGATCAACTCCTATATATACCCCTCTAAACAGAAACGTCTCTCTGGTTCTTGGAACTGCTGTTCTGCATATTTCACACAGAAAGAGAGGAGAGTTTCTGAGAGGGAGGAAGCCATCCAATTGCTTGGAGCAATCGGATCACACACACGAGTCGAGACCGGCAAGTGGAAGCGTGAAAGGTGACGCCAAACCCTAACGTGAGGTTGTGGTGTACCGGACGCATACGGAGAGAGACAAGGCTGCAGAACCGAACTTCGACAAGTGGGTCTAGGCGTTCGATCATTTCCGCTGCGGTATATCTAATTCTCTAAGTTATTCTTATAGGTTAGATATGCATATAGGTTTATACTTAGTTAAACCTTCAGTCCAGAATCCAGATTAATCTAGCAAGCAAGACCTTATATATTTGTTCTGACATATTTTGCACTGGTGTTGCAGTAGGAGTCCATTTGGTGTTTAGCAGTCGAAGGTAAAATTAATCCAGAATTTGCTACTGCACCGGTCCTTTCTGGTACTTGAAACCCAATATATGCCTGACACCATGATGGGCTCTAGTTTCATTTTTGTTTTTGTTTCGATGCTTTTTGACTGTCCTTTCAACAATCGGACAAAAGCAGAAAACCTAGTATTTATACTCCAAGATAGCCAAAATATTTTATTCTTTTAAATTTTCAGTGCTTCCAGAAGATCCAGAATATTCAGTAAAGAGCGCGGATGGAAGGCTTCAATTGGAACCTGAGAGACTTAGCAAATCACTAGCCAAAAAACCATCATTTCAAATGATTTCCTCCAACATAAAATTCAGTCTGGATGAGATTTTAAAAGCCACCGACTATTTCTCAAAGAAGTCCCTTATTGGAGAAGGCGGTTGCAGTTTGGTCTACAGAGGAGAACTTACCAATGGAAAAGTTGTTGCAATCAAGCGTTCCAAAAAGGTCTACAACAATTGTCTTGATTAACAACATCTGATCAACCAAAAAGGACTTACTTTTTTCCCACCTTTTTTTTTCCGTGACAAAACAGCCGCTGTCTAATATATCTTAAAGAAAAAAAAATAAACAATTGTCTTGATTGTTTAACTGCTCCAATATACCTATATAAAACATCTAATAACTGTAAAGATGGTTATATTGCAGTATATAACTTTTTTTGCGTTTAAATTATGTCCACTGTTTAGGATATGGAAGATGTACATTTTGTCACGGAGTCGTTTCGAAATGAAATTCAAACTCTTCAGCAAATAGAACACTTAAATTTGGTTGGTTTTTATGGCTACCTGGAATATGATGATGAGAAAGTAATTGTGGTCGAGTATGTGCCAAATGGTAACCTTCGGCAACACCTTGATTGTAAGTTCCCTTAATCTGTGTTGTATTTACTAATTTTTTTTAATAGACAAATATAATTAAGCTTATATCTTAGATATCTACATTCCATATACAGGCGTTTTTGGGAGGATTTTGGATTTTGCGGCGCGGTTAGACATCGCTATAGATGTCGCCCATGCGATTACTTATCTTCACACATACTGTGGTAGGTACATCTTGATCCCCAATTTCTTATTAATCACATCTATTATCCTCTTGTTTGGACCAACTACACCTTGGTTTAATCCAACAATATCTCTTCTGAACAAGCAAATCTTAATTGATCTATATTTAGATTTGGCTGGTATTAAGTGAATTGTTGTTTCAGGCATTTTCAAACAAATTCTTAATTCTTGTTCTGAATATGTAGATAAGCCGATAATTCATAGGGATATCAAATCTTCCAACATACTTCTGACAAACACTCTCCATGCAAAAGTAACTGATTTTGGGTTCTCCCGACTCGGCCCAAATGAGAACGGAGCAACTCATGTACAAACCCGAGTTAAAGGCACCATGGGATACCTCGATCCCGAGTACTTCAAGACAGCCATCCTAACCGATAAAAGCGATGTGTTCTCTTTTGGAGTTCTTCTGGTGGAGATGATGACAGGACGGCGCCCCATGGAGCGTAGAAAGGGCAGGGAACGTGTTACTGCACAATGGGTTAGTCTGAATCAATTATATATGTGAATCTTGTAGACCTGTCAGGTTAGTAAACCAACGGCTAGTGCATAACAGGTTTGAGCCATAATTAGTACCAGTAAGTAATTTTCTTTCAATTAGGTCGTGAAATAAAATTTTCCTTGGAACTTGAATTTAGCAATGACTTGATACAACTTAATTGATATTCAGGCAATTGAGGAGTTTGAAGAAGGGAGAGCTGTTAAAACCTTGGACCCAAATTTGGAATCAAATGTAGCAGTTAATCTGGCGCTTGAACAAGTATATGAGTTAGCTTCTCAGTGCTTGGGTGAAACAAGACGAACCCGACCCAAGATGAAAACATGCGGAGAGATTCTCTGGAGCATAAGAAAAGGCTATCGTGATCTATTGAACTCAGAAAAAGTACAATTATAAATGCAGAATTTAGTAAAATAATTTATATGATTTGATTTGTTTCTTAAAAAAAAAAATGCATGTAGATACATATATTTTTGTAAACTATACTATTAATGTTTTTTTTAATCAAACTGTATAGTGTAAAGATTTCTTTATTTTCAAAACTGTGCTCCCAAGTGAAGGATTGCTTTAGTAGTTTTCTATTTTGGACTCCTCTCTGTACATTTTCCAGTTTTGGCTTACATATTATGTAGTTTGTGGGTTTTATTTCTTTCTTTAAAAAAAACAAATAGATAGACATAACTTTGTAAATTCCACGATTATATATACTATTCTCCAATAATAGTGACTTCACATTTATATTGAATTTTAATTAATTTTCCAAACAAATACGATTGCAGTTTTTTTTTTTTTTAAATGCATACATTGCCGGACTGGGACAACATAGTATAATTGACTTTAATTCTCTATATAATTTGGAAAAAGCTTTAAATAGTGTCAATATAATTATGAAAACAAACTCTACAAAGGAATCGTCAAAGTTCTTTAACCTTTTTTGCATGGAAAAAATTTTACTTTTTTTAATAATATTAATATAATTTCAAATGAAAGATGTTGTTATTACCAGTTAGAATATATAATTTGTTTTGTTTGGACCAATAATCATTATGTACTATGAACTGTTATTAAAATAACTGCTTTCGTTATACTATGTACTCCATTTTCTCTAAAAAAAAAAAAAATTCGAGCTTGATATTAGAAAAAAAGCATTCTTTATGATCTTCAGCTCATTCCAGAAGAAGGAAAAGAATAAAAAAAGTTCATCGCTGAGGTTAGAAGACCTAAGTTTTGGTTCCTGAGGAGAGGTGGGCTATAAATGTTCCCGAGGAGAACTAAGTTAGCTTGATCCTTTTCATGTACAGCTAATGTGCGATTAATGTAGTTTAATAAATTGGTTATTAAACTAAGCGCTGATTACTTTTAGTAGTCAAAGTCTTTGGTTGGGATTATATAAGTACATAAACAAGTCCTGTAATGGTAATATCAGTTGGAATAAAGGCTCAATGACAGATTGGGAATGCCAATTCACCAATTAACAACACTTGAATCAGACGATCCATCTGGAACCTTTGATGTATTTATATGATTAATCAAAGACATTGAGAAAAATGAATCATCTCACTACACGAAAGTGTCCCATTCTTCATCTCCACAGCCTATCACCCCTCATTACTTTAGATATGGGTCCCACCGTGATTCCAAAACCGCATTTAGATGTTGGGTTTTACAAAGTAAGAAGAAATATCCAAAGATCGCTTTAAGAGTTTGAAGACCTTCATTTGAAGTTGGGTTTTACTAAGTTTTAAGAAAGAGAGAAGGGAAAAATAATTATCTATTTTGTCTGGTTCCAAGGTGGGGAGACAAACAGATCAAATGTCATCCGAATATATCCGGATCCGTTTGGGGATATTTGACAATTGACATACAAATAAGCCTATATTTAAATGCAGATACAGATAATTTTATATCGGATACACATTATTATTGGGATTCGGATTCATTCGGACCGGTTACAAATAATTATTCAAATTTAAAGTTTTCAGTAATCAAATATTTATTTGGAAGACCCATATATAACTTTCTTTTTTTGAGCTTTGAAGTGTAACTCATATAATTTTATGGTCAATTCTACGGTGGAGATAAATTTTGAACGCTACGAATCTTAATCATTCATCTATGTAACGATCTAAAATTCTAAATTTAAACCCAAATGCAAAATTTAGTTCTCAGAAGAATTTGTCTAATTTTATTACCAACCAAATTTTAATTTATACATATTATTTAAACTAATAGTATCTTATCAGATATTATTTAAACTAATATTTTCTTATCAGAAATGATAACTGACATCCCTAAATTTGCCATCGGGCGCTATCGCTGACTACCAAGTGCACACGTGTGAATTTGGGGCCTCGTGTGTTGCTAGCGATCCACTTTCTAGATGTCCGTTATATATGTTCATTTTAATATTTAAATGTGTTCAGTTTAATAACCAATGTATTCAGTTAAATGTGTCAACTGATGATTTTATAACATACGAATTGTAAAGTGAAAACAAGTATTTCACATTGAGATACTAACGGAACAAACTGAACATATAATATAACAAAAGTGAACATATTTAACAAATAACATGAACACTTATAATAACAAAAATGAACACTTTTAACGATAGAAACAACATGTACAATAAACAACAAAATGAGTACTCTAACAATAAAAATGAACACTTATACCAATAAAATAAACACTTATACTAACAAAATGAACTCTTATATAAAAAATAACAAACATAAAAATATTAATTGAATAAGAAATACAAAATAAAAGAAATACATTGAACACAGTGAATAATTATAACAAAAAGTGAACATTTATATCTAATAAAGTGAAGACTTATAACAATAGAGTGAACAAAAATAACAGACGTGTTGGGTGAGGGGAGGGAGATGATCCGGACAACAACACATTTGGTGGCACAGCATTTTTGGACAAAAATACCACTGTATTTTGATTTCCTTATATTTCTTTCGAGATTTATCCTTATATTTTTCCATAACTATATTATTTTCTTAATTATTCCATTTATGTCGCAAAGAGCTGTGTAACAAAGAGAAAACGTCACTGTTATCAATTCATTAGAAAAAAACAAATTCAGATTTAAATACATTAATTTGTACTCCCACTTTGAATTGAATTTCATGAAATAACAAATTTCAATTAAGTAATTGAGTCAATTGAAACAAACTTCTGTGAAAATAAAATCTTAGAAAAAAAAAACATAAATTAAACAAAAATTTAATGAAAAAATGATAAATTATATTGGGAACCAGATATATAGTTAGAAATTAACGAAAACGTTCAAATATAGGCAAACATATATTATTATATATATGATATAGTATATTCCCAAAAAAGAAAGAAAATTATGTTGGTCGGAATGAGAACGGTAGTAGCGTCATTTTATTAAAAAATGATGTTGCTCGGAGAAATTAAATGCTGTCCGGATCACCTCCCGTGGGGACCACTCAAGAGATCGCTCAACAATTGCAATTTCGCTGATGGCCTTAATCAATTTCTATTTCTTATTACCCAAATTATGTTAATATTTGTATCCGTATTTGTGTAATATTCAGTCTGTATCTATATTTCGTGTCATATTTGATATGCGGGTGTTATAAAAATGAAAACAGATACAAGTTAGTTATAAATCATCTATCTTTATATAATCTGTTTGCACATCAATCCCAAGGGCTTTGACCTAATCCGCTCCCAGAAATAGTGCCTTTCCTCTCTGGATTTACATTACCTTTTATGTGATATTGACGTATTGTTGATGATGCAAATTGTATATATATATTAATTAATTAATATGTCAACACTTGCTTATATGATATGAAGGCAGACGCAAATGAGAAAAGAAAACGGAAAAAAATAGCATTAACCATGTCAAGATTTGCAAAGTTTTATTTAATCTAACATCCAGCAAACTTAAGAATTATATAATTTATTAATTAAATATCCAGTTTTATACATATTCCAGAGTGTCAACAGTTATTGTCCAGGCCATATATTACACTCTAATTCAGGGTTGCTTTGTAAAAGGAAATTGTTTAAATAATGCTAATACTTTGGAAATTTTCAAATCCTAGAGTAATAAAGCGCAGCTTGTATCTATTTGTTGAGATAGAGACGAAGACCTTGCAACTGCTGCGAAGACTTCGAAAAAAATTCAAAAAATAGATAGAAAAGAACAGAGGGAAAGGAAGAAGAGAGAGACGGTTTCTCTCTTTCAATACACAAGAAAAAGAACAACCATTTATTGAATTTGCTTATGAAGAGCATCTGGAGGAGTAGGAGCATGAGCTCCTCCAGTGGGAATGACACACCCAGTCAGACGATGTACTCCGCAAAAAGTTCAGATTTCTCAAATCTGTCATCTTCCTCTGTCAGCACATTCCCTTCTTCGAACTCGACCCACAGACGAAAGAAGAACATGTCTGACGCTTTTCTGTGCTGTCTTGGTTTGGAACCCGATGACCAACCTAATGACCAACCTAATGACCTGCCGAGTAAATGATATAGCACTTTCTTTTTTTTATATATATATATATATATATATATATATATATGATATTGATTTTTTGGTAGTGAAAATTTCTTTTCCTATGCAGTTTCTTTTGTTTATACACATACTTTTGGTCCAAGACTATGCTTATATCAGAAAGGTTGAAATTGTATGAACAAATGTTCCTGTTCTAAATTTTAACAAATTTAAGTATGTCCCTGCATATAGGGGAATGGTGGAAAGGATGAAATACTCATGGTTGCATTTGGTGAAGATAAATTAGCTGGTCAATGCACAAAATCCAAAAGAGGACCAATTTGACTAATTCTTTGTTTTTAAATGTAGGTGGAGCTTCTACAGCAAGCACAAATTCAGATATAAAGAGGTTTATGAAAAAGAAAATGTCACTTCAAGTGATATCTGGAAATGTCAAATTTACATGGGATGAGATTCTGAAAGCCACCAGATGTTTTTCATCAGATCTGAAAGTAGGAGAAGGCGGCTGCGGTGTTGTCTACCGAGGAAAGCTAGAGAATGGCAAAGAGGTTGCTATCAAGCGTGCTAAAAAGGTAAATCCAATCAATCATCTTCATATGTGTAATTATTCTAAATATGTTATTGTTTTTCTCCTTAAGGCAATATATGAAATACAGTCCCTACTTTTAAAATCATTAATTGACCTGAAAGATGAACAAGAGGAAAAAGGGAAATCCTGAAACATCTCCAAATGAATAAAAGAAAAAAGAAAAACCTGAGCTACGTACCTTACAATGGAATCAATTCAGGGTTGACTTTTTTTTGGTTACTTTAAAGAATCTTAACTTTGATCTTTAGCATTTCTGTATTGCTAAATACTAAAGACCTCATGTGGTTACAACTTTGGTCTCAAAAAAGCGTAACAGTTACCAACTCATGCTTTATTGTTTCAGAAGCAAGCAAAAATCCTTGACAGTATGATCAGCAACATGAAACGTGAAGGGTCAGTGGCTCGATCTGATGTTTGTTTGCTTTTTAATTTTAGGACATTGATGATGCTCAACTGACCAATGAATCTTTTCAAACTGAGATTGCAACTCTTCAGCAAATAAACCACATGAATTTGGTGGGGTTTTATGGCTATTTGATATTTGAAGATGAGAAAGTAATTGTTGTTGAGTGGGTGCCAAATGGCAATCTTCGTCAGCATCTTGATTGTATGTAGTTCTTGTCATCATTTGTTTTTACTTCTATTTTTGGAATTTTTTTTCAGTAAGAGCCTTCAGATGTGTAAACCTGCAAGAGAAAATAATATGAACCAGAATACGATAGCTTTAAGCAGACGATACACACCAAAAATAAGTCCCAGTCTGAGGTCATAAAGAACCCTTGACCTATCAAAAAATAGCTTAATTAATTTTCTTCAGGCCATGCAGCTGAATGATTCTAATGCTAATATGAGCCCAGAAAATGGCATATACTCTTAGCAAAATCATCATAAAATTAATGTAAATCTTTTTTTATAATAACGTGCAGGTAAGTTTGGTACAGTGCTTGGATTTTCTAATCGCTTGGATATCATCATCGATGTTGCTCATGCTATTAATTATCTCCATACCTACTGTGGTATATCTGAAGCACTAGTCATCTTTTAAAAAATTTAGAAGTTCCATAATCTATTATATTTAATTGGTAGATTGGCACTAAAATATATCTACCAAAATTGAGGTAGAAATATATGAAATGCATGTCTGTTTTAAATTTTAATTAATAGGTACATGAAGGTACTTGCATTTATACAACATGTGGTTAGTAAAATATTGTCAGTTTTTGGACAAGAAAAAGACACTCATTAATCCTCAAATTATAATGAAATTCTAATTTTATACTTTTTTTTTCCAGAAAAGCCCTTGATTCACCGGGACATAAAGTCCGTAAACATTCTTCTGACAAGTACACTACACGGCAAGGTTGCTGATTTTGGGTTAGCCAAGCTTGCTTCTATGGATGCCAATAACACCATTGTTCAAACCATAGCAAAAGGTACTCCTGGTTATATAGATCCAGAGTATTTCAGAACAAACCAACTGTCAAGCAAGAGCGATGTTTATTCTTTTGGAGTGGTTTTAGTTGAGGTTATAACTGGCAAACGTCCCGTTGAACGCACCAGCAAAACGACTGCTGTTAAATGGGTTAGTTTTTCTCATCCAAGTACCATCATAAACTTTTTAAGAAAAATAAAAGAAAAGAAAATAATAAAAGTATTAACTAATAAATTTTGATGATCACAATATAGGCAATCGCAGAATTTTACAAGGGAAATGCAATAGACACACTTGATCCAAACCTGAAACCAGATGAAGCAATTAGTGCTGCAGTCAGACAGATTTATGAGTTAGCATCCCATTGCTTAGTTATTGATAGAAGGAAAAGACCCACCATGGAGGAATGCTGTAGGACTCTTTGGAACATAAGGAAAACATATAATGACATGATAAAGAAGGAAACAATGGACAATTAATTAAAACATATTTGATTTCATGTAAGTTGCAGTTGCACAAAGATGTGGTTTGTGGTTTGATTTTGTTCGTTTATTCACATAGCCAGATGCAAATTTGATAGATTTAGTACTGTTATATTTCATTCATTTCTTGTCTATATTTTGACCGAAGTTTTGGTAGAATAAAGGTTTTGCTTGTACAATCATGCTTGAAAAGTATCACACGAGGGTAAAATGGATTCTTTGTGTATATTGTGATTTGTGAGTAATCTAAGTATTTCTGGATAAAGCATGTTTATTTTTAATTGTTTTGGTTGAACAGAATATGATTTCTTTCAACTAAAATGAGATCGACGTTCATGTTTAGCACCAAGGTATACAGTTGTCATTTTAAATGTCTCTAGTCTCCACACCGTAGTGCATACCATACCTCCTAGTTCTTCTACAAATAAAAAAGAAAGAAAAAAAATATGGCACCACTTCTAGTTCATGCAGGAGAGGTATAATTAATCGCTAAAATCATTCCTCTGTTAACAGTACGGGCACCTGTAATACTAGAAGTCTGAAACCGTATTCTCAGCATGGAATGGAATGCCATGACAAACTGAATCTCAAATTTCCTAGTAAAATGGACTTTTAGGACATTCTTTCTGGGATTTTAGTTCCCTGTTTTGTTGTTATTTAATTCATCCATTATAATTTGCACGAGAATACTTTCATTTATTTTGATAAAAGTGTTATCTACGCAATTAATAATTATTTCGATTATATATTGTCCTTACGAGTGACTACTACTGTGGAGACAGGTACAGGTCCGATTGAAGATGGTGATCCAGCGTTAGAGACCCTGACCCAGTTATGATGCCACTTATGTTTAGATATCAGTGTTTCTTTTCTTATTTTGTTTGGTTGGAAAATTTTGTTGTAAATAAGTTAAGACCAGCCCTCCAATATTATGAAACCTATTATCATTATTAGTTTGTGGCATTATACTTGTGTTTGTGATTTGCTATGCTTGATTACTTGTATTTAGCCTTTCGTGTGCTTGGAATTAAATCAGTACACGTGACAAGGTTGTCCTTCCCGGACACAGTTGATTCGGGGTGTAGCCCACATAATTGCTTGTGGAGTAGGTTCAGGTTTGGCAGATTTAGCAGAGGAAGTTTTACTAGAAGATCAAGCCGAGATGGGATAGTCACTTTCCGCTGTGCATTATTACTTTGTTTGTATGATGGCTGGAAATTTTGATATGTGTATATTTTACCAGCCTTTTTTGTTGTATGAACAAACAATGCCTTGTTATGTGATTATCTAATTGTGATTATTTGTTTCTATGACACTGTTTTATAGCCTTACGTGTGCACAGCAGAGTATGCATACGTGGCGGGGTTGTCCTCCCCAGATTGCGGCTTGGTTTGGGGTGTGACAACTACACTATATCCTGAGTTGTAAATTGAGTCAATGAACGTAATGAACTTCATAAAGAATTGCCTCAACAAGAGTTGAAAATAATGCACTATGTAATATACACAAAGCACGCACAAATAAGAACATGTTCAAGGAGCTGATGTGGGATAAGTAAGTACTTCAAAAGAAACTTTCTTTCACTAAGAAAGAGTTGCGCTTTGCAGGTCAAACCACTAAAAAATTTTAGAGTGACACTAATTTCTTTCACTAAGCAAGAAGTATAAAAAATTGATATAAGCTAAGCTATACATCCTGACATGAAAATAAGAGTTAATGATCAACATACTTATCCAAGAATGCCTTTGCCATATTACTAAAACTTGAGTTAACTGTTTCAGCAGCAGAGTATTCCCTTATAATTCGTACTACTTCTGGGCTTAAAATCTCCTTTTGTGTGGAAGCATTGCAAAGGTAATACAATGCTCCTAAGGCATAGCTAACCTGTAAGTGTAATTGCTTAGTGCTTGAACAATATTACTCAAAGAATAACTTAATCCATGCACCAATAGTACATGATCTACAATTTGACACATTTTAACTACCATTTATAAGAAAGAAAATGTTCTGTTTGTTCTCTATCTGGTAGATAAAAATGTTGATGACATTACTAAGAAGATGATTGCAATGTGATTACCAGAAAAACTTTATGAAATTCCCGTCCAAACTATGGCCCCCATTATGCCAGTGTCTGGTGAAGCAGTGGCATACTGAGGTCAGTGCCTACTGATGCTTGATGCATGAGGGCATAAATGCAAAGAAAAATTCTGAGTTAAAACTGCTCTACTCAATGAGTAAATTTTAATGTAAAAACTTTGCAGTAGTCTGTTATTTCTATAATGTACAGTAGATGGTTCGTTCTAGTATGGGTACTGAGTTGGTACCAGTTGTGTTGTCAGTTTTTAGTTGGTACCAGACTGATACTGGTACAGCATTACGATTTTGTGTTTTGAGAGATGCCATTGATGGCTGGTTTTTCACGGGCTGAGGGTTTTTCTTTCTTATATTGTTGTTTGTTTTTTCTCTGCTGACGAAACAAACAATATATGCCAGAAAGAGAGACACGACAAACCTAACAGATGCTACACAAAAACTGAGACCGGCTTCCTCTCTGTGTTTATAGGGGAACATTTTGAATTTTTAATGCTTTTCTTTCTATTTTGAGATGTATTTTGGTTTCTAATTGACTTTGCTTCTTGAATGAAACAGGTGGCCTGTTTTGGCTACTTATTAAAAGCATCTGTTCTCTCTGTGAATTCAATTAAACAAAATAAATCTCCTATTTGTACTGAAATTGCTTCTGAATTCAGTTGGTATAATTTTGATTACTATGCTCAAAAACTGTCATAGATAATGGATCTAAACATAAGACATCTTGATGTGATGGCTCCACAATTTGAAAGGAAACTACATTTAATACTTTTCAAGCTATTTTCAAAAGAAAGTAAAATAAAGAATAAATAAATGAAACGTATGTTTACTAGGCATAATTCTTACAGTATTTCTAACAGGGCTGGATAAGCATTGAATGACCAGTGGAATTCCACCCGATTGCATAATAACTGCTGCATTTGCTGGGTCTACATTGAACCGAAAGACAACATATATTTGTTTTTGAACCAAAATAATAAAAAAAATATGTACCCATCAAAAACAATAAGTACCAACTCTGTCCTATTTCAAGGTCATGTATAATCAGCAATGAGATATATAAAAGGTACTGACAAGAAATGAATAATTTAAGGGTTGTGGCCCCAACAGAAAGGATCTATGGTTGGTCGTCATAGTTTATCCAAATAAGTAAGAAAATGATACAATAATGAAGATATTTTTATCAGAAGTTGACTTTTGGAAGATGCCAACAGTTCCACATTTCTACAGGATACATTCACATTTATAATTTTAAATTTTAGATAAGTCATATTTGCAATTGACTAAAGAAGACAATATTAAAGAAAAAGAAAACATAACTAAAAATTTATGTGTTTACCAATACAAGAATTACAAATTCCACCGATGCCAAATTCCACAAGCTTTTCATTTGGTTCTGTTATGCAATCCAGGAATAGCTCCAGAACATTCAGCTGTTTGAGACAATCATTATCTTAATTAAATAAAAAGTAGGAAAAGCAAATACTAAAAGTTATTCTAACTAATGTTACAGCTGTCTCAACAATTGATATCATTACCTGGCGCAGAAATGAGTAGTTGTAGGGATCATATGCAAAATTAGCCAAATTAGCAACAATTCTCTCTTTTAAGTCTGTTAAAAGGACAATAAAGGACCTTATAATTGGATACTATGATGTTCAAAGAAACCCTTATCCCAAATCTACACCGCTATCAGTAGGACACCTAGACCAGAATGGTTCTACCATCAAAGTAACAATTAAAGGAATTAAAAGGTAAAACATTTTCACCTTCTTTAGTGGCCTTCTGGAATTCAGTCACAAGTTCCTAAACAGAAAAATACATCCATTAATTGGACTCAGGCACAACATTGAAGTAAAAGGCAGAAATTCAGCTACAAAATGACAAATTTGATAACCAAACTGTTAATTATATCATTCACCTTTGTCAATTGCATGCATTAAAGTTCATGCACCAAAAATGAAATTGAAAGTACTATCAGAACAAATTTCCATCTGGTGTATACAAGGCCTAAACGGTACCTACAGATACCCATATGATGACTGACATGACACTAACACAGACAAATCACACACACACTGCACACCTGGAGGTATTGAAGCCTAGGGGTGCCATACTTGCCTGTACGCTCGGCTTGCCTTTCGTCGTTCGTGAACATTGTAATGCCAGTAACCAACTCCCAACCGAGGATGCTTGACAGCTCCTGTCAAGGATTCGAAAAAAAACTCCCAACCGAGGAGGAGGAGGAGAATTGAAAGAAGAAGAAACAGGCTAATAAGTTCTATTTATGGGCTTATAAGTGAATGAGGAATGAGATGAGAGGAAGTAATTAGGCTTTTCTGGGCCTATCACTCGCTTTTGAATAGAGCATAGCTAGTTAGCTACTGCATGCATGTAAGTCTGTAACTCTGTAAGGAAAAATAGTGGGCTTAAAGTAAACAGTTGTATTAATTTTGGATAATGTTATTACATTTGTCTGAATTTTTTTTTGTAAAAATTAGATATATTATATATATGTATATATAACGTATCATATTTTATATGACGGATTTAATTATCACAAAATATTATTTTTAAAAATCGATAAGATTGTGGTCTTATTTATTTATTTTTGTAGCTATGAAAATTCATTCTGCTTGGAAACTGACATAAACACTTATCTATTTTCGGCTTGAAGTAGCTTCTGACATCTATCATGTATTTCGGCCAATGTCAAAACACATTATGACAGTTGTTAATAATTATTTTTAAACTTATAAACTCGTTCATTTGAACTTCCAATGATACATTCTTTCTTCATCCATAATGAACATTATGAATATTTCTTATAGCTTGAGTACATAATTAGTCGAATTGGAATAAATGTGTTGCAATATTAATTAATTGAATTAAGCTTTTGAATTTAAATCGAGTGAATTAAAAAAATCCATATTATTAATGGTCGAACTTTCAACGATAATTTCCAGACAAATTCAGTTTTTAACATTTAGCAAAACTTTTTTAAAATCCATCCGGAACTTAATATCTCAGCTCTCTGTTTGTTATATTATCCAACTTTAGTTTCGGAACTATTATTTTATTAACCGTTAATAAATAAAGTACACAAAGTCAAATCTTTGCTCAGTTAGCATCCTTCGCAATATCATGTTTTGAATTTGTCCAAAAAAACTTTTTCTTAATTAATTGTGCAACTTTGTCCAGAGTAACAAACCGTATTAGTAGTGGGCTATTGATTCTTTTTCTTTTTTATTTTTTTCTTAAAAAAACTGCTAGTGTACAAGTACAAGACTTTTGGAAGTGAGAAAGAGTGGGAGAATTTTTCAGAAAAGAAAATAATTAAAAAACTAAAAAATTGAGGATAAAGAGGATCTAGTGAGAGGCAGACATTGGGGGAGATTTTTATTTTTTAAAAAAGAGGCATTGTGGAAGAAATATGAAAAACAAACAAAGTTAGCGGGAAAACTTTTATAACCAATAAAAAAAACAAAATTGGATACAAACTCCCTACAAAGTTAGCAATTGAATGTAACCCCCACAAAATTTAAAATTTGAAAAATAGCCCCCAAAATCTTTGTTGTAAGAAATAATTCTTTTTGATTAAATGTAATCTTTTTTTAATTAAAAAGAGCATTTTCTTTTATAGAATATGATTTAAATATCCTTCCCTCTCTCTAAATTAAGTTGATAGTTGAAGTGAAAGAAAAAAGTAGTTGTGCAAATAAAACTATATGACCCAAGAAATGATTATAGAGAAAAGACGAACAGGTATGGTATAGTGAACTCACAGTTGTCAACTATACTGTTGAACCTTTTTTCTCATCTTGCAAGCATTATTTACATAAAGAGAACTTACATAATAAGCATATATAAGCATTTTTTTTCTAATAAAAAAGAGATTTTTGCTAACAGAATGTACAACTATAGATATTGGTGTTGTGTTGCTTGAGTTCACCTCTGAAACAACACAACTAAGCTTTTCTATACTTAGTTTTTACTTATTGCCAACAGTGGTAAATGCAAGAGGAATTGATTCTAGTGTAAGGAAACATATTCCACGAATATCAAGTGAAATAAAATTATTATCAAATATGTTTACTTATTGCTAAAGAGCATGACTGGAAAACAAAATGACAATGTAGAAGGAAGGGTATTTCTATCATATTTTGTAAAAAAAAAATACTATTTAAAAAAACAAAAAAAAGATTGAATTTAATTAAAAGGAGTTATATATGACTGAAAAAATGTTTTTCCAACTATGAAGATTGCAGGGATTATGTCTAATTTTAAAGTTTATAGGGGGTTATTTTTAATTGCCAAAGTTTATAGTATAGGTTATATTCAATTTTCTCTAAAAAAAATTATTTTTGATAGAAGGAAAAAAAAAAAAAGCACAGAGTGTGAGAGAAGGCGACAGCGACAGACCTTCAATTAAAAAAGTACAAAACATATTAACAAAGAATTAAGGATACAGATAGATAAGAGCGAGAAACGTGGCAGAGGTGGGGACCGGGAAACGCCATGCGACAGGGAAGGAGATCACCATCGCCATTGAAGGCAACCTCGATCTCCAGCTCCGACATTTCATCTCAAGCTTCCTCTTATCACACTGCTTACACCTCCAGCTCCCTCTCCTCTTCCTATACTACTTCTAACACCAAAGCAAGCCCCCTCTCTTCTTATAGCGCTAGCACTAACGCTAGCCCCTTTCCTTCTTCTTCTTCTACGCCTTCACATGGCAGTCGGAGGAGAAGGCTTTCTCTTATCTTCCCCTGTTTCCGTGCTTTCCCTGGAATGGCAATGGAAGATACTCCTCCCTCTGACAAGCCTGATTGTAAGTTCAAAATTGGGTGTGATGGGTGCTTGTGATTTTGTTTTGCCAGTGTGATTTGTGAGTGTGTGTTGTGTGAGGAAGAATGGTTTAAATTTGGAAACGTCGCATGTTGATTGCATTTTTCTGGAGCTAAACTGAATTGTTTCCAAACTTATTAAGCCTAATTAAGGTAAACCACCAATTTGAGTCTGAAGTCTTGTTTAGTCTTGATTTGTGCATTGCTGATATCAGGTACTGAAGATAACTGCCTTAAAAAAAAAAAGGAGAATGAAGTAATTTTGACTGTGTATTAGATTATGATCATGTGTAATTTTGGTTTCTTAGTATTACCTCCTCCAAGGAGCCACGCCAGCAGAAGAAGCGTTAATGGCAAGAGACTAATCAACAGCACTTCTTTAGCAAATCCTGGACTTGTGGAATTCACCATTGCTGATATTCAAAATGCTACAAATAATTTCTCGCCAGATTTCAAGATTGGTCAAGGGGGGTCCGGCATGGTCTACAAGGCCAAGCTTGAGAACGGCCCAGTTGTTGCTGTTAAGCGTGCCAAAAAGGTTTCTTTTATTCCATTGATATATTCTAGGATTTTTCAATATTAAGTACTATTACTTGGTACCTGATGGTTTTGGCATGTTATTACTATTTGAAGCGTATAACCAATTAGGAATGTCTTAAGTCCAGCTGTTCTCAATTTTGTAATTATGCCTCAATTGAGCACTTGTATGACCATGGAGAACCCAAAAAGAGGCAGAATGCCAAATTAAAACAATTGAGCAGCCAATTTAATGAGGACTGATTACCTCCCGTCGGCTCATTACAGTTCACTCTAGTATTGAAATACTGCTCCAAGGAATCATGCATATCAAATTTTTCATTTAATGGATTATAGATTCGAAACTGAGTCTAGTTTTTCTATTCTTGAAGTATGATAAGCACACGAGTGCTGAGTTGCAAAATGAAATCAAGACAATGCAAGAAATTGAACATCTGAACTTGGTGAAGTTTTATGGGTACCTTGAACATGAGGGAGAGCACTTAAGTGTGGTGGAGTATGTACCAAATGGAACTCTGCGAGAACACCTTGACTGTAAGTATTCATTTGGCACTGTAAGGACTTAAATTACACTTGAAAATATTTAAAATCTGAAACTTTGAACTGACATTTATTTAGCCAATTGTCAGGTCGGAATGGGAAAATGTTGGACTTCTCTGCTCGGCTTGATATTGCAATAGATGTTGGCCATGCAATTACCTATCTTCACACATACTCAGGTAATGAGTATGCTTCAGAAGAAATACGGAATATCTTTCCCCAAAATGAAGAGACTAGTCTGACAACACATTGTATGAAGTAGGGAGAGACCCGGGGGGGGGGGGGGTGCCACAAACCTCTCTTTTGCATCAGTATTGCAAATTGAAAGTCCAAACAAAGAACCTGATTTGATAGGTGAAATGTTCATGTTTAAAAATTTTATGATCATTTCAGTTGCTTTTGCGTAAGACTTACGAGTGCACAAAATGAATGAATAAAGTGGACTAAAGTAGATATCTCCTAGTGCATTGATCTACTGATGGTACTTTGATGCATTCATTATAAATTAGAAGGGGATCAACAGCTTGGACTTGCCGTTGGATTTTATCTTTGAAATATTAATGTGAAAGAGAGGAGGTGGCACATTGTGTGGCCAAAAGTTGGTCATCTGAATCCTCCTCAGACCTGAAATAATAAGTTCATAATCTTGAATTCTTCAACTTGTTATTCTGTTTCTTCAACAGATACTCCTGTAATTCATAGAGACATAAAGTCAACCAACATTCTCTTAACCGATTCACTGCGAGCTAAGGTCACAGATTTTGGGTTTGCAAAGTTGGCACCTACCGAGGAGGGGGTGACCCACATCTCAACCCAAGTGAGAGGCACTGCAGGGTACCTTGATCCAGAGTACCTTGGTACTTTCCAACTCACTGAAAAGAGTGATGTATACTCTTTTGGAGTTTTGTTGGTAGAGCTTGTAACTGGTCGACGTGCTGTTGAGATCACGAGAGATAGGGCTGAGCGAGTGACTGCTAAATGGGTTAGACTTTTTTATCTTTTGTTTTAGTAATCTATATTTGGACCATAGTTAGGTTAAGTCAAAAAATGCATTAGTGCCCATGATAGTGGCCAAGTGAATATGGAATACCTAAGTAAGATAGAAACGGTTGCCTGAATACACTGGAGATGGATGATCCAGAGTAGCAAGGTGAATGATCCAGAGTTATATAAGTTATGTACTTATGTTTCAAATACAAGGTTGTTTATGGATGTTGTCTCCTTTTCATCTATTTGCATCTATGTCTCACCTGTTATCAAATAATCTGCATATAAATTATTAGATGTCTATAAAAATATTTCTAATTTCTAAGATTGCACTAGTATTGGGTTCATCAAATGTTGAAAATATTACCCGATGTAATAGTTGCTCATTAATTGGGGTGTGCTATACTGCACTCAAGTGACAAAGCCAGAAAATGAGAAATCTCATCCAATTTTTCCTTTTTTGTTAATTTGGATACCACAGATTAGAATATGTACCTAGACTTATCTGGCAATTTATATAAAAAATAATTAAATCCATTTTTAATTTGTTTGTCAACTAAATTTGACTTCTTCTGCTATGTCAGCTAAAATTTTGTTTTTATTTAGCTTCGTCTGCTCAGTACATCTTTTTGTTGGATTATATTGAGGAAATTCGTGCTGGTACAAACAACACAAAAACTGGACTGCTACCGGTTAGAGAAACAGAGAAAAAACTAGAGAAAAAAAAGCTAATTTCTGCTAGAAACTTGCTGATTTTTATTACTCCAAAAAGCTGAATACCATACATGCTTTTATAGCCTATTACAAGTCTAAAATAACTACTACTAAATGTAACTAATCCCTCAATAATCATGCCTAAATATGGTCAGCTGCTTTTGCTGAAACCAGAAATAACTAATACCGGAAATATCCTACAAGTTTCCTAAAATACCCCTGTGCCTATTTAAACTGAAAGCTTATTAATAGTTCTCCAAATTTAGCTTCTTCATATGCGTTTTCTGCTAAATCTGAAACATCTTCTGACTTTGAATTACTTTCAACACTTTTAACTTAAAATTAAGAGAGATATAAATTGTTGATGATCAGGTCATAGCATATATGAAGTTGTCAATTTCATTCCTGAAGCATCAGATTGTACAAATTTGTAAAATTGGAGTAGAATTACTTTGCTAAATGTGCTTCTAAAGGACATCTTCATTTAATGAACTCCATCAAAATTTTATTTATCTGTCGTACTATATAGTTCCATGGATTATAACTTTAGAAATTTAGTTTGTATCGTTGTGGATAAATATTTTAGATGAAGATGATTTGAGTGAGCCAATTTTGAAAATAAAAATAAAGCTTAGTAGTCTTTAATCAGATGGGTTCATGACTTGATCACCTTAGATTAAATTAAGGGAATTGTTTTTCTGATTGACTATTACTATAAATCAATGTATGACCTGGAAAAGAGCCTTTCAAATTACTAGAACTAATAATTAAAGTCAGGAATATGAAATGTTTAATGTTATGTTTGTTTTTTATTGTTGCATTCATCTTATTTTTGCATGGGGTTGTGGGCTCGTAGTTATCTTTTCTGTGGCTCAAAGCCTCAAAGGGATCACCTTCTGCATATTACATGTATTCATTTAGTTGTAACTTTATTATAGGTCCATGGACCTTCATGGAAGATTTAGAACTTTAGTGGGGTCTGGTAGCCCCAGTGGAGCTTAGTGGCTTCGCCTTGGACCTGAGGTTTATATGAAAAAATATTACAAGTAAACCAACTTTGGTGTTTTCTGGCTTTAGGACTGATGTTTTCATGTCCACTAATATTCTGCTCTCTGGCAACTGCTCTGATATACAATCACATTTGTTGTAATCTTCTATCTAGTTTCCTAAATGACAGACAAGGCACAACAGTCCTTGCTATGCTGCTATTGAATTATGATCTCTTACCCAAGTATTTTACAATAATAATATAGGCGATGGAGAAGTTCATTAAAGGTCAAGCATTGGAAACACTAGACCCGAATATTCCAGAAAATCAAGCTAGTAGGTTTTTGGTGCTGAAGATATATGAGTTGGCGCTACAATGCTTGGCTCCTTCTAGAAGGAACCGACCCAGCATGAAAAAATGTACTGAGGTTTTATGGAGAATAAGGAAAGATTATACACAACTCTTAAATTCCAAGGAGCAAAAAGAAAGAAAATTATAGGCAGCTCGTAAATTATTAGCCTATTTATGGATAATTTTATAGCTAGGATAGATTCTTTTTTTCTTTTTTTTTTTTCTTTTTTGTGTCTAGAGCCCTGAGAGTGTAAATGCAATTTGTAAATGAATTATGTTCTTTTGTTTGTTTATTAGCTTTGTCAGATAATTATTTTCCTGCAGCTGAAGTGATTAATTTTCTTTATATATCTTTTTTATTATTTTTTTATTTTTAATCAACTACTACTCTTATGCTTGTTGCCCTTCAGCTATTGCTTTTATTATTCGCAACTTTCTTGACCACTTATTCTTTGATGAGTTTGATCTAATCATAAATTCATAACAAAAGAGATGACGACTTGGACTCCTCTGTTTCTCTGATTTTTTTTTTACTTATTTTTTCTTGGTCTGAGAATTCATAAATTCATAACAAAAGAGATGACGACTTGAACTCCTGCAGGTTCCGCCGTTCCGGGATAAACTGGAATCGGTGGAGATAATTAAGATAATTATAGGACTGAAAATGGAAGTGTCTAAATTTGATAATTAAAAAGATGGATGCTTTGATTTGATAAATGAAACTTTCAATTCGACGAGAAGTCCAAAAAATAAAAATAAATAAAAAACTAAAGAAAAGGATATTTTCAAATTGAACGTTTAATTTTTTTTTAAGCTAATAAATACTATAACAAGTTTTTTTTTTAAGAAAATAATACTGTTACAACTGACAAGTTAACAACCAACTTTTTGTATTGCTGTTTGTAATACATGTCTAAAATATTCTCATTTACCGACAAAAAGCACAATTTTTTTAAAAGAAAACAACTTACAAGTTCACAACCAACAAATATTACAAGTTGTCAAGCACATGGTGAGCATATTTGAAAATTAGTATATGAAAATATGCTAATTTACAAATATCTAAAATATAAGGACTAGTTTAAAAAAAACAGTTTAATTACGGTGCTTTTGTTTTGCATTGATGGGGGTGCTCACCATGTGGGACGGTGGGAGAGTTTTTTTTTTTTTTTTTGATGATTGGACGGTGGGAAGGTGGCTAGGTGGGTAGTACCGTAGTCCGTGGGTAGTACCGTAGTCCGTAGTATGGCTTCTTAGGGTGCGTTTGGATAGGTGTGGGAAAAAGGGAAGAAAGAAAGAAGTGGAAAGAAGTATTGGGAAGTGTGTAATTTTATGAAGAGTTTGAATTGTTTATAATTTTTTTTTTCTTCTTCTTCTTTCTTCCAACGATCCAAACGCACCCTTAATTCTTTTTTGCTCATCTGGAATTTTCTGAGGTACAAATGTTTGAAACTTTCGTATCTACTAAAATATACGGAAACCTAAGTGGAAAATCTCATAGCTACGGAATGTCGGAATTTTTTTTTTATCTCATACGAACAAATTTGAGGCAAAGCCTGCCCAACACGATATTGGTAATTTCGGATGTTTGCAGTCCGATGTTATTCAGCGCTGAATTCCAATAACAGTTTTCGAAATAAAAATAATCATAGTATTATTATAATTTTTTATTATTTTAATATTATTTATAATAGTGAGCTCAGCAAGAGCTCAAATTCATAAATAGGGTGTAAAATCAATGGGGCGGTTTGGATCGTTTAGGAATATGTGAAGAATTTTCTAGCATAAAGTATTAATAAGTGTGTAATTTTATGAAGAGTTTGAATTGTTTATAATAAATTTATGTTTAGAAATAAAAAATTTCTTCTATTCCCATATGATCAAAATGTCCCAATAATATATATACCATTCATGTCGATAATCAATTCAAATTATGTCATAACGTCTAAGAACAAACTTAGTCGCTTTCTGTCGTATGCCAACAAAATATATCCAACACGTCGTTCTTTCCATATCCAGAATGATGCACATCAAATGGCATTTAAGAATTATGTGACTTTGTTATTCAAGTTTGTTAATCAAGCAAGTGGATGCGCTGGAATTAATGTACTTTCGGCCATAATTTTCTTTATTTTTTTCTCTTTTTAGTTTTTGGCAGCGAGAAAAAATATAAAATTTCTCATGTTGTGGATTTGTTCGATAATATAAATGCAACTTGTACAGGACAACGATTTGTCCACGTGTATCATTGGTAGCTGGTAGGTCATACGTGAGCAAATTATAAATAAATCTTTATTCAATATGTTCAAATTTAGTTTCACATTCACAGATATAGCGCAACGCCGCAACTCTGGTTTCCTTCCTGTTCAAATTATTACAGGTGCAAAAAAGCATCCCATAAAGCAAAAGATCTCTCACATTGCTCGGCTTTCAAAACTATTGTTAACATTTGCGGTGTATATTTATAAACTTAAATATTTCACGTTGGTTTCCTTCCTGATTTTAATAATTTACAGAAATTTTGAATGATATCAACAAAATGTAGTTGTTTTTTTTCCTTTTTAATTATTTAAGGACGAAGGTTATTTGTGCATCCGTTCATGCAATGGGTTATTTATAACCATATAATAGGTCGGGATAAAAACTATTAAGAATCTTTTATTTGATTTTTTTTATTTGTTAACAATGAGCAGGAGCGAATATATTAAGCGCTGTTTTCCATCTACCACATGTAATAACACATGTCATATAGAATATATTTTAATAAATTGGACTGACAAGAACAGTTTGTTAATCCAAGTTTGGAAGTACGTACTCACCAATCAAATTTACATTGAAATGGTAAAATAATAAAATTAGCTCTTATTTCAAACAACTATCCGCTAATTCGAACACAGACTAATTTCCCAAATAGTACCATTTACTTTGTAGTTGCTGTAAAATGTAAAGCACCGTCGGATATAATATTGTATCCTTAATTTAGTAATCTATAATATATCAAGAAAACTTTGATAGTACATAAAATTGACGACTATGAAAAATAATTTGATATAGATATTTTGAAATTATAAAAATAAATCGAAATTTTAAATAGCCAAAAATATAATGTACGAAATGATTAATATATATAGGTTTGCCTAACAAATTAAAAAAGATTATCTCTAGATTTGAAATCTTTGATCATAGTTTATTAACACCATATGACCATATCGCTGCTGGTTTGGAATTATTTTAGTGTTCCCGATGTCTGCTATTACATCCTCTATAATTATAAATAGGCTCCCATGTATCTGCGGTATGTAGATCTTGCAGATATATCTTCTCCGGTCTGCACAATTTACCACAAAAAATTGATAAAAGACTTCAATTGATGGATAACCTCTCAGTCGACATAGTTGTTTCATTTTTTCTCCTTGTCTCCATAACCGCCCTTCTTCATTACCTTAACAGAAACAACAACAAGAAGCTCCCGCCAAGCCCCCCGGCACTGCCGGTTCTTGGCCACCTCCATCTACTAAAGAAGCCACTCCACCACACGCTAATTGACATATCCAGCCGGTATGGTCCTATCACTTTTCTTCGGTTTGGTTCCCGTCCAGCACTTCTCATCTCAAGTCATACCCTGGCTGAGCAGTGCTTTACCACCCACGATGTGTCCTTCTCGAATAGAGTCCAGTTGCCGTCTGTCATGCTTCCAGACTTGATCGGTTTGTCCAATTACGGCTCCTACTGGCGTAATGTGCGCCAAATTGCCTCAGTTGAGCTTCTTTCAAACCAACAACTGCAAGCCTCCTTAGATATTCGTGCAGAAGAAATTAAAGACATGTTGCATCAGCTTTTCAAATCGTACAAGTCGAATGAAAAATCAGAAGAGTCAAACGGCTTTAGAAAACTTTATTTTAGGAAGACGATTTTCGAGCTAACAATGAATGTCATGATGATGTTGGTTGCTGGAAAGAGATTTTACGGGGATAAAATAGAGGATGTGGAGGAGACACAAAAGTTCAGAGAGGCCGTAACGGGATGGTTTGAGCTTTCTGGTGCTGCAAATGTCGAGGATTTTATCCCGCTCTTAAGGATACTTGATTTGCAAGGAGTGATGAAGAGAATGAAATGGGTAACAGAGGTGATGGAGGAGATGGTGTCTAAGATCATTAAGGAACACCGACAAGAAGGCATCGGGAAGGGGAAGACGATGATCAGCAGCATGCTTGAACTGGGAAAGAAGGATCCTGAAAAATATAGTGATCATGTCATACGAAACATTGCCATAGTAAGTGTCAAGCAATCTATACCTACAACGTCAACACACAAAATTCAAGTTGGTGGTTAAATTTCAATATGCATGACAGAACTAATTGGCTTATCAATGGAATTGAAAGCAAACTATATATACAACTCCTTTGCCTATTTACTAAATTAGATTCATTGTTTTTGCTAACTTTGAGTGAAAGCCTAAAATTTTGGAGTGCTGTAGAAAGTCAACAGGATCAGAAGGAACGGCTTGGTGATGAGTTAATTAATTAATAAAGTAGTTGGTGACCTCAATATTAATTAATTAACTTGTTAACAGCGAAAAAGAACCCTATAATTCAAATAATGTTAAAATAGTATAACATGTTACATGTGACCTCTTTGCATGCTGCTAGGTTCCCTTGAGATCAGCCCAACAAGTACAGTTTGCTTAAACTTAAATTATTATCAAACTTGGTGGAGAAGTTAGTTGATATATATAATCTTCAGTAACAACAATTATCCACACCTATTATATTGTTGTCTTAGAACTTAGAAATTAGAAAGAAATATATCGTTTAATATGAGAAAATTTTCTGCGAAGAGTGGAAAATATCAGAAAAGATCAAAAGATGGTATCACCTCTGACTTTGAGACTTGGACAATTATGCATTAATGTCCATTTAGTTCTTGTGGTTGAGTCATTCGTGTCATACTATATAATGTCTTCAAATTTCTGAAATATATATTTTTTTGTTTTGTTTTGTTTTGTTCGGTCCTCTTGTAAAAGAGCATGTTGTTAGCAGGAACTGAGACTTCAGCCAATACAATAGAATGGGTTATGACTCTACTACTCAACAATCCAGATGTATTGCAGAAGGCGAGAGCTGAGATTGACACACAAGTTGGAAATCAGAGGCTGATTCAAGAGTCTGACTTCAACCACCTTCCTTACTTCCACTGCATCATTTCTGAGTCCCTCAGGCTCTACCCAGTTGCCCCTCTCCTTGTGCCACACGAGTCGCGCGAAGAAATTTCTCTTGGAGGCTACGAAATCCCTAAAGGAACAATGCTTCTGGTCAATGTTTACCAGATTCAAAGAGACCCTAAAATATGGGAGGAGCCGATGGAATTTAAGCCGGAGAGATTTGAGGACGGGAGGTCAAATGGGAAGTGGATGGCACCATTTGGGATGGGGAGGAGGAGATGTCCCGGTGAAGCTCTTGCAATGCGTGAAATGGGTGTTGTGTTAGGTGCACTAATTCAATGTTTTGATTGGCTAAGAATTGGAAGTGAACTAATTGACTTGACAGAGGGTTCTGGACTAACAATTCCCAAGGCCACACCGCTCGAAGTTATGTACCAGCCCCGAAAGATTATGACCGACGTCCTCTTGCAGTTGTCAGGGTAGTTTCTCTTATTTGTAGACTTGTATCTTTGGTTTCTGTTTCTAAATGACAAAAAAAAAAAGGTCAAATACTCCACGGACAAGTATTAAAAGGTCATAATTTCCTTGTTCCAGTATTTTCTGTAATAAAATTGGGGAATGCCTCAACGACATCAGATTCCTTTTAATTAATGTTTCCAACGCTATCGAGACTATATATTTATATCAAAGAATGGTTAAATGCGGAACAGAAAACAAGCTAGCCATTTTCGGGCAGCGAAATGAAATATAAAAAACGATGTGACACAAGTACTGGTATCAATTGTTACTTACAATCAACCAAGCATATTACTTTTTTTTTTTTTGAAAAAGGTGGGAATGCCATCCATATTCATTTTCGAAAATGAAACAAAAGTACAAAAATTAAATACATAACACCCAGCAAGCACAACACAGTAGACCCTTGCGTGCACTTATGGTGTTAGACATTATTGGAGGGCAGATGTGCAATTTTAGTTGGGAGAGTATTATATTATCATATCAATATATGTGGGTGGGAACTTAAAAAAAAAAATCAATATGTGTGGGTGTCGGAAATTAACTTGTTAAACGTAGTACGACACGGTTCCAGTCAAAACATTGTTTACTATAATTTTTTTCTGAATTCTACAAATATAATACTCTGCAACTATTTGTGTGGCGGGCATCATGGATTATAAAACTGATCCGATTCATCAGTAGCCGTTTAGTTCGGAGCGTATTGTTTTGTTTTAAGTTTTTTCGTACCCTTTCTATTTTCAACTCCGACCCGTCTCCGTCTCTGTCTCTCATTTTTCTGCCGCTCGGAGCCTTCTAGGCTTCTACCTTTTCTTCTTCCCTTATCAGTCAAGTCAATCCACAAAGTTACCTTTTTTAACAATTTTACTTCAATTTCTGATATAATTTCTGTCAGTTTTTGTGTTCGATAAAAATATTTTATTCTGACGTTCTTCTTCTCCTATCTCCAAATACTTCATCTCTGTACACTGTGGCATACTTTAGTCGCTTATCTCTCTTTTTTGCTATATTTTTAATATCTCTTTTTCTCTCTGCCAATTCCTTTATGTGATGTATTTTTAGTTTTGCTTCAATCAATAATTGAACATGTAGTCTTATTGAAAATGGTTCAGTGAAAATTTAAGGTTGAATTAGAAGTTAACACAAAGACCAACTATAAAAATTTCAAACATGTCAAATTTTTTTTTACTGAATTTTTACTTTCAACTATATGATTTCTTTTTTGTTTAGAAAATCTAGATAGTGGTTATCTAGGTTGCAGCTATATAATTTTTATTAATAGATATGGCTAAAATATTTTAACTAGGCCCTAATATTTTTATTGTCATTAACAGGTTCATATATTTATTATTATGTTCCTGGATTTGCTATATCTCAGGTTTTCACTTGCACAGATGATTGAATTGAGACCTTCCTTTCTATTAGTATATATATATTTTTTTGGCTAGACATTGATTATTTGGCTACCAATTGAAATTGGCACCACAATAGTATTATAGTTTGGTTCCAATTTAATCAATTAGAAAACCTGTTCGTGAACACCTATTTATATTTTTTTACTAATTACAACTTCAGATACATTGCAGGAATGCCGAGGCCGGAATATAGATATAAGTAGGTGCTCGACTCCAACAAGTTCCTTCTTGACAAGATTTATGTATATTTACCACTTAATTTTTTATAAATTATTCGTTATTTAAATAACAGAAAATTTGGAAGAATAGTGTCAGTGATCTGTCATAAACGTTGTTGCAAGGATTGCATACAACGTTTTTAAATGTACAAATAGAATTTTTTTTAATTAGATTTCAGATGAATAGTCAGTAGAACTATAATTGATACTGTAGAATTTTCAAACATATTAATGGTTCAGAGTTAGATTTCAATCTAATACTGTGTAGAATTATATTTTGATTAATAGAAGTTCAGAGTTAGATTTCAGATGAATATTTGGTTGAATTATATATTGATTAATAGAAGTTCAGAGTTAGATTTCATATGAATATTTGGTTGAATTATATTTGATACATTTGTCTGATTGGATAGAATATATACAGTATTTGCGAAATATATTAATAGATCTTCAGAGTTAGATTTCATATAAATATATAGTGAATTATATATGCTTGAAACTTTTTCTGGGTTAGATTTCAAATGTTACTTTTTTTTTTATTTGTCTTCATATGCTAGGACTCGGCTCTATCTATTTGCTTAAAATCAATTGTGGCATTCATTTGTTTGATGACGATGCTTTCATCCCCATATATAAGTTTTAACTATTGTCTTAGGCTGCTCAGCTTGATTGGCCTCAGGTCCATGATACTTAGACCTGGGCAACGTATTAAACGGAAACGGAATGAGACATTCCGTATTCCGTTCTGTTTCAACAAACGGTATGTATCGGCTGATTCGTATTCGTTCCGTTTGGACGGAACGTAGCGGAACAGTATAATTTACACTGTATTTCACATAAACGAATCACGAATTGCATTTCGTTTTCCGTTCCGTTTGCGAAACGGAATGAAATTTTGTTCCGTTATACGTTTCACATGGACGGAACGGAACGATTTCGCGTATTTACGGTATACCGCACCCACCCCTAATGATACTATCACATGAATCTGTTGCTGTTGGTCAATGACTCAATATTATTAATTAAACTTCAATTCAAGTAAAAATAATAACCAATGCTAGAGTGTAGAAGAACCTATTCATATGGTTTTTGCATAATAGCTTTCAGAGTTAGATACATGTACCAGATCATATTTTTCTCCTGACAAGTGCATAAGAAAAGCTACACTATATGCATATGCTAAAATTTCAGGCTACAAGTTATCTCAATATAAAGAGGGACTACTAGATTTGGGTTGTCGCACTGTGCTAGATATGATGAAATAGAAGTCGATTGAAATAAACTGATAAAATTTCAAACGACCGATCCGAACTGCTCAATATGATCTTTATATTAAAATCTCCATGAAAATAAAATTTTATATTTTTTTCAAATTTTTTATTTTTTTTTGAATTTTTAAAATTGGAGGGTCCATAACTTTTTAGATGGAGAATATTCTGAAATTCTAAAAAAAAATAGTAAAAAAATTTAAAAAATATATAAAATTTGGTCTCCACGAAGATTTTATTATTAGAGAACAATTTGAATAGTTCGGATCGGCCATTTTAATCTAAAAAATTATTGCCACATGACCCTAAAAAAATATAAAAAATTAAAATTTCATCATATTAGTCCAATGTATATATTCAACATGTTGGATTTTAGCCACTCCCGTGAGTAAAATTCTTAGTTCTGTTGTAAAGTAAACTTTGTAACCGGATTCAAATCTAAACTATTGATTTAAAAATTAAAACCAAAGATGAAAAACTATGATTTAAGATAGGTTTAAAATAAAAAAATGGTGTTATCTGAGTCACTAGCAAATGGTGTTATCTGAACAAATAAACAAGTGAATTTATAAACAAATAAGAAAATGGTGTTATCTGAGTCCAGGGGTGTAAAAAAAAAATCTTGAACCCGCTCAATCCGTTCAACCCACCCGACCCGAACCGTTTTTTACCGGGTTAGCATAATGTTGGGTCGGGTACGGGTTCTAATTATGACAAACCGTTACATTGAGTTGGGTTACGATTTTTGCACTAGTAACCCGTGTATATTTCAACCCACCCGTTTATCACTATTTACTCCTCTCCACCTCACATTTCCGTATGTCCTTATTCAAAGATAACTTCTCTCACGAAGTTTCGATCTCCTCCATGGCCATGTACGCCATATATGCCTCTCACAAGGTCTCGAAAATTGAAATATGCTTCGAATATGTCTCTAATTTGTCTCGAACTAAATTGTAATAGCCAAAAAATGATTTTTGTGTGTACTTTTATTTGATTGAAATTTTAATCAGCTACACCCGTATAACCCGCGAAAACCCGTATGAAAAAAAATTGATGGGTTGGGTTGGGTTACGGGTGAGTTAACTAAATTTATTTTCTAACCCGACATTATCGGATTGGGTTCAAATTTTACTAAAATATCGTCAACCCACCCGTTGTACACCCCTATCTGAGTCACTAGCAAGTGACTCTACAAAACAAAACTGGTTCAAAGTTCACCAGCCCAAGGCTAAAAAAGGACCAAAATTAAAGGAAGAAAAACTAAAAAGGTTGGTTTTATAAGCTATCAAACTTTTAGAGATATGTCCTAGAAGTCAATCATGTCTGGCTACTTCTATGGTTTAATGTCATTAATGATTTTATTTCATTTGTTCCTTAGTTTATTTGTTGACAGATCATTCAGGTTGAGGATCTGAATTATAGATCTCTATTTTTCATTTAGTAGTAAATGACAACAATAAATCTAAAATGTCCATAATCTTGATAATTAACAAGGAATATTAATCATCAATAAGATTAGTATGCAAGTTAAGTGATGATTAAGTTCTATAAATCATAGGTTAAGAGTAACCAACTTAATTGCATATGTTTATGCTAATTGAACATAGTACATGACATGACCCAACGAAATAAATCTATGGATTGTATTATGTGTCATTATTTATTTCGTTATGATTTTGATTCTAAGTTTGAGATGTTTATCTTTTCCACATGAGGATAGGTTCCATAAATATCGTCTACCGCTGATTCCCGATAAGGGCTGCTATACGGACGTTATTTATGTTCTCGAATTGTGCGGGCAAAAATTAAATTATCAAGATAACCGTATGTCCCTCATTGATTTATTTAATGAGTGACGATATCTGTTTGGGCCCCTTGATGGAGATAGATTGTTTTCTAGCAACTGATACAATTATCTCTAGATCAAGAAACGTATAATCTGCAAGAATAACACATTCCTATCTTGGATTATAAGATGATATTGTGTGATATAAGAATCAAAATAGAGAAATACTCTTATTCTCTTATGCAGGATTTCAATACTGTAGCAATACACTATTTATACGAATTGGTAATCATCACGTGTTGCTAGATACGACTTATGATTTGTCACACCCCGAACCAAATCCGTGTCAGGGAGGACAGCCCCGCCACGTGTACACACTCTGCTGTGCACACGGAAGGCTAATTATAGTTGTATCACAACACACAGATCACAAAATAATATCACATAACAAAATGGTAAGTTAAGTTGTTTATACAAAACATGGCTGAATGAATATTTACAAAGATTTACAGTTCAAAATTTTCAGCCAAGTATGTAGACAAAATACATCAAAGGTAATGTGACTATTCCAGCTTGGTCTGATCTTCAAATGAAACACCATCTTCACAATCTATCAAACCTGAACCTGCTCCACAAACGAAATGTGGGCTGAGTACGCGAATACTCAGTGCAATAACAGGGAAAACTAAAGGTTTTGGATAAACTAAAGTTAGAACTAAACCATTCTTAGGTTGGACATTTTAAATCCTATCTTCAAAAATCTAAGTGTGGATTAATTTACTGATGACACTAGTCTACAAAATAATGACATGCCAAAAAAGAAAGTAGAAAATATCTGGAGAAGCAGATAATAATATTAATATAATACGATATGGAATTTATATTTAATACGAGAGTGAAGCACCCGCACTCAATGGTCAAATCATAAGTAATGTAAAATTCAGAATCAATCTCACAATTCCCAAATATATATGACAAGAACAGTGCCTACAGATCTACCTACGCAACACCTCGATACGCATAAGCTCCGACCTCACTCTCCCGTCGAGGAGTGAGCAGTAAGACACGGTACCGGCAAACTGACTCCTGGAGATCGAGAGGTAGTCTGAAATATATATATAGATGGCACACGCAACCCAGTGTCCAAGTCATGCCAAAGGAATATACTAATAACACAAGACAAGGGGATATACTAATAACAAACAACCATCAAGTGACCGCAGAACCGTCTAGAAGTCAGTCTGCAGAGTGATCGTCGGAGACGTGTTGCTCGTGATCAGAATCGTCATGAACTGACTAGCAATGGCTTGGGTGCAGCTCCTGACCGCAAGCAAAGCGTTCCTAGTTCACTCGGTCTCACTATCCTGATCCATACCAGATGCAAGTGTTGATTTTAAGCACTTTTAAGTTCATTAATCACTTTATTAATCTAGATGCATAACCTACAAGTGCAACTAATCCTTTGAGTATTAAAATGCTCTTAACTGCTTACTTAATGTTAATGACATGTTATGCACACATAAAGTTACTGATTTAATTCTTAATCTAAAGTTTAAAGAAAACCTAAAGTTTCCACACACCTGAAAAGTAGGGTGCAGAACTGCTACTCAGCTGGAGGGGCAGCGAACTCCTGCTCCGTGCCGCCCTCGTACTCAGTGAAACCGTCCTCAACAAGGTATGAGTAGCCCTGCTGGTCACCTGACCAAACACAGAAGACTAGACTTAGAAAAACAAAAACTAAGAAACGCTCACTAACGATCTCTAATTAACCCTCAATTGTAATTTAGATTTAGTTTATTAAGTGAGTTGCATATAAGGTTTCCTGATAGAGATTCTGTTTTAAAATATATTATTTTAATTAGAAAAGTATTTTATAAAATTTGGCAGAATTTCCTTTAAAACAGTGTGTGAAGGAAGTCGTTTTTGAACGAGTTCCTATAGTTCATTCAGTGCGTTTATAATCGTGTTATAAATAAATAAGTGTATTAGTTTAGTAATAATTCTAATAGTGTTTTGCTCAAGTATGAAATTCTATTATTAATTTTTAACTAATTTTATTAAAAGAGTTTTTAGTAAATAAAAACGGATTGATAATCTTATCTTTTTAATTAAATAATTTCAAGTTTCATATGTAGTTAGTTTCATAAAGAAAATATATTCGTAATTGGAAATAATATTGATATTAATTAGAGTTAATATTATCTTTTAAATAATTTGCCGTAATGATAATATAAACTAATGTGACTGTCATTTTAACGTGTTGGTGTTTTAATGTGTTTGGGATCATACGCATTTGAATAACTGTACTGATGGTAATCCTCTCCCATCTTTAAGTTTACGTATTAGTCCGATTAATTTAGACACAATTTAACTTATAATTAATCCCATTTTTAAGTTAATCATTTTAGTTACTTTATTAACTAAAGTGTTAATCCAGAATTTATTATGGACCTGGCCCAGTCCAAAATTCTAACTAAAGTCCAGAAATTAATTAAATTCCAACAGCAAGGAAATGGGCCTCTTTAGTAAAGCCCAACAGAGAAAAGAAAAGCCCAGCTCGTCCACACAAGGGACGGCCCAGACCAGAACCAGACCGATAGGCCAGAAAAATAAGCCACGGCCCAGGTGGGTATAAGGGGCCCAGCCTGCAAGCCTGGCGGGTCGGGTTCAGCGGGTGAGTGGGTTTCGGGGATCAAATCCGAACCCACAACCAAAATTTAGATCCGACCCATAAATCTGTCAGATCCAACCCGCAAATCCAACACTTTTACTAATAAGTCCACAAATTTATTTTATTTACTCTAAAATTTTATTTAAGTCTTTATTAACAGTTTTATTTATAAAATAGTCCAAGTTCAGTTCAAAGAAGTTTACAAACAGGTCCCTGACAACAAGAAACCTCACAAAGCAGTCCCTGGCAGCGAAACAAGCATACCAGAGAGCCAACAGAGCATCGCCGGACCTGTACCAGGCCTGTACCAACCTGGTACTAAGCCTGCACCAGTCTACAATCAGGCTGAGAGCTCACAACACACAAACAAGCCATTACAGCTCAGAAAGGAGGCAAATAACACCTCACAACTCAATACATGGCTTCAGCCAGCATACAGACAGATCAAGCACAAAAACAGCTAACCTAACACCGTTTTCAAGCTCTACACAGAGCAAGTAGACTAAGACAAGCCCACAACAGTCATCAACACAGATCAATTAAGGCTCAATCGAGCCACAGAAACAAGCACAGATCAACACAAAAGCAAGCCTCGACATAATCAAGCAAAACAGATCAATTCAGAGGCTATCCACACTTTCACATTAATACAATCAGCTAAGTGACAGATCAATTCATCAAAGAGGCAAAGCAATCAAGCAACAGAACAGATAAATTTTTATGCATGCCTCATCAACAATCACAGCACAACAAAAGAGAGAGAGAGGAAGTTGGTTACCAAACCGAGGTGATAGCAAAAGAGTAAGGAGGAGGAAAAGTGGTGCTCGGCCTAGACTCCGCCAGTGGCCACCAGTGTTGCCTTGCCTCCGATCAGTCGCCAAGCGTCACCATTGCCTTCTGTCACCAACCTCGTCACCAGTGCCAAATCAACAAATGAGAGAGAGAGAGAGGAGTGGAGTATGTGTGTGAGAGGAGTTAGGGTTTCGGGTTTGTGGTGGTGTTAGCCGTGAGTGGAGTTGAGAAGAAGAGGAGGGAATGGCGGAGAAGGAGTGAAGGAGTGGCGATCAAGAGGAAGAAGGGGGGGGGGTGGAGTGGGGGTCTGGTGTTGATCGAAGGAGAATGAGAGTGGGGTCTTGGCTGAGGTGAAGCGAGCGAAGGAGAAGGGAAGGAGAGAGAGGGGTTTCGGTGAGGGTGAGTGCGAGTGAGAGGGACGGAGACCTCGAGGAGGCTTAAGAAGGAAGAGGAAGACGGTGGACGCCAAACCAAAATAAGTTGGAAACTAGAAATTCTGACTAAATCCATAAATTTGATTGGATTCCCAAAACGGCAAAGATCCAATGGTTGGAAAAATTCAGATTTTTGAGAATCAAATCAGACGACTCAGAATAAAAGGAAACTAGCTAATTAATTATTTGATCAGTAAATTACAGTTTTTAATCAGATTTTAAACTATGACTACTTGTATGAATATGAAATTAGATTCTTGGTAAATTTTATTTATTTGTTTGCTTGAAGATTAGTTAAGTACTAATGTCAAATATATATATATTTTAAACTATTTTACATCTTAATTTATAAAAACTCTTTAAAATATAAGTTTATTTATTTAATTATACGATTTTTTTTAATCTATTTAGAAATTAACAATCAATTTAAAATTGGAATTTATTTTTTTAGATTTTTCTGGATTTTCACAAGATTATTGAAAATAAATGATGATTTATTTTTCATGTCCAACTTAGTATAAATCCTCAAAAGGTCACACAAATAGAATTTTAACCATAGAGTGCATTATTTATTTATTCGCAACAGTACGCGTATTACGAAAATATGATGAGTTGATTAATTAATTATATGCCGTTACGAACCGTTATAATTAATTAAGTCAAAGAGATCATATAGAAATAAATTAATGCATTTGCTAATCCTAAAATGATTATCAATAAGTTGATAATTTATTGTTCAACATACTTTAATTTAATTGGTAGAATTAAATTAAAAGTATAGGCCTAATTTAATTAGTCTTTAAGCCCAAATAAAATGCAATATAAAGTGGATCATTAATCATTGAATTAATGTATAAATTGAGCTTTGTGTAATGGAATCAAAGCCCATAATTGTGGCCGGCCATAGAGGGGTAATTTGGTCTAATGTGATTAGGTCAAATGTACTATATAAGGACCACTTATGGAGAGGATTAGGTTAACCATTCTCTCTCTTCCTCTCTCCTCTATTGAGGCCGCCACTTTCCACCAAAGAGGAAAAATTTCAGATTTGAAATTTCTTCCTTTTTCATTACATTTAGGGCTCATGTGTTGAGCATTAGCTACTTCATTAATATTGATTAATTAGAAGAAAGGCTAGAAACAAGGATTAGCTATCTCTCTTTGTTCTTGCTAGCACAAGAACTTAGAGGTTGGTTAATCCTCTTGGTGGATTCGAGACCGTCGAAAGGAGGAGTTTGGAGAGCACGCCACCTACGTCTAAGCCTTGGTTCGAGCCTCTTGATTACTATATCAAGAGAGGTATTGCTTTTGAACCTTATCTCTTGTGTGTGAATGGATTTAAGCACTAGATCCTCTTTGTGCATGTTTGTTTGTGGTTAATTAAGGGTAATTAGCTATAAAAATTAAAATTATGCACACTCCTTACAGTGGTATCAGAGCACATGGTCGTGCTTAAGTTAATTTGACACTTAATTAAGAAAAATTGGCTAATTAATGGATTAGTAGAGATGATGCGTTTGTTTGCTGTCTGGAAATGGTAATTTCAGTGCTGTTTCGCGTTTGTCGCTATGATATGTTCTCTAGAAGATTTTTCTATCTACATCAAAGTTGTAGATCTGTGAATATTAATTCTTTTAGAGTTGGATTCACATTTTATGATATTTTATGGATTTACAGTGAATAAAACGGCAACAGTACGCCGAACCAGTTTCTGCTTGCATTGTTCTGTTTGAATGGCTTGAAAGATTTATATTTTGAATATAAGTACCAGTGTTCTATAGATAAAATTAAAGAGGACTTGAAACACTTTCTGAGAATGTATAGATTGTTGCATGGATCAGATTAATTTGTGGATTTTCAAGTATGAAAAAGAAGATCTCGTCAGATTCAGTTTATTGATCAAATTGATTGTTCAAATAAACTGTACTAATTTAGAACTCTTTTAAAAAATCTGTTTAAATAGAGTTGTTCTAATGCAAGTTAGGATTCCTGAAAAATTAGTTTCATAATTTTTCATGGAGATTTGGACCTTCAACGAGGTCAAAACATTTCGGTCGACAGTCTGTTCCAGTATAGGTTTTGTCGATTGATTAGCATATAACTTGAATTTTATGAACTAAACTTAGTGGTTTTCTTTTTATAAATTATTAGCCTATAGTTTAAAATAGTTTTTCTATGTATATTGTATATATAAAAACTGGATGGAAGGTGGTCTAACAGACCAAATGGTTGAGAGGATAAGCTGAAAATCTCATAACGTTATTCGTACACTCGTTTCAGATTTGTCTTTTTTGATTCGTACACTGGTAGTCACAATCTTGATAAGAAGCTTATGTAATTTATTTCATAATTTTTGGAGACAAAAAACTATTGATTTTGTTGGATTCCATTAGTTATGTTTTTTGTTAAATTATTACTTCCTAATTATTCAAACTAGATGAAAAATAATTAGAATACTCCTTATTTGATCTCCTTTCAGTTATGGGATGTTGAGAAGTTTTTAAAAATGAATTTAAACAAGTTTTGTTGTTTAAAGTTGAACATTTTTACATGAAAATTGCGGATGGCAAATAATATGCAAAGATACTTGAAACTCATTAATTGGAAACAAAGTGTAGATGTGCTAACTTTGTTTTGTAGGTGGAAAATGGATTTAGTATGGCTCATGACTCAATGCCTTGTGGTTTGTAAATGAATGCATGTGTGAATATTTGTAATGCGGCCTTTGGTGCCATTAATTAATTAATTTGTTGATTAATTTTTTATGTAACTTGTGTGGCTTGCATTCTCCTAAGGTTAGGATGGGAATTAGAGAAATTTCATATGTATTTTTTGTTCTTTTATTTTATGGGATTTAGATCCTTATAGAATTTAGTGGGAGGGACAAAAATTAGATTAGTTTTGCTTCATAGGTGATGCGGTGAAACTAATGCACGCGGGAGCCATACAAACCCACAACAATGGATGAGATGCGTATATGTGATTGCTTGTGTTAGGATAGGTATGGGTGTATGCTTACACGACCACCAAACAAGTGTCACATAATTGTTAGTCCCAACTAAAATCGATTAAGTTAAATCGCCCTCCTTCTCTCTATCCCCTTCATGCCGATTGCCCTCTCATGGCGCGGTTCGCCCAAACGGACGTCATGGTTGTCAATTCGGTAGTCGGGGTGCAAATAGCTAAGATTTGCAAGGAGCAAATAGTGAGAAGTTACTTATCGATGGACCCAACTAGAGTTTGGACATCGGGGCAAAGTTCGCTTATGCGAACCAAGAGTCATGGTAAGATGATTGGTTGGAGAACCTACTTTATCTAATCATTTTGGATGACGTGTCATAATAGGTCCATTTTGACGAAAATAGGGGTCTTGGAAATCACTATACTTAGGGACTTAATATAGTGTAGTGAAAGTTTTACTTTGTTGAAACTAAAACAAAAACAAAAACAAAAACATAAAACTAATTTACCTTTAATTTGATAATTGTTGTAGATGTCTTCCTCATCTTTAACGCTTCGGTCTCTTCTTGAGAAAGAGAAACTCGCTTTCAATGATGCCAATTTTTTGGATTGGCACCACAACCTTAGGATTGCCCTTCGGTTTGAGAAAAAGGAGTATCTCCTAACCGCTCCAATTCCTTCGGCTCCCGCAGCCAATGCTCCCAAGGATAAGCAAGAGGAGTATGACAAATACGTTAATGACGATATGGAGATATCGGTCTTGATGGTTGCGGTCATGGAATCGGAACTCCAAAATGAGTTCATTGATAGTGGTTATGGAGTGTTTGAAATGATCACTCGTCTCAAGAACATGTTCCAAACCAAGACCTGCACCGAAAGGGCCCGTATCATCAAAGCCATCGCCAACACTCGTTGGGCGAAGGACCATAAAGTCGGGACACACGTCATGAAGATGGCGGGGTTGTTTCGGCAGCTTGAAAAGTTTGATACGCCCTTTCCTTCGGGTGCGATTCAAGACTTTATTCTCAACTCCCTCCCTCCAAGCTTCACCGGTTTTGTTGTGAACTACCAGATGAATGGCATGGAGAAGAGCATGGATGATCTTCAAAACATGCTCGTTGAAACGGAGGAGAGTCTCAAGAAGGAGAAGGACCCAAAGGATGTTCTTGCCGTGAGTGACAAGAGCAAGAAGATCAAGAAGCGAGGTCGCAAGTCCAAAAAAGGCAAAGGGCCGGTGATGCCCCAAGGTCCGGCCAAGGGTGCTCCCGTGGGTTCCAAGAAAAAGAAGAACCCGACCATACCCGAGACTATTTGATACTATTGTAGCAACAAGGGTCATTGGAGGAGAAACTGTCCCAAGTACCTAACCAACAAGAAGGCGGGAACCGTCTAACCTTCTTCCTCAAGTATATTTGTTATCGAAACCCTTCTCGCCACTTCTCACACGGATTGGGTATTCGATACTGGTTCGTATGCTCACATTTGTCGAAATATGCAGCTCCTAAAGAGTATAAGTCGGCTCGAGAAAGGCGAAGTTCAATTTCGCGTCGGTAACGGCACGTGCGACTCCGCTATGGCCGTTGGGAGCGTGGAACTAACTTTGCCTTCCGGTTTTGTGTTGGAACTAAAGGATGTATTTTTTGTTCCCTCTATCACTCGAAACATTATCTCTATCTCTTGTTTGGACATGGATGGTTTTGATGTTGTAATTAAGAACAAGTATTTGACTTTGTTTCGAAGTGAAGTTCGTTTTTGTGATGCGCATTTATTGAATGGTCTTTATGTGCTTGATTCTAGCGGACTTATCTTGAGTGTTGAGAATGACAATAGGAAATATAAGATTTCACATGAGAATGCAACTTTGATGTGGCATTGCCGCTTAGGTCACATCAACGAGAAACACATTAAGAGATTACAAACCGTTGGTCCCTTGGATCAATTCGCTTTCGAGCCAATTGACACTTGCGAATCTTGTTTGATAGGAAAGATGACTAAAGCGCCTTTTCCCAACAAATGGACAAGGGCAAATGACTTGTTAGATCTCATACATATCGATGTATGTGAACCTATAAGTATTTGTGCGCGTCGAGGTTATTCATACTTCATCACATTCACCGACGATCATAGTAGATACGGGTATATCTACTTGATGCGTGACAAGTTCGAATCCTTTGACAAGTTCAAAGAATTCAAGAATGAAGTTGAGAACCAACTTGGTCGAAAGATCAAGGTCTTACGATCCGATCGAGGTGGCGAATACTTGAATCATGAATTTGGCGATTATCTAAAGGAGTATGGAATCGGTCCACAACTCACTCCACCTGGAACACCACAATGGAACAGTGTGTCCGAAAGGAGGAATCAAACTTTACTTGACATGGAACACCACAATGATGAGCCAAGCCGATTTGCCTATGTCTTTTTGGGGATACGCGCTTGAAACCATGTTCCATCAAAATCCGTTGAGAAAATGCCCTATGAGTTTTGGTTTAAGAAGAAACCAAGAATGTCGTTTCTCAAGATTTGGGGTTGTGAAGCTTATGTGAAAAGGCTAGTGAGCGATAAGTTTGGATCCAAATCGGACAAATTTCATTTCATAGGATACCCTATGTAAACAAAGGGTTACTACTTCTACAACTGCAACGAGAACAAGATAGTTGTTGCTCGTTATAGTGTGTTCCTGGAGAAGGAATTCCTCTCAAGAAGAAGTAATGGGACCAACGTGGTTATTGAAGAAATTCAAGAACCGCAACAACAAATCATGCCTCAAGTAAGCAATGTAGTTGTTCCCGATATGGTGCCAAATGAGGTTGTAGCCGAACCCATTCCACAAGTTATTGTAGAAGAAGAGGTTCAAGAGCAAGCTCCCTCAAATGAGAACTCAAATATATCGCGAGTCGATAGTGTTGAAGTGGCACCTACACTTAAAGTTCAAGAACAAAGTCCACAAACCGTTGTGGAACAAGTTCAAGAACCTCAAACTTCTATCCTACGAAGGTCAACAAGGCCAAGTCGTCCAACTATAAGATACTTAGGTTTGCACGATGTTCTCATCATGGAGAATGATAAGCCTTTGACCATTGATGACATGAGAAAGAAACCGGACTCCAAGGAATGGCTCAAAACTATGGAATCCGAAATGCAATCTATGTATGACAACAAGGTATGGACCTTGGTTGACCTTCCCAACGGAGTAAAACCCGTTGAGAACAAATGGATCTTTATGAGAAAGGTCGACATGGATGACAACTTGACCATTTACAAGACACGACTTGTAGCGAAAGGTTACAAACAAGTTCATGGTATTGACTATGAAGAAACCTTCTCGCCCGTCATCATGTTCAAGTCAATTCTGATCATGTTAGCAATTGCCGCATTTTATGATTATGAGATTTGGCAAATGGATGTCAAAATCGCCTTCCTAAATGGCAACTTGGAAGAGGATGTGTACATGACACAACTCGAGTGTTTTGTGGATCCAAAGAATGCTAACAAAGTATGCACGCTTCAAAGGTCCATTAATGGATTGAAGCAAGCATCAAGGAGTTGGAACAAACACTTTGATGAGGAAGTCAAGAAATTGAATTTCTCTCAAAGTGAAAAGGAACCTTGTGTTTACAAGAGGTTTAGTGGGAGCGTGGTTGTGTTTCTTGTTCTATACGTTGGTGATATACTCTTGATCGGAAATGACATCCCCGAGTTGAATGCAGTCAAGGATTCACTGAAGAAAGTGTTCTTAATGAAAGACTTGGGCGAAGCCGCCTACATCCTAGGAATCAAGATCTATAGAGATAGATCAAAGAGGGTGTTAGGTCTGAGCCAAGATGCATATATTGACAAGGTGTTACTGTTTGCCTCTAAATTCTGCTGCGTAAAACCCTGAACAATTCCCTGTTTTATCACCAAAATCCAAAACCATATAATCAAAATTCCATCCACATAACCAATGACCCAACAAAATGGCCCCGATAATTGGTCATACTGCATGAAAGGAAAACACAGAAATTCTTAAAAATAGACAGTAAATTAATTAATTACGAGGAATGCCATTATGCGCCTGTGATATCCTTATAATTAATTACCGGAGTCCTAAAAATAGAAAATTTGTGGCAGCTAGGTTCTTCGTATTTTTATGAGAAACCATGCAAAATTTCATGTCAAATTGACCTATGGAAGGGCACCAAACAATTTTTCTAAAAACAAAGCAGCTTAATTATCCCTAAAATTCTGACAAATGGATGAGTCCATTGCTGGGATGAATGGAGGTAAACCTCACCAAAAACAAAGCAAAGATAATTTCGGATGGGCTTTTAAGAAAATAACAAAATGTGTTTTGGGCCAAGATTGAAGCCCATCTGAGTTATACACTGGCCTAATTCGATTAAGGAAATTCCCATCAATCCAACGACCACGATAAATCCCTGAAATATTATCCAAAATCAACGGAAAGATCGCAGCCTAAATTCAAAATTTCGAATGCAATTTTCTGATTGGCCGATACAGTGGGTCCCACGCATTTCTGTTTTAAACAAAAAAAAAAGAGAAAAGAAAAGGATGGAACAGTACTACCTCTGACAAGCCCCGTGCGCCGGCGTGGGAAGAGACTGTGCCGCCGATTCACGTCGCCTCAACTCCAATCAGGCTCACCAGTGAATTGGCGATGACTCCACGACTCCGACGATATCAAAGGCGGCGGGGTAGAGGCGCTGGAAAGAAATGATGCAAGAGGAGCAATGATGAGAAGCCAAGGATAAAAAGTGCGAAATTGTATCAAATTGCTAGAAATTGGCAGAGGAGCCCACCTGCTGAAGTCCCTGGTGAGCTTGGGGCGACGTTTGGATGAGTTATTAAAAGCTAATTTGGCAAGAGGAGTAGACGATGCTGTCCCTCACCACGACTGTTCCGCCAAAAGGGTGCTGAGCTCAAGGGATTTCAAAATATGCTTTGAATTGAAAAGGAGGGGATGATGAGGAACTGGTATGAAGCACAGTCAGGAGAAAGGAGTAAATAGGCGAAATGACTAAAGCAAGAGTTGATGTAACTGGAGACATTCTGTGTAAAGTATTTGGTGAAATTAGTTAAGGGCTCGAATGGAGAAAGGATGCTACCCCCTGCAGTCTATAATCTGAAAAAGAGAAGCTAGACCTGCGACCGTCCTTGGCGCCAGGAAACATGATGACAAGTGGTAAACTCACCGCCTCAATCGAGACCGTCAGATGTGTGATGGATTTAAAACAAACGCTGAGATACTCCCATGCTGTCACTGCAGTAGTACAATCATTAATTCGCCTATATCATGCGTAGATGGAATGCATAAGAGGGAGCATACCTAATAGGAAAAGTAAATCATCTAACCGTTTGCATCCATCACAGGATAAGGATAAGCATGAATGGATGGCCTGAGATCAAATTGTATGCTCCTCAACACATGTAATGTATAAAGTGCATCACAACATACCTGGGGAATGAGTGAGTCATGCGTGACCTCCTTTTGATCATGGGCAAATCAGTCATTTGAGGGAAAAAGACAAAGGAATGAAATGAGCAGTAAAGGAATTTGAGAAATATGCATGCCCATATTGCCCCTGGAATATCCCTGAGTGATAGTTGCTGATCAAAGAAGAAAAGAGGAATGCAACCCAGTTGGAAATGAAATTGATGAGAAATGCAATAGCAAATTGGAGCAAAAATTCAGTAAACAAAAGGATGTAAACATTAAACACCAGGAAAAATAATTATGAAATGTAAAAAAGAAAAGAGGAGAAAATTGAAATTGGAAATGCTAGAAGGCAGTTGCCTGAGGGACCCAACTGGCAGTGGCACCTCAGCACAGATAACAAGCTGATATGTTAATAATTACCATGAAAAGTTGATAAAAAGAACAAATGGAGAGGATGAATAGTGGCCTGTTGATGCGCCAGACCTACAACCCTATAGTTATAGCTATGCATTAAAAGGGATCTCCCTCTATGAGAATCATAACCACTCATCAACCTATAGATCAATGGATGAGGGACAACACACCATCTGGCACCAATACATACATGATTCCTCTTCCAAGTATTCCAATTGGTGAAAGAAAGTAGAAATTTCATGTTTACCCCCTTAAGCAACAAATAGCAGGAGGCCACATGTCATCTCAAGCTAGGTAAACATAAAGAGGGAAGTAAAATTGAGAGAATCTGTCCATCAATTATGACATGTCAATTGATCATTGGACAGTATACATGGGTTGTACAAAGTAAAGGTGAAACTAACTTCAAATTGGCATGGCAAGGAGGCACGGCAACATCTATACCCTTCATCAAGCACAGAAGCCCTAAGAAGATGCCACATGGCAGTAAAGATCAAAGGAGAAACCCTAGCAATTGCCTATAAAAGGAGACCATTGGCAAGGAAAAAAAAGAAGAGAGGAGAGGAGAGCAAGCCAAAACTCTGCTAAAATTTTAATTACACATTCTGTAATCGAGTAGAAGTAATTTTCAAAGAGAGGTAGGAAAACCACTGTATTCAATATATCAGTTTTATCTTCAGGATCCTTACTCCTTGATATTCTACTTCCAACCTCTGTGCTTTCCTGTTTCTTTCATTTTTTTTTTCTTCAAAGACGAGTATAGATTGCATAAGAGTCCTCATGTAAATTGTTTGCTCACACCGTTCTAGGGTCCAGAGGCATGGACAAGGGGTGCTTGCCAGAGAGCGCACACTTGTATGTGTTAATGGATCCTTTAATATAAAAAAATGCTAAAAAAAAAAAGATTCCAAGGGGAGACATGGTTCTATGCATGGGGGGTGCTTGCCTGAGAGCGCACACTCATGTATTTAATTGTGTCTCAATATCAATAATATGTTATTCCAAGAATTACATGCAAAGTCTATGTCAATAAAAAATGTTGAAACATGAAGTTTTATGAGGTGATATGGCCTTATGCATGAGGGGTGCTTGCCTGAGAGCGCACACTCATGCATTTAGTTGTGTTCTATTACGGTTAACATTAGCTCCAGCAAGTCTCATGCATGAAAACAAGCAGTAAGGAAAGTCAAATCTAGTAAACTGTAATAAAACAGAAGGTCAAGGGTATATGTGCAAATAAACAATGTTTAGAGTGAGAGAAAGACTTTCGACATGTAATGAATCCTATCTTTTTTTTTAAAAAAAAAATCAATTATAGATATGTCGCCAGATTTTATCTCAGTAAAGGCTATGTTCTTTTCTTTTTTTTTTACTTTTTTTTTAAAAAAAAGGGGAAGCATATTAGGCAAGCATGCCCTCAGCATACATGAAAAAGGGGTAGTAAAAAAAACATGCCCCTAGCACATGCATTTTCAGATTTATCTCATCATATGGTAAAGATGTCTTGAGTCAGTAGCAGTAATGGTAATATGCATTAAAGTAAAAAAAATATATACATATGACAATATAATATAAACATGTTTGCAAAACAACAAGGACCAAATTAAAAAAAAAAGGGATATCACCTCATCTATTTCCAGTAAAAAAAAAGGGGGAGAAATATATAGTATATCAAATAGAGAAAACAATGAATAAGTCTCACAATTCATATATCCATAGGGGTATTGTTGTCTAAACTCTTTGAATATATGTTACAGCAAAAAAAGAGAGAGATGCTTGAGATTTTGCAAAATAACAGAATGTCAGGGGTCAAGAGTAAATAAAATGGCTTCACATATATGGACCTGAACTAATGAAGTAACCAACAACAACCCAAATTTGATTTTGATCAGCTGGATGGGCAAGACCTGAGCTTCAAGTTACAAGTCATACATGATTGATAAAAAAATGAATGATAAAAGAAATGTAAAAATTAAATACCCAATGTGTGAACATCCGGCACTTAGTTCAAAATAATAAACAAAAGCATGATGAAATATTGGAAAATATATATGTTAGGGAATAAGTTACGTACAAAATTGTATTTTGGTTTTCAACCTTGTCAGACCAAGAGAAAAGCCAAAACATGTTATCTCAAATTGGGAAGTTCAGAATGAAATTGAATGAGCAGGTGACTCCATGATGCCCAAGAGATGCTTCATGACGCCTCCGTCGAGACAATTCACCACGGCTCCTTATCAATCAATTGCCATTCACCATGGTTGCGGGCCCAAAGCAAACCAAGGCCAGAACCTTCTGAATTAGCCAACGTGACTTCAAGGGACAGCCGAAGTAACATCACGAAACCCTCACGACACTTACCAACCTGGCCGCAGGCACTGCGGATGCCAGAATCCTTTGTTGACAGAGCCAATGGAGGCGTCCAGTCAAACGGAAAGATGTCAGAAATCAGACCAAAAGATGGAGGGAGATGGTTTAGAACGTTGCGTAAGCTTGGCGCACTCAGGCAGCAACACCGACAAGCGAAGTCCACGAGTCGATTCCAGATCCAGCCTCGACTCGTTCGGCGCACAGACGCGAACGCGAACCAAGCGACTTGATCAAACCCCACTCCCCAGCATCTCTCGGATCCTCTGTGACGTCCAGCCTGTAGCGAATCCCTGACGAACAAAACACACACAGCAAAGTTCAACCAATCAGAAAATTCTGCAACGCAGAGAACTTCAGAAATGCATTAAAAATAGCTAGATTAGTAGAAAAATTCCCATAAAATATCAAAATGTCAAGAAAAATATGAGGAATATTTTGATGTGTCATATTATGCTAAAACACCAAAGTACAAAATATTTTCTTATATTAATAGGTTTAAGGGATAACCATAAGTAAAAAGAAAATAAAATAATAGTAATAATGATAAATGTATATTTATATGGCTAAATAAAAAGAGGAAATAAAAAAAAATCATTTTGAATATTCCATGTTCTGGACAGCAGGCACATTTGAACAGATTATGTTCCGGACAACAGGTACGCTCGAACATCTTATGTTCTGGACAACAGGTACATCTGACATTTCTTGTTCTGAACAACAGGTACAGTCAAATGTTAAAATTTGCAAACAAATAAAAAAAAAGAGAGCATCACCGAGAAGGTCAAAGATAGAAGTTTAAAAGCGCAAATTTAAACGCCTAAACTCAAAAGTCCAACCAAATACTGAAAATCTAAAACTTAAAAGTCACAACTAAAAAGTCCAACCCAAAGTCCAGAATGCCAAAATGCAAAAGTTCAAACTTTAAACCAAGTCCGAAAATGTCAAGAACTAAAAGTTAAACTCAAAAGTTAAAATCCAAAAGTGCTAACTCAAAAGTGCAAAACTTAAAAGCCGAATTTAAAAGTCCAAAACCCTAAAGTGAAAATAAAAAAATCTAAACCTGAAAATGACACAAAGTCTAAATGACACAAAGTCTAAATGACACAAAGTCAAAATGACACAAAGTCAAAATGACACAAAGTCTAAATGACACAAAGTCTAAATGACACGAAGTCTAAATGACACAAAATCTAAAAGTGACACAAAGTCAAAATGGCACAAAGCTTAAAAGTGACTCAAAAGACACAAAGTCTAAAGTGACATAAAGTCTTAAAAGTCAAAAGTTCGTCCCTTTCAAGACTGCATCGCGTTTCGCCTTGAAGGAGACCCCCTCCTGATATTCAGATTGAGATAAAGGAAAGCTCAATTCTGAATTATCACTGAAGTTCCTGTCAAGAGAAGGCATAGCGCATCTGTACTCGCGACTTGAACGAAAATCCCAAAAACCCCTAAGTTCCTCAAAACAACTGAGAACTGACCTAGAATACCCCATTTTCTAGCGTTGGACTCAAATCTAACAGCCTGTTTCTACAAGTTCACAGCATGTTTGACCAGAAGCAGACTGAAACCTGATGCCCAGATGACCAGAAGAAAAGTCAATCAGTGGCCATCACCCAAGTTCCTGTCAAGAGAAGGCATAGCGCATCTGTACTCAAGACTTGAACGAAATCCCAAAATCTCTAAATCCCCAAACGGTCGAGGATTGATCTAGGATACTAAATTTCCTAGTGTCGAACTCAAAAATCTCTGTGACAGCACTAAGCCTAACACAGCAAAGCAAAAGCAACCTAAATGTCTTAAAATGTGAAACTAAAGAATTAAATCACATCATTCATGTTTGCAGGGCTCTGTTAAAATAGCTGCCCTTCTGCATTGCCTTTCGCCCTGAAACTCCCTATCAAGACACAATCCTTTTATTAAAATGGACTTCATCCACTTACGACATTTAAACTTTGATTATCCCGATCTAGAGGTGCTCTTGGCTCAGTTCGTAATTGAGTTCGGAGGTAATTAACAGTAGGGGTTTGCGCCTGCTGGAAAAAAAGGACCTACAACAAACAATCAACTCTCGAGGTACTTAGAACCGCATTGGTGCCCTTCGCTCGTTCGGAATGGGCAGTAACGACGGGTCTCAAGATGCTCGAGGGGTATCTGATCCGCATTTTCTTCGCCCCATAGAGGACTATCTGATCTTCCGTGGTTGGACTGAAAAAGTGCGAGACAGTTACAAAAACACAACATGACTAATTCCAAGAAGGAATTCTTGCCTATGTCACATGGCATTTTATTGAGCAAGACTCAAGGTCCGACAACTGAGATAGATCGAGAATACATGAAGCGATTCAAGTATCTATATGTGGTCGGATCGATTATGTATGCCATGCTATGCACTCGTCCCGATGTGGCACATCCGATTAGTGTGACTAGTCGTTGCCAAGCCAACCCCGGCATGCCACACTGGACCGCAGTCAAGAATATCCTCAAGTATCTCAAGAGAACCAAGGAGAGCATTCTCGTATACCGTAGAGACCAAGAGTTCGTTGTAACTGGTTACACCGATACTAGTTTCCAAACCGATCGAGATAACTCCAAATCACAGTCCGGCTTCGTATTTCTGCTCAATGGTGGTGCCGTAAGTTGGAAAAGTTCCAAGCAAGATACTACGGCCGATTCCATCACTGAAGGAGAATACTTAACGGCTGGCGAAGCAGCGAAAGAAGCCGTATAGATCAAGGAGTTCTTGACCGAGCTAGAGGTGGTTCCAAGCATCTCAGGTCCAGTGGATATCTACTGCGACAACACGGGAGCCATAGCTCAGTCTAAGAAGCCGAGGTCTCACCAAAAGACTAGGCACATTCTACGACGATTCCATTTCATCTGTCAGTTGGTCAATGACGGTTGGGTCAAGGTCAAGAAGGTGGACGGTGCTGCGAACACAGCGGCTGACAAAGCCTTTGTCTCGAGCCGCGCATGAGTTGCATGTTGCATCCATATATGGGGATTAGGCGAATGTCTGATTGGCTTTGAGTTGTATCTTTTATTTAGGCTTTTAGTATGAGACATGTATATTTAGATATTACACTAAGTACTATGCACTGGCTAGAAGTCACTGTTGATTGACTCTAGGCCAAGTGGTAGATTGTTAGAGATATGTCCTAGAAGCCAATCATATCTGGCTACTTCTATGGTTTTATGTCATTGATGATTTTATATCATTTGTTCCTTGGTTTATTTGTTGATAGATCATTCAGGTTGAGCATCTGAATTATAGATCTCTGTTTTTCATTTAGTAGTAAATGACAACAATAAATCTAAAACGTCCATAATCTTGATAATTAACAAGGAACATTAATTATCAATAAGATTAGTATGCAAGTTAAGTGATGATTAAGTTTTATAAATCATAGATTAAGAGTAACCAACTTAATTGTATATGTTTATGCTAATTGAACATAGTACATGACATGACCCAACGAAATAAATATAAGGATTGTGTTATGTGTCATTGTTTATTTCGTTATGATTTTGATTCTAAGTTTGAGATATTTATCTTTTCCACATGAGGATAGGTTCAATAAATATCGTCTACCGCTGATTACCGATAAGGGCTGCTATACGGATGTTATTTATGTTCTCTTGAATTGTGCGGGGAAAAGCTAAATCATCAAGATAACCGTATGTCCCTCATTGATTTATTTAATGAGTGATGATATCTGTGTTGGGCCACTTGATGGAGATAGATTGTTTGCTAGCAACTGATACAATTATCTCTAGATCAAGAAACGTATAATCTTGCAAGAATGACACATTCCTATCTTGGATTATACGATAATATTGTGTGACATAAGTATCAAAATAGAGAAATACTCTTATTCTCTTATGCAGGATTTCAATACTATAGCAGTACACTATTTATATGAATTTGGAATCATAATGTGTTGCTAGATACGACTTTTGATTATTGGAAATAAATGGTGATTTATTTTTCATGTCCAACTTAGTATAAATCCTCAAAAGGTCACACAAATAGAGCTTTAACCATACAGTGCATTATTTATTTATTCGCAACAGTGCGTATTGCGAAAATATGATGAGTTGATTAATTAATTATATACCGTTACGAACCGTTATAATTAATTAAGTCAAAGAGATCATATAAAAATAAATTAATGTATTTGCTAATCCTAAAATAATTATCAATAAGTTGATAATTTATTGTTCAACATACTTTAATTTAATTGGTAGAATTAAATTAAAAGTATAGACCTAATTTAATTAGTCTTTACAAGCCCAAATAAAATGCAATATAAAGTGGATCATTAATCATTGAATTAATGTATAAATTGAGCTTTGTGGAATGGAATCAAAGTCCATAATTGTGGCCGGCCATAGAGGGGTAATTTGGTCTAATGTGATTAGGTCAAATGTACTATATAAGGACCACTTATGGAGAGGATTAGGTTAACCATTCTATCTCTTCCTCTCTCCTCTATTGAGGCCGCCACTTTCCACCAAAGAGAAAAAATTTCAGATCTGAAATTTCTCCCTTTTTCATTGCATTTAGGGCTCATGTGTTGAGCATTAGCTACTTTTCATTAAAATTGATTAATTAGAATGAAAGGCTAGAAACAAGGATTAGCTATCTCTCTTTGTTCTTGCTAACACAAGAACTTAGAGGTTGGTTAATCCTCTTGGTGGATTTGAGACCGTCGAAAGGAGGAGCTTGGAGAGCACGCCACCTACGTCTAAGTCTTGATTCGAGCCTTTTGATTACTATATCAAGAGAGATATAGCTTTTGAACCTTATCTCTTGTGTGTGAATGGCTTTATGCACTAGATCCTCTTTGTGCATGTTTGTTTGTGGTTAATTAAGGATAATTAGCTAAAAAATTAAAATTATGCATACTCCTTACACAAACACCAAGGGTCCTATTACAACCAGACAACCCACTTTATTCTGAACCGAAATTGCTTTCCGTCATTCTTCTCTCTTTCGTCATCTCCATCATCCTATTGACATGTTAATTTATTTCTATTTTTAGAAAACACGTCTTTTTTATTTTAGGAAGTTCTGGGGATGAGGGGTTGCATGCTAGGAGGTTCTAGTGAATGAGGTGATGGCGGAAATCAGAGGGGAGGGAAGGGGGATGGGTGAGGGGGGAAGGAGCGAAACAAAGATGACCGCCAGGGGGAGGAGAAAGGGAAGAGAGAGTGAAAGAGAACAATTATATATATAGCCAGAACAAATATATATATTAACTAGAACATTTATATATTTAACTAGAACGGTTGTTATATCAACTAGAGAAATTGTATACATCATCCATAACAATTAGACATTTTAACTAGAATATGTGCTATATTAACTAGAACAATTGTATACATTAACTAGAATAATTAATAAATAATTATAGAGGGAGACAATGAATCAGAGAGGGAGGGAGGGGGAGTGAGTGAAACAGAGACGGAGAGAGGGAATGACTCCCAAGAGATGATGGATGGGGATGACGCGCGTTAATTATAGTTTGAAAATAGAAATCAGTTAATTACACGTTTTCTAAAAATAAAAAATGTGTCTTTGAGAATGATAGGATTGACGGATTTCGAAGATGATCTTTATCAGTTCCGATTTAGAACCAAGAAAAATGTTTCAAAAAAAAAATTGAGAATCAAGAAGATCCTCATCAGAAGCACTTTCCACGTGGCCATTAGAAGATATTATTTCTATATTATTATAAATTTTGTTCGGCATTGGCATGGAGTTCTAACTCAAAAAGAATATTGTTTTGCAATTTCAGTTGGAAAAAAAGTTGTCAAATTTCTAGTGAATCTAATATATATATAGCTCGAGATACATATTAAGAATAGAAAAAAAAAGCCTCAGAACATATAATCCGTAACGAAGAATTAAACAAAACTATAATTCTAATTATGGGCCCCAAACATTGTTGCTCGTTCAAATCATCTCATAATTTCAAACTAAAGTACATTTATCGCTTTCTGTCTATTGTCCTGTATTCGGCTATGTCAAAAAAATATTTTACACGTTGTTCAAACTAAAGTACATTTATCGCTTTCTTCGTCTACTTTGCTTTTGAAGCTTATTAATATTAAGAGGAGGGTTCCGGTGCCTCCGTTTTAAAATGCCCCTAAATGTCACACATTATGAACCGTTAGATCAGTGTTTGATAAATGGTTGGGATTGAATCTCCCGAACAGTGTACAAGCAATTAATAACCTCTTGTTCCCACTCCGAGCACTCCAAGTCCCAACCAAATGTGACCAAATTTAATAATAAATTAATAATATCTCTCCCAAATCAACTCTCTAGTCCCAACAGTTCCCAATTTCCCTTTCCCACTAGTTCAGAACCTCGCCTCTCGTTCATGGTTGTCTCTCCAAACCTGCACGAGACTCATCCCCCATCTCAACGCAACCCATTAGAAAACAATTTGAGAAATAGTTAGAAAAATTATTAGTATTTCTTCAAAATCTTTTCCGGATTACAATCGTGTAAAAGAAATTTTATTAACAGCTAATTTGGGCAATAGGAACCGCGTATTATTTACCAAAAATTAAAGCTAAAGCAATAAGCAATACCTTCATTATATTTTCAGATTGAATGATATAGGTGGTGGTAATTGTTCATGGTTAGATAATTTTCATTTCTTTTGCGCACTGAAGTTCCCAATTTGTTTTTGTTTGTTGGAGCAATTGCACAACAAAGCATCAAGCTTAACTTTATTTTAATTTCATTCAAGAAAATTAGTACGATTATATTCATAGTTTATTACATTTTACAAAGGCCAAAAAATAAACCGAAATAAGAAAAGTGAATTATAATTAGTCTAATATTGATTGGTTTATTTGAAGTACTTGTATGTATCAAGTAGGTCCGTTATCTTTGCTCAAAAATGAAGATCTGGATTGGTTCGTATAATCAGTAAAAAGAATTAAGACAAATTATTTTCACACTGGCTTGTTTCAGTGTAAGCACAACAGAAACAAGGTTCCGGTGCCCTTGTGAATTAGCTTCTTCGAAAAAATAACCGGAGATAGAAAACATGATAAAGAAGCTGGAAAGGAGGGTGCGGATGCTTTTGTTGAGTGTGTTATCATTTCATGTCATTGGTAATACGAAGCTACGAACTACGAAGAAATTAAAATGTGGGATTTCAATGGTACAATCCATCTGCCATTAGTTTGGGGTTGCTTTGGGAGAGACGATATTAATAAATTATTATTTTTTATATGATTTTAACTTGGGAGTGGAAACTGCTTGGGAACTGTTTCGGGAGATTTAATCCCGACCATTTATCAATCTCTGATTCAACGGTTTGTGATGTGTGACATTTGGGGGCATTTTAAAATGGAGGCACTGGAACGCTCCTCGTTAATTAATAATTGAGCAAGTGATGAGCTGGCTCTTTTGTCTTCTTTCCCTTATTGATATTGAAACTAAAATTGCTCCAGTCCAGATTTTATCCAATAATTTAACACAACTAATTACAGGGATAACAAAATGCCTGTGCACATAATTGCTAAGTCATACTGAGTTTGATTATCAAAAAAAAAAAGTCATACTGGGTTTAAAAGCCATAAACAAGAAGTGTAAACTATCAAAATTTTGTTGAATTACCGATTCACACTTTTCACTGTAAGAAAAGATGGTCTTTAAATATATTTTTGTAGATGGACTTTTTATTTATGTTGGATTTTGTTCCGTTGTTAGATTTATTTGATGCACTAAATCTAACAATTTTTAGCAATATATCTTTGCTTAATTAAACATTGCAATATTAAAAAAATCTATGAAAAATAAATTGTTAGATTTTTAAAGACCTATTAATATAAAAATAAATTTTACTAAAAATTGTTAGATTTAATGCATCAAATAAATTTAGCAATAGAACAAGATCCAACATAAATAAAAAAATATCTATAAAAATTTATGTAAATACAATCTTTCTTTGTAGTGTTTAGCTTTAGATGAAGTGAATTTTTGGGTACAAAAATATTACCGAAAGCGAAAAACCTTTGTCTTTACTCGACAATTTTAAAAACAATTGTTGTAGCTACTAAAAAGGAAAGGAAAAAAAGAAAAAAAAAAAAAACAGACGGGAACTTGTGGCGACGGCCGACCATATATAGTTAATAATTGTTGAACAAGTTCACTTCAACCAATATCATGTATCCATACGATTGTGAATGATATAGGTAAAATAGTTTTGATTTTTTTTTCTTTCAATATATCAAATACAATACATGTCATGTGTAGAAATACTTTTGTATCAATTAGATTGGCAATAGTAGCTTGCATGTTAATTCGAGTTGTGAAATACTTATATACCAGTTCAACATATAGTCCCAAATAGTTAATAATAAAATTAACGATTGTCTCAAACAAATTTTTAGCAATAAAAAAGTCAAATATTTTTGAAACTTGTAACTTAATTCAAATTGAACGTAAATTAGTTAAATGATCAATGAATTGACTATTTTTCCAAAAAAAATACAGATTCAATTTTTACTGGTAGTGGAAGACAATAAAATGTATCACTGGATTATGAATGTTTTCCCTATAAATAAATGCTCATAAAAATATGTCTAATCAAATTAATGTCATTTATTTAGGAATAACATTGCTATATATATATATATATATATATATTAATCATTTATTGTAACGATTAATATGAATGCTATTTTCTTGTCCTTATGTCAGCACTTAGCGGCTAGCACTAACGCCAAATAGTCAAAGCTCAGTGTAACGGTGTCCTAGCCATAGGATAGGGATACGCCAGCATGCATGTTGGCATGCACTGAATTAGAATGCATCGAGAGGGCAAATTTGAAATTAGTTTAAAACTATAAATAGCATCCCAAGTATCTGCAGGCTGCAGCACTTCACATCCATCTACTAGTCGATCTCCACAAGTTCGCACAAAGAATCAATAAAAGAAGCCACACCATGGCAGAACTTCTTCAATTGATGGATAACCTCTCAGTCAACATAGTTGTTTCATTTTTTCTCCTTGTCTCCATAACCGCCCTTCTTCATTATCTTAACAAAAACAACAACAACAAGAAGCTCCCGCCAAGCCCCCCGGCATTGCCGGTTCTTGGTCACCTCCATCTACTAAAGAAGCCACTCCACCACACGCTAATTGACATATCCAGCCGGTATGGCCCTATAACATTTCTTCGCTTTGGTTCCCGTCCAGCACTTCTCATCTCAAGTCATAGTCTGGCTGAACAGTGCTTTACCACCCACGATGTGTCCTTCTTGAATAGAGTCCAGTTGCCGTCTGTCATGCTTCCGGACTTGATCGCCTTCTGCAATTACGGCTCCTACTGGCGTAATGTGCGCCAAATTGCCTCAGTTGAGCTTCTTTCGAACCAACAACTGCAAGCCTCCTTAGATATTCGTGCACAAGAAATTAAAGACATGGTGCATCAGCTCTTCAAATCATACAAGTCGAGTGAAAAATCAGAAGAGTCAAACTGCTTTAGAAAACTTGGTTTTAGGAAGACGATTTTCGAGCTAACAATGAATGTCATGATGATGTTGATTGCCAGAAAGAGATTTTATGGGGATAAAATAGAGGATGTGAAGGAGACACAAAAGTTCAGAGAGGTCGTAACGGAATGGTTTGAGCTTTCTGGTGTGGCAAATGTCGAGGATTTTATCCCCCTCTTAAGGATACTTGATTTCAAAGGAGTGATGAAGAGAATGAAATGGCTAACAAAGGTGATGATGGAGGAGATGGTGCCTAAGATCATTAAAGAGCATCAACAAGAAAGCATAGGAAAGGGAAAGACAATGATCAACAGGATGCTTGAACGGGGAAAGAAGGATTCTGAAAAATATAGTGATCTTGTCATACGAAACATTGCCATAGTAAGTGTCAACTGTCATGCATTCTATACCTACTCCGCCAATACACAAATTTCACGTTCGTGGTATTGATAGCAAACTTATATATAATTACATATATATCATTTGCCTATTTACTAAATTAGATTCATTGTTTTCACTAACTTGAGTGAAAGCCTAAAATTTAAATTTTGGAGTGCCGGGAAGTCAATGGGATCAGAAGGAAAGACTTGGTAAAGAGTCAAATATAGTTAGTTGGTGTCTTGGTGACCTCAATATGAATTAACTTGTTTACTAGAAAAAAAATCCTATAAGTCAAATAATTTTAAAACAGTATAACATGTTACATGTGACCTCTTTGATTGTCCATGCTGCTAGGTTCCCTTGAGATCAGCCCAATAAGTACAGTTTGCTTAAAGTTAAATTATTATCAAACTTGGCGGAGAAGTTGGTTGATATATATAATCTTCAATAACAGTAATTATCAACTCCTATTGTTATCTTAAAAGTTGGAAAGAAATATGTCGCTTAATATGAGAATATTTTGCAAAGAGTGGGAAATGTCAGAAAAGATCAAAAGATGGTATCACCTTTGAAACTTGGACAATTATGCATTCATGTCCATTTCGTTCTTGTGGTTGAGTAATTCGTGTCATTTTACTATATAATGTCTTCAAAATTCTGAAATAATTTTCTTTTATTTTGTTCTGTTCTCTTGTAAAAGAGCATGTTGTTAGCAGGAACTGAGACTTCAGCCAATACAATAGAATGGGTTATGACTCTACTACTCAACAATCCAGATGTATTACAAAAGGCGAGAGCTGAGATTGACGCACAAGTCGGAAATCAGAGGATGATTCAAGAGTCTGACTTGAACCACCTTCCTTACTTCCACTGCATCATTTCTGAGTCCCTCAGGCTCTACCCAGCTGCCCCTCTCCTTGTGCCACACGAGTCGTGCGAAGAAATTTCTCTTGGAGGCTATGAAATCCCTAAAGGAACAATGCTTCTGGTCAATGTTTACCATATTCAAAGAGACCCCGAAATATGGGAGGAGCCGATGAAATTTATGCCGGAGAGATTTGAGGACGGGAGGTCAAATGGGAAGTGGATGGCACCATTTGGGATGGGGAGGAGGAAATGTCCCGGTGAAGCTCTTGCAATGCGTGAAATGGGTGTTGTGTTAGGTGCACTAATTCAATGTTTTGATTGGCAAAGAATTGGAAGTGAACTAATTGACTTGACAGAGGGTTCTGGGATAACCATTCCCAAGGCCACACCGCTCGAAGTTATGTACCAGCCCCGGAAGATTATGACCAATGTCCTCTTGCAGTTGTCAGGGTAGTTTCCCTTATTTGTAGACTTGTATCTTTGGTTTCTGTTTCTGAATGACATAAACAAAATGTGACATACTCCACGGACAAGTATTTAAAGGTCACAATTTCCTTTTTTTCCAGTATTTTCTGTAATAAAAATTTGGAATGCCTCAATGACATCACATTCCTTGAGACTTTATTATAGAATTAGTGCTATGTTCGAATACATCAATTAGAAAAAGTAAATATTGGAAATAGGTAAATAACCATAAAGGGAAGTTTTTCTACCAGTACCAGTAAGTAGTAACAGCGGATAGTTCGGTTAGCTTGAGAGAGGTAGCTAGGTGTGGTGGATTACTCCCTCAACTATATATGTATCTTTTTGCTTCTATTATGAAACCGGTGGATTAAAATCCACTTATTTGAAAAAGAAAGGACACTCTGTTTAAAGCACGATAGGTGATAGGATACAAAATTATTAAGCAATCAACAAAAGGATAGAATAAAAATAATTCACCACTTGCGAAGTTGCATCATTTATCTGCTCGTGGATTACGAATTACACTAATTTAAATTTTTTTCTATACAGTAATTGATCAATTATGACTTTTCGGTAGGTGTATTCCATTAAAAAAATTGAGGATTAAATAGCAACAGAGTTTATTACAGATCCAGTGTGTCGAACAATTTCGACCGACTGTAGAAAAAAACTATTTAATAATAAATATATAAATAGAGGAATTGTGCTTAATTGGGCAAAAAAGATCGTTTCAAGATTGAAGGGGAATGGGGAATTGTTGCTTTAAACAAATTTTAATTTGATGATTAGAAAATAATATTTATTTTGACCGTTAAACATTTTCTGTTCCTTCCACCATCTAACTAGTTATTAATAAACGTGAAGGTGTACGTCCTTCCAATTAAACTCGGAAGTTCCGGTACAATAATATAATTTAGAAAGGAAATTGATTATTACCATCGCTCATTCTACCATCGCTGTCATCGTAAGTCAGCGCCTTCTGTCCGATGGACCCCTCATCGCGCTCCTCCTTCTCAAGCGATCTTCTCACTCAGCGAAGCGCTCCCCTCTCCTCACCCAGCGAAGCGCTCTCCTCTCCTCACCCGGGTTCCCTCTCCCTTCTACGCACTCTTCAGTCTCTCCCTTCCCTCTTCCTTCCTTCTGTGCATCTCTCTCCCTTCCCCCTCCCTTCCTTCTGTGCGTCAGATTTTGTTCACTTTGTTTATTTCATCTGTTCAATTTGTTATTTTAAGTGTTCATTTTGTTTTGATGTGCATCAGATTTTTGTGTTTATTTTATACGTCTCACTTTGTTGGTGTAGATGTTCACTTTGTTCATTCATATGTTCAATTTGTTACTTTTATGTGTTCAATTTGTTTTGTTTTACATCAGATTTTGTGTTTATTTTATACTTCTCACTTTGTTGGTGTAGATGTTCACTTTGTTCATTCATATGTTCAATTTGTTACTTTTATGTGTTCAATTTGTTTTTCTGTGCGTCAGTTTGCTCATAACATTTATGTTCATTTTGGTGTATATGTTCACTTTGTTGGTGTATATGTTCACTTTGTTGGTGTATATGTTCACTTTGTTCATTCATCCGTTCAAGGGAGAAGCGAGGTCCAAGGAGTGCTCGAAAAGACAGAGAGGAAAGGAGAAGTGAGGTCCAAAGAAAGCGGAAAAGAGAGATAGTACTCGAAAAGAGAGCGTCGGGAGTAGGAGAGGGGATCAGAGGGGAGGGGAGCGCATCTGAAGAGGAAGGAAGCGCGCGGGAGATAAATTGAGGTTAGCGATGGTAGCGATGGTCCTTTTAGCGATGACACTTATAATTCCTGATTTAGAAATTTAAAATAATTAAACTGGTTCCATACATTACTCGTTTAGTGGGGTCCGGTAGCCCCAGTGGAGCTTAGTGGCTTCACCTTGGACCTGATCTTTATATGAAAACAAATTACAAGTAAACCAACCTTGGTGTTTTCTGGCTTTAGGACTGATATTTTCCTGTCCACTAATATCCTGCTCTCTGGAAACTGCTCTGATATACAATTACAGTTGCTGTAATCGTCTATCAAGTCTCCTAAATTGGCAATACAAGGCACTACAGGCCTTGCTATGCTGCTGTCCAATTATGATCTCTTACCCAAGCATTTTACAATAATAATATAGGCGATGGAGAAGTTCATTAAAGGCCAAGAATTGGAAATGTGAAAATGGTGTTGGAAAGAGACCGTTCGGCCAGGTGTTCGGCCAGGTCCAGCCGAATGGTTGGCAGAACGGACGTATTTTTCATATAAGGAAATGTCCAGGCTACATCAAAGTTGGAAATACGTGTATGGCACGTCCAGGGGTGTGGTTCTAGTATATTGGGATAGTTTCCTTTTAAATAAAAATGTCAAGTGTAAAATAAAGAAAGAAATAATGAGGAGTGAGAGGAAATAATATAGAGGCACCTAGTTGGGTTTCTATAAAACAATCATCTTCTCCATTGTAATGTTTTTTACGAGAAAATAAATAAAAAAGAGAGGCGTGTGTGCGTGAGGACGTAGGCACCAAGTTGGTGCTGAACCTCGTTAAACTCTTGTGTTCTTTGTCTCTGTTTTTAATTTTCTACATGGTATCAGAGCGTGGTTCGTTCTAAGACCCAAACCAAACAAAAAAAATAAAAAAAACCAACAAAATCTACCAAAAATCACCCGTTCGACCTACTGCTCGGCCGAACACAGAGCCGAACAGATGCAAAAACAGGGTAAAATTCAGTGGTACAATCCAAAATTTCATGGTTATGTATACTAAAGGTTCTTCTAGTGGTAACTACCAGGACAAGTCAAAGCTCAAGTGCATCCAGTGTGGAAGAAATGGACATGTGCGTGACACGTGTTTTGAGATCGTGGGCTACCCCGACTGGTTCAAGGGAAAGAAGGGCAAGCAACCAAGAAGGTCTCAGGCAAATTTGACAGCCACCGGCTCGATTAGCGAGGTGATTGCGCCCCGTTCGGCTGACCATTCGGCTGGACTTGGCCGAACACCTGGCCGAACGGTCAGTTCTGACGGTCAAACAGAGGAGGAAGAAGGTGGTTTGGGTCGGGCGCAGTTGTGTGCAGCCCGGGAATCTGGTAACAGTGGACATGCAACATGTTTGATAGGTAACATGTCTACTCAAGGAATGTCTCTTCTCACAAGTCAGAATTTGGAATGGGTAATTCATTCTGGGGCTACAGACCACATGACCTATGATATAAAAGACTTCAAAGAATCTAGGGAACCAAGGGTGAAAAATATCTATAATGCAAATGGTTTTGAATATCCAGTAAAAGGAGCAGGAGATGTAGAAGTTTCACCCTCTTTAATTCTTCATAATACTCTTCATGTACCTTCATTGACAAATCGGTTGATTTCAATTGGACAAATAACAGAAGAACTAAACTGTGTGGTTCTCATGTTCCCTGATTTTTGCATTTTTCAGGATGTCCTCACGAAGGAGATCATTGGGTGTGGTACTAAAAGAGGTCGTCTGTATCACTTAGAAGACCTCAAGATTGGGAAAACTAACTTAGCAAGGAGAAGTTCAAATTTGGAAGAGAAGATTTAGACATGGCACAGGCGGTTAGGACACCCAACTTTTGGTTACATGAAAAAAATTTTACCTGATTTGTTTTGTGGAATGGATTTATCTAAGTTTAATTGTGAGACATGTGTAAAAGTTAAAAGTCACCGTGTGACCTATAATATTAGTTTGAATAAATGTGATAAACCTTTTGGTTTAATCCATTCTGATGTTTGGGGACCATCTCCGGTTGAATCAATTTTTGGGTATAAATATTTTGTCTTATTTGTGGATGATTGCACTAGAATGACTTGGTCTTTTTTGTTAAAAAGAAAGGATGAAGTAGTAGAAATGTTCAAAAATTTTCATGCTATGATACAAACTCAATTTGGGGTAAACATAAACATGTTTAGAAGTGATAATGGAGGTGAGTTTGCCAATAGGAGTTTAAGGGATTTTTCAAAGAACAAGGAATTATTCATGAAACAACTTGTGTTGGAACACCACAACAAAATGGGGTAGCTGAAAGGGAAAATAGACATGTCCTTGAGACTGCTAGGGCATTACTGATTGGAAATAATGTACCACAGAGATTTTGGGATTGTGCAGTGATGATGGCAGTATATGTGATAAATAGGTTACCCTCAATGATCAACAAGTTCCAAACACCCTTAAAAACTCTTAGCACCTTTGTCTCTATTCCATCTGTTTTGAGTTTACCACCAAAAACTTTTAGGTGTGTAGCATATGTGCATGTTCAGAAAAACAACAGAACCAAGTTAGACCCATGTGCAGTTAAATGTGTCTCTTTAGGTGTTGGAACAAACTAGAAGGGGTATAGATGTTTTGACCCAAAAGCTCAAAAATGGTATGTCACAAGAGATGTTACCTTCTTGGAAAATGAGAGTTTTTATCAAGACATCATTGTTTCATCTCAAGGGGAGAAAGAAAATGAGATAAATCAGTGGTATTATCAGGGAGAAGAAACATTTGGAGCATATGGTAGTTCAAATAATAGTGAACGGCCTGAAATTGACCATTCGGCCACCCATTCGGCCGAATAGCAGGCCGAACATATAGGGGAACAACAGCAGTTAGTTGAGGTTTTGGCCGAACATCTTAGGGAACTTGATCTATGGGAGGAACACGAGGTACCAGATGTATGCCAAGGTACTTGGGACCCATAGGAAGAGGAATTGGATGAACAAGTGATACAGACTGATCCAAGTCCACAGTCCTATGCATCTCCTGAGGGCACTCCTGAGGTAAGTGTTTCTAACCCAAGATATGTTCTTCCACCAAGACATAACCGTGGTAAAGCACCAAAGAGGTATGTACCCGAGGATGGTACGAGTAAGGAAGTCTTATACCCAATTACAAACTTTGTGACCACTAAAGGACTACCATAACAACTAAGAAAATTTAGTGACCAAATGTTGAACATACCGGTACCTGGAAATGTGAATGAGGCTCTTTGTGATGCTAAATGGGTAGAAGCCATGAATGAGGAGATGAAAGCTCTCCATAAAAATGAAACGTGGACTCTAGAAAAATTGCCCAATGGTAAGAAACCAGTAGGATGCAAGTGGGTGTTCACAATTAAGTATGGTGCAGATGGTAACATTGAAAGGTATAAAGCTAGGTTGGTTGCTAAAGGGTATACTCAAACGTATGGGATTGATTATCAGGAAACTTTTTCTCCTGTTGCAAAACTAAATACGATTCGAGTGTTGTTGTCTCTTGCAGCTAATTTAAATTGGCCCCTACACCAATTTGATGTAAAAAAATGCATTTTTACATGGAGACCTTGAAGAAGAAATCTATATGGAGCTACCACCAGGATTTGATGAGCTAAAAGAATTCAACATAAAAAAAACAAGGCAGACAGAGCCACTGTTCGGCCTACTGTTCGGCCAGGACCAGGCCGAATGGCCAGCCGAACAACAAGGAAAGTGATCGAGAAATTAAGATTTGCAAATTGAGGAAAGCCTTGTATGGGTTGAAGCAATCCCCACGTGCTTAGTTTGGAAGGTTTTGTCAAGCGATGAGAAAATATGATTTTATTCAAGGAGAATCGGATCACACCCTGTTCTATAAAAGAAGATTTGAAAAATTAACTGTTTTAATTATCTATGTTGATGACATGATAATAACAGGTGATGATACAGAGGAGATCCAACGACTTGAAGAGAAACTTTCAAAGGAATTCGAGATGAAGAATCTGGGAGGACTGAAATACTTTCTTGGAATTGAGGTGGCTCGATCAAGTGAAGGTATAGTTCTATCTCAGAGAAAATACATTCTAGACTTGTTGGCAGAAGTTGGTATGTTAGATTGTCGACCTGCAGACACACCAGTGGTGCAAAATGAAAAATTGGGAGAGTTTTCTGATCAAGTGCCAGCCAACAAGGAAGGATATCAAAGACTGGTAGGTAAGCTGATCTACTTGTCTCACACACGACCTGATATAGCTTTTGCGGTAAGTCTGGTAAGCCAATTTATGCACAACCCAAGTGAAGTTCACATGAAGGCAGTAATGAGGATTATCAGATATCTGAAGGGTACTCCAGGGAAAGGTATACACTTCAAAAGGAATGGACATCTTGACATCATGGGTTACACAGATGCTGATTGGGCAGGTAGTATCTCTGACAGAAAGTCAAATTCAGTATATTTCGCATCTGTCGGAGGAAATCTTATTACATGGCGAAGTAAGAAGCAAGGGGTAGTGGCTCTTTCAAGTGCAGAAGCTGAACTCATGGGTATTGTGAAAGGTGTGTGTGAATTGCTGTGGATACTAAAGCTAATGAGAGAACTTGGTTTTAAGTCAGGGGGAGCTATGACCTCTTGTGTGGACAATAAGGAAGCAATTGACATGTCTCACAATTCAGTTCAACATGACAGGATCAAACACATTGGAGTCAACAGACACTTCCTCAAGCAGAACATAGATTTGAAGATTATTCAATTGAAGTTCGTGAAATCTGAAAATCAGCTGGCTGACATTTTGACCAAGGGAGTAACAAGCAATATTTAAAAAAATGTGATTAGCAAGTTAGGTATGACAGACCTGTACATACCAACTTGAGGGGGAGTGTGAAAATGGTGTTGGAAAGAGACCATTCGGCTAGGTCCAGCTGAATGGTTGGCAGAACGGACGCGTTTTTCATACAAGGAAAGGTCCAGGCTGCACCAAAGTTGAAAATACGTGTATGGCACGTCCAGGGGTGTGGTTCTATTATGTTGGAATAGTTTTCTTTTAAATAAAAATGTCAAGTGTAAAATAAAGAAAGAAATAATGGGGATTGAGAGGAAATAATATAGGGGCACCTAGTTGGGTTTCTATAAAACAATCATCTTCTCCATTGTAATGTTTTTTTACGAGAAAATAAATAAAAAAGAGAGGCGTGTGTGCGTGAGGACGTAGGTACCAAGTTGGTACTGAACCTTGTTAAACTCTTGTGTTCTTTGTCTCTATTTTTTATTTTCTACGGGAAAGACTATTTCAGAAAGTCAAGCCAGTAGGTTAGTGCTAAAGATTATGAGTTGGCGCTACAATGCTTGGCTCCTACTAGAAGGAACCGACCCAGCATGAAGAAATGTACTGAAGTTTATGGAGAGTAAGGAAAGACTATACACAACTTTTAAATTCCAAGGAGCAAAAAGAAAGAAAATTATAGGAAGCTCGTAAATTATTAGTCTATTTATAGATAATTTTATGAGTAATGCTAGAGTCAAACGCGTTTGACACATGGTCCCATCAAACGCGATCAAATCTCAATTTTCAAATTTAACACGGCCGATCCAAACCGCTCAAGTTGTTCTCCAAAATGAAATATTCTTGGAAATCAAATTTTTTTACTATTTATTTTATATTTTAGAAAATCTTTAATCTAATTAATTTTAGACCCTTCAATTTTAAAAAAATATGAAAAAATATTTAAAAATTTTGTAAAAATATAAAATTTGGTCTGTAAGAATATTTCAATATGAAAATCATATTAAACAGTTCGGATCGGTAATTTTAAATTTTAATAGTTAAGTCTAGAATCGTGTTTGACGTCAAACCCGTTTGATTCTAGCATTATTCTAATTTTATAGCTAGGATAGATTCTTTTATTTCTTTTGTCTAGAGCTCTGACAGTGTAAATGCAATTTGTAAATGAATTACGTTCTTTTGCTAGCAATTTTTTGTTTATTAGCTTTGTCAGATAATTATTTTTCCTGTAGCTAAAGTGATTGGTTTTCTTTATATATCCTTTTTATTATTTTTTATTTTTAATCAACTACTACTCTTATGCTTGTTGCCCTTTAGCTATTGCTTTATTTTACGCAACATTTCTGACCACTTATTCTTTCAACTAATCATAACAAAAGAGATGACGACTGGCACTCCTCTGTTTCTCTGTTTTTTTTATTTTTTTTTATTTCATACTAGCAAAAGATGTCCCGTCGGAAAATAAAAAAATAAATTAATGTTAGACATTTTATTTGTATTTATTTTCTTAATTACCATATATTCTGTATTGTTGTTAACTTGTTATATTTCTAATTGTAGCTTGGTCTAGATGAAATATTTAAACCTTTTACCTTATTATTGAATTCAGACCACTGATTTGATCAGATTATAAAAATTCATGGCCTATATTTGTGTCGTTTAACATTTGAATATATTTTTGGACTCAAAATTTAATAGATCTTTGGAATAATGTTTTTATAAGCAGTAGAGTTATTTTTTTTCCTTGGTCTGAGAATTAATTAGAACTCCAGCAGGTTCCGGGATAAACTGGAATAGTATAATTTAAGGACTGAAAATTGAAGTATCCAAATTTGATAATTAAAAAAGATGGATGCTTTGATTTGATAAATGAAACTTTCAATACGACGAGAAGTCCAAAAAATAAAAATAAATAAATAACTAAAGAAAAGAAAAATTTAAATTGAACGTTTAAGTTTTTTACTAGCTAATAAATACTATAACAATTTTTTTTTTAAAAAAATTAATACTGTTACAAGTTAACAACCAACTTTTTGTATTGCAGTATTGCATATATAACTTCTGATTATATAAAATTTTATGTAACGTAAATAAAGTAGTAGCTATGTGTAGGCTCTATGACAATTCCGGTTTTATGAGTTTCTAAATGCAACTAGTTCAAGGAAACGTGTCAACGTAAAATTGGATAAAGTGAAAGAGATGTTTATAACGAGAAATTGACTTCCAAATGTAAGCTTCACAACACATGGGATATTGAACTCACTTCAGATGGAGGTTATAATACTGATATTTTAACTCATTTATTTGTATGCGCTCCTTTGTCAAAAAAGTAAGTAATAATACTTTTTAAAAATATTAAAAGCAAACTAATATTATTGAAAAAGTAGTGTTATTTTTACTATCTACAAGAATTTAATTTTTTTTTTTGACGTTCACTTACTCTTTATCAATCAGTATGCAATATTGACTCTTTTTGTGTTATTCTGTAAAAATGATTAAAACGCCGGACAGACTATTGTTATACTATTTCAAAATTTCATTCCCTATTTAAGCATCGGATTACAACTAGAATTAATAGAATATTTATTTTCCTAATTTAGCTGAAATTTATATTTTTCAAACACTATGCATTCGTGATCCGTAAAATAAAAATAAAACAATTCAAATTCAATAAACGGGAAACAAAAACAATTATATACCATTGATGTTTGCTCATCATCAGTACTTAATTATGTCATAGACGTGTAACAACAAACTAAGTCGCTTTCTGTCTAAACAAAAAATATCCAACACGTTTAGTTTTTCATGTCCAGAATCAGAATGGCACATGAATGGCATTTGAGAATTCTCTGACTATGCTTGTGAAGTTTCTCAATGCGCTGTAGTCTCCCTCCCGTATTTTTTTTTTCTTTTCTTCTCTTTCTTTCTCTCTTCTCTCTTTCTTCCCTGTTTTCCCTTTTCGTTGTTTTTTGTGGCGGTGAAGAGTTTTGGTCTTATGAACTTTCGTTGTCGTTTAATCAGGGTGGATGGGGATGAGTTGTAAATCATGTTGGAAAGAGTTCCCTGTCACCGTTTGACCGTTTCGCCGTGACGTGAAATGATAACTAAACGGTTAGTGGCAGCGTTGATTTTTACATTTCGATAACAGAAAGACAAATGAAAGGGAGAGACAAAATAACATATGTCATTTATTGAAATTGCATATTTTGTACATGTCATTTATCATTTCTTTGTAAAATAGAACGGTTAACGAAATAACAAAATCATACCGTACTTTTAGTGACACGATAAACGAAATCGCCTTTTTCGTTAACAATGTTTGACACCTCCAGTGCTACGGAAGACCGAGACTCTTAAATTTTTGTATAGTTGTCCTTGACTTTTCTTTCTTTGAATGGCCCACGAGTAGCGCTGTCAATACCCATTCGTTTCGTACGTTTTCGTTTCGTTCCATCCGAAATAGAATAGAAATCGAAGGAAAAATGGTTTTGTTTATGAGAACGGAACGGAAACGAAACAGGGAGTGGTACATGTTATTGTTCCGTTTTACTGAAAACTGGCTGAAATTAATAGAAAATGGGTTGAAATCAATAGAAAATTGAAAGTGGAACAAAAACATAATGGAAAATAGTTTTGTTTAATGAAACGGAACGGTAACGGAATGAGTCTTATGTTTCATTGCCGAAACAGAACGAAAACGGCAGAGGCTATTGACAAACTTAGAGAACTTTGAGAAACTTTGAATTTGCTTTTTTAAGGAAAATTCTATATTGAGAAAAATTTGTCTGCCTTTACAACTTGCGCATCCCTCTCCTTATACAATTCTATCTATACATTAAAACATAGAAATAATCTTCAATACCATAATAAACTATTTCGTATACAATACATCATCTTTCTATCTATAACACAGGTTTCTATCTAATAACAGATCTTTAAAAATAGAAAAAAAATTTCTGTGCCCCTCAAAACTGAGGAAATATTGGATTTGTCCTTCAAAAGTTGTTTCTTCTCTTTTTTTCCCCCCTAAACCAGGGATACCTTCTCTAAATACCACTTTTGTATTTTAAAAAACGTTTTTCACGAAAAAATAAGGGACTGAAATATGTGATGATTTTACCCTAAAAACTACATTCAGACCCAGTGGATTCGAACATAATTGGACTTAGGTGGTTGCCTCTCTCGCTGAAGAACTCTTGATCAGTCTCGACCGCCTCCGCCGCCTCCATCGCCTGCCTTCGCCGCATTCGTCGCCTTCCACCGCTGCCTCCGTCTTCTCCGTTACATGCCTCCATCGCCTTTCTCGATTTTTCGTTCGGTGGCGTCGCTGTTCATGGGATTGCTCGGGTTGAAGGCACCAGTCGAGCACTCTTATCTACTACGTTCCATTCTCTTGATTTTGAATCCACATGTAATTTCACTCAGTAGCTCGCACTTTCTTTGGAAAAAGTAGACGTCTCTCTTCATTGGATCGATCAGATTTAGTGCGAGCATCTTGCGAGAGATAAGAACTAGGTTCATCTTGCGAGAGAGAAATTCAGAAAGGAGAGGTTTCGATTCAGTCGGTTTAGTCTGGATCGATCTGATCAACTTCAAATTGTTTCACAAAGGGGTATAATGGTCATAAATATCTTTTTTTTATTATTTAACAATATTTTAAGACGTAAAATATGTCAGAAGGGTAAACAGAAGAGGGGATCAAATTTTTAGGGGGCAAAATCAGGAGTTTGAATTTTCAGAGGGCAAATCCTACATTCCTCAGTTTGGAGGGGTACAAAAAAAATTTTCCCTTAAAAATAGCACATAAGAAGATCTGTTTTGAGGACGATTATGACATTTTGTAATGATATGTCCATCTTTCTTATAATACTTGCAAAACTTTTTCTTAGGCTCCGTTTGGATGGTGTGGGAATAAGGGAAGAAGTATTGGAAAGTGTGTAACTTTGTGAAGAGTTTAGATTGTTTATAATAAATTTGGGAGTAGGAATAAGCTATTCCCTTATTCTGTTGCTCATCCAAACACAGCCTTACAATTCTTAGCAATATGTCCAAATTCATTGCATGAATAGCACTTGACATTAGATTTAGCCTTAGAATCTTGGCAGCGAGCCACAAAAGCCATATTGGTAGAATCAACAACTACTTCAAGATTGGACCGTGTGGACATGATTTGTTCCTCTTTGACAAGATCCTGACAACACTCGGTTAAGGAAGGTGCAGGGGATCATCGAGCCATCAGTTGCTTTCTCAATGACTCGAACTCAAGTCGAAGTTTCATAAGAAATTGATCCCGCATATTTTTCTCCTGCAATTTCTGAACTGCAATTAAACCATTAATTGAAACTTTGGAATATAAAATAGAGTTATATTCAATCCATAAAGTCATAAAATCCGAATAATACTCTTGAATTCTTTTGTGTCCTTGTGAGTAGTCATGAATTTCAAGGTCTAATTGAAATTTTCTAGCATCACTTGCATGATGGTATAAGGTCTTTAATTAGGTAATTCCACATATTAGATGCAGTCAGATAAGATTTCAAATTAATACTAATATGTGGTTCAACAGAGCCAATGATCCAACTCATAACACAGGAATTCTCATTGATCCACTTCTTCAAAGCAGTTTTATCTTCACTGCCAACATCATCTGTAACAACTGCAAGTGTCGTTTCACTACCATCAACATAACTCCACAATTCTTGACCTTGAATAAAATACCTAAAATGAAATTTCCACAACCCATAATTTGGCCCATTCAAACGAATAGGAATAACAACATGCTTGGAACCAAACTCCATGAGAACGTATGATAAGAACTTGAAGAAAGAATGAGAAGAATAGAATAATATCACACACAAAAAAAAATATTGTGTTGAACTGCAATCAGAAAAGCAAGGGCTCTGATACCATGACAAGCTTAGAGAACTTTGAGAAACTTTGAATTTGCTTTTGAGGAAAATTCTATATTGAGAAAAACTTATTTGTGTTTACAACTTGTGCATCCCTCTCCTTATACAATTCTATGCATCAAAACATAGAAATAATCTTCAATACCATAATAAACTATTTTCTATACAATATATCATCTTTCTATCTTTTTTTGATGGCCGGCTGGTGAAATACCAGCGACAGATTTTATTAATTAAAAGAGAAATAATTACAAAGTTTACAACCAAGGAGAAACAGAATTCCTCCCCCACTACTCACCTAAGCTAAACAAGTGGAAACAATAAATAAGAAAAAAATAAAGAAACATGAGTAGCTAATCACTGTAATGAAATTAGCTGCCAGTATCTCGTCTTGACCTCTATGTCAGAAACTAAGTGCTGCAAAGTAGGTCGACGATTATCAAAGATTAAAGAACAAAGATGTTTCCAGATTGACCAGCAAGTTGCAACCCAAATTGTAGCCCAGAGACCCTTTAGATGCCCTGGGAGGCCAGTTCCAGTAGAAAGCCAAACTGATCGGACATCCATGGATGAAGCACACGGTGAGAAGTTAAAAAATGTCGTAACCCTAGCGAGGACCACCTTGGCGAAGGGGCACAAAACAAATAAGTGGTCAACCGTCTCAATCGCCTGCAAGTGACAATGTTTGCATGTCGTTATAGAAGGGCACCCTCTCTTGGTTAGGTTGTGTTGAGTCAGAAACCTGTCACGAAGTAATAGCCAAAAGAAAAAAATAACTTTGGGAGGTTTAGGATTTAGGGTTACAAAATTCCGACATTCCAGCATTTGATGCGGAAACCTAAGTAGAAAATCTCATAGCTACGAAATGTCGGAATTTTTTTATCTCATGCGAACAAATCTGTGCAGGCTTACAAAGTGCGATATTGGTAATTTCGGATGTTTGCAGTCCGATGTTAATAATGCTGGATTCCAATAACAGTTTTCTAAATAAAAATAATCAACAGTTTTTTTTATAATATTTTATTATTTAAATATTATTTATAATACGATCTCAGCAAGCTCAAATTCATAAATGGGTTGTAAAATCAATTATATATATACCATTCATGTCGCTATATATAGTCAATCTTCTATAAATAGTCCAATTCTAGAGGTGTTTTCTACGGTGCAAGGATGATGTCAGCACAATCTTTTTCCCATTCTATAAGACAATGGACACCTTCATTTCATAATTTTAGATTAAATATAATTTAGTTTTTAAATTGTTTAGGTGTCTTTAAAAATTCATTTGGTTATGAAAATTTATATGTGTGCTCACAAAAATATAAAGAATTCATTAATATAAAATGTTTAATTTATAGAGTTATAAAATAATTTAAATAATTTTCTGAATCTCATAAAGTTTTTGTTTTAAAATTGTTTGGAGGCTTTGAAAAAATCATTTGACTATCAAAAATTATTTAATTACTGACAAATATATGAAAAATTTAAATATGTAAAATTTTATAATTATAGATTTATAAATATTTTAAATAATTTTCTTAATCTAATAAATATTGAATCTCCACAATTCATAAATATCATTAGATTTTTAATTATTCAAAGAAATTTATAACAAATCCAGTCATGCTACATAACTTTTTTAACATGATCATACAATTATTAGCAATTTTCATCTTTTTTAAAATTTACAAATTCTATAGAACTGCATAACTTTTAAAATATTTGGCGATTTTTTAAAATTAATTTTTTCATCAAGTTTTATATGAATAGTAATTATGAGAAATCCATTGTTTCTAAGTAATTTAAATTATTTGTAAGATAGTATTTAATTTTATTGGTATTCAATTATTGATTATTGATAATGAAAAAATAAAGTTGATCAAATTGGTAAAACTTAAAAAATTTTAAGATAGTTGTTTTTGTTCAAGATGAACGCAGTAGGTTTTGTTCTCATAATTCTAACACTTTTTAACAAAAATATTTAATGATTACATGTCACCCTTCACTTTCTATATATTAAAAATGATAGAGACAATTAAGTTCTCTTGAAATTAAAAATCTCCAAAAATAATATTTCCGATATAAATAATAAATATATTATAAATGGCACACATATAAAACTATGCAATTAATTACAATCAAAAGATCAATTGTAAAATAATTTGGTATTTATTCAAATATTTACAATCATAATTCTAGTCCTTATAAAAATTATAAGTTAGCCTTAAAACTCCCCTCATCGCGCGAAGCGCGAATCTAAACCTAGTTCAAATTATGTCATAACATCTAACAACAAACTTAGTTGCTTCCTTTTGTATGTCAACAAAAATAACCCAACACGTCATTCTTTCCATATCCAGAATTAATGATGCACATTATGGATTATGTGACGTCGTTCTCTCAAGTTTGTTAATCAAGCAAGTGGATGCGCTGGAATGTACTTCCAGCCTTAATTTTCTTTATTTTTTTCTCTTTTTTATTTTCGGTAGCGAGTAAAAATATAAATTTTCTCAATTAAGTTGTGGATTTGTTCGATAATATGAACGCAACTTGTAGAGAACAAACGATTTGTCTACGTGCATCATTGGTAGCTGGTAGGTCACACGTGAGCAAATTATAAATACATTTTGTTGAATATGTTCACACTTTAGTTTCATATTCACATATATAGCGCAATGCCGCAACTCTTTTATTATAGGTGCAAAAAGCATCCCAGAAAGCAAAAGATCTTTCACATTACTCGACTTTCAAAACTGTTGATAATATTTGCGGTGTATATTTATAAACTTAATTTTTTCACGTTGGTTTCCTTCCTGATTTTAATAATTTACAGAATTTTTGAATGATATCGACAAAATATAGTTTAATTTTTTTCCTTTTATTTCTTTAATTAAGGACGAAGGTTATTTGTGCATCAATTCATGCAATGAATTATTTATAACCATATAATTGGTCGGGATAAAAACTATATATTAAGAATCTTTTATTTACTAGCTGTCAGAGGTACGTAGTTTCTAATTTTGTAATATTGTCTGGTCTCCCACTCAATAATACAAAATGTCTTTTTGTCGCAATTTTTATTGCTGAATCTGTCCATCGACGTATTGTTTCTATTTTTGGATATCAGTCCAAGAAACTTCCTATAACTTATCTAGGACTGTCCTTATCTATTCGCCGACCGAACCACTTTCAACCTCTGATCAATGCTTTTTCAACGCAAGCTCGATGGCTGGAAAGCTCGGTTCTTATCTATAGGGGGACGACTCACTTTAGTAAAGTCAGTACTTACTGCTTTATCTCTGCACTTCTTGTAAGTGTTGAAATTGCCTCCATGGCTCTTAAAGTAATTAGAAGGGATTAGAAGAAGATTTTTTTGGAAAGAAAAGAATAAGTGCCTTGGATGTCACTGCCTTGTAAATTGGAATGAATGTTGCTTGCCAAAATCTAATGGTGGCTTGGGAATTCTTGACTTTCATCGACAAAATCAAGTCCTATTATTGAAGTGGCTTTGGAAACTCAAACATGAGCCAAATTTAATTTGGTCTTCCACAGTCCAACTGTACGGTACTTCGGAAGTAAATGACTTGCTCTCATGTGGAATCTCTTACGGTCTGACAGACATCCTTCAACCGGGCCCCTTTTTCAACTTCTCTTGTAGTTTCCTAAACGGAAACCCTATCCCTTCGTGGAAATGGATAGGCAATAGAATCTTCTCTTATGATAGTGCTTACGGTTTACTTTCCAATACTGGTGTTCTCTCAAAATACTATCTGTACCTTTGGAAAGTTAAATTTCCACCAAAAGTAAAATTTTTCTCTAGTTATTGCTTCAAGATCGACTACTGACATAACAAAATCTTATGCTAAGGGGTTGGTCCTCTCCCACTGCATGCCCTTCTTGTACAACTACGGCAGTTGAGACAGAAAACTGATTATCTCTTTCTACAATGCCAATTTCCAACTTCAGTTTGGACTTTGATACAAATCTGGTTTAGACTACTCTTTCTTGACGTCACACTTGGAATTGGTGATTTCTGGCTCTCACATAGGATTTATGATCTCAAGTTATGGGACACCATTTGGACTGCTATATCTTGGAATATTTGGAAGGCACGCAATAGAATTTTTTTTTCAGATTGTTCCACTTCTCCACAGTTTCTGTTGAAAGAGATCTGCGCATGCGTTCACTCTTGGATGAAACACGCCTAGCTTTAATTAGATTCCAGTTTTTCGTTTTATTTTTGTATAGAATTTAATTTTTTTTTCTTTTTTTACCTTCTTTAAATATTTTTTTATTTAATAAAATTTGTTGGTGTGATACTTTGCCACCCAACCCTATATATATATATATATATATCTATATATATATATATATTAAGCACTGTTTTCGAAGTATCACATGTTACACATTGTTACATGTCATGTAGAATACATTTTAATAAATTGGACTGACAAGAACATGCAGTTTGTTAATTCGAGTTTTGAAGTACATACTCACCGATCAAATTTACATTGAAATGGTAAAATAACAAAAATTAGCTTTTAATTATTTCAAACAACTATCCACTAATTCGAACACAGAAAAATTTTCTAAATTGTAGCATTTACTTTGTGGTTGTTGTAAAATGTAAAGCACCGTCGGATACGATATTGTATCCTCTAGTAATCTAATATATCAAGAAAACTTTGATCGTGCATAGAATTGATGCGTATGAAAAATAATTAGATGAACATATTTTGAACTTATAAAAATAATTCGAAATTTTAAATAGCCAAAAATATAATATATGAAATGATCAATATATATAGGTTTGCCTACTAAATTTAAAAAAAATTATCTCTAGATTTGAAATCTTTGATCATAGTTAATTTACTAACACCATATCGCTGCTAGTTTGGAATTATTTCGTGTTCCCGACGTCCGCTATTATATCTTGCACATTATTTCTCCGGTCTGCCAATTTACCACAAAAAAATTGATAAAAGAAACCAAACAATGGCAGGGCCTCATTGCAATCCAACCAAAAAAGTACATCGACCAACTAAATTAGCTACAAAATGAACATCTTAACATTTCAGTCAGCTATGTTTATATCAAAAGCAACTAAATATACATTCAACAACCAATTAATATAACATCAAAAACAAAAATGTACATGTAACAACTAAAATACTTTTTAATATCTTTGACATTCACCACATGCACCAAAATTGCCAGCAATTGAATGATGCCTAACATTTTGCACAACAAAAAAATTGATTAGCAAACAAAATATTAGAGATATTAAATATCTTATTGCACAGAAAGTAAAAAAGAAAAAGTTGATATCATTCAAATAAAAAGTCACCAATGACCAAGTATAGATTTCTATGCTTAACAAGTAATGTCACTTTGCTAAATACACACTACAAATAAATGAGAGTAACAAGCACTTTACCCCTTAACAGTAGCACAAATTCTGAATCTTTAACCTTCAAATGACATTGGCTTATAAGAATAGAATTCAATTTAAGGATGCATTGTAAATAAAAAACCAATTATAAATTGATCATAAAGGATTTGCATTCTTTCTGTTGTTCACATGTTCTAATATCATGGGCCAGAACGTTACAATTTGAACACTCTCATCTTCTTTTATTAGACTACACACTTTCGTCTTTTTCATTTGGTATTAGACTACGCACCGGCACTCTCTAGTTTCATACAACACTGCTCCATATTCAAGAAATTCAAATCCAGATTAGGAAGATTAGGGGACTTCTTCAGTTGTAATGGTCATATAAGCTAAATTAGGCTTGACCTCTTGTTAAATATACTCTTGTACTCACTGTATTTTATCTCACTACTATCTCTTTCTCTCTGTCTACCTTTCTTCCACACTGGTTCAAGATTTACCAGTAAAACAAAGATACCTCAAAAGCTATTGATAAAATATTGTAAATTCATTCAATGAATGGAGATATGCAACGATGCAATCAGAATGTTTTCTTCTTTGTACATGCATCATCAGAATGGTACTTAGCCAAACAAACGCACAAAAATAGATATAATTATGATATTCCTCATATTTTACAAAATAATATAAAATTGGATTTCAAGACACACAAAAAGAACAATAGTTAAGAATAAACAACACATATCTCGTCATCATCATCAATAACAGGATTTGGAGATATCCTCAATTGCTGGCTCCTGAGCAAAAGAATTGGGAGATGGATAAAAAGTATGAATTCTGTGTGTATCGATAGTAGAGGACCGCTCAAGCGATGCAGAGAGAGAAGAGATCGAGCTACTCGAAAGGAAAGAACAACTCGAGCGACGGGAAGTGATAGGAGAGGAGAGCTCGGTGAGGGGGAGGGAGTGAGCCAAAGAGGCTAGAGGTGGGAGAGATCGAGCGATAGGGGCGAGACGAGAGCTCGGGCGACGCCGGACAAGAGCGGTGGCTTAGGTTTTCTCCTTTGTTTTTCTTTACTGTTTTCACAGCATTGTAATACAACAAAATGTGATCTAGACAGTTTAACTATTTTTAATCGAGCGGCTCACGATCCGTGGCATCTAAGGCAGCGAAAAATTGTAGGCACCGGAACCGCTCTCCATGGAATAATAGAGCAGATATTGTACCAGGACAAAGCAAAGAATTGACAAGGCTACCATAGTGGATGCTCATACAGTGCAACACAGGACCTATACCAGTATAGCAGTATAGCAATGTTTTGTACGTTTGACACAATTTATGCCATTTGTGACATCTTATCTATCTTCGACCTCAGTTAAGCATTAACCACAATTTAGGTTATTCATCTCTACAACACCATGGTCAGGTACATACCCACTATTTTTTTCACGTGAATCATACAAGATTATACAATTTTGCTTCCCGTTCTCACTTTAGCATGGTTCTGGAACAACATGGTGTGATGCTGTTTTGTGATCAAATTGGTACATATGGAAAACAAGAAATGAGGAGATGATCCAAGGAAGCAAGCAACCCCCAAACTTTAATTGAAAGAAAATGCAATGATTGACATACAACGACACAAGTCCCATGTTCTATTGGAAACAACAAATAACCTAATCAATTCAGTACCTACCAAAATCTAATTACCATAACCTACCAAATAATTACCTGCTTAGAATTGCATTATTACCATAGAAATGATTAAATGATAGGCACATTATGACTGAAATTTACAGGAAAAGAGCGGTCTAGACGGCTGCTTGCTACGTACGTAGTCGCTAACTACCAGAGTACAGAGGTTCGTGCAAGTACGCAGGCCGGAGAGAAGATGCTGCTAGAGAGAAGTGTGCTAGGTTTATGGCTGTTCGTGCGAGAGACATGTCCGAGAGAGAGGAGAAAGGTGGGTTGAGATTTTATTTTCTTATTTTTTTCTGTTCAAAAAATAAAAGAAAGGAAGAAAGCGCCAATAAGAGAACAACTTATAACTTTTGGGTGGAAAAAACAGAAATTTAGATTTTTGAATGGCACATAAAAAAAAAATTTTTATCTATCCAAAAAATTACTCATAAATAAAATATTTTGAAGATAAATTGGGGTCAAGCTTTCCGACTTATTTTTAAATTAAATATTTATAATGATCCTCTAGCCGGATTTTGAACCTGCGACCTTTCACTTGAGATGCATTGCTCTTTAACATTGCTCATAAATAAAATATTAAAATTCTAATACTTAGAAATAAGAAAAATGGTGCTATTTTTCATATTATTCCACGAGTGATTTTATTTTATTTTTTACATTGTCGAATTCTTTTCTAGAACGCAATATTGACTCACTTATATGCTACATATTCTAGTAAAAAAAGATGTTATTTCTATATTATTATAAATTTCATTCGGCATTGGCATCGAGTTCTAACTCAAAAAGAATATTGTTTTGCAATTTCTGTTGGAAAATAAGTTCAAAATTTCTACTGAATCTAATATATATAGCTTGAGCTTGAGATACATATTAAGAATAGAAAAAAAAGAAAGAAAAGCGTCAGAACATATAATCCGTAAACAAAGAATCAAACAAAACTACCAACTATAATTTCAAATTATGGGCCCTAAACATTGTTGCTCGTTCAAATCATCTCATAGTTTCTAACTACAGTACATTTATTGCTTTCTGTCAATTGTCCTATATTCGGCTATGTCAAAAACATATTTTACACGTTGTTCATTCCAGGTGTTGCATTCTTAATTTGTTTTCTTCACGGATCGTTTTCTGTCAATTGTCCTATATTCGGCTATGTCAAAAACATATTTTACACGTTGTTCATTCCAGGTGTTGCATTCTTAATTTGTTTTCTTCACGGATCGTTTTCTGTCAATTGTCCTATATTCGGCTATGTTATAAAAAAATATATATATTTACACGTTGTTCATTCCAGGTGTTGCTTTCTTTGTTTTCTTCGCGGATCGCTTTCTGTCAATTGTCTTATATTCGGCTATGTTAAAAAAAATATTTTACACGAACCTTCAGGTACTTCCAGGATTTCCTCTTTTTTCCAGTAATAATTTAACGCAACTAATTACAGGATAACAAAATGCCTGTGCACATAATAGCTAAGTCATACTGAGTTTGTTGAATTACCGATTCACACTTTTAGTCTTAGATGCAGTGAATTTTTAGGTGCAAAAATCATTAGCGAAAGACCTTTACCTTTACTCGACAATTTTCAAAATAATTTTTTTTAGGGTCAGCAAATACTGACGATTTTTTATTAATAAAAAAAGTTTTACAAAAGTATTTAAAGAAAAATTCAAATTTCATACCAAGTAATACAACTGATCTGAACAACAAACAAAACAATATAAATTCCTAAAAAATTTATATCCAACAAATACTAGTATCAAACCAATACCGGCTCAACCAAACCCAGTCTCACACTGTAGCACAGTTGTTGACCCCGCCACAATCACAGTGGCTGCAACACACATGCTGACCAAAACACAATAATGGTAGCATCATTCCGCACCACGACCTCCCCCCCAGGTCGTACCGCAATAGTACCATCGTAAACAGTCGACTGCACCTCCGCCATGCCAGACTTGTTGAAGGCACTGAAAAAGAAATAAAAGTAAAAATACATACGGAACTAACAAGTTCAATTCAACCATAATCTATAAAAACACATACAGACTTGTTTCTGTTCCGTTTGGACAGAACAAAACAGAAATTTTCGTTCCGCATTGAAATTTACCATTTTGGTGTACCAAAATGGTAGTTTTGTATCGTTTTATTTCTGAAAACGAAATTCATACACCATTTTGTTTTCATTCCCATCTCGACAGAACAAAACGGAATGGAAAATGTGCGAAACGATATTAACAGCTTTATCCATACAAATTGTGCATGATATCGGTAAAATAATTTCGATTTTTTTTTCCTTTCTATGGCTCCGTTTGGATTCCATAAGAGAATAAATTTATTATAAACAATCCAAACTCTTCACAAAATTACACACTTCTCAATACTTCTTTTCACTTCTTCCCTTCTTCCCACACATTATCCAAACGGAGCCTATATATCAAATACAAATGTCATGTAGAATTCATTTGTATCAGTTAGATTGGCAAGAGTAGCTTGCTTGGGAAATACTCACCAGTTCAACTTTGTCCCTAACAGTTAATAATAACTAATAATAAAATTAACGATTGTTTCGAACAACTATTTAGCGATAAAACAATCGAATATTTTTTAAACTAGTAACTTAATTCAAATTGAACATAAATAAGTTAAATTGGGATTTCTTGCGTCGCTTGTTTATGTGGCATGATTGTTCTATACTCTCTGATTGAATAATTTACTAAACATAACAAACTGATCAAATTATTTTATACATCTTGATATATTGAATTAATTTTATTTTCCTTTAATAACCGGTGGTCAGGTTATTTATAAAATTAATTTAAGACCTGAACTAGGAATCGCCAAAAATATGCTTACAACTTAGGTATTAATTATTGTTGTACGTATTAAACAACTCTTGATTTGTCGATTACAAAACAATATCATTTGACATTTAACAATTTTTTTGAGTTCTCATTATAGGTCATGATTTGATATAAAATCTGTACATAAACTAAAGAAATGGAATAGAAAGAAGATGAAAATTGAAGATTAAGTCATGCAAGATCAAGATAAAACTTTTCTTATGCTTGAAACTAGTTTAGACTAGGTTAATAGATAATGAAGCTCTATATCTCTTATAATGACCTAGTTAGCTAGAAAAGCTCAAGTTTGAAGTGGTAAATTAAGTAATGATACTTAGCATTACTTAATGGTAGTAGTTAGTCACTATTGGGTGTGTTTTGGCACCAAAATGGCTCTGAAGGCGTTACGTAATGCAGCTAAGGTGTTACACAATGCTACAGCAGCAGTCTTCCTACTACATTGCTCTTTAGAGCCTGTTTTGACCACATTCTGTTTCGATTTTAGAGTAAATCAAAACATCAAAGTTGTAGGTTTTTTTGTCATCTTTCGACTGGTTTTTGAATCACCTCAATCAGAGTTCAGAGCAAAAATATTTGTTCAATTTTTCTAAATATTGTCTGATGAAAATGGCAATTGCGTTATAATAACGCAATATTCCGTTGTATAACGCACATGCTCCTTATTTCTGGTCAAATGAGCCCATTTCGTGGCCTATATATACTACTCCTTGTTCCATCACATGAGAGACTTTTGCTTATCCATAACCAGTTCAGATTTGAGTCTTTTAGCACTAGGGTTACTCCATACTTGAATTTTTCATAGCTAGATTATTTTGAGAGATAAAGTAGTCTCAAACACCATCACCCTGACATTATCGTTAGGTATACATTGGAATAGGTTAAGAGCTCTTCCCACTTGAGACCGTAGTGACATTTATTATTCGAGTTAGGCGGATCCACCTCGAGTGTCCTTGTGACGAGCTGATTCGGTTCGAAATTGTAGTCTCGTTCTTGTTGGAATTGAACGGAGTGTGTCCATTCGTGGTAGCGAAATTCTGAAAGACGTATAACTAAGGCAAGCAATTTTTCTAGCTGGTCGGAACTCCGTAATCATATCATGTGTTTAATTTCTCTCTCTTTCTCTATTTATTTGCTATATTTGAATTGCTTGTGTGTTTACTTGTATTGCATAACAATTGAATTGTTTTAGAATTTCATACCAAACCGGTATGAAATCATAATTGTTTCCGCTAAATCTTGATTAAGCGGCCAACAATTATGATAATCCATTTGCTATTTGGCACGATAGTTAAATTAATTTAATTGTTCGTGTGTAGTGACCAGTGGCGGATTCTGAAAGACGTATAACTAAGGCAAGCAATTTTTCTAGCTGGTCGGAACTCCGTAATCATATCATGTGTTTAATTTCTCTCTCTTTCTCTATTTATTTGCTATATTTGAATTGCTTGTGTGTTTACTTGTATTGCATAACAATTGAATTGTTTTAGAATTTCATACCAAACCGGTATGAAATCATAATTGTTTCCGCTAAATCTTGATTAAGCGGCCAACAATTATGATAATCCATTTGCTATTTGGCACGATAGTTAAATTAATTTAATTGTTCCTGTGTAGTGACCAGTGGCGGATCTAGAAAAAAATATCTAGGTGGGTCTGACAACCTCTGTTTAAGTCTTCAGCCCCACTTTCGAGTGCTCCAATGGCAAAAAAAATTAGCTGGGGCAAAAGAGGGACTCCAAGGGCTCGACGGCGTGAGGTGGGGCTCGCCCCGGTGGTAGATCCGCCCCTGGTAGTGACCAATGATAACATACTCTCTGATCAAAATATTCTCCAAAATTTTTAAAGAGCAACTGAACATCTTTGTTAACAGAAAGTCGATCCACAAGTGAGCCCGCCTCTTTGTTGGATCTAAGTAGGTGCCTTCATTGCTGACGAATTTGGATAATATAAAAATTACGACACTTCAGCTATGGCTATTTAAGCCCCAGATGAAAAAAAGACTCAGACCATATCAATTGCACAACATAGCCTTGCTCAAGCTAAAACGGTAGAAGGAGAAATCAAGCTGTTGGGAACATGGGCAAGCGTCGTAATCAGGGTTAAAATGATACTAGAACAGAAGGGGCTGAGTTACGAGTACATTGAGCAGGATGTTTTCAACAAAAGTGAGCTTCTTCTCAAACACAACCCTATTTACAAGAAAGTGCCAGTTCTTATTCATGGTGATCAAGACATCTGCGAATCACTAGTAATTTTGCAGTACATTGATGAGAACTGGCCCATGACTGGACCTCCTGTGCTTCCTGTTGATCCCTATGAACGGGCCATTGCTCGCTTCTGGACAGGGTACATCGATGATAAGGTACATAATTAAATCACTGTTCTTAATTTCCAATATAAAAATATATCTTTAATGGAAATTATAATGTAAATGAACTTAAACTTTATAATGACACAAAGTTGTGAACTAGTTCTGATATTACTTTCATTTTTGTGCAGCTGCTAAATTCATTTATAGGCATTCTGAAAGCTACAACAGAGGAGGCAAAGGCGGAAAAAATTGCCGATACACATGCCGCTTTAGAGCTGCTGGAAGGAGCTTCCAAGAAATGCTCTGCTGGTAAAGACTTTTTCGGTGGAGACATCATTGGCTACTTTGATGTGACCTTGGGTTCCTGCTTGGCCTGGATTAAAGCAGCAGAGAGGATCTCTGTCGCCAAACTGCTTGATTAGATCAAGTTGCCATTACTAATGGAGTGGGCAAAACGCTTCCACGCTACAGATTGTGCCAAAAATAATCTACCCGATGTGGAGCGTGTAGAGAAGTACGCAAGAGAGCTCCAGGTACCAGATACAACGTTCGGTGGACGATCTGGTAACGTCGAAGGCGCTGACACAAGCAAACGTGACGCAGTATTAGCGAACTCATTCTTCATAGGAAGGTATATTCTCTATCGAAGCCTTGCGACTGATGAGATGGGAAAGGTAACCCTAGAATATTTTCTAATCATATGTTAATTTATTAAGATAATTTATATAATTAAGTTTCATGAGCTTCCTCTAGACTCAAAATATTATGCTCAATGATACTTTGATTAAGAAAAATTAATGGTTGTTAGTATTATTTTAGGTAATTAATACTTGTAATTTTTTTTGTTCTCAATTTCATTTAGTCAGATTTTGGTCCCCGTCATTTTTCAATCCTGGTTTCGCCACTGACAACGTTGTTTCGGCTAAATGATGGACTTGTGCTACTTTTCTTGTTTTTGAATAGCTCTGTTTGGATAGACAGGAATAAGAGCTATTTTGGAGTAAATAGCTATTCCGAATTAATAGACAATCCAAACAGTTTAGAATTAATGACTTATTCGGAATTAAAGTAAGATTAGTTAGTCAGACTAATTGTTAGAATAAGAAGTGAGATTAAAAATTTGAGAGTAAGAAGTGAGATTTGTTAGTTCTCTTTCATCATCTAAACAAAAAGTTTTATTCTGAAAGTAAGTTTATTCTTAACAATTTAGGAAGAAAAATTTTAATCGTGAATAACTAATTCTATCCTTGTGTGTTTGGATTAACCTTGAATAAGGAATAAGAATAAAAAATTTCGGTATGCGTGCTTATTATTATTCTTGTGTAACCCAAATAATACAAGAATAAGAAATTTGGGCTCTTATTCTTATACTAATAAAACCATAGTATAAGAATAATGAATTTTATCTTCAAAAAAAAATAATGAATTTGGACAAACACGCATACCGAAATTCCTTATTTTTATTCGTTATTTATGGCTCATCCAAACACACCAGATCTCATATGATCCAAACAGAGCTCTATGTAGCAATAATTTGGACACGTGTTAATTTACAGCGACTTGTGTTATTACCAATAATAAAAGTAATGCGGTAATAATTGAAACATGTGATTCGTGTGACAAAGCACTATCGAGTACCTTGTAAATAAAATTTTCCATTCCGCTGATGATATTCTAGTAAGGGAATGAAGGCCCAGAGATTCTTCCTTCAAACCAACCTGATAATACATATCACAAAAAAACTTTGTTTCTTAATTGCATCCGATTGATATAGGACATTCATTCAGGAATTAGAACTGCACTGGTACAAACTTGGTACGTCCACTTCTACCATGTCAAATCATGCCTTCCCTCATTAAGACCGTCTAATGTCACTGGATCAAGAACCACATCATTTCACGTCTCGAAATGCTCTCTGACATTCTACAAAGCATTTGAAAAAGTATTAAAATCTTTTATAATCCATAAATGTATAGAGAATTGATTTATAGCAATATGGAATATGTATACAGAATTTGAGTTCTAAGTAGGCGTTCCATAAAGTTTCACTGCTTTACGCTGAACTGGGACAGGTACAAACTTGTTAACTAAACTAAAGAATTATGGCTTAGATAGCAATTACAAATCATCTTACAATCGACATATATCAACTGTATAAACAAAGATTGAGCTTAAAATAAGGGATTAAAGTATATGGTACTAAAAAAGAAGCAAATAAAAAATCAATTAAAAAGGCCTTTATATATCAGACATCATGTTGTCATCCGATTTATTCAATTAACAAAACGATTAAATACAATAAAATATAATAAAAAAATGGGGAAAAAAATGCAAACCTGTAGCTCAATCCTACAATGAATTAATTATACTTTTGTTGAGATATCAATGATTTTTTCTTTTTTTTTTTACATAACAAATATGAAACAAAATCAGAAGAATAAATTGAGATGTCAATCAATTTTATTTTCCTACAAACAAATAGGAAACGAAAATTAAAAGGAAAAGAATTAAAAGTACTCACATGTTAGATCATACTCTTGCAACCCAAAAGAAAATAACACCATAACAGACATTCATTGCCTATAACGTATATTCAATCATCAAACATTGTGTATATTATTAACTTCCCAAAGAGCATAAATTAAATAGTGAAAACTTTATGCTTTATAGTTCATACAATAAATTTAATATGTAGCTACCAAGATTAAATTAGGTGGACTATCAGTTCATAAGCATTAATATGTATATTATTAACTTGGAAAGTTTATTACTTCAGAAGCATTAATAGACACAAATTGGGACCTGGAATTCATGTTTAGCATCTCCTATTCTCTCACTATGCAACAAATCCACTATATATATCTGAGAACATACAAAATGTAAGGAAAGATAATCAAGGATAAGTCACATTGTTAAAGGTAAAAGCAAAAGTGCAAAACTGTAATACTGACTGGTAAATTTCAGAGAATGGTACACCCAAAACCCAATCACAATTTTCTCTGATATTCTTATTGATTCATCTAGGGGTGTCAAACGTTAAAGACGGAAGCGGAACAGGGTGTTCCGTTTTCCGTTCCGTTCCAACACGCGGAAATGAAATTCGTTCCGTTTCCGTTCCGTTTCGTAAAACGGAACAGAAACTGTTCCGTTTAGCCGTTCCGTTCCTCATTTTTCACTGATTTCAGCCTATTTTCCATTGATTTCAGTCATTTTTTGGTAAAACGGAACATTAACGTGCAATACCACCTGTTCCGTTTCCGTTCCGTTTCTGAAAACGTAACCAATTTTCCTTCCGTTTCCGTTCCGTTCCGGACGGAACGGAACGGAAACGTTCGAAACGGTACCAAATTGACACCCCTAGATTCATCATAATAATTTTGTTCTCTTCTAGCATAAAAGCCCAGATTTTTCATCCATCCTAATTCATCCATATGATATTAACCAAAATCAATATTAGAAAAAGTACATTAAATACTAATAATGTACAGAAGCCCATCAGATTAGTCATTTGTATAAACAAAATCTCTTGTGCTTCCATGTGCTATCGTTGTATATAGTTAATTTCGAGAATTTTCTATGTAAATTGTTATTTGTAGACACTTTATCATTACATATACCATATTACCATTAACTTTCTGAAATACTTGATTTACAGTTGCATGTTTTATTTGCAGTTGCTAAATTAAATTGGCGTTGTTTAGAAGAAATGCCATTTTACCCATCTTGCTCACATCTTTTGACCCTTATACCCTCACTCGCTGTACATTTTGCTTGTATCGGTATTATTTCAATATAACAATATTTTTCTTTTCATAAATATCTGCAGACCAATCATTCAACATCGTACAATGAGAAAAAATGTCTTCTCAGTAAGTAAGTAATAAGTATTTAAAATAATTAGTATCGTAGAATACTAATTTTAAGGAAAAACAAAAATAGGCTGAACATGATGCATGGTGGGGATATTAACATCACAGAAGCTTTTACCTTTTAGTATGTAGCCAAGGAAACAGTAAATGAGGGCATAAATATCACTTTTTTTTTTGTAAAGTTCTTCAAATTAGTAATTTCAATATATGCTATACTATTGAAGAATACTCTAAACATGTTTATGATGCATTAAAGGACAATGAATAGGTCTTCTGACATAAATGAAATATGCTTCTCTCTATAAAAATTAGTAAACTCAGCTTGAGCAAAAGTGCATAACAAAACCTTTTCTTAAGTTACTATAGAGCTTTATATCTTGCTAAATAAACAAAATTCTTAGATTTTTTTTTACACATTTATGATCTGCGTTATTTTTGTCGTCAGGGTTTTGGAGTTTTAAGAAAAGATTTAAAAAGATAAGACACAACATTTATACCAATTCCAAAATTAAACCTATCCTCTAGTTGAAAAAACCCTAGATTCTAGATTTTTCAAATTCACAAAATACACATTTAACAATGCGTTTAAAATTTACCAGTCAAAAAAGTAATAAATAAAACCTGGTTTTTGCGGCCATACTATGTCATTCAACATAAGGAATCCATGTGCAATTCTTAAATAAAGGAAACTGTATAGAAAAATAAATAAATAAAAATTCAGGAGAATCGCTATACCTGAGAGCAAAGCGAAATCACTGACACTGTTTGGTCGTTAAGATCCGAAGGTGTGCTTCATGTCATTGTGCAATGCATCCAGCAACCCCTATGATTGAAGAGGGGAGTAGGGGTTGGAGGTGGATCAGAGATAGCATGGGAGGAAGAGGCAGATTGGGAGCTAGCCAAAGGTAGAGGAGAGAAGATTAGAAGCAGCCAACAGTGAGGAACTGAGAAGGGTTTTAGGGGGAACAGATTTGGCGGAAGAACAACAGAGGAGGTGTTAGGGGCAAATTCGACGAGCAGCAAATCTGACTATTTGAGAGATGATCTGTGGAGAAGAGGAGAGAGTCAAGAGGAGGTGGATAAGCGAGGGTCCGTGAAGGAGGGGCTGGGGGACGTGCGAGGTCGGCGGAGGAGGTGTTGATCGTGCTTAGAGAGGAAGGCGGACGTGTTGACAAATGAGATGAGGCTGATCGGGATTGCTTCGAGAGGAGGCGGAGGTGGGGTCGATTTGGCGGAGGAAGAGGCAGCCGCGTGAAGGAGGAGTTAGGGTCGGACAGTTTGCGGAGGAGGAGATGAGGAGGCAGTTCTTCTAGGCTTCTAGCGAATGAGAGAGATAGAGAGGCTACGGAGATCAAAATGAGCGGCTCAGATGCCGTGTCGAAATCGGAAAAAAATAGCGGAATCGGACACCCACGAGATTTAATTAATAAAAATAAATAAATAAATAAATAAATACTATAGAATATAGAATTGTTGAACAAGTTCGCTTCAACTATAATCTATATCCATACGAATTGTGAATGATATCGGTAAAATAGTTTTGATTTTTTTTTCTTTCTATATAATATACAAATGTCATGTTGAATACATTTGTATCAATTAGATTGGCAATAGTAGCTTGCTTGTTAATTCGAGTTGTGAAATACTCACCAGTTCAACTTTGTCCCAAATTAATAGTTAATAATAAAATTAACGATTGTTTCAAACAGCTATTTAGCAATTAAAAAAATCAAATATTTCTGAAACTAGTAACTGATTCAAATTGAACGTAAATTAGTTAAATGATCAATGACTTCACTATTTTCCTAAAAAAATACGGATTCAATTTTTACTGGTAGTGAAAGACAATAAAATGTATCACTTGACTTTGCATGTATAAATAAATGCTCATAAAAATATATCTAATCAAATTAATGTCACTTATTTAGGAATAACATTGCTATATAATTTTTTCCATTTATGTAACGATTAACATGAATGCTATTTTCTCGTCCACACGTCAGTACTATTAGGATAGGGATATTCTAAGGCTATAGTGAAAGATGGTAACGGTGTCCTTGCTATAGCCTAAAGGATAGGGATATGCCAGTATGTTGGCACTGATGAATAGAATGCAACGAGAGGGCAAATTTGCAATTAGTTTGCAATAAATAGCATCCCAAGTATCTGCAGGCTGCAGCACTACACATCCATTTACTACTCGATCTCCACAAAGAATTAATAAAAGAAGCCACACCCTGGCAGAGCTTCTTCACATGATGGATAACCTCTCGGTCAACATAATTGTTTCCATTCTTCTCCTTATCTCCATAACAATCCTTCTCCATTATCGCAGCAAAAACAACAAGAAAAAGCTCCCGCCAAGCCCCCCGGCATTGCCGGTCCTCGGCCATCTCCATCTGCTAAAGAAGCCACTCCATCGCACACTAATTGACATATCATGCCAGTACGGCCCCATCACATTTCTTCGCTTCGGTGCCCGTCCAGCAATAGTCATCTCAAGTCATACCCTAGCTGAGCAGTGCTTCACAACCTACGACCTCTCTTTCTCGAATAGAGTCCAGTTACCATCTGTCATGTTGCCAAACATTATGGGTTTCGTTGATTACGGCTCTTATTGGCGTAGCGTGCGCCAAATTGCCGTGGTGGAGCTTCTCTCGAACCAACAACTACAAGCCTCCTCGGACACTCGAGCAGAAGAAATTAAAGACATGGTGCATCAGCTCTTCCAATCATATAAGTTGCATGAAAATTCAGGAGGGCAGAACTACTTCAGACGACTTGATTTTAAGAAGATGATTTTCGAGCTAAATATGAATATTATGATGATGTTGATTGCCGGGGAGAAATTTTATGGGGACAAAATTAAGGATGTGGAGGAGACACAAAAGTTCAGAGAAGCCGTAAAAGGATGGTTTGAGCTTACTGGCTCGGCAAATGTCGAGGATTTTATCCCCCTCTTGAGGATACTTGATTTGCAAGGAGTGATGAAGAAAATGAAATGCATCACAGAGGTGATTGAGGAGATGGCCCAGAAGATCATTGATGACCACCGACAAGAAGGCAGCGGGAAGAAGAAGACGATGATCGGCACCATGCTTGAACTGGGAAAGAAGGATTCTGAAAAATACAGTGATTTTGTCATACGAAACCTTGCCATAGTAAGTGTCAAGCATTCTATACCTACTAAGCTAACACAAAATTTCAAGTTATTTAACTTTCAATGTGCATGACGGTATCTATAAATTTGATCGCTTATCAATGGAATTGAAAGCAAACTATATATATATAATTTCCTTTGGAGAATCAGCTCTTTGTCTAGTGACAAAGAGCAATGCATCTCAAATGACAGATCGCAGGTTCGAAATCTTGCTGGAGAATTTTTATAGACATTTAATTTAAAAAAAAACTAGGAGGATTGACTTCCAATTTATCTTAAAAAAATATAATTTCCTTTGCCTACTTACTAAATTAGAGTGCCTACAATTTTGGAGTGTCGCACGTATAACGGGATCAGAAGGAAGCACTTTGTTTAAAGTCGAAGAGTTAGCAGACTGTAGAAAATAAAAGTAATGCTAGAATCAAACATATATATAGACGTCAAACACGATCCAAACATAGCACATTAAAATTTCAAACAGTCGATTCAAACCGCTCAATATGATCTCTATATTAAAATATCTTTGATAATCAAATTTTATATTTTTTTCATATTTTGTAAGTATTTTTTTCAAATTTTCAAAATTGAAGGGTTCAGAACTTTTTAGATTGAGCATATTGAATAATTCCAAAAAATAGAAAAAAAATTGAAAAAATATAAAATTTGATCTCCATGAAGATTTTATAGCACAGAACAATTTAAACGGTTTGGATCGGCCATTCCAATCCTAAAAATTAATATTTTATCTCATTAGACAAGTGTACGTGTCCTATATGTTTGACACTAGCAACTCCCATAAAATAATCCTATCAGTCAAATAATGTAAACAAATGTGACCATTTAGCTTGTCCATGCTTGTAGGTTCCCTTGAGATAAGCCCAAACAAGTGCAATTTGTTTAGAGTTAAATTATTATCAATTGGTGGAGAATTATATATATGATCTTCAGCAATTATCAACTCCAATTATTATCTTAATAAGAAATATGACGCTTAATATGGGAAAATATTCTGTAACACAGCAAAGAGTGGAAAATATCGGAAAAGATGGTATCACCTTTTTTGGGGCCGTTTGGATGGGTTGGGAATTGGAGGAATAGCCAATTCTAGACATAAATTTATTGGGAAGTGTGTAATTTTGTGAAGAGTTTGGATTGTTTATAATAAATTTGGCATAAGAAATTCCGGGAATTTGCAATTCCCACCTATTCCAACCTCATCCAAACGCCCCCGAGACTAGGACAATTATGCATTCGTGTCTTTCTAGAATTCTAGTTCTTGTCGTTGAGTGACTCGGGTCATTTTACTATATAATGTCTTAAAAATTCTGAAATATATATATTTTTTTATTTTGTTATGTCCTCTTGTAAAAGAACTTGTTGATTGGAGGAACTGAGACTTCAGCTACTACAATAGAATGGGCAATGGCTCTACTACTCAACAATCCACACATATTACAGAAGGGGAGAGCCGAGGTTGACGCACAAGTCGGAAATCAGAGGTTGATTCAAGAGTCTGACCTGAACCACCTTCCTTACCTCCACTGCATCATTTCTGAGACCCTCAGGATCTTCCCACCTGGACCCCTCCTTGTGCCACACGAGTCGCGTGAAGAAATTTTTCTCAGAGGCTATGAAATCCCTAAAGGAACAATGCTTCTGGTCAATGTTTACCAGATTCAGCGAGACCCCGAAATATGGGAGGAGCCAAAGAAATTCAAGCCGGAGAGATTTGAGGACGGGAAGTCAAACGGAAATTGGATGGCACCATTTGGGATGGGGAGGAGGAGATGCCCCGGTGAAGCTCTTGCCATGCGTGAAGTGGGCGTTGTGTTAGGTGCACTAATTCAATGTTTTGATTGGCAAAGAATTGGAAGTGAACTAATTGACTTGACCGAGGGTTCTGGGCTATCGATTCCAATGGCCACACCGCTCGAAGTTATGTACCGGCCCCGGAAGATCATGACCGACGTCCTCTTGCAATTGTCTGGGTAGTTTTTCTTGTTTGTAAGCTTGATCTTTGGTTTTTGTTTCTGAATGGCCAAAAAGAAAAAAGTGACAAATGCAGAACGGGCAAGTATTAACATGTCATAATTTTCGTTTTTCAGTATTTTCTGCAATAAAATTGGGGAATACCTCAGCGATGTCAGGTTGCTTAATTAATACTTTATTATAAAATTAGTGCTATGTACGTGTTGAGCTTTATGAACTAAAATGATGAATAATGTTCTTATTTTGATCTCACTTGTTAGTCTTTACAGTTTGCAGAATGCTTTACCAGCTCTTTTATAGCAAAGAGGGAAAACGGTAAACTCATTTTACCGTTATGTTGTTCTAACGGTAAAAAAAAATCTCTTTCTAAAGAATAAAAATGTCCGAGTGCTTTATTGTAAAAAAAAAAGCCAACGAGGAATATTCTAGGGCTAATCTAGACTCTAATTATCATTATTCTAAACATCCCCTCAAGTTAGACTTGTAGATATCGTATAATCCTCACTTGCAAGAAATATCGGAAAATTTTTAACAAAAATAAAATTTTGCTTAACAATTTGAAATAGAACCAAGCAAATTTTTTTTTTTTTAACAAGAGCACAGCACAGCCTTATAGGGACACTCCCATTGTCACTATATGCCCTCTAGCGGCACTTCTATTGCCGCTATAAGCCATATTCTTGTAAAAATGTGCCGTATTAGTTTAAATGATTCGTTGGATCAGCAATGAGCAGTTTTCAATTTTTCATTACTTTGAAATTCAATTTAAAATAATTATATAGCTCTGAGTTGTTATGCATGGTCGATCCTTGATAAGTGAAATTGTTATATGTGAATAATATGCATTGTGTACGAATCATAATTAATTGGGTCCTATATAATTAATTTGGTTTATTCGTTATCAAATTTGTTGGAAATGCCAGAAAAAAAATTGAAATTTTAATTTTCATATTATTCGCACTAATATATCATCTCAAATTAATAGGTATCTGATAATTAAGTTGCCGTGACTTTTGCTTGTAATTCATCTATTAGTAGGCTCCGTTTGGATAGCTAGTTGTGGGAAGAAGGGAAGAATGGAAGAAGTGGGAAGAAGTATTGGAAAGTGTGTAACTTTGTAAAGAGTTTGGATTGTTTATAATTTATTTCTTCCTTTCTTCTTTCTTCCTACCTTTTTCTCAACGCATCCAAACGATGTATGTGAAGTAAAATCTACTTCTCTTCGCATCGTCCTATTTAGGTAAAAAAAATATTTTGTAGCTTGCTTTGTTTAGTGAATTTTTCTAGTTGGCAATTTCCATCTAGCCTTCCACAAAAAAAAAAAAAAAAATCCTGTGTAAGGAATTAATGCCTAACTTTATTCTAACAAGTGTATTTAATTAATTTTAATGGTAATTGACCAAAAAATATAGATTTTTTAATATTTTTTAGATTAGTTTAGAACCAAACTATATTTAGTGCAATCTAAAATTAGACTGAACTGAAAATTTTGTTGAACTCTATATAATTTTATCACTTGATTTGCCTATGAATTGTCTAGTTATTTGACTCTGAATTTCAACTTTTTATAATTTGATTGAGGATTCAACTCTTTTTAGTGTAGAAAATTTAGGGGGCACACCCAAGGTACACGAGTTATTGATCGTTGAAGAGCAAATAATAATAATAATAATAATAAAGCTGAAAAAATTGTTCAATGGTCCCAAAACAAATAATAAAAATGATTTAAAAATAGTAATGCATTTTCAACTAGGTCCAAATGCTTTGTTACGTGGTTTGACTTAGTTTTTAAAGTTATATAGGTTGTTAGTTGGGAAATCAAATCCTAATAATTGACTAGTGGCGTTGCGCAAACTATCTAATTACGTTCTTATTTTTTTTTTTCCTAAAAACTTATGGTAGCTATTTAAAGAAAAATTAGACATATTATCAATTCACAAAATACATACATAATACAATCGGGGGTGTTGTCCTTAAAGGGGGCGGCTAAATCAAAGTTTAGCGGAAGCGATTTAAGGTTTTGGACCGGTTTGGTATGAACTACCCTAACACAATTCAATTGGTACCCAATATAAGCAAGCACACAAGCAATTCAAGTATAGCAAGATAATAAAGAGAAAAAGAGAGAGAGAAATTGAACACTCGGTATGATTACGGAGTTCCGACCCGCTAGATGAAGCTAGCCTTAGTCGTACGTCTCCGGGAATTCCGCTACCACGAAAGGGAGCGCTCCGTTCAATTCCAACAAGAACGGGACTACAACTTCGAACCGAATCACCTCGTCACAAGGACACTCGAGGCGGATCGGCCTAACTCGAATGGCACAACGGCCTCAAAGGAGAAGAGCTCTCAACCTATTCCAACCTACACCTAGCGACAATGTCGGGGCGGTGGTGTTTGAGGCTACTAAATCTCTCAAGATGGTCTAGCTATGAAAAGCTCAAGTGGGAGAGTATCCCTATGCTCAATGGCTCAATTCTGGTCTAATTTTGTAAAGTGAAGCCACTGAAGGGAGAGAACAAGGGGTGGATATATATAGGGCTCGAAATGAGCAGTTCCCCAGCAAAAACAGGCCACAGCGTTGTACAACGCTGAATAGCGTTATACAACGCTGGAATATGACCGTTGTAAATTCTAACGGCTCTTTAATATAGCCGTTGGTCTGTCAGAGCGTTGTGCAACGCTATTTGCCGTCGCACAACGCAAGAGTGTAAAACCAAAGGAAAGCTCCGACAATTCCGTTGGAAATTGTCAGAGCGTTGCTTGCCACTGAATGGCGTTACACAACGCTAAAGGGAGACAAAAGGAACAACTCTGACAGATTCAACAGAGCGTTGTACAACTCTATATGCCGTCACACAACGCTAACGTTACCCAACGCTGAAAGACGTTGGCTAACGTCTCCAGAGACTTTGCATGTAAAAACAGCACAGCTAACTTGGGATTTTTGTGGCGTTGTGCAACGCTATATGGCGTTGCACGATGGTACTCAGGAAAATTTCCAAGTTTTTAACTGTAGCGTTGTACAACTCTACTGAGCGTTGTACAACGTTGTGACTCAGCGTTGCCTAACTCTATATAGCGTTGTGCAACGTTGATTCACAAAAGTATGAATTTAGCTGTTCTAGCGTTGTGTAACTCTATCTAGCGTTGTACGACGCTAGGTCACAGAAAACAGGATTTTGCTGGTTTATTGAGTTTTTCGCTATCTAGACCATTTTAAGGATAAACAAGGACTAAAGTATACCTTCTATCCAAGTCTAAACTAGCCTACAAGCTCTCTAATGACTTGATCTTGATCTTTCTTAAAGATTTTATCCAAGTCCTCATAAATTGTATCTTCTTCCTATAAAACTCAAAGAAGATTGTTAAATGCCAAATGATATTGTTTTGCAATCGACAAACCTAGAGACGTTTAGTACAACAATCTCCCCCTTTTGACGATTTGCAAAACAATATCATTAGTAAAGCGATTAAATTTTGGCATTTCACAAGCTTTCACAAGCTTTACTACAATTCTCCCCCTTTTTGTAAATCGACAAAAAGTGAAAATTGTACCAAAGCTCCCCCTAAATTTATGGCGCCCCCTTAATTTTGGAGAAAAAGAATTAGAGAACCAATTTAGAGCACTACTCAAAGTAGTGTGACCAAATTTTACCTCTCAAACAAAAATAAGATAGAAATAAAGAGGCTCCCCCTAAAAATTTGGCTTATAAGACAGGGGGTAAACTTGGTATTTAGGCCATATTGGTTACCATACCACTAGTTGTACCACTAGAGGTACAAGCTTTTGGAACCCACTTACCTTTGGACTCACCATTTGGTTTCCTAAGTTTGCATTCCAACGAGATATGACCATTTTGACAACAATAGTTGCAATATGCATTGGTTGGCTTAAGCATGGTAGAACCCTTGACAAAATGAGAATAGTAATGGGCTTTAAGGTATTCGGCCTTCTTCTTAGGATCATAGGATGAGGCATTAAAATCCTTTTTGCGATCCTTTTGGAAATGTTGGGAAACATTCTTTTTATGCCCATTGGATTGAGCTTTGTGGTTTTGAGAAGAGTGTTGCTCTTTAAATTCATAAAACCATCCATCGGGTCCTCTAAAATAAATTTTATTGGACGCCTTTGGAACAAAAATCTTCTTTTCTTGATTTTGCAAATTCTTTTTGTTTTGCACTCTAGTGTTTCTAGGTTTCCTTTGGTACATATGTGCATGACCACGAGAATTTCTAGGTTTTTGAAATTGTGTGTTTTGTGCAACTTGTTTCTCATTTTTGTATGACAAGTTCTTTTTCTTAGTTTGATAAGACTTTTGGTAACCAAGACCGGACTTGTCATGAGGCTTTTGACCTTTGAAAAGGTTTTTCAAATCCGTTTTAGGAACTTGGGCTAAAACCGATTTTTCAAGTTGTTTTTGATGCTCCTTTATTTTAGCCTCATACTCACCCATCTTAGAAGTAAGCTCATTAACCTTTGTTTTTAAGGTTTCTATTGTATCGGATTTCCTAACCAAGGCATCATGGGTAGCATCAAGAATAGAGTTCAACCTATCACAATCAACACATTTGGTTGAACAAGTTGGTTCATCATCACTCTCACTATCACTACTACTAAGAGATTCATTGAGAGGAAGATGTACCTTAGGAGAGCATGCCTTTGGTGATGTTGATGGAGTGGAATGATTTGAAAGAATCGGGGATTCCATCTCTTTGGCAATGAATGCATGTTTTTCGTAGTTGTCCGAATCGGATGTACATGGATTGAACTCCGAATCCGTGTGGACTCCTCCCATTTGGCTTCCTTCGAAACAACTCAAGATGGCTCTCCATATGTCCCTAGCTATATCAAAATCGCAAGCAAGTGTGCTACCAATTTATTCATGTACCGAACTTAGGATGACATTGACCGCATAGTCATTATCCTCCTTTTCCCTCAAGGCCTCGGTGGTAAGCTTGTTAGTATTTGGTTTAAATCTAGATTCATTTGCCACAATATACCAAACACCCATGCTTTTGAGGTAGCTAACCATACCATTTTTCAAAATAGAGAAATTTGTGCAAGTATGGTCCAATTTACCCGGTTTTTGTACCATTCTAGGCGCCATGATCGAAAACCGAGATTAAGAATAGCTTAATCGAGGTTCCCGCTCTGATACCACTTTGTTGTCCCTAATTTAAAGGCCTAGAGGGGGGTGAATAGGCACAAAAGCAAAGTTCTAAACCGGTATGGTCAATATTTGGTTCAATTCAAACTTGTTCTAACAAAAACAATCAAAGCACAAGCAATTCACAAATCAAGATAATAAAGAAAAAAAGAGAGAGAGAAATTGAACACTCGGTATGATTACGGAGTTCCGACCCGCTAGATGAAGCTAGCCTTAGTCGTACGTCTCCGGGAGTTCCGCTACCACGAAAGGGCGCGCTCCGTTCAATTCCAACAAGAACGGGACTACAACTTCGAACCGTATCACCTCATCACAAGGACACTCGAGGCGGATCGGCCTAACTCGAATGGCACAACGGCCTCAAAGGAGAAGAGCTCTCAACCTATTCCAACCTACACCTAGTGACAATGTCGGGGCGGTGGTGTTTGAGGCTACTAAATCTCTCAAGATGGTCTAGCTATGAAAAGCTCAAGTGGGAGAGTATCCCTATGCTCAAAGGCTCAATTCTGGTCTAATTTTGTAAAGTGAAGCCACTGAAGAGAGAGAACAAGGGGTGGATATATATAGGGCTCGAAATGAGCAGTTCCCCAGCAAAAACAGGCCACAGCGTTGTACAACGCTGAATAGCGTTATACAACGCTGGAATATGACCGTTGTAAATTCTAACGGCTCTTTAATATAGCCGTTGGTCTGTCAGAGCGTTGTGCAACGCTATTTGCCGTCGCACAACGCAGGAGTGTAAAACCAAAGGAAAGCTCCGACAATTCCGTTGGAAATTGTCAGAGCGTTGCTTGCCACTGAATGGCGTTACACAACGCTAAAGGGAGACAAAAGGAACAACTCTGACAGATTCAACAGAGCGTTGTACAACTCTATATGCCGTCACACAACGCTAACGTTACCCAACGCTGAAAGACGTTGGCTAACGTCTCCAGAGACTTTGCATGTAAAAACAGCACAGCTAACTTGGGATTTTTGTGGCGTTGTGCAACGCTATATGGCGTTGCACGATGGTACTCAGGAAAATTTTCAAGTTTTTAACTGTAGCGTTGTACAACGTTGTGACTCAGCGTTGCCTAACTCTATATAGCGTTGTGCAACGTTGATTCACAAAAGTATGAATTTAGCTGTTCTAGCGTTGTGTAACTCTATCTAGCGTTGTACGACGCTAGGTCACAGAAAACAGGATTTTGCTGGTTTATTGAGCTTTTCGCTATCTAGACCATTTTAAGGATAAACAAGGACTAAAGTATACCTTCTATCCTAGTCTAAACTAGCCTACAAGCTCTCTAATGACTTGATCTTGATCTTTCTTAAAGCTTTTATCCAAGTCCTCATAAATTGTATCTTCTTCCTATAAAACTCAAATAAGATTGTTAAATGCCAAATGATATTGTTTTGCAATCGACAAACCTAGAGACGTTTAGTACAACAGGGGGTGATAAGGATCATCTCCAAGATTCAACATCCCCATCATAGTGGGAACACATTTTAATTTTTTCTATTTTTGGAATATTTTTGGTCCCCACTATTTCTCTCCCTTCCATTCTTTTCTATTTTGGTCCCCACTGTTGCTCTCCCTTCCATCCTTTCTATTTTTGGTCCCCACTATTTCTCTTCCTCTCATCCTTTCATATTTCGGTCCCCACTATTTCTCTCGTTAAAGTCAATAGTATCATACACCAGTGTATGCAGAAGATTTAGTTCACACAATCAACACACAAGTTGTGCTAATCACTGAACTATAACAATTATTCATATTAACTACAACAGTTAGTATCCAAATTACAACAATTATTTATATTAACTACTTTAGCTACATATATAACTTCAACAGCTACATATTTTAACTTCAACAGTTAAAAATATAACTTCAACAGTACATATATAACTTCAAAAATTATATATATATTAACTTTAACAGTTACATATATAACTTCAACAGTTACATATATTGAATTTGTATATTTTGTTATTACATGTTACGGTTCGGAATTTCAATGAATTATATGCTGGGAGTAGATATGGAATGATGGGATGACGCTGGATTTGCAATGAGGATGAATGGGATGATTTCATCATCCCTTGGACTTTCTTATTAATGAAGATATGTTAGATAATTAATGAAGATTTGGGAATAATGGGGATGATAGAATCTATAGAATTATGGAAAGCAATTCCCTTAATACAATACAAACAGAAAGTCTTACTACTCACATGGTATCTAAATTATAAACGGTATACTGGATAAAGTATGAACCATACTCCATACATAGAGGAAAATAATCAGTTCAAAGATTAACAACAAAATTTTTGCCAAAATGAAATGCAAAAACTTAGCAATGACATCTTAGATAGTTTGAATACAAATTGAGGTTAATTTTGTTAAATGGCGCAGTGGATAAAATTTTAAAAAAAAACTGGACATAAAATTCTGATGAAAAAATAATCTAACAAAGGCCTTTAAAAATTACAGAGAAAAAATAAAACTGCTATAATTTTTCTAAAAGTATTAAAATCATATAAGATTTCTTTGTTGTCTCTAATAGAGGCAGCTAAATCAAGATTTAGCTAAAGCAATTAAAGTTATACACCGATTTGTTATGAACTACCCTAACACAATTCAATTGGTACCCAATACAAGCAAGCACAAAAGAAAGTCAAATCAAATATAAATAAAGAGAAGAGATGATGAAGGAATTGAAACCTAGGATATCAAATAAATTTATAACCTAGAGCTAACCTCATTAATCGTTTTAGTTAAGCTTTAGGGTCGAACCCAAGGGACGGTACAACTGATTACTAGACTTTACTTCCTCACGAAACCTAGACAATTAATTTTTGGAGTTTTATGATTTAAAAATACAATTATCTAAAGTGCAATTAAATAAATTATTTTTGGTATTTTCTGGACTCTAAATAAATGCAAGGATGTCCTAGGATTTCATGTTCAATTAGTTTAGCTCTAAAGCATCTCGCCCTACGACTTTCATCGAGACAAAGGCACATTTCGGACCGAAATGCATGGATTTCGGACCGAAATCCATACTGTTTGTGCCAAAACTTGCTTTAGATCTTCTGTTCTGACTTGATATTTTTACACAATACTATGTGAAGGCTACTGGACGACCAGACCTAAGTTCTAATCTCAGCTGTCGCAATTTTGGTTCTAACTTGGATTGGAACTCGGTTTTTACCACGTAAATAACTAAACCTATACTTTTGTTCTAACTTAGTTATTTAAGTATTTTTGGCTGGATTTTTAGAGGTATTTAAGGTCCTGTCAGATCAATAAAAGTTACACCTTTCGGTTGCAAACTACCCTCCTCTTTCGAGCGATTGGCTTACCTCAAGTACTAAACTAATCAATTGTTTGTTCTAGTTTATTGTCCTAGTGGTGCTGCAGTTCATCAATAGGTAAACAATCAAACAAGCAATCAAATTAATCAAGATAGATATAATACTCAACAAAACATATCACATAATCATAGCATAAGGCAATCAAGTCATCACAAAATACTAAACTAATCTACTAACTACACCTAAGACATCATTAACTAGCCTAACATGCAAGAAAAATAAGATACAAACTCCATCAAATCAAAATATCAAGAGAAAAAGGAATGAATAAACCAAATATCGCTTCTAACTAAAGATATCGATCGTCCGAAGTCGTGGTTGGATCAGTTCTACTGCTGTCGCGTCCAGAATCGCTCCAAAGTTGCTGCTATGGTCGTGCTCCGCTGCAAGAGGTGAAATCCCACGCCTTTCGGCGTGAGAACGGTGGTGGAAAAAGGTAAAAATTATTGTATGGAAGGTGGGATTCTTTCTTCTCTGTATTTTCATGCATATATGGCCAGGGAGGAGGCTTGGGAGGCAGGTTAGGGCAAGGGTTCACGAGATCATGCCATAAAATAAAGTTTCCATCTTCAAAACTTGCCAAAACTGACTTTTTCACGCGATTTCGGACCGAAATTATTTTCCAGCACTGCGCACCGATAATATTTTGACCATAATTTCTTCATCCGGACTCCAATTGAGGTGATTCAAAGATCATTGGAAAGATTAGGATGAGCTCTACAGTACTATGCATTCCTTTTAGTCATTTTCTTCTTATAAATCTACCTTTTTATGTGATAATTATGCCTAATCCACCAAGTTCCAACAAAACAAATCAAATTGCTACGACAGTATCCAATCTTGCAAAATAAAACATAAAAGCACATTGAATATCATTGGTTTGGATAGTATTTTGGTGCCAAGTATGGTCAAAACGTATATATAAATAAGAGATATCTAGAGAGAAAGAGATGACGCGCGATATGATTATGGAGTTCCGACCCGCTAGGATAGGATAGCCTTAGTCGTATGTCTTCGGGAGTTTCGTTACCACGAAAGGGTGCACTCTATTCAATTCCAATAAGAACGGGACTACAGTTTCAAATCGAATCGCCTCGTTACAAGGACACTCGAGGCGAATCAGCCTAACTCGAAAAACAAATGGCACCAAGGCCTCCAATGGGGATGAACTCTCAACCTATTCCAACCTACACCTTGTGACAAAATGATCTAGCTATGAAAAACTCAATTGGGAGGTATTTCTATACTCAAAGGCTCAATTCTGGTCTAATTTTGCAAAGCCAAGATCTCTGAAGAGGGATAACAAGTAGTGGAAATATATAGAGGGCTCCAAGAGCTTCAGCCTAGTCAAAAAGCTGTCAAGCGTTACACAATGTTTGAATATATCTGTTTTAATAAGACAAAATGAATATAGCCGTTGGAACTTGTCTAAAGCGTTACACAACTCTATCAAGCGTTATGTAATGCTTGAGCAAGAAAGTCAAACAGATACTGAAAAAAATCAAAGCGTTACACAACCTTATCAAGCGTTATGTAACGCTTGGAACAGTGAAAGTCCAACGTTAAAAAATTTGTCTGAAATATTACACAACCCCATGAAGCGTTATTTAACACTTCAGGAAACAAGCGTTGTGTGACGCAAGATAGCGATACAAGACGTACGACATGACGACCTTATTTTGGCCAAAATTTAAAGCATTATAAAAATCTGAACTAGCGTTTTGTAACACTTGATTTTTGTACCGTTGTACGATGTTAGATAGCATTACACGATGTTATGTTTGAGGTGTAGTAAAGAAAGACTGAAACAAACGCTATGCAACTCCACCAAGCGTTATACAACCTTTGACCAAGCGTTACACAACCCTATGAAGCGTTATGTAATGTTTAAGAACTGTTTTTTGCAGTTAAGAAGAGTAAGGTGAATTCTGAAGCGTTATACAACCCTATGAAACGTTATACAACCTTTACCAAGCGTTACACAACCCTATGAAGCGTTGTATAATGCTTGAACACAGAAAAATGAATTTTGCTTGTTTCTTGAACTTTTCTGCTAAATAGATCATTTCAAGGATAAGGACTAAATTATATCATCTATCCTAATATAAACTATCATATAAACTCTCTAAAGATTTGATTTTGATCTTGCTCATAACTCTTATCCAATTCTTCATAATTTGCAACTTCTTTCTATAAAACTAAAAAAAAGATTATTAAATTTCAAATGATATTGTTTTGTAATCGACAAACCTAGAGAAGTTTAGTACAACAATCTTAAATATCGAAAACATAATTTTAATAGTACTATTTTTTGTGATAATGCATATAAAATTAAACGGAAAAATGAATTCATGAAGGCCTTAAAAAAATCAAATATCTAAAATATAATTTTCTTAAAATTTAAATTATAAAATACGTAAATTATTTTCAAAGATCAAAATGGAAAATTTGTCATCATTAGATTTGTTGAGAGTATTTACATAAAATTTCATGTGGAAATAAATTTGAAAACCTCCAAACAAAATCTACATACATATGGAAAAATCTGCCATTGAACTTGAACTTTGAACTAGTGGGGATCTCGCGTGTTGCGCGATCTATTTTTTTTGTTTTTTTTTTCAAAATTTTACTATTGTAGTAATTTTTATTGGTAGTTCATTTTTACTATATCTATCAACCAAAGCACAAATAGATAAATTATAAAAGAAATTAATAAGATGAAATGTTGCAAAGATTCACTTTTTTTTTATCGATGTCAATAAATCATATGGTAATCATAGTGAATCTTACTGGTACAACATCATTCTGAAAAACATAAGGAAAAAAATAAAGAAAATAAAAGACACTGAAATAGCTCCAAATTGAGAGAGTTAATAATTTAAAAAAATGTAAAAGTTAGAGAGAGGAGCTAAAGATAATTCAGTAAAGCCAAAAAAAAGGGTCAGAAATATATTCTATAATAATGATGCTGTCAGGTACCATAGTAAAATTATGCGTGCTAAATGAGAAACAACAATCAGATGACAGTACTGGATCATCGGTCAAATGAAAGAAATCATCACATATTTGCCATAAAATACGAAAATCCACAAAAAAGTCCATATTCCGAACTGAAGCTGCTGCGACAAAATTCACATGCATGAATTTGTCATCGCTAAGGTTGACAACCACTCAATAATCCTGCAAGTTAATAGCACAATATCTCAAAATCCTAAAAATAGAAGCATAAGAATTTAATCTCTCATCATTCCTAATCATTGAACTGGCATAACGATAAATTAGCCGATTATTACTGAAAAGTATACCCCTAAATCTCAAAATGCCCAACATGCAAGCACGAATAAAATAAAAACAAAACTTGAACCTTAATATTGGCTTTAGCTGATAGATTCTATGAGCTTCCAGTTTTTGGTTTTGCTTCTTTAGTAGACACCAAAAGATCTTCCTTTACTGCACATGGAGCAAAAAACATAAACATGTTGAAATAATTAATTTGATCTTTACCAGACTTCTTGTATGCCCCCCTCCGTTAACATTAGAAGCCCAGATCTTTTTGCACCACTAAAAACCCATGATGTCTCGGCAAACACTGATGTTTGATTAGCCTAAACGAAAGTAATAATTGGTAACAATGACGTTGCATCTTTTTTGAAGTCTAATTGGATAACACATGAAAATAAACAAAACAATTAAGGTGTGCAGGTATACACTTGTTGAGCGCTGATCATATTTCTCACCCAAAGTCATATATCTTCATCTCTTTGCCAGGACCCCAAGTATCACTATGCACAATTTATTTACATAGAGACAAATATACATGATCAAACATGAAATTTGTTTTTTTTTTTTTGCAAAAAAAATTAATAACCTGTTGTTCATGTTTGCATTATATGTACCAAATACCACTACTTTTTTGTTCATCTTGCAACTAAATACCATCCTGCAATTAAATACCATTCACCTGGCCAAATGGTCATCCGTACACAACATCACTATTGAATAGTAACAACAAAAACGAATAGAAGGTAGCAAAGCCAAAAAAAAAGATAGCAAGAAATCAGATAGAAAAATACAGTAAAAGACGCCTGACCTCTTACAACTTAATTTCTTGCTATTTGTTCATAAATTATTTAAATATGTTGCAAATTGATAGCAATCTCTGAAATCTCAACCAGTTTAAGACTAAATTGAAATAGGAAATTGTACCAAATCGAAGAGGGAAAGAGGGGTAGAGACTGAGGGATAGAGGAAAAGAAAAGACATAATAATTATTGTCATGAGAAACAATCAATCTCATGAGAAATATTTATCGTCAGAATAATAGGTGAACAATAAATATTTATTGCCAAAATAATAGATGAACAATTAGCTTTTCTTTTAACATACTGCTATATATTGATACTACTAAACAAACGAACAATTATCTTTCTTTTTTTATCTTTAAAATAGGCTCAATTCATCAAATATTGAATAAACAGATGATACATAATGATATCACAAAACTGATTATAACAAACTGCTATATACTGGTGTCAAAGTTAAGAGAAAAGGTGTTCGGCTTGAAATCAGACCTCGTAATCCTCCATCTACCACACTTATCACGATGGATGTGTTGACCATGATAATTCAAAGCATATCAAATAACAGATGTCTCGAAATTTATAAAAGAAAAGAATTGTTAGCTAAAAAAATTGCAGACTTCTCTGACATTGAGGTAACAAAAATGAGAACTAAATTTTGACAAATGGTAAGGTATATACCAGTATAAAGATGCATGCCTCAAAATTTTGTTGAAGACCCTCCAAATTCATTGGCTGCAAGACGATCATTTCCTAGCAGAAAAACAAAAACAAATTTTTAAATATTTATCTTGAGTATCTTGAGTATGACCTCTACTTATTTACTTTAAAATATTTATAAAATCGAGGAGAGGTTGCTCTTCGTTTATTATAGACCACCACGGTCACAGAAAAGAAAAAAAAAGAATTGCATGAATGTACCATTACAACAATTAATAGATACAAAAAAGGATTTTCAAAATACGATGAGAAATGACACCTGACCAATTCATAGCAGCACTGGCGTGTATAGATTGAAGCGCTAGCAGTCGTAGGAAAGGTTTCTGCTTATATATCCAAGTTGAAGACATATCTATCCTCCTGCAACAGCAGTAATAATCATTTTGGTTAAAAAAAAAGGCACAATTTCATAACATACACCAAAAATTAAGTCTTTGACTTGCAGATATAATATGGTCATATGAATTTAGAGCATAGAACAATTTAAAGAAAAGCTAATTTTTTTTAGATTTATACATTCAGAGCACAGAACCTTACAATTTCATAACATCCATCAGAATGTGGTCCTATGAATCTTTTTGTCAAATACCTGAATAAAAAAGAAAAATAGATTAAGAATTAAGTAGATCCACGGGGACAGCAATAAAAAAACCGAAGCCAAAAGTAACAGAGTAGATTGAGGATAACATTAACAGTCAATTTAATTGTCAACTTGGTAGCATGCTATAACAATTGCAATTAGCTCTTTGCATTTTGTTTGCTTCCTTGTACTTAATGTGGAGGAATTAGAGAGAAAACCGATCCAATTCAAAAGAGAAGTAAAAAAAAATGTGAAAGCATAAACAAATTACCTCTCTGATGATCTATGCTACCATTCTCCAGCAAATTAAAAATAAAAATAAGCTCCAAAAAAGGCCAAATAGAGCAGTGGGTATTAAAATAAAAGGAACAAAAATAATACCTTTGAATTTGGCGGTAATTCGCCCAGCATTGTTCTGGTACAACTCAGCTGAGTTTGGCCAAATAGAGCAGTCGGCTAATTATGGTAGGAGTAATCAAATTTCATGTGCTGAGTTTACTTTTCCTTTGTTTCATTTTTCTGGTATGCAACTCAGCTGTAACAGCTCCTCACTTTGGCCACAGGCTGTCACTACTGAATAGTTCACAAATTAACAAATTTCAAATATATGAAAATCAGGAAATGCACAACACTTACAGGTAATTTTATCAAACAGTTGATGCACATAAATTGCAGCAGAAATGCTATCAGATTTTCATTGATAGTTCTTCTCATAAACATGTGATTTCTTCTCTTGCATAAGCTGATAATGAAAAGCAACAAAATTATTTTAGATAGGAACCTCACCTGTTAGTACGCCCAAAAATCCAGGGAATTCGAAGGATTTAAATGAAACATGCTAAATCGATATATATTGCAAAGCAATTGAAGGTGCTTACTTGGGAATGCAATTCCATAGGGATCTTGAATCGATTAATAGCACTGTTGCTTAATAGAGTTTTGACAGAAGCATCTACCTCACTAATCTAATGCTCACTGAATTGGAGCCATATAAGAAACCAATACTTTTGTGTCCTGAAGATGTGCCAGAGACTAAGATTACATGCTGTGTGGATGGGTCTATGCAATCTAAATCAATAATGGTTAAATCCAATTATCTCAAACAATAATGGTTTAATCCAATATGTAATGTCAGCTAGGCCAGCGAAGTCACCTTTTAATGTAGAAGTGCCGGCAATGAAGCAGCTATAATAGTTATACGAAGGGGATCAGATAAGAATCAGAAAGTCGGAAATGATACTGTAGTCTAAGCAAAACAAAAGAAGGGAAAGTCAATAAAAAATGAACAGAAAATCAGAAGCGATTCTCACACACAATCAGAAATCAGTAGGAAAAATAGGAAAAAGAAAGAAAGAATAGCACCTGTAGGCCATCTCAGATCTGAGAGAGGAGGTTATGCGATGTTGCCTCTGCTTCTACTTAATGGCCAAAAAGTTCCGATCGACAAACCGAGCGTAGAGAACCGTAGTTGCGGTGCATCAGCAGGGGAAAAAGTATCTCTTCAAATAAAAAACGATAGCGCTGTAGGCGAAAATGAGGCAAACCCTAGCGCAAAGGAAAGAGAGAGAGAGAGAGAGATGGAGCGTCGAAGAATCGATAAAGAAAGAGAGGATCTTTATGTGTCCATCTCACTCCGTACGAAGGCACATGGGAGCGCCTCTCTCTCCGGTTCGTGGAGTGTATCAGCGAGAGAGGAGGAGAGAGTAGGAGAGAGTGCGCTGAGTTAGATCCGCATCCAATATGCGTTCATGTCCCACCTGTCAGCCATACTGTTCGAAGCACTGTTCGCGCACAGTATTTTCGGAGGCGGATGTAATTGTGCCGATTAATATATGTTTTGATTGAAACTTGAACTGCCATTTCGAAAAATAGTACCTCGAGACTGCTGCTCAGTACTCTTTTGATTTGAAAAGTCGGTTTTGCCGAAATGAAATCATGTGGCGCGCGACACATGGTGTAGCGCGTCACCCTGACCGTTTGATCAAAATCTAATGGATAAGAGAGCCACGTGCATGTAACCTAAATTCATAGGCCCGTAAAAAATAAATCGTCCGATCAAGATCCAATAGCTCGTACTTGTGCTACGGCATGTGCAGCGCTATGGCAAATTCGGATTGGGTTTTGCCCATTGGAGAAAAATATTCATTTTTGGCAACATGGATCAGCGCCTATGGTCATTTCATCAGAGAAAAAAAAAGTACCGTTGAGACTGCTGCTCAGTACCTCTGGCAATAAAGGAAAAACATTGAGCATGTGGGCATTTCATCAAGGAAAAAAGAAAAGGCCGTTTGAATCCTTCCAAAAAAAAAAAAAAAAAACATGTGACTGCGACGCACACGGCACATGTCATGTTCTTTTATTGGAGAGAGAGAGTGTGCACGTGGGACATGGACTCGGATCCTCTGGTCGTTTTTTACAAACGATCACCTGGTCGTTTTCGATCTGGACCGTCTGATTTAATCTCGACGGTTAATATTTTTTCGGGCCTATCAATCGTGGTACTAGCACGGGGCATCCATAGCCATTAAGATTAAATCAGACGGTCCAGATCTAAAAACGACTAGAGAATCTCTCTGGTCTGCCGACCAGAGGATCTGGTTCCCGTGGGACATAGTAGTTCACCAGCCAATAGGGTTTATCAAACGGTCTGGTCCGGTTCAAACTCTCACGGTCCACGGATTATCACGGGCCACAGGTTCACGGGTTAGCACGGTCCACCTCTCAAATCTAGATCCAAATTCTTGATAGACCCGACCCTAGATGAGCCGGACGGGTAAAGGCGGGCAGGGACGGAGCCAAGGCAGTGGCCTCTGTGGGCTTGGCCTCCCCACATTTTTTAATTTTACTAAAAATCACATGGTAAATTGTATAAAGGTATGAACAAATATGTAGAATGGCCCCTTCAAAAAATAAAATTTATAAATAGGCCCCACTCATATTATTTTTCTGGCTTCGCCCCTGAAGGGGTTCTTTTCAATTTTTATCTTTTTTTCATTGTTTGCATGTCAAACATTTGTTAAATAAATTTATAAAATTGTTAAAATAAATTATGTTTAATTAATATATATAGCACAAATAATTAATAATAATTTTGTAGTCTATTTTAATTTGATTCTTTTTTCATTTAATGATCTAGCCGTGTTTTTTTTTTTTTTTTTTTTTGAAAATCAACCATTGGGTTTCTTGGGAAATAAGACTATAGGTCTAGACTCTAGAGGCCAACTGGCCAGTGGCTGCCTCTCGTGTGGGAAATAAAAGACAGAGGGGGGGGACAGTGAGGGACACGTGTCGGGTGGGGAGTGGGGATTGGGGGTGAGAAAGAAGAAAGAAGGAATGCGGGGGGAACAGTGGGACACGCGTGACTAGGCCAGACTGGCTCTCTTCAAGTCTGCAACGCTGCTCTTTTTTTTAATTAATGCACGCAGAGGAGAGATAAGAGGGATAGAGTCGGGTTTATTACGGTTTTTAGCGGATCTAGCGCGGGATTAAGGTCCGGTCCAGGCTGGTCCACAGGTTTAGACGGGACGGATTTAGGACGGGTTTATACTAGAACGGCGGCCTAAATCCGTGATAAACCAGATCCGGACCACACCCCTCGGTCCAAGCACAGTCCGGGCCGGTCCGGAAAAAGGACCGGGTTTATTCCGGGTCGGGTCTGATCCGACGGGTAAGTGGTAAACACTACCAGCCAATGAGAATCGATATAGAGAAGCGGACAATTAGACCTGTGAATATTAACGTTTCGTTCCATGGTCTGTTTGTTCCGTCGAAACAGAACGTTAAATGAAAGATGAAATGAGTTTTGTTTTCGGAAACAGAACTGAAATTTGTTAACATAAATGAAACGGAACACGAAAATAGGGATGAGATCAATAGGAAATAGAAATGGAACGTTAAATGAAACAGATTTCTGTTACGTTTGACGAAACGAAACGGAAATGAAACGTTCCGTTATCGAAACGGAACAGAAATGAAAATGGCTATTTCTTCTTCCGGTATAAACGTTTGATAGGCCTACGGACAATCACATCTCAATCAGCTCCAATAGGTTGCATACACGTGGCAGCGATAAAAATATTAAAAATTTGAGTCTGTCAAGCGGGACCCACCTGTCAACCACACTTTACACCAGCAGTTCTAACAACAGTGAATTAGTGGAATGCCTATTAATAAATAGATAGATTGACTACTTTTTCAAATGCTAGATATATATTCTTTTGAGGTCCTCTATAATTAATCTTTTCCTGAACCTACAAATTGACCTGTCCTCTGTAAAATACGCTTGGTTTAGAAATACAATCAAACATAGTAAAAAATTGAAAGTATAGAAAATAGAAAAAAGGTATGTTGTATTCCTTATAATTTCTATAAGAACAAACATAAAATTCCATGCATAAATAATTTTAGGAAGACGCAAAAACAATTAAATATAAAGAACCAAAATTTATGAAAAGTACAGATTACATAATTTTAAGAAATAGAGGGGTCAAAAATAAAAAAAAAATTATTAAAAAAATTAAAGAGCCTAAGTGAAAATTTTGAATGGAACCCAAAACCCTACACACCCCACGTGTTGTTCCCTCGTCCATTTTTCTTTTATTTGTTTTTATATTATATGATTTGTATGATTTTATGCTCCTCTTCATGTATAGTTAATCATGTTTCTTATTACATAATAGTTTTATTAGGAATTTAGGATTATGACTTGAGAAAACATGAGAAATGGTCTATGGACATAAAGGATCTGAAATTACATGCACATGGGTTGAATTTTGTATATATATATATATTTTGCTGCAATTCATTTCACGCAGAGTGGCAATACGACACATTTTTTCAAGTAATATGACTTATAGTGACAATGGCAGTACCACTATACAGCCTACAGGGCGTATAGCGGCAACTGGCAATGGGGCGGTCTCAATGTCGGCGTAAGAGCACTCAATAATCACCAAAGCTGGGGCCTCTACACTTGGTGGGTCCTCTGGAACCGGCCTTATTCGCCAAGGTGCATGCAAAAACAAGGCACAAAGTGAGAGTAAGGTTCTTAATGCGGGTTTTCGATCCAATATGTGGATTTTAGTCGAAATCTTTGTTAAAAAAATAATACATGTAATAATCAACATGATTGAACATAATAAAGTAATAAAAGTAAATAACAATCATATATAGAGAAATAATAGAAGCTATGCAAATGCAATTCAACTCTAAACTAACCGAACAACGAAGCAATAAAGGTCTTATCATAACCATTTTGCTTAAAACAAAAATAAGCAAGACAAGTCAGAACTGATCATATAAGCAAAGCATATCATCATACTAACCTAAGTCTTCTAATCCAACCGGTATGGACACACAAGGAGACTTTTCCCTAGACCCAAGGACACATAAGGGACGTATCCCTAACGGCCGGTAACCCATGTTACCAAACATAAGGGAATTTTCAAGTTCGTATAACGCTATCGGATTGGCCAGAATGGGGCCCGAGAGTGATACGAACTTCCATGCATATTCAAATATCATAGATTATTAAGTCATGTCAAGTTGGACCGATACAAGATCATACCTGATTGTTTGTTCTCAAACTTGAGATAGATTCAACATAAGTTGTGATATTTGCTTCTTAATTCTAGAATGTTGGATTTGTAATGCAATCAACGGAATTGACAACATACACAGTGCACATACAAAATGTAAAGTTACAAAATATAAAAATTCATGTATCAGCACCTGTCGGTGGATCACCGTCAATTTCGGTCGAATTCATAGGTCCATATCATTGAAGCTTAGCTAACAATTTCTTTCCGACCTTCCTTAAGTTTTACGATTTATGTCATGGTCCAAATTAGTGTTGGAGTTATGTCATAGAAGTGAATAGATTAATGAATTATTTTAGTTTATGTTATTGATGATACTTGATCATTTGTTTCTAAGATTTACTATTATAGATCATTCAGGTTGAGAATTTAAATTGTAGATCTCTGTGGATCATTCGTTAGAATGACAATAATAAATTTAAACCGTACATAATCTTGATAATGAACAAGGAACATTAATTATCATAAAAGATTAGTATGTAAGTTAAGTGATGATTAAGTTATGCAAATCATAGGTAAAGAGGTACCAACTTAATTGCATATGTGTATGTTTGATTGTGTTATATATAGATTGTGTTATGTACCATTATTTATTTCATATGTGTTTGATTTTAAGTTTGAGATGGTTGAGTTTTTCCACGTAAGGATATATTTTATAAATATCGTCTAACGTTGATTTCTGATAATGGCTGCTATACGAACTTTATTAATGTTCTCTTGAATTGTGCGGGGAAAAACTGTTCATCAAGTCAACCGTATGTCCCTCATTAGTATACCTCGTGAGTCGTGAGTGATGATATCTACTGGGCCCCTTGATGGAGATGGATTGCTTGCTAGCAACTTGTGCAATCATCTCTAGATCAAGAAACGTATAATCTGCAAGAATGACACATTCCTATCTTGGATTATACAAGAATATAATGTGACATAAGAATCAAAACAATAAGATACTCATTTCTTATGCATGATTGAAGTGTGTAGTTCTACAATATTTATTTATGTGAATTTAGAATCATAACGTGTTGCTAGATACCGCTTATGATTATTGAAAATAAATGATGATTTATTTTCCATGACCAACATATCATAAATCCTCAAAGGGTCACACAAATAGGACTTTGACCATACGTGCATTATTTATTTATTCACAGCAGTTGGTACTGTAAAAATATGATGGGTTGATTAATTAATTATATACCGTTGTGAACCGTTATAATTAATTAAGTCAAATAGATCATATAGAAATAAATTAATACATTTTCTAATCCCAAAATAATTAATTTTGTTCAATACAATTTAATTCAAGGAAGAAAATTGAGGTGATGGCAGAGATGCTCATTCAACCTGAAACCCGCATGCCTGCACTTACCTGCCCCACGACAGATGTTCAGTGTGCCCAATCCGAATCAGCTATTGCGCGACAAGCTATGTCGCGCGGCACATCCAACTGTCGTTGAAATCCAACGATCTGGGATGTTTCCCTCTCCGCTCCCACTCACGATTGGCTAATCGGGTTGGATTTGCATCTGTACGTCGGATCTGAAAGCTATCGTCTCTCCCCCCTCTTTATCTCTCTCTTTCACTCCATCAGAACAAAAACAAATCGAAGAGAGAACGAAACTCTGACGGATCCTATCGAAACTGTAGTCTATTCTCGTCTCTGTCATCACCGATTTCGTCAAAATCATAGAATCTCCGTCATCACTGAGGACGGCGGCCGATTACGTCGGCAATCGAACAACCGTAGTCAGTGTGCATGGCAAGCAGGAGAGAGTAGCTATCTGGACCAAGAATGCTGGCAATGAAGTTGTTCAGGTTTCGAAGGTGGGTTTCGCGTTTCTTTTCCTCTATCCATCTTTATCTCCTATAATTGATGGGTTTTAGCTGATTTACCGAACATGTGCATAGACACTACAACTTTGGACCATTGAGCGCTGTATTATCAGTGAATTTCTTGGATCGATTTCTCTCTGCGTATGAACTGCCAGTAAGAGCTTTGTTTTCCCTGGAACTCTCTGCGTATAACCTCCTTCACATCAATCCCTACACTGTTAAGTCCTACTGTTATCTAGGCTGTAAAATGTGAACACTAGTATCAGGGCTGAGAAATAAAGATACTAGTATCGATCAGTATTCAGTAATGTTTTGGCTATGCATAATTGAGTATTCAATGAAATATGCCTAATTTATTTCTCTTCATAGGTTTTCATTTTTTAAAGATTCAAAAGAATGAATTGTTTCTGTGCGGTAGAATGAGCACATCTACACAGTTTAGAATTGAATAGATGTCTCTGACATGCACGTTTAACAGTTTAAAATTGAATTAGAATTGAATAAGAATGAATTGTTTCTGTGAATTTTGAAATGTCTGGTACTTCACTGTTCATAACTTAACCACTAACAGTATGTCTAATTAATGGGTTCTCTTTAACTCCATCTTGTGCATCATATATTGGCAATCGATTATGGCTGTAGTGATTGTTGATGGGTCATGGGATGTCAATGGAAGGATGGGTATTGCAATGGTTGTCTATGACCCCTAAGGGCGATTGTATAACCATATCTCAAAAAGGAGAATGGCTGATGATCCTTTCATACCAGAAGCACAAGCTCTTTTACTGGCTCTTCAACAAGTCACGCCTATTCTGCAATTGTTTAAAAAAATTGCTGTATTTTCTGATTCACAGATGCTAGTTCATTGTGTTAACAATCGCTCTTCGTAGGAAGTTCTTATTTGGCAAGCAGAACAAGTTGTGCAGACCTGCATTGATGGTCTAAATGATGTACAGGGAGTTTTCATAAGACATGCAAATAGAGCGGCTGTCATGCCAGCACATATTCTGGCAAATGATGCTAGGAAGGGAATATTGACACATGTTCATCATGATGGGCTTCATCTCTCTGGTTGTTTTATTTGGAGTTCGGCATAGTATTTTGTTATATATAATATCTTACCTCTGATGACCTTGGATCTAGATGGTCTTATATATACATGTTGTCTTTGTTTTAATTTTTTGTGGATGTAACCTATTAGGAAAATTTTGTTCCGTTAGAATGGTGATGTTCCTACTTTATGTATGGGAGTGCTTGTGTTGTATTGGGTTCTTAAGAAAACAATTTTTGTATGTAAATTACTTATTATAATGAAAACCCTACAGGGTGTTTTACCGATAAAAAAAATATATATATATATATATATTGGCAATCGATTTTGTAATGTTGACTTTACATTTTTACCAGTAGCTGTCTTTTATATGTTACCACTTTCAGTCCAATCATTTTGGAGCACCTTATTTACACATCTAGTATAGTGTACATATCACAACAAACGAAAGATGTCAAATTTTAGTTTCAGTAAGACATAACATAACAAATTACAGTGTACATATCACAACAAACATACAGGTACTTGATACCTGGATCTCATTTCTTGCTTTTTAGTTGGGCTTTAAGTTTATAATAGTTGTCAAGTTTGTACCTGTATCTAAGTATCTAACAACCATAAGAAGTTTATAAAGCAAACATGGTATTGGCATTTAATAGAACAAATATAAACAAAATCAATACAAATGCACTATGATTTCAGCAAAAAATAAATAAATAAATACAATTATAAAGCGAGCAAAATGTGAAAACAATCTCATTAATTTAAAACATACAATCTCAGTAATTTCTAACAGAATCAATTGTACAAAATCAACCTAAAAAAATAGCTAATCAACAACTCTTTTTTTCACCATTTTTTTCATTGGTCTCCTCTCAATTAGCTTGCTCACTATCTTCTTCTTTCTTATCATTGGCGAGCTTAAGAAACTCTTGTTATCATCTTTTTCTAGGTTCAATGAAACTCACTACTTTTTCTTCTTCAGCGTAAGTAAAAATAATTTTCATTGGCGAGCTTAAGGAAAAATCAATCTAGACATTCCTGTAAATCGAAGAGGAAAAATGTCATATAAAATAAAAGTAATCAACAAAAAAGATGAATTTGTTACACATGCACAATTGCCTTGGCCATTTCGCTTCACACTGATTACTGTATGCAATAGCCTGTTTTGTGAAAATGGAAAAATCAGGAATTTTGGTACAAATATACCTACTGTCGAAATGAATTGTTGCAATTTGGTGCAGAAATGCCAGCCTTAAACTCAACCTAGAACAGGCATTAAACTTGGAGGTATAACCTAGAACATAAAAAAGCCTCCAAGGTTAATTTACATAAATGTTACATAGTTTACTGCATTTAACTCAACCTAGAACAGGCATTAACCTTGGAGGCTCCAGATTTGACAAATTAGACTTTGTTTCAGCATTAAACTTGCTTTTATCAAATACTACTTTGGCATGATCACTTTCATTGCAAAACTCAATAATAGCAGCATCAGCTGCAGCTGTAGTGATATGCGAACCAGAAATTATAGACATAATAGCCACCTATTCAAAGAGGAAAAAGAAAAGACAAAAAAGGATCAATTGTAGTATTAGTCGCTTACTGTAATGATGTAGCCAAAGTTATCAAATTAAAAATTACTAATCAGAGGTTCACTATTAAGTATTATGCAATCAACATTATAAGTTTCCCAAAGAAAACAAATCTGGGCTATTTTCAAACCACAGAAAATAATAAAAATCAAGGTTAGGTCGAGTAAAAGATGGCTAGCTGGCTCTGAACCTTAATAATAACTGAATCAAGGTAATTGTTGGAACCACACACCTATTTTCAATTGGAAAGATAAAAAACTTTGGTTAAAATTGCACATACAGAATAATGTGGGATGTAATGAACAGAACAAATAGCCAAAAAAATACGTTACTTGTTTAATTAATGAATCTGCAGCGGAGCCATAAGATGGTATCCGGCTTTTCTTTGAAGGAGGTGATCGAGGGTGTGAACCAAGGTCAAAAAAATAAACCTTGTACTCGACTAGACGTTTGTAGTAGAGTAAAGGTGTCGAACCCACAGAGATGGATATGAGTATTATTCTTATTATTTCGTTAAATCTAGACGATAAAAATTGAGAAGAGAATTGAGATCACAAATAGAACAAATTAAAAAGAAATAAAGGAATGCAATTGCAAATGACAAAAATATGCAAAACAATCAAAATAGATGTTTTTAGGGTTTTCTAACGGATTTAGATATGATAATAAAGATGCCTTAGGGTTCGATTTCACTTAGAACTGGCCACAGAGTCGCAAGACCTAGCACTGTCGTATTCGGCCTTGCTAAGTCCACTGCGTAAATGCTGTGGTTTACCCTCTTGTTGATTTATCCAAGCCAAAGGTCCATCTAGCCAAACCTAACTCCCTAACCCTCCGCTTTCGCCTATCGGGTACGGTATTTGGAATGGGATATAGTGTTGAATAACCCTCATCGAGTGTATTGCACCCCCAACTTTCGTTGTTCGGTGGACTTACTCGAGTTTACCAATGGTTTTCTACGAGGTATCTAGTTAGATTTTCACCTAACTAGAAATGTTCACTTTTGGTTATTAATTGGTCAACTTTCGCCATTGACCTACCTCGAAATACTTGCACAGGACTCGATTAATATAATGTAAAGAAGTTCCCAACAAATGCGCGCGTACAAAAGTCGAGCAGTACAAGTAGTAAATGGTCCAAACACAAGCAATTTCAATTAAAATCCCAAGGGTAATTAACTTCATCCATCAACAAAACAAGTAAACCAAGCAAAACCTAGATCTAAGCTACATCGTTCCCTAAAGCAATGAGTTTTTAGCCTAACATACTAAGAGTAACAATGCAAATAACAGAATATAGAACTAAACAATCCATAAAACCAGAAAATAGAAAAATAGTACTAGAAATACACAAATAAACCAGTTTTTGAGATAAAACCACTGCCAAATGCACACTAGAAGGTAGGGAATCCGTCGGAGCAGCAAACCACAGCGAAATCTCGAGTCTAACCCCTGTCCCAGTCGCCCAAAACCAAGAGAAAGAGCCAAAAAGTAGATCTGGATCTGCTGGAGAGAAAAGGAGAGAGAAATGGAATGAAGAATGGCCCCCTCTATACATGGAAGGCGCCTATATCATCCCCAGCAGCTGTCACATCAATTTCCCTTTAATTTTGGCGGAAATCGAGGCTTCCAAATGGAGAAAACGCCTCCAAAACACTGCCAGAACACTTTCCATGTATAGCAATTCGGACCGAATTCAGGGGAATTCGGACCGAATTGATGCCACTGGATTTTCAAGAGGGAGGTCTGCGCAGGAATTCAGTCCGAATTCAGGGGAATTCGGTCCGAATTGAAGGGTCTGGTACGCGAGATGGCTTGATTCGAGCGGGGTCGCTTCATCGGGTTGAGTCGGGGCTTGGTCTAGGCTAGGCATGAGTCATCTAGCACCTGAATTGCTGCTTTCCTTGCTGATTTCCTTGGATTCCTACAAATAAGATCAAAGTGCAAAAGGCAGTGCCAAATCTGGCAAAGAAAGACAAAAACAGCAATAAATCAAAGTTTTAGTAACAATTTCGATGTAAAGTCTGGTCAAAATAGCAATATAAATATGAGATAACAGGAGGCTCTTCACTTGTTCTCTATAGTCCACCGACCTCATCATTAATTTGTACTGGTTCTTTTGATACCTCAATCTCAACAGGCTTACTTTGTGTAACTGGCAACCTACTGACAGATTTTTCATTTGTAGGGCTCACAATGTGCTCCCCAAAGAGAAGCTGTATTAGCCTTGCTATACACTCAGTTTTGTTCCTAGTGCGAACATGTTGTGCTATTAAATCCCAATCATCACCATGCTTCAAAACACTTGTAGAAGAAGTAACCTCTCTGAATCAGTCCAACAGCCTTCCGAGAGTGAGCAGAGAACTAGGGTTTGCTCCTGCGATTTGCTTCGATCGGCAGAGAAGAGGTGGAGGAAGATCGACAGAGAAGATTCGTTTAGATCGGCTTCGACGACGCCTAGCCGTAGATCGCCTCCTTTCTCTCTATTTCTCAAACTCATGGAGAGAATTTTTTATCAATCCGCATCCTCGACAGTCGTTTAAAAAGACTGTGCCGAGCAGTCCTTTTGTTCTCTCCGTCCGATCTAGATCCAAGGACGCACGAGAGACTCAGCGAAAAATTGCTGTCGAAGGCTTGCCCTCCCTGCCCGATTTGCGCCTGGCCCCACTGTCAGAATCTCCTTCTCCGCTCTTGACTGCTCCGATTGGCTACTCGCCACTGAACCCACCTAGAAGCCTCTCCTTCTCCACCTCCTCCCCGACTCCATCCCAACTCCTTCCACCTCCTCCCCGATTCGGTGCTGAGATTCGAAGGAGAAGAAAGCAATGTTTCAGGCGGGTCCTTCATCTTATTTTTATTCCTAACTGACACTATCCGATAGTTCCGACGACTCCGGCGGCCATTTCTGACAAATTTGGATTCGTTGAAATCTTGGGAGTGAGGGGACCATTTCAATCACCGGTATGAGAACTAATTTTTTCATAAAAAATACTAGAATCTAGTTGAGAGAGAGAGGGGGGGAAAGAGAGAAATGAGGGTAATTGCTTCACTTGGACTTGATGTTGTTCATTATTTGGGTATATACTAGAATCAGTTGTTCCCAGCTTGATGTATTTACTAGTTTTGTTACATTTTGATACCAGTGAGCAATTATCCCATAATAGTTTCTTTCTCAAGTTATTCCGATCTTCTGACGAAGAAGTAATAAACCAGGAGTATCTTGAGGAACTTTGTTTGTTTAGAAGTAATTCAACTGTATTTATTACAGAGTTGTACATGGATTTATATAGCGCACAGCTCACCTGTCCTTTATTCTTTGGTCTGAAATTTTATTTTCATTTTTTTTTTGCTTGAAAATGCTTAATATTTGCTTAATTGTCATTTGATTTGTCAATTTTGTTGTTTCTTACTTATTAATCTACGACCTTTGCAATGCTTAATTGTCATTTGAATTTTCAATTTTGTTGTTTCTTACTTATTAATCTACGACCTTTACTGGTAACCAGTATGCAAACTTTTTAAATTGAGCTATAAATTAGAAATGAATTAGTAACTTTTTTATTTATTGGATCATTATTCTTGTGCAGGTAATATGGTGGCTTGAAAGAGGCTATGCCTTGCTATATCAATTGATTAATTCATAAATTCTTTCTTTTTTTTAAAAAAAAAATTGTATATAGAATGTTTGTAAGAAGAAAAGGATGTGTGTCAGCTTGTAATTTGTAATACTATATTTAATTTTGAGAAAATGATGTTGTATTGTAAACAAATTTTGTAATCGTCCTTCTATAAATTAATTTTGAATCTTCATTCTATTGCTGTTACAAATTCATTAAATAATCATGCATCAGCTTCTAATCTTTGGTCACATGGTCTAATTATATAGGCCTAATTATGTTCTAGTTTATTTTTAGCCTACATTGGATTATTGCACCAGTATCCTTTAACTGTAATAAATTGTTATAGTTTCATCATCACATGAAATTGATACTATTGCATAATAAGTCATCAAATAAGTAACAAAAACAGAATACAAAAAATCTAATACATGAGCATAAAAAATATAGCTACAAATACATAATGCAAATCTAAAAAATGCAGCAGCTAAGAGTTGTATGCCTCTTAAGACTCCCAACAGGCATCATCTGTGTCAGTAGCAAAGTGATGCTCAATGCCAGCAGATATCCCTGTCCAAAATAAGAATAGATTTAAAGTGCTGCTATTTGCACTTTGCCAATATGCAGTCAAATATAAAGCCTTTTAAATAATATTCATCGATTGGCCCAATCTGAGTTATTGAACTGAATAAATCTGATGCAAGAATTGAGTAGCAGTTAGACCCGATATTTTTTCTGTCAAGCTCTAGTAGAAAACGGAAGTGATACAATAGTAATTGAATTGACTACAGTAATAAATACAAGATTTTTAATTGAGAAACAAATGTATATTGCTTGATTGGTCAAATTTCTTTCAGTCGTATGACTCGTATTATCAAAGTTTAAGCAACAAACCAAGTTCAACTACCACTATATCAGATAGAGGAACGGGGGAGAGAGAGAGGGGAGGGGGGTTTGTACTTGGAGCTCGCTAGGGTTTCCTGTGGAGCGACAGGTCTGAGCGGAAGCAAGTGGCGGGAAGTGCGATTGAGAAGAGAGCGATGGGAAGTCGCAGGAACGATCAACTCTGTCGCTGTCGCAGTTCGAGGGGATTCGAGGGGAATCGGGCAGGTAGGGCAAGCCGTCGACAGGGATTTTTCACTGAGTCTCTTGTGTGTCCTTGGATCCAGATCAGACGGACATAATAAAAAGACTATTCGACACAGTTCTTTTAAATGACTGTCGAGGATGCGGATTGAATTTTTTATTTTCATTTTACCTATCAGGAATGCACCTTTAATTTGGATCCGTTCTGAATAAAACCCGATAAGATACGTAACGAGTGGGAGTGTAGAGAAACAGGTTTGAACCGTCCGATCGCGTGAACCGTTGGATGTGCCGCGCGACACAGCTTGTCGCGCAACAGCTGATTCGGATTGAGTGTGCCCGACCCGAAAATGAAACAGGAAAAAACAGGTCAGGTATTTTAACAGGATCAGGCCTAACACAGGCCATGGAAAAGGTACCTTGTTGATACCTGCTCTAGCTCAAATTTCTCTTGGGGCCTTCTTTTATTTTCACGGGGCCCACTAATCCAAATTTGGTGAAAGGAAAAAAAAATTAAAAATCGAAGTATAATTCCTAGCCGCACTAGCCCCGGCCCCTCCTCTCTCCATCTTTTTCAAAAGCAAAAACGAAAATTAAAATCAAAATCGAAGGGACTCTGCATCGCTACCACTCTTCACCTCTCACAACAGGCAGCTGCAGGCAACTTGAATCTCAAAATCGAAATAAGAAATTAAAAGAAAATATGAAAATTAAAATCAATATTTATTTTATAATGAAATTAGAAAGTTGGTGAATTAATTGTCAAGGTATCGGTTCTTGATTCACTTAGACTATTATTCTCATCTCCCAAAATCAGTCTAACTAAAAGAATTTCTAATTATTATTAGATTTTTCTTTAATTAGTTTAATTAATCATTAAGCGCACGTTTAATTAACTTAATCTTGGATTAAGTTTGTTTAATTATTAAAGTCCACCACAACTAAATCATGTGTCGGCCTAAAAAAATCCAGCCCAAATTAACTTAGATTTTCGGCCTGAAAGCCCTAATCCATCAAAATTTCTGTATTGGACCCGATGCCCAACTTTTATCAAGTAATTCTATATGGGCCTCATTTTTCAGTGAAGGCCCAAAATCCAGACCAAGGCCTAAAAATCAAATGACTAGGTGTCTAGGTCAACCTAACCCAGTTGACCTTAGCCATTCGTAACGGGTCCGACAGGATCCGTTAATCAAGGGGACAGATCCGCCTCGTCATCGTCAACACTGAATTTCTACCTAAAGCCTAAAGGCCCATTGAACTTTTTGATTTGCCAAACAAACCCCTAAAAATTTACGAATATGGTCTTATATTTTACAAACAGGTCCCTGGTCCAAGATTTTTTTGATAAATCTAACCCTGCACAAACTAGCATCGTACCAGTATGGTACCAGAGGTACAACCAGCGTACCAAAGACTGGTACAAAGCCTTAAATCACATCACAAGCCTCACAGCTAAAGCCTCAACGCTGCCCATACAGAGTACAGCCTAAAAACCTCCACAGGAAGACATTCAACCCTCGTATCCAATCACCAACCATAAAAAATGAGCCACAACCAATTTCCATTACTTAATCTATTGATTTAAACTATCGAAACCATTAACAGAATCAATAAAACACAGTACTAACTCAAAACCAGATATTAGGATTAAACCCTAATATCTTCAATTTATTCAATCGGCCTAAAAAAGTAAAAATTCAACAGTAAAATTGAATCACTGTGTTTGCAAATCCCAAGGGAATTTCGAGTCAGAGATTCAACCCAAGCACTGCAGATCAAAGGAGAAAAACGAGAGAGATAACCCACAACCCATCCTCCCTCGAGCTACGAGCTCCGATAATATCGGAGAAGAGAGGCGATCGAACGGATCGCAGGAAAGAAGAGAAAAAGAGAGATTCGAGATTTTTAATTGGATCTCTGGGATCTTCTGTGGCAGCATCTATAAAGCCAAGAGTGCTGCTACACATATATTAGATAATTATAATTATTTCAGTTAAGTTTTTTAATGGATTTGATCTTAATTTTCAAAGTAATTTATACTTTGATTTTGCTAGATTTATATAGACTAGTTATAGATACTACACAAGTTGGAAATTTTCGATTTCCAGTAAATTTCTATGGGGCCGTTTGGATCGCTTAGGAATTTGAGAAATTTGGAGAATTTCCAATTCCTAGGCATAAATTTATTGGGAAGTGTGTAACTTTGTGAAGAGTTTGGATTGTTTATAATAAATTTATGTTAAGAATTGGAAATTCCCCAAATTCCTATATCATTCCAAACAAGCCCTATGTTACTTTCTATACTATTTCTGTAGACTTTTTTATCCTAATGGGGGCGTTTGGATGAGAGAAGAAGAATGGGAAAGAAGGAAGAAAGAAGAAAAAAAATTATAAACAATTCAAACTCTTCACAAAGTTACACACTTCCCAATACTTCTTCCCACTTCTTCCCTTCTTCCCTTCTTCCCACACCTATCCAAACGCACCCAATATTATTTTTAAATAAACCTAACTGGCTTAATTTGGGTTTGGTATTCACTATCATGTTACACTCAAATAAGTATTTATTCAAATAAGTGTTTATTCGTGCAAATCAAATAACCAATGAATAACTTTTTTTTTAATAAGATCTTATTCAACCCCTTATATATTTTTGTTCCAACATGTCTTAGAACAAGGAGACAAATAAAAATTTGTTAGGATAAGGTTTATCCTTATTGGGTGAGACAAACCAAACAAACCACGTTGAGAACAGAGTTTGATATGCGGCATCCCATCAGAAGCGCATCCTTAGCAGTAAAAAATGTATTGCTCCAAGTAGTCCTTTTTTTATTAACATTTAAAATTTATAAATTCAAATGAAAAATACAAACCGTTAATCTTGTTAAATTTTACCGACGATATTTTCATATAAGTTTTATAAAATTTAAAGTCAAATTGATACTTAATTAAGCCTTTGTTTGGATGGGGTTGGAAGAAGGAAGAAGGAAGAAGGAAGAAGGCCAAAAAAAAATTATAAACAATCTAAACTCTTCACAAAGTTACACACTTTCCAATACTTCTTCCCACTTCTTCCCTTCTTCTCTTCTTCTCACACCTATCCAAACGCACCCTAAGTGACCAAATTATGAACGTATTAGAATTAATCTAACAAGATCTAGTATCAAATCATTTGAAAATTTACACAATTTATATGAAAACGCATCGCCGGTAAAATTCAACAATATCAACGGTTTACATTCTCCTTTTGAACTTTTAAATTTTTAAATAATAAAAATAAAAGAAAGCAGTACTTTGGAACAGTCTTTTTTTTTTTTTTTTTACTGCTGAGGAATGCGGACGTGGGTTCAAGAGCGATACACATATTCCAGAAAGCGAAAGATTTTTAGTCTTTACTCGACAATTTCAAAACAATTGTTGAAGGCTTGAAGCCTTGAACTTGAAGCCACTGAAAGAAGAAAGAGAAAAACATACGGAACTCGTGGCTGCGACGGTCGAGCTGACATTATTGAAAAAGTTCACTTTAGCATAATCTATATCTGTAAAATATTGTGCTACTGGATCAGCATTACGAATTGTGAATGATATCGGTAAAATAGTTTGATTTTTTTTAATTTTTATATAGAAAATACAAATGCCAAGTAGAATACATTTGTATAAATTGGATTGCAAAGCAGCTTGTAAATTCGAGTTCTGAAATACTCAACCATTCAACTTTTGTTCCAAATAGTAAATGATAAAATCAACGATTATTGTTTCAAACAACTATTCACTAAATCAAAAATCAAATATTTTTTAAACTAGTAACTTAATTCAAATTGAACATAAACTAGTCAAATGATGAATGACTTCACTATTTCTCTAAAAAAAATTATTCAATTTTTACATGTGGTGAAAGACAATAAAATGTATCACTGGACTATGCATACATAAATAAACAGAACTGATAACTGCCATCGCGATTTATACAATCGTGCGCCATCGCTATTTTTATTTTCCCTCCCCTCTCTCTGGTGCGCGTTCCCTTCCGCATCTCTTCATCTTCAGATGCGCTCTCCTCCCCTCCGATCCCCTCTCCTTCTCCGACGCTCTCTTTTCGGATACTATCTCTCTTTTCCGCCTCCTTGGACCTCACCTCTCCTTTCCTCTCTGTTGAACAAATTGAACACTTAAAACAAATTCTTCTACCCCCGTACCTTTTCTTCTTTTCTCTGTCTTACCTCTGTCTCCTTCATCAATGATTCATTTTCCATCAAATAGTGAGAATGTAAAACAAATTGAACATATAGAATAACAAATTGAACATATGAATGAACAAAGTGAACATATACACATAAATCTGACAAGCAAGAAAACAAATTGAACATATAGAATAACAAATTGAACATATGAATGAACAAAGTGAACATATACACATAAATCTGACAAGCAAGAAAACAAATTGAACATATAGAATAACAAATTGAACATATGAATGAACAAAGTGAACATATACACCAACAAAGTGAGACAAAATAAACACAGAACTTTGGCGCACAACAAAACAAATTGAACACATAGAAGTAACAAATTGAACATATAAAATAACAAATTGAACATATAGAATAACAAATTGAACATATGAATAAACAAAGTGAACATATCCACATAAATTTGACAAGCAAGAAAACAAATTGAACATATAGAATAACAAATTGAACATATGAAAGAACAAAGTGAACATATACACCAACAAAGTGAGACAAAATAATCACAGAACTCTGACGCACAACAAAACAAATTGAACACATAGAAGTAACAAATTGAACATATAGAATAACAAATTGAACATATGAATAAACAAAGTGAACATATACACATAAATCTGACAAGCAAAAAAACAAATTGAATATATAGAATAACAAATTGAACATATGAAAGAACAAAGTGAACATATGCACCAACAAAGTGAGACATAAAAAATAAACACTGGCACACAGTAAAATAAATTGAACACATAAAAATAACAAAGTGAACATATGAATGAACAAAGTGAACATATATACCAACAAAGTGAGACATAAAAAATAAACATTGACGCACAGCAAAACAAAATGAACACTTAAAATAACAAATTGAACAAATGCAATAAACAAATTGAACAAAGTCTGACTCACAGAAGGAAAGGAGGGGGAAGAGAGAGAGATGCACAGAAGGAAGGGAGAGGAAAGGAAGAGAGACGAAAGAGTGCGTAGAAGGGAGAGGGAGCGTACTCGAGTGAGGAGAGGAGAGCGCTTCGCTGGGTGAGGAGAGGGGAACGCTTCGCTGGATGAGGAGATCGCTTGAGAGGGAGGGACGCGATGAGGGATCCATCGGACAGAAGCGTGCGAGCGCTGACGCGATGACAGCGATGGTAGAATGTGCGATGGTAGTAATCAATTTCCATAAATAAATGCTCACTGAACAATATATATATATATATATATATGGGTCGTTCTACTGTGGACAGAATTTAAGCCCGGTTTCAGGCCCGGTTTTGATTTAGCTAAATCAGAACCGTTGACAACTTCAAAGGGCAAGATAGGTATTAGTACTTCTTTGTCAGTCTCTCCGTTACTCTTTTAATTTTAACTCTTCCCTCCCATGACCGTTGACAACTTCCGACGATGCGTGCGTGTAGCCATAACCGTTGTACGCGGGCGCCATCACCATGTGATTAACTGGGATAGCCGATAGCCTTGCCTTAAGTAATGAGGAGATCATAACTACCTCTGTTCTGGGTCCGAAAGTGTTTTCAATACCGGGAAATTCCGGTTAAATCAGAAATCGGAACAGTGACTGAACTGTATTCCGGTTTTTTTTAAAAAAAAAACTATTTTAATTATTTCTATCATAAAAGTTCATTATGTAGCCTTCCAAATATTATATATCGACAATAACTTAGTGAATGTCACGTAATTATAGCATCCCAATATTCCTTTTTCCTATCATAACATGATTTAGAAAATGTAATATTACAAGACATGTTTTAAATGACCACAATTTTAACTAAGAATATTACACACATGAAGCTTTAATTTTTTTTTACAAAATTTTACAGTAACCATCAAAGGAGACATTAAATTACAATATAAAGCTCTTGAAGTATAGTAACGAGATTGTTATTTGAAAATAATTCTGCAAGATATAAATCTAGGAGCGTATGGCTTAAAAGTTTAAAAAAAAAAAAACTCTTATGTATGATCCAAAATTATATTATGAGCTTCAAATATTTAGATATATTGAGGTGAAGAAGCTATTACATGAAAAAAAGGAAAAACTATTATACGATCCCAATGTTGTTTACATTGAAGAAATGCTCCAGAGGAAAATTAAGTTTGCCAGATGTTGTTGCATAAAGTCAATTTTATTTCTACAATCAATTCAAGAAATGATTATAAAAAAATTTAAAATTTTATGACGTTTCGTTATTGTAAAAATGATTTCCAGTATGGACATGAAACAAATTATAAAGTTGACGAAACTTGAGCATTAGACATGAAAGTGAATCGTTTGGCAAAATGAAAGTTTAGTGGGATCAAGAGTTAAAGTTAGCATTTTGAGATCAGTGTTTGAGATAAAAGTTAATAAAAGTTAGTATTAACTTAAAGTTAGTAATTGTTGTTTGGCATGATAGGTTAAAGTTAGTGATCAAAGTGAATGCATTTATTTATATCATTCATTTTAATCTAGACATTTTAGAATTTGAAAATTTAAATCTTGATATTTTAAACATTTCAAATTTTAAAAATTTGAAAATTTAAAAAGTTAAAATTTTAAAATTTGAAATTTGAAATTTAAAGGTTTTTTTCTCAAGATTTTTCTCTTCAGATACGATATGATTTTTTTTTTTAGATGTTTGAGGAACACTCAAATATGGAATGACCAAGTTAGAGAGGTAGTGTTAATCCTGTTGATCCCAAAGTTATTTGGCAATGCAAGGTCCATAGGTTAGCTCATTGACATCAAACTAAACTTGTGGTTGCCAAACGGTCCCTAAAAAAATATATATAATCAAGATCAAATTTCTAATAAAAATATTCTAATAGTAATATTCTCAAAAGCATCAAGCATCGCGGAACATAATGCGAATAACAAATGTATAATCTGTTTGGGCCCCTTGATGGAGTTGGATTGTTTGGCTAACTTGTGCAATCAACTCTAGATCAAGAAATGTATAATATGCAAGAATGACACATTCCTATCTTGGATTATACGATGATATCATGTGACATAAGAATCAGACAAAGAAATACTTTTATTTCTTATGCAGGATTTGAATATTTGTATCAGTTCATTATTTATGTGAAATTGGGAGTCATAACGTGTTGCTAGATACCACTATTTAATTCCATGGCCAACATAGAATAAATCCTCAAAGGGTCACACAAATAGAATTGTAACCACACGATACATTATTTATTTATTTGCAACAGTGAGTATTGCGAAAATATGATAAGTTGATTAATTAATTATATACTGTTGCGAACCGTTATAATTAATTAAGTCAAAGTGATCATATAGAAATAAATTAGTACATTATCTAATCCCAAAATAATTACTAATAAGTTAATAATTAATATTGTTCAACTTAATTTAATTAATTGAGCTATTTGGGCCTTTATTTAAATAGTTAATTAAAAGCCTGAATTAGGATGGTTAAAAGAGCAATTAAAGGAATTAATTTAATGGGTCTAAATACAATTGTTGTAGCCCATTAAAGGCCTATCCAAGGCAGGCCATAGAAGGGCAAGTTTGTCCATGAATTAATTCAGAAAATTAGATTTAGAGAGCTATAAATATAGGGTTCAGGTTTGGACCAAACCCTAACTTCTCTCTTCCTTTTTGCTGGCCGAATTTTCTAAAGAGAAGAAAATTTCAGATTTTCTTATTCTTGCTCTCTTCTCCCATCCTTTTGGCTCAAGTGTTGAGCAAACTTCTTCCACCATTAAAATAGTTTAATTGAAAGAAAAGAAAGAAAGGGTTAGACGTGATCTCCAATCGCTAGCACGGTTTCGAGATCGTGGTGATTTTCTTGGTGGACTCGAGGTCATCCATTGGAGAAGAAGGAAGAGAGGCGCATCATGCCACCGACTACACCATGGATTTTTCCTTCTTGATACGATTCAAGAAGTGGTATATCCATAATCCATTTTCTCTTTGTTAATTGATGTGTTATATGCTCGCAAGATCCTTTCTTGTGGTTGTTTTCTTATTTTATCTTTGTTAATTGTAATAAAAATAAAAATTGTGCATCCCAACCACTTACTAAGAGTATACGCCGATTTATTCGCCAAATATTATTGTGCGTGAAAATAACATAAAATTTTATTTACCAAATTGTAAAATTGAAAATATTTTGTCCTAAATGAAACATTAAATCTTTAACCTATTACTTGTCCTAAATGAAAATTTTTAAATTGTTTCAATGATGTTTTGTTATCAAAATCTGTTAAAAAAAATGAGAATGAATTCTCGTCGTGTTCTCTTGTTGTCAAGAAATATTTAGCACTTGAATTCAAGCTCCTATTGGAAGTCTGTAGTGTACATATATATATATGTATTAGTAACCACACAGTCATTGCATAGTGTTGTTTGTACTAAGATATGTGCTTCTAGGACATGTTTTCTTCGCATACAGACCTTTGATTAGTGATAAAATACAAAGATTCTGCAAACGATAGAAAATGTTGTTTTTATAAGTTATATTTATCTTTGATTTTTAGCTGGAAAAATTGTTTATCTTAGAGCTAAAATCTCCATAAGATATATTTTATTTGTTGCAAGCAAATATATTTTAAAACAATGGAGAGGACAACATTCTTAAAAGCATCAAATATCGTGGAATATAATGCAAATAATAAATCCAATATCACCTTTGTGTCCATTTAAACTTCAACGGTACTAGCAAGCCTCTCTAGAATGTGTCCATTTTTGTTCCTCCAACTTGTTTTGTTTTCTTAGTAAGAAAAATTGTCACTTAATATAGGAAATTTATATCACCTTTGCAATTTGGTGCTGAGACAATTACTCATTCCCACCAGTTTTGATCTTGTGGTGTTTGGGACTTCAAGTCATTTTACTAGCTAGAAGAGTGCAAGATGTATTTAAAAATTCTGATATATTTCTGTTGTTCTATCCTGTTGTTAAAGACCTTGTTGTTAGGAGGATCTGAGACTTCAGCCAATCCAATAGAATGGGCAATGGCTCTACTACTCAACCATCCAGATGCACTACAGAAGGCGAGAGCCGAGATTGATGCACAAGTCGGAGACCAGTGGCTGATAAAAGAGTCTGACAGCAACCACCTTCCTTTCCTCGAGTGTATCATTTCTGAAACCCTCAGGCTCTACCCGGTTGCCCCTCTCCTAGTACCTCACGAGTCCCGTGAAGAGATCTCTCTTGGAGGCTATGAAATCCCGAAAGGAACAATGCTTCTGGTAAATGTTTACCAGATTCAAAGAGACCCTGAAATATGGGAGGACCCAATGAAATTCAAACCATAGAGATTTAAGGACGGGAGGTCGAACGGGAAGTTGATGGCACCATTTGGGATGGGGAGGAGGAAATGCCCCGGTGAAGCCCTTGCCATGCGTCAAATGGGGCTTGTGTTAGGTGCATTGATTCAATGTTTTGATTGGGAAACACTTGGAAGTGAACCAGTCGACTTGTCGGAGGGTTCAGGCCTAACGCTTCCAATGGCCACGCCACTGGAAGTTATGTATCAGCCCCGGCATATCATGACCGACGTCCTCTTGCAGGTGTGAGTTCTTGGTGTAGTTTCTCTTAGTTGTAATTTGCAATTAAACTTGTATCTCTGTTGTTGTTTTGGAATTTCAAAAAAAGTGTCAAATACTGAACAGGAATGTATTAACAGGACATTTTTTTTTTCTATTTTCAGTATTTCTGTGATAATTGAATGATACCTCAGGTCCCCAGTGGTGTCAGATCACATTATTTTTTTGCATTAGTGCTAGGGACATCGAAGAGGCATTTGTGGATTAAATATAACTTAAGCAGCGATAAGGATATATTACAGATAGGTCTGGTACCCATAGATCTAGTAATACCAGTACAGAGTTGGGTTCTGGCACAAATTTGATTGGGAGGGTACTTTCGTAAATGTGTTGTTTAATTCCGAAACTTCTGGTAAGTTGTAATACTTTCTTGTTCAATAGAAAGTGGAGTATATCTCCAATCATTTTCCATAAGATATGATTAAACAAAATAAAGTGGAGTATATTTGAGTTGGTTGCTTGATTCAAGTGATTTGCATGTCTATGACGCCAGCGGCCAGACATAAGTATATACCAGGTTATCACAAAAAGGGGAGCCACAACTGGGTCTGAGTAGACATTTCCAAAGAATGATTAATTGTCTTGACAGTTGCTGTCAAGTCTATTGAAAAAAGAGTGATTAATTGTGGAACAAAAATCAAACAATTTTTTTAAGAAATTGATTACTGACATTTGCAGTTTTATCATCGCTTGTTATTGCTAAATAGAAAGTGAACACATAAAATAGACAAGGTGAGTATATAGACGATCAAAGTGAACACATACAAATAAATAAAATAAAAAAAATTGAATATGCATATAAAAATCTAAACAAGAGATGACAACACTTATCTGTTTATAAGTATTCACTTTGATCGTTTATATGTTTACCTTGTCCATTTTATATGTTCAATTTGTATTTAACGATGACAGGGGATGGAAAAACTGCAAATGACAGTTATCATTTCTGTTTTTTTAATGAAGAAAAATTAAGTTCTAAATTCAGCACAATTAACAAGGTCAAGGCTTTCAGAGTCTGCTCCAAGCCTCCAAGCCCATAGGCCTTAGGTCCAATAAAATGGAAACACTCCGCTCTTCTCTTGGGCTCCGTTTGGATGGTGTGGGAATAAGAGGAATAAGGAAAGAAGTATTGGAAAGTGTGTAACTTTGTAAAGAGTTTGGATTGTTTATAATAAATTTGGGAATATGAAGAAGCTATTCCTTTATTCTTGCACCCATCCAAACGGAACCTTGTAGAAGCCCACAAAGGAGTAATAAGCTAATTAAGAGACCTACAAACTTGAGACTTGCCCAAAACTGGCGGGCAGTGGGTTTGCCAAGTCTATAGCCATAGCAGTCGGTTTGCCAAGTTCTACCTACGTGTTTCAGTCAAAAAAAATTTCTTTGCAGGATTTGCAACTTAACAGTGATTTCCTGCCCTATTCTAATTAGAGATGGGCTAAAATTAGCCATGACTGATGGATGCAAATGGGTATTAATGAAAATTGACAACATTAGAAGACTCTTTCTTTGGGGAACCTTTCAAGGGAATGAAACCAGGAAATACAATTTAGTTAATTAGAACTAGATTTGTAGGAAAAAAGAGTTTGGTGGTTGGGGCATTCTAAATCTCCACCATATGAACTCTGCCCTTCTCTCCAAATGGATCTGGAATTATATGTATATAGAGCACAAGGGTATTTGGGAAGGCCTTTTAATCACCAAATATTTTGGGAAGCATAATATTAGTGATTTTTCTCATTTTTGAAAAAATGTACAGCATTTGTTTCCTATAATGAGAATAGGATGTAGAAAACCAATAGATAATGGTACTTTTATAGATTTTTGGGACGATATTTGGTATGATAATCTCCCTATGAGTAAGCAGTTCCCTTTGCTTTATGAGAAAACAATGGAAACATTAACTTTTTCCTGACTAGAGGTGTTTCTAGAAATCTAAGAATAGAAAAAAAATGCTTTGATTAGTATAATTCTGAACAGTGGGTAAGGTACTGAGCAAGACAGTGTATGGTGGCTTTTTGAGAATTCTGGTATCTTCTCAGTGAAGTCTTTGTATGCTTTCTTAAACAATGGGGAATCATAGTAAACATTTGCAATATTGTTTGGCACTTACAAATTCCATTAAAGTACAAATGTTTATTTGGCTCATTCTAAATAACAAAGTTCTCACTTATGATAATTTAGTTAAAAGAGGGCATTATGGTCCTAATAAATGTCAGTTTTGCTCTAATGAAAAAACTGTTGAGCATTTATTTCTACATTGTCCTTTTGTGAGACCTTTTTGGGTAGGTATTAACTTATTCAATAATTTAGGCATAAGCTTAGACTTTGATAATTTTAGTGCACTTTGGTCTTGTATAAATAGTTTAGATAAACCAAAGAAAACTTTTGCCAAGACTATTCTAGCTGCACTTTGTTGGGTTATTTGGATGGAGAGGAATAAAAGAATTTTCACAAATTTTGTTGGTTCTAATCCACATGTAGTGTACTTTAATGTGTTATGCTTATATCGCTTCTGGACAGATTTCAGCACTATGATCGAAGCCAACTTCAAAGAGATTGCAGCAATATCAAACAGCAACACAAGTGATAAGCATGTCTCGACTGCTGAAGAGAGCCTTTAGATGGCGTCAGCAGGAATTTTCATGGAGCCATGATCACTTAGTCTTTGTAGCCTCTTGGTGTTTGTAGAGCTTCTGTTTGTAATGAAATGTAGACTATGTGTGTTGTCTGGGTGGTTCAGTACAAGTAGTTGGTCTTAAGACATCTTTTTGGGTTTTAGCTTTTTGAGTCCTCTCTGCTGAGCAGATCCGTAAGATTGTCTTAGCAGATTTGGAGTTTTGTTTGTTTGTATTAACTCTTATTTTTCAATGGAAGCCCATCTGGGGCATCTTTTTTCAAAAAAAATCTTTGACCGTAGTTTAAAAACATATTGTTGGAAATTTAGAATTATTTAGTGTTCCAAATTCCGCGCTATTATCTTCAATTAAAAATAGCATCCAAAGTATATATATATCTGCAATACTACACATGCGTTTTCTCCAATTTCCACAAGTTCCCACAAAGAATTGATAATAGAAGCCACGCCATGGCAGAGCTTCTTCACATGATGGATAATCTCTCGGTCAACATAATTGTTTCCATTGTTCTCCTTATCTCCATAAGAACCCTTCTTCATTACCTCAGCACAAAAAACAAGAAGAAGCTCCCGCCAAGCCCCCCGGCGTTGCCGGTCCTCGGCCATCTCCATCTGCTAAAGAAGCCACTCCATCGCACACTAATTGACATATCCAGCCGGTATGGCCCCATCACATTTCTTCGCTTCGGTGCCCGTCCAGCACTAGTCATCTCAAGTCATACCTGTTGGTGCAAAATCAAATATTAAACAAATTCGGATAGCTTAAAATAAATAAAATAAATAATTAAAACAGTTTTTACCCGAATCGCGCTAGGCGCTGTCCTTAAGCGTATTCCGTCTCAACGTGCAAGAGGAACCGCAACCAAGATAAGACGGGTAAGTGTCACTCCTTAGGGCACGACCGGAGAAGTGACTGATGAGAGATCTCCACAATATCCAGCAGAATCAATCGAAATAATATTCAAATCAAATTGGAAATTATTATGAGGAATATCAATATGGAGAATAGAAATTTGATCAAGCTTATTTTTTCTATCACAACTTCTTTTTGATCAAACTATTTTTTCGGTCTGTCTAGTATCATTCAAATGAAAGGCTTATATAAAATATCAATGACCTCTTGTATTGCAATGGTAACCGTCCAAAGTAAATCACAAATTTAATTGTTGTAATCACAAATTTAATTGCTGTTGGTATTACATAAGATAGTAGTGGGATAATGGATTTAATTGAGCCTTCATTTCTCAACGGAAAATCAATAACTATATAAAGGCATTGATGAAATTAAATATTTTAGCTGATAAACAACGGAAAAGGAGATTAAAGTTTAGAACAATGAACATTTAATTTCGTGTGAGGAAGTGACAACAAATAATTTATCAAGTGAAAATTTTGAGTTTTTCTACTCTATGTTTCAACAATCCCCCACAAAACTCAAAATTTATGATCATATATGTAAAAGCTGATTAGGGATTTCATTGAAGCAAAATGACCATTGTCAAATATATAAGATATATATAAGTAAATTGGATAAAGTTAGAAATTTGGAACAATCAAAATGGTGAATAACAAATTGCTGGATATTTATATTCGCATCATGAAGTAGTTTTCAAACCTTGAACTTCACTTAGTATAGGTGCATCAAATTTGGAGGAGACAGAGAGAACTTATGTCTTGAACTCGTTCCTTGGACCCAAATTCTACGACACCATACACGTAATACGGAGAACAATCATCGCGGGGTGCGCATTAATGGCCATACGCATGTACCTTGGATTTTTCATGAGAGTCTTAAGGGCTTACCCATGCCCCGCACCGCGGCCGTATACAAACACTCTCATATAGGTGAGTCCCTGCCAAGGATGTGTGTAGATGCACATCCCACGGAAAATACCGCTTTGGTTCTCATTAAGAGCTAATATGCTCAACCTTACATCTACATAGAGCACACTCACCATAGGGATGGGGTTGGAGTCTATGCTCCTAAAAAGTGTGTACTCTTCGACCACTTGTCGGATTGTTATTACCCATTGAATCTCTTTCCAGGGGTCTGCCTTTCGGAGATTGGGTTGCCCCCGCAAGTGACCCTTTAGGGCTAATACCCATTCCCCTCGATGAAATATAAACTTCTCATTAAGTTCATATATAGAACTTCTCATTAAGTTCATCTCATTTTTATTTTTTATTTTTTATTTCATTTTCTCATACCGACTAGTCGCTTTGATACTGGAGCTCAACTCGTTTCTTTTTCCTGCAAAGAAACTTACAAAAACAACATCTCCAAAACTTTTATTAGTGATAATCCATAAAGCTTTTCATAATAGCATCATGCTAATATAAATTTACTCATATATAATAATATTTATCAATAATTAATTAATCACAGATCATATTTTTATTGAAACGTGAGCCCCCACATATTCTCATTTAGTTTATGAGTATCACAAATTTCTTTACACCCAAATAAAGCTATTATTTAATTCACAAAATGTGGAACTCAAATTTATAAAGTTGATCATAACTAGTTTTCATTTATACCCCACATTTTTCCATTATTATTAATATATATATTTTTTTAATGATCTAGAATATTTTCATAAAACCCTCATGAATGATCAATAAGAATAGTCGGAATTTAATTCATTCACATGTAATATACTTCTCTAATTAAGATACAAGAAAATTCATAGAATAATAAATTTAGGAGATCAGCAATCAGACAATGTTTATGAGAAGTATATATTTATCCTTCCAAAGAATACTAGATCAAATTCACAAATTAGGGACGACTAACGGATTCCTAGAAGTAATGGTTATTTAGACCAAATTAAATGGTGTTTAATAAAACCCATGGCGCCGGTTAGGCCAGCCTTTTAATTTCTCAATTAAAACACCATTGATTTGATTTGACGATCGAGGAAGAATATATATTGCCGAAGTAATGAAACATTAATATAGAATTAATGCAATTGATAATTGGTTTAGTGGATCAAAGATTAACCATAAAAGAAGAAAATGAAGAGTGAGTCAACGTTCTGACATTTATGTCTCAAACTAAAAGTGAGTCATTAATCACAGACATAGAATTATTTGACTGTTGTCACCAAGAGATCAAAGTCTGTATTAAAATATTTGGTAGAAACTTCAACCACGAATAGTAGAGAAGTATAATTCAAGAGTGTCAAGATCTCAAATGAATATAATAAAGACCATGTACGGCTAGCAATATATCAAGAATGCAATAGAAAACTTAGAATGCATAGATTCATCGATTTTCTAAAATAATTCAGTCGATCTACGCATGATATTGGCTAAATATTAGACTTAAAAATATCAACACTGTGTGACATAAATCAATATTGAATGAATCAAGGGTCAGGAAAATATTGGCATCAACACAAGATGTTTATAATCAGATAATAATTTCTCGAATCAGTTTGACTGTTCAAGAAACAGATCAAAAAATGAGTAATGGGTCATTAATAAATGTATTGGAAACAATAGAAGGATGCTCAGACGGTTTATATGCCTCGAATATAAGTCATTAGGAAACCAGGGTTTTAATCAATTTGATTTTGTATACTCTTTTACTTGGATATATCAAGGATTAAATTTTCAATTCAATACTTAAGGCATAGCATCATAAAGTACTAGTTAAAGATAGCACCGGATGAATAAACTTATAGGATCAATATCTAACAATTAAGTTCATCATATTCGACAACAATTTAAGGTATCTATTAGAGCAAATTAGACTACAGTACTTGAATCAAAGGTCAGCAGTATATTTTATTAAAAGGAAATATAATTTTTTTTTAATTCGACTAGAAAACAAGTTAGACACCAGGATTTTTAAATAACCAATCATTAAATTAACAAATATTCTCCGAATGAAAACAATAATTTTACGGATATACAATGCATACGAATAAATAATTATTAAGAATTAAATCACAATAAGTAAAGATCATACCTTATGTGATTTTGCTAAATTTTAACTATATATTATTGCTATCCAAATCACGGAATTTACGCTTAAGATTGTTGGTGCAAAATCAAATATTAAACAAATTCGGATAGCTTAAAATAAATAAAATAAATAATTAAAACAGTTTTTACCCGAATCGCGCTAGGCGCTGTCCTTAAGCGTATTCCGTCTCAACGTGCAAGAGGAACCGCAACCAAGATAAGACGGGTAAGTGTCACTCCTTAGGGCACGACCGGAGAAGTGACTGATGAGAGATCTCCACAATATCCAGCAGAATCAATCGAAATAATATTCAAATCAAATTGGAAATTATTATGAGGAATATCAATATGGAGAATAGAAATTTGATCAAGCTTATTTTTTCTATCACAACTTCTTTTTGATCAAACTATTTTTTCGGTCTGTCTAGTATCATTCAAATGAAAGGCTTATATAAAATATCAATGACCTCTTGTATTGCAATGGTAACCGTCCAAAGTAAATCACAAATTTAATTGTTGTAATCACAAATTTAATTGCTGTTGGTATTACATAAGATAGTAGTGGGATAATGGATTTAATTGAGCCTTCATTTCTCAACGGAAAATCAATAACTATATAAAGGCATTGATGAAATTAAATATTTTAGCTGATAAACAACGGAAAAGGAGATTAAAGTTTAGAACAATGAACATTTAATTTCGTGTGAGGAAGTGACAACAAATAATTTATCAAGTGAAAATTTTGAGTTTTTCTACTCTATGTTTCAACAATACCCTAGCTGAGCAGTGCTTCACAACCTACGACCTGTCTTTCTCGAATAGAGTCCAGTTACCATCTGTCATGTTGCCAAACACTATGGGTTTCGTTGATTACGGCTCTTATTGGCGTAGCGTGCGCCAAATTGCCATGGTGGAGCTTCTCTCGAACCAACAACTACAAGCCTCCTCGGACACTCGAGCAGAAGAAATTAAAGATATGGTGCATCAGCTCTTCCAATCACACAAGTCGCATGAAAAAGCAGGAGGACCAAATTGCTATAGTAGACTTGATTTTAGGAAGACAATTTTCGAGCTAACGATGAATGTTATGATGATGTTGATTGCTGGGAAGAGATTTTACGGGGACAAAATTGAGGATGTGGAGGAGACACAAAAGTTAAGAGAAGCTGTAACAGGATTGTTTAAGCTTACGGGTGCTACAAATGTCGAGGATTTTATCCCCCTCTTGAGGATACTTGATTTGCAAGGAGTAATGAAGAAAATGAAATGGATCACAGAGTTGATCGAGGAGATGGTGCAAAAGATCATTGAAGAGCACCGACAAGAAGGCATCGGGAAGAGGAAGACGATGATCGGCAGCATGCTTGAACAGGGAAAGAAGGATTTTGAAAAATATAGTGATTTTGTCATACGAAACCTTGCCATAGTAAGTGTCAAGCATTATATACCTACTAAGCTAACATAAAAAATTCAAGTTATTTAATTTTTAATATGCATGAAAGTACTCTACAAATTTGATCGCTTATCAATGGAATCGAAATCAAACTATATTTATAATATCCTTTGCCTACTTATTTTTTTAAGATAAAATGGTTCTAAGCCACCTAATTTATTTTTAAATTAAATGTCTATAAAAGACTCGAATTTCGAACATGTGACCTTTCATTCGAGGTGTTTTGTTCTTTGCCACTAGAACAAGAGCTAGTTCTTAATATCCTTCTCGCCTACTTACTAAATTAGATTTTTCGTTTTAACTTAAGTGAATACCACAATTTTGGAGTGCCGCAGAAATAACGGGATCAGAAGGAACCACTTTGTTTAATGTCAAAGAGTTAGTTGGTGACCTCAATATTAATTGTTTACTGTAGAACATAATCCTATGAGTCAAATAATGTAAAAAATGTGACCACTTTGATTGTCCATGCTGGTAGGTCCCTTGAGATAAGCCCAAACAAGTGCAGTTTGTTTAGAGTTAAATTATTATCAAACTTGGTGGAGAATTTGGTTGATATATATAATCTTCAGCAATTGTCAACTCCTATTATTATCTTAATAAGAAATATGTCGCTTAATATGGAAAAAAAAAATCTGCAACACAGCAAAGAGTGGAAAATATCGGAAAAGAGGGTATCACCTTTGAGACTTAGACAATTATGCATTGATGTCCTTCTAGTACTTGTGGTTGAGTGACTGGGGTCATTTTACTATAGGCTTCGTTTGTATTGCTTAGGAATAAAGGAAATAGCATATTCCTAGACGGAAAGTATTTGGATTGTTTATAATAAATTTACGTCTAGAAAGAAGCTATTTCTTCTATTTCCATACGATCCAAACGGAGCCATATTAAGTCTTCAAAATTCTGAAATATATATATTTTTAATTTTGTTATCTCCTCTTGTAAAAGAACTTGTTGGCAGGAGGAATTGAGACTTCAGCCAATACAATAGAATGGGCAATGGCTCTACTACTCAACAATCCAGACATATTACAGAAGGGGAGAGCCGAGATTGAAGCAAAAGTCGGAAATCAGAGGCTGGTTCAAGAGTCTGACATGAACCACCTTCCTTACCTCCATTGCATCATTTCTGAGACCCTCAGGCTCTACCCAGCTGGACCTCTCCTTGTGCCGCATGAGTCCCGTGAAGAAATTTCTCTCGCAGGCTATGAAATCCCTAAAGGAACAATGCTTCTGGTCAATGTTTACCAGATTCAACGAGACTCCGAAATTTGGGAGGAGCCAATGAAATTCAAGCCGGAGAGATTTGAGGACGGGAGGTCGAACGGGAAGTGGATGGCACCATTTGGGATGGGGAGGAGGAGATGTCCCGGGGAAGCTCTTGCCATACGTGAAGTGGGCATTGTTTTAGGTGCACTAATTCAATGTTTTGATTGGCAAAGAATTGGAAGTGAACTAATTGACTTGACCGAGGGTTCTGGGCTATCGATTTCAATGGCCACACCGCTCAAAGTTATGTACCGACCCCGGAAGATTATGACCGACGTCTTCTTGCAATTGTCTGGGTAGTTTTTCTTGTTTGTAAACTTAATCTTTGTTTCTTTTGTTTCTGAATGACCAAAAAAAATGATAAATACTGAACGGGCAAGTATTAATTGGTCATAATTTTCTTTTTTCAGTATTTTCTGTAATAAAATTGGGGAATGCCTCAACGACGTCAGGTTGTTTAATATTTTATTATAGAACAGTGGGGACAATCGAGCTTCGCTCAATATTTGACTTACTAATAAATAAAAATACATAAGTAATTCAAAATTTGTAAAGATAAATAATTTAATATATAAATTTTGTGTTTGTGATTGGAATTATTTTGTACGTTGTTAATATTTAATGCATGTTGAGTTTGTAACAAATTTTATCTTTATTAATTGAAATAATATATGTAGAGATTGGCTAAAATGCTTTCCAAAGCATAGATGGCCTGTGTTTTAGACAACTGGGTCCGTCGGATATCATCTAGATCCGTGCTGAGATCCAATCCTTCGGTTTAGATGTATATCGCTTAGGCGCTGAGGGGTCTCATTTTTTTCCGTTAGTTTTAATCGTTCCGTCCGTTTTCTCCATGAAAGGTTCGCTGAAACACAACACCTCTCTAACTTCTCCGTCTTTTTCTAAATCTTTCCCCTTCTCTGAAGCCAGAAACTAGGCGCAGCACCTCACGCTCTCCGATGTACCTTCCTAGCAGACAGTTTAGACGCTAGCTCAGCGCCTCTCTCTCTATTTTCCCACCTTGCATCAGAAAACCATCTCTCATTTTTATCGTGAAACCACATATTCCTGGTTAATCTCACTTGATAATGTTTATTTTCATTTCTTTTTCCCAAGTTATAGTGAATTTTTTTCCTTTTTAAGTCAAATTGCCAAAATTGTGAATTTTTTCTTCGATAAATCAACTTGTATGGAAAATTTAGAAATGAACATGTGGAAAGTCAAATTCTGCAATTTTATATTCTACAATGTTACAGTTTTCTATATAAGATGTTAGTTTATAGTTTACATGGCTTGATTTAATTGTAATTAGAACTGGGTCTTACCTTTGATTTTCCCAAATAATGGTAAAATCTCTATAATTTCTTTCTTTAGTCTTAATTTAGTCCAAGTTGATCAAGAAAGGTTGTTGTATGGTTTAAATGTCTCACCAAAAGACTCGATGACAAAAATGGTATTTAATGCTTGTATTGGAAGCGGTACCAAGTGCTTGGAATAAATACACCTTAAACACAGTTTGCAATTTTTTACTTTTGAAGTATTATGTTCTTCTTCATTTCAATTTGGCAGCAAATAAGTACATCACACATTTGTTGCAGTAGTACCTAATATCATCACACACTTCATTTCAAGAACATTTAATGAAAAAAATAATTAAAAAAAAAAGAACATTGATTGACCAAAATTTTATGAAGAAACCTTAATGTTTTGTAGTTTGGTCCCAATCTAACCCCAAAAGATTGTTGAGCAATTTTGAGTAAAGTTAAATTGCCACAAATTGACTTCACCAAGGTGACTAGGAAATAACACAAAGATTTGACTTTGCAAAGGTGCTTCGCCAAGGTAAATTTGAGATCATATTTTTATTTCGCCAAAAAAAAAGAATTACAAAAATTTGGGTAAAAATGAAATTAGAATTTTGTATGTACTTTAATTTTTTGAAATTAGATTACGGTCTATACTTTAATTTGGTGAATGTCTCTCAATTTGTCATAAATGAGAACTAGCAAATTACAATTTATACGAGCAATGAGAGACGAACCAGAATACGAAAAAAATGAGGGCAGCGGCACAGAGATACAGATCGGTATGGGTATGAGGGACTATGGTTCCCAAAGAAGTGCTTCTGAGACACTTAATAGAGCTTCACGAGGAGTAAAAAAGAGCGCGTAGGGTCTAAGCACAGTGTAGGTGCTGATCGAGTGGATTAGTGGAAGAGAGAGAGGATCGCCTAGGTTTTTCTTTTGTTCGAAGGAGAGGGCCCGACCGTCCGAGGGAGAGAATTCGAGAGGTTAGAAGGGTTTGAATCTGTGCTTCAGCGTTAAAAGTTAGAAAGAAACGGAAGAAAAGAATACAGATAACGGAGAAACGGAGCCTCCTTTAGCTCATCAGCGCTCAAATCTTAGTCGTCCAATTCGATCTCAGCTCGAATCTAGACCCAATCTAACGGTCCATAACACTAAAACACATAGCTACTATACTTTGCAAAACATTTTAGCTGATCTCTCTCTATATATATATTAATCGGAATGACTAAATTTTCCGAATTAGTTAATTTTAATAAAATAGATAAATGAGAATAAAAAAATACTAGAATTTTAAAAATAAAATCGGAACTAAAATTATTAATTATTGGAACGTAAATTGGTGATATAATAAGATAAAAAATTATAACTGTAATAGCTTAAATTCATTATTGTATATGTCGGCAATGGATTCATCTTCATCATCAGCATTGTAACCTTCATTTTAAATTATGAATTCATCATACAGAAGTGTACTAGATCATGGATAAATGGAGGATGTGGGTACCTAAAAATAAATTGTAAATGGAAAGAAAAGTGAAAAATTAAAAATGAAATAAAAGAATTGACTTTGAAAAGTACAAATAAACATACCGTAATAAATTCATATGAATTATTTGTAGTGGGTAAAGTTTGACAATTCCCAAAAAATGAACAGAGAAAAGCATGATTAGAACGGATAAGAAGAGAGAGTTTATTTTGCACTGTAGTGTATTGGCTAATCTATGCACTGCCATTTGAGCTGTTGGATTCACTTTAATAATCGTGTCAATTGTGTCGCTGGATAAAAAATGTTACGCTACTCCTGATGCTTATATATTGTTCCTTCGCGTTTGACCTTTTTTCTTCCTGAACCCATCGCTCCCAAATTTTTTTTAAGAAACCCTAAACCCTAAACCCATCACTCCCAAATTTGAAAACAAAATTTCTCTGAACTCCTGCCTAGCAAGACCCTTCGCTCACTCCAATTTCACCATCGTTCGTTCGCGTTTGATTTATCTCGCCTAATCCAGACTTTCGTCTCTCTAGGGATCTATAATCTGCTCTCTTCTTCACACGGATTAAAACGAGGAGCCCACGAGATTTGTCGCAAACCCTATATCGACCTCTCAATCGACTTCCGCCCATCTCTCTTGCCGACCTCCTCCCATCTCTCTTGTCTCTCAATAAACAGTCCCTTAAGCCTCAACTTTGAGCTCTCTCTTGACTCGGAAAAAACAAAAAGGTCCCCATCCATCTCTCTACAGTTTGTACATTTCCAGATTTCTCTTGACTTGGTAACCAATTAGTGGATGGTGCTAACAAAATTAGGAAAGCATGATTAATTTTGCTGGTCAATTTTCAATTTTGTCACAATTAGTGTTATTTTCTCAATTTTTTTAAAAAAAAAAATTGTTGGTATTTTAGTTGCTATGTTCAATTGGAAGATAGCAGCTCAAAAAAGTGATTAGGACATTGGACATATCCAAAGGTAGTGTATAATTCCTTTTCTTCTATTTTTTTTCTACAGATAAAGGACAGACCGTAAGGAGAAGATTTGGACAAAGGGAATAGTTCTTGCAATTAGAAAACTTTTTTGGGTGATATATAACAATGACTATGTCTGAACGTCTGATTTTGTTTGAAATTAATTTACTGTGAATTTTATTGGGGAACATTTTGTTTGAAAGAAATTTACTGTGAATTTTATGACACGCATGATACTGGTACCCAACTGGAACCAATCTAGAAAGTCAGTAACTTTACTTTAAATTTTTTCAGTATGTTGAAAGGGAACTAGCTGTATGCAATGTTAACTAGCCCTTGCGTTTGGATCGTTTAGGAATTGGGGGAATTGCGGGAATTTGCTATTCCTAAGCATAAATTTATTGGAAAGTGTGTAACTTTGTAAAGAATTTAGATTGTTTATATTAAAATTTATGCCCGGAATTGCTTATTCCCGGAATTTGGGACGCATCCAAACGACCCCAAACGTTTGGATCGCTGATAAATTGACTGTATGTTTCATTGGTTGAGAAATTTTGTCTCATTTCTTGCTTAAATGTGTCCAATGAACTACCTATACGTTTCAAGTTTAAATGCGTTGTTTCTGAGTTTGTATGTTACAAATTTAAATGTGTTCGAAGAATTAGTTGTCTTTCTCAAAAGTAAATTACGCATAATTTGATGCTAAAATTCTGAACCTTCAAACATTTGTGCATATGTATTCTGAACCTTCACACATAATATTTTTTTTTTTTTGAAACTTTGACAAGGTTGCCAAAGTACATATACACACATAATAGCAAGTTCATTACTCACACATCCATACTGGAATTGCATAAAAATAAAGTAATGGTCACTTAATCCCAAGCACACAGTAGTATAAAGTGGTACATACTTTGAGAACATACCAGGAAAGTCATTCAAGCATATCAAAAAATAAGATAGCAACATTAAATCAAATAAAAGGGCATAATTCATACTATACAAAATGAGCCTCCTGCTTAATTCATTTAATATTACCTTTTTCTATACAAAATGAGCCTAATTCATTTAATATCCACAAGTTCTTGCCTTGATAGGAACCTTTTCAGCCGGAATCTTCCAACGCGCAGGTTTCTTCTTTCTTCCTTTACATTGCGAAATTAGAGGATCGTGAAAAGTATGATTTCCTCTTTCCTCATGGAGTTCATCTTCTACATCAATTGTCATTGCTAGCACTTTATTTGATGCTGCCAAGTCTTGTTCCTGGATGGAAATATGTAATGTCTTGACTTGAGATACTAATTCTTTAAATCTACTGCATAAAAAAACTCAGAATCAGCTTCTTTCTTCTTTTGAAAGTGCAACAATGTACTATCAACATCCACGCCAAGAAGCCTTCTATTATCCATAGCAATAACATTGGTCACATCTCGCCTCCTAAAATGCACATTTTCCTTTCCACCATGTAGAATAGATAAATACTCCGCTATTTGTGAAGCTCCAATGTTTCGATCACTTAAATTTCTAATCTTCTCTTTGTCATCCATTGTTAAACGTCTCTGAGACCGAAGATTTCGGTTCTTGGATGGTGAATTTGATGCTAGGTTATGGTTATGCTCGTCTTTATACACTGAACCTTCCCATATTGCCCCCTTTACTAACTTAGCTCTGATATATGCATTACATCTTGTTCGGATTGATGGTCTCACTTTCTCGGGTGTTTTCACCTTTTTTGAGCAGCCCACAACTTTTCCCTTATCTTTTTCCCTTTCAGATAATCCCTTTCTCGGGTGTTTTCCCTTTTACCAGTAAAAAGAAGAGAGAGGTGTAAGAATTGAGATCAATGAAATTTTATTGAACAATGAATTGTGTTTATTTTCAATACAGAGAGCCTATTTATAGGCGCAACTAATACATAAAGAATTAATATTGAGTCTATGGCTTGAAGCAAATCTCCTAAATTATGTCTAATTTTTTTTTAGTAAATCTCTTAAATTAAAAATAGGTTGAAGCAAAAATTGAGAGGGGGGTCAGTTACCCCGGCTCCTCCATGGCTTGGCCGAACTTTTAGGTTGCAGAGAGTGATGAGAGAGGAGACGAGTCAGTGAGTGCGAACGAGAGGAATCTTAGGTCGCATCTTAGTCGAGACTCGAGAGAAGGTGTGTGAGACCGAGAGGAGAAGGTCAGTGAGTGCGATCGAGAGGAGAGGGTCGAACGATTTAGGGTTTCTGTGACGAGATTGAGGGGTTTTCTCTGGAGAGAGAGAGAGAGGAGGAGAATAAGAATCGGTGAACAACTAAATTTTTTCGATCCAGCGACATAATCAGAACGAATCTTAACGCAGATCAAACGATTCAGATGGCAATGCACAGATTAGCCAATACTCTACAGTGCATAATAAATTTTATTTGTAAGTAACTCATCCATAATTATAAAATGTATAAAATAATTATAAAAATTAAAAAATTATATATTATAATTATTTATATTTATTTTGATTTTTTACTAATTTTTATCTTTTTTCAATATTTATTCTATTTTTTCTAATTTATAATTAACTTATTCATAATTAAAAAATGTACAAAATAATTATAAGAAATTTTCAAATTACATTTTATAATTATTTATATTTATTCTTATTTTTTACTAATTTTTAATTATTTTTCAATAATTATTCTATTTTTCTAGTAATTACCTAATCAAACAAATTAAATTAAATAAATTAAATAAATATTAAAAAAAAAACATATCCGTAGAGAAGAGGAGGATCTGTCTCGCGCGAGAGAGAGGGTGAAGTGGGAGGTGAGGGGTCGCTGTCTCGCTTATGTAGAAGTGGATCGTTTGGATGCCGATTCAAAGTTGGATCGTCAATTCGAATTCCGATCCAAGCAGGTTGCATTTTCGACAATCCAGATGCTGATCCATCAATATTATTTTTAAAATTTCAAATTTTAAGTTATTATCGAAATTCGAGTGAAGAGTAACATTCCTTTTAATTTTTTCGGTTAATTAATTCGATCTGGGTCAAATTTTTCAGTCAAGGCCCAAAACTCAAATGACCGAGCCAGGTCGATCTGAGCCGGTCGTAACTAGTCCGACATGATCCGTTAATCAAGACTCAAGAGGACAGATCTGAGACCAATCGACACTGTATTTCTACCAAGAGGTCGTTGGAGCTTTTTAATTTTCAAAACAAACCCCTAAAAATTTATGAATATGCCCCTAGATTTTACAAATATGTCCATGGTCCAAGATTTTTTTGACAAATTTGAATTTAATATTTAAAATTTTCAAGTTTTGAAATTTTCAATTTTCAAATTTTCAAAATTTGAAATTTTATTTGTTTTGTTGAAGGCGTAAAATCTATTTTACTTGACATAATTCTAATTTTATTATTTTAAAATGGCTAATTTAAAAGAGTATAATGATCAAATTAATTATGTGTGGCATAAATCAAGTTTTATCATTCAGTGATGGCATAAAATAATTCATCGTTTAGTGATTGTATTACTCTAATTTCTAATTTTTAGATTGTCATAAACCTAATTAATCTAAACAATAATTTCCGGAAGACCCTCTCTCCTCAATTATTGACCCTCCATTATTAGTCAACCGTCTCCGCCTTCCTTCTTCTCTACTGACCAGATTTCGCGGTATGTCTAATAGCGCGCTGAAAAGCGGGCTTTAGCGGATAATAGCGCCCATTATAGCGGGCTTTTGCGGATAATAGCGCCCAATATAGCGGGCCCATGGCGATATATAAACAAATTACAGCACACACCCAATTATTCAGCTGCTGTGTCAACCGTACCAACGCACTCCTTATATACTATTCATCTAAAGTTTAAATTTCCCATGTGGGACTAAAGGTGAAGTTGAAACCGGACAGAAAACTTGGTGTATTAAAAATTGCTTTAGCTGGGATTCGAACCCAAGACTTGTGGTTACCCAGTCCATTGCAACAACCACCCAACCAAGTTAGTGTTTGTGATATAAGTGTTTTATGCTATTTATATATACTTTATAATGTCCGCTATGTCCGCGACGAATCCGCTATCCGTTATTTAAACCTTTGCTACTGACCTCGCAGCTCTCCCTCTTTACTCTGCCTATCTGTCAAAAGATCAATCTATGCCTTCAATTTTTTCTCTCCTCAAATCGTAGCCTTACTCCCATGCTACTCTACTTTACTCTACTCACTAATCGCTTGCTTTGCTTCCCTCCATCTCTATAGCTTCACCGCTAGTTACTGAGCTGTGGACTGTGGTAGTACTCGCTACTCAGTCAGATTGGCTTCAGTTGGATTTCGTGAGCCCTCTCTTCCTTAGTCTGCCTTCATTTTTCTCTCCTCAAATAAGGTCATCATAGTACTCACTGATTTGTTGTACGACTCGTTAACAAGTTCCAGTAAAGCACAACAGAGAATTGATAAAAAGAAGCCACACCATGGCAGAGCTTCTTCACGTGATAGATAACCTCTCAGTCAACATAATTGTTTCCTTCCTTCTCCTTATCTCCATTACAACCCTTCTTAGTTTCCTCATCAAAAACAACAAGAAGAAGCTCCCGCCAAGCCCCCCGGGACTTCCGGTCCTCGGCCACCTTCATCTGCTAAAGAAGCCACTCCATCGCACGCTAATTGACATATCCAACCGGCATGGCCCCATCACTTTTCTTCGCTTCGGGGCCCGTCCTGCACTCCTCGTCTCAAGTCATATCTTGGCTGAACAGTGCTTTACCACCCACGACCTGTCCTTCTCGAATAGAGTCCAGTTGCCATCTGTCATGATGCCTAACTTGATCGGTACAGCCAATTACAGTTCCTGGCGTAATGTTCGCCAAATTGCCTCACTGGAGCTTCTCTCGAACCATCAACTGCAAGCCTCGTTGGACACTCGAGCAGAAGAAATTAAAGACATGGTGCATCAGCTCTTCCAATCACACAAGTTACATGAAAATTCAGGACCAAACTACTTCAGAAGACTTGACTTTAGGAAGACAATTTTCGAGCTAACGATGAATATTATGATGATGTTGATTGCCGGGAAGAGACTTTACGGGGACAAAATTGAGCATGTGAAGGAGACACAAAAGTTCAGAGAGGCCGTAACAGGATGGTTTGAGCTTTCTGGTGCAGCAAATGTCGAGGATTTTATCCCCCTCTTGAGGATACTTGATTTGCAAGGTGTGATGAAGAAAATGAAATGGGTAACAGAGGTGATGGAAGAGACGGTGCAGAAGATCATTAAGGACCACCGACAAGAAGTCATTGGGAAGAGGAAAACGATGATCGACAGAATGCTTGAACTGGGAAAGAAGGATTCTGAAAAATATTGTGATCTTGTCATACAGAACATTGCCATAGTAAGTATCCAGCACTCTAAACCTATAAGCTGATACACAAAGTTCAAGTTGTTATTAAACTTTAATATGCATGGAACTTTACTAATTCGCTTCTCCGTGGATCTTTTTTTTTTTTCATGTGTGTCGTCAACATCTCGGCAAGTATTTCGAAATTAAACTATATGTACCCTCATTAATTTACTAAATTAGAAAATTGGCTTGATAGGAACCACGTAATTTAGCCTGTGTAGTATACCAGTTCTGTAAAATATAAAAAGGGTTCAAAAGGAACCATGCAATAGTATAATGCCCAATAGTCAGTTGGTGGCCTCAATGTTAATTGGCAACGAATTTTCTGATAAAAATTTTTCAATTCAAATGATGTCATCAATGACATGGCCTCTTTATACAGTCCATATATAGGTCCCGTTGAGATCAACTGAACAAGTAAATTTTGTCTTCAGGAATATTATTATCAAACTTGGTGAGATGGTGGATGGGTTGATATTAAACTTCAACAGTACTAGCAAGCCTCTCTAGAATGTGTCCATTTTTGTTCCTCCAACTTGTTTTGTTTTCTTAGTAAGAAAAATTGTCACTTAATATAGGAAATTTATGTTCTTTTCAATTGAATGCTGAGACAATTACTCATTCCCACCAGTTTAGTTCTTGTGGTGTTTGGGACTTCAAGTCATTTTACTACCTAGAAGAGTGCAAGATGTATTTAAAAATTCTGATATATTTCTGTCGTTCTATCCTGTTGTAAAAGACCCTGTTGTTAGGAGGATCTGAGACTTCAGCCAATCCAATAGAATGGGCAATGGCTCTACTACTCAACCATCCAGATGCACTACAGAAGGCGAGGGCCGAGATTGACGCACAAGTCGGAAACCAGAGGCTAATAAAAGAGTCTGACAGCAACCACCTTCCTTTCCTCGAGTGTATCATTTCTGAAACCCTCAGGCTCTACCCAGTTGCCCCTCTCCTAGTACCTCACGAATCACGTGAAGAGATCACTCTTGGAGGCTATGAAATCCCAAAAGGAACAATGCTTCTGGCAAATGTTTACCGGATTCAAAGAGACCCCGAAATATGGGAGGAGCCAATGAAATTCAAACCGGAGAGATTTAAGGACGGGAGGTCGAACGGGAAGTGGATGGCACCATTTGGGATGGGAAGGAGGAAATGCCCCGGTGAAGCGCTTGCCATGCGTCAAATGGGGCTTGTGTTAGGTGCATTAATTCAATGTTTTGATTGGGAAACACTTGGAAGTGAACCAGTCGACTTGTCGGAGGGTTCAGGCCTAACGCTTCCAATGGCCACGCCACTGGAAGTTATGTATCGGCCCCGGCATATCATGACCGACGTCCTCTTGCAGGTGTGAGTTCTTGGTGTAGTTTCTCTTAGTTGTAATTTGCAATTAAACTTGTATCTCTGTTGTTGTTTTGGAATTTCAAAAAAAGTGTCAAATACTGAACAGGAATGTATTAACAGGACATATTTTTTCTATTTTCAGTATTTCTGTGATAATTGAATGATACCTCAGGTCCTCAGTGGCGTCAGATTACATTATTTTTTTTATATTAGTGTTAGGGGACATCGAAGAGGCATTTGTGGATTAAATAGAACTTAAGCAGCGAAATGGGTATATTAGAGATAGGTCTGGTGCCCGTAGATCAAGCAATACCAGTACAGAGTTGGGTTCTGGTATAAATTTGATTGGGAGGGTACTTTCGTAAATGCGTTGTTTAATTCCAAAACTTCTCGTAAGTTGCAATACTTTCTTGTTCAGTAGAAAGTGGAGTGTATCTCCGATTGTTTTCTAAAATATATATATTAAAGATATGGTTAATTCAAGTGATTTACATGTCTATGACGCCAGATATAAGACAAGCATCAGTTCCTAGCGTGGGGGAGGAAGTATCTGCCAGGTCATCACAAAATCGGGAGCCACAACTGAGTCTGAGTACTGTACTACTGTTGAAGCAATAAGATTATAAGAAGCATGCTACTAGCAAGGTTGAGATATTACACATTTGCAAAGAATGATTAATTGTGGAACAGAAATCAACCCAATTTTTTAATAGAGAAAATCTGAGAACAATCATGCAACTCATGAAATGTCTTCTATAATTCATCACTAATGTCTTTTAATAGTGACGCAAAATTCAAAATATTTTTTCTTGTCATAGTAAATCATAGCACACTTAACATCTTATAATGTTGTCTTATTCAAATTGAAGATCAATAAACGTATACATTACATAACGAGCTAAAAAATCAAGAAAAATCATAAGAAAAATAGAGACAATCAATCGCAAGATTCGCAACTATCTGATTTTCTGATCTAGACTCTCCTTCATACCAAGTCGGGCTTATTTTCTCTGCAAACTCCTTGAAGCAAACCATATGTGCAGAAAGGTACAGAGATGTTACCTCGTCAGTGAGGCGGAGCTAGCTGGAATGCTCGATTTCAAACAAAGAGAAGCTTCGGAGAGGAGAGAGCTAAGAGCAGAAGGTTACCGCAACAGAGAATCTTTAGAGTGACTGAGGTTTGTCTTAATTTTGCGAGGCGAGAGAGGGTGGGAAAGCGAAGGTCAGAAAGAGAGAACATATTTGGTGCGAGTTAGTTTGTTTGTCGTAAGAAACGAAGATCAATGGTTTTAGATCGACTGGGTTGGAGGACATGGTATAATAATGATCAGCAATTTATATTTATATTATTTAACTGTTATAAGACAAAGTGTTAAATACAGAATAAATTTGAACTTTTGAGTGACAAAAATAGAAAAATGAACTTTTGGTTGGTAAATACTCAATTTCCTCATTTTTGAATGGCACAGAAAAAATTTTCCCTCTTTTTTTTAATGCCTGACTCCTTTTTTTTTTTAGTGCTTGACTCCGAGTGGTCATAAAAGATTTTAGTTTCGAAACTTGTATGTGTTTCTACGCCAAAGTTATTTTTAGAATTTTACTTCCAGCCTCTCAGCACATACTCCAGACCAAAAACAGAACAATATGGTTAGGAGTGCAAGATTATCGCTACGACGCTACTAATGACAGTTTGAAGATCATACAAATTGGGGTTGTTAGGATTTATCCGTCGACTAAAAATAGAGGGAAAGCTAGTTCTGTGTTCTTCTATAAATTACATGAGCTGATCACCAAAACATTTCATACAATCAACGTACCAAACAATCTATTCAGTCTTTTTAACATCACACAATACAAGCTTACGGGCCAGCAAACTATCCGACAGAAAAGAAGAAGAACGAACACAATACCAACAATATCATGGCAGGAAAAACCACCGCCCTCTCAATTATCCTCATTGTTTCCCTCCTATCACACTCCACCACCAAAACTGTTGCCACATTCGTCAACCCTCGCACAATCCCATCATGCTGTGGCAGCCCCGACAAATTTAAATGTTACATGGATTACAAAGCAGCTCATGGTGGTAAAGCTGCTGCTGAGGCTGGCCTCGCGGCTGAGGCAATATCAGTTGCATTACAAGCGATCAATGCTGCCAAAGGTGGTTGTTCCTTTGCTCTCAGTATCTTCAAAGGCATGAACATTAGTGGCCCACAGTCTGGTGCGGCTGCCACATGCACACAGTCCTTCGAGATTGCGGTCGAGTCACTTGGGAAGGCATCAGCAGTAAGTTTTGGATATAGAATGGACTTAGAAAACTCATTCTTTAGTCTGTAGTAGAGCAATTTCATGTTATATTTTTCGATTATTACTGTTATTATTAGTTGCAAGACAGATTAGGTAAAATTAGAATGAAATCATGGTAACTAACATGACTGGGACAAAATCTCACACAGTTGTATGCTTTCATATCAACATTCTAATTAAACAAGATCAATAACAAGAAAGTAAAGGTCTTATATTGCATTAGAATTATCAAATCAATTAATAAGATTATTCTTTATGAATTAATGGTTGCTTTATTTCTTTGATAATGAAATTCTAGATAATAAATTTTTTTCATTCCATCTGACAAACTAGGCTATGGAAGGAAAGAAGGACCTGTCAAAGGCGGAGGCAGCCGAGGTACAGAACAATGTCCAAGTTGCAGCTAAAAGTATAATCAAGTGCGCCAACTGCAACAAGAGTCCTGAAGCGAAATCAACGGCCGGTCCGCAAGTCATTCAATGCGATATTGCTTTGAAGTTCTGCAAAGGGTTAGCAGCCTAGCTGGCATTTGAGCCTACCACAAATTAGAGAAGAATGCATTCAAGTCGTATTATTTTATTTTACTTTTCCTTGATTAAATAAAGAACTCTAACAAGTCCTACAAATACTGTCAACGAGGACTTCTACGGTGTTCTTGAAACCTAATCCTAGCTGGCAACTCATCACCGGGATCGCTGCTAGATTATATGCTTCTGTTTTTCAACTTTTTTCTTCTGTTTTCTTACTGCAAGGAGATTCACGTTTGGTTGAATCTTGTCCATTTTTGTAACAATTAAACAATTAATGACCAACTCCCAAATCTAAGGGTTCAATTTTAATTTGCTCCATCGATTATTTAATATTTGTTTAGATATTTGATTTCTTTTTTCTTTTTTTATTATGGAATTCATTTGGGCTCCGTTTGGATACGTGTGGTAAGAAGGAAGAAGGAAAGAAAATTTATTATAAATAATCCAAATTCTTCACAAAATTACACACTTCCCAATACTTCTTCCCACACCTATCCAAACAGAGCCTTGGAGAAGAGCTTTCATTCAGCATACAATGTTACATTTCTCTAATGTTAGTAAAGAAAACCTCATATTATGCCACACGGGTGAATTTCACGAGCGGTCACACATTTTGTACAGTATCGTTTGCTATCACATTCCAAAAATACATGTTTGTTACCAAATTACCTTACATAATATAGAAAACTGTACAATTGCTCCTACTCCTATATCATATATGTTTTTCCTTTTGATTTATCTTCTTCTAATATTTTTAACTATCTCCTGTATCTCTTGAAGAGGAGTCTTGAGGCGCCAATTCATAATTGTTCATGTTAGCACGGGTTGAACAAAGAAAAAAGAAAGAAGATGTGTAGATTGTTATATGCCATAAGCTGCAAATGAAAACAGAATAATAATTACGGACACAATTATATAATAAGAAAGTATCAATGTTATTGTCAGCCCATATTTTAAAAAATTGCAAATAGCAGATATATAGTTTTCATCGAGTGGTAATTAGTATATTATTAATCACTGGTGCATAGTATAGAAATTGTTGGCTGAGCTTACCTATGCCAAATCCAGTAGTCCCTGTTGGATTCAAGTTTCCAGCTGGTACCAGCAAAGGCCAAAAACACAAATCCCAAGACAAGAAACCCCCACCGAAATCGCTTTTTCAACGCGTCTAGAAGATTCAAAAGCACGCTCCTTATATTCTCCCATCTGAATGTTGACAACATTCACAACCAATGTATTTTAAATTTGAAGTTCACAAGTGCCTACCAGATCCAGCAATGGCATCATAAAACCAGTAACAACACCAATGTGTTATTAACAAGGTCTAAGACCAAAATGGTAGTCTTTTATTATTAATAGTCAATAAACTGGCCTATTATTGGTAAATTAGCATATGCAGATAGAGTTCCAACTCCTAAACAATAATACAAGGCAACAATATGGTGAATTAGTAATACACAAAGAAAAGAAGCACTACAAATGGAGTAAGTGAACTGGCTGGAGGGATGACTTGTCCAGTAGTGACAATTAATCTGCATCTAGCTATCAGAACAGGACCAATTCAAAATAATTGAACATACTGGTTGAGCAGATGAAACTGGAAATTTATTCTTTGAGACCAGTGCACAAGTCTTCTAGCTTGATTAAATTCCAACAGCCACCCAATCAGAAGCCCAAGAGACCCAATTGCTATTACAATCCCAATATTTGATGCCCTGCAAGCATTATCTTAAAATTATTAATCACATGATGAACTTACAAAGTTGTAATATGCTAAAGAGGATGTTCTTTGCATTTTTTTTTTTCCTTAGGTGTATCAAAGATTTCCCATAAGGGCTACTTTTGCTTAGTTCTGGATCTTCTTCCAAACTATAAGTGTTTTTCCAGAGGGTCATACTCATACAGTATTTCAGAACAGAAAACCATATATTCTTTATCTCTTAATAACAATCTGAATCTCACTTCAACAGCCAACAATTATGGAAAAAACTGTGGCAATTCATTTCTGACAATTATATGAGAAATCACTGCACTAGGATGGCACTAGGGATGGTTAAGTGTCTTGCAACTCAACAAAAAGTTTCTGAGTCATGAAACCCAATTCCATCATTACCAAACTGCACCCATATCTGATACTTGTAGCAGATTATTGTGATGTAAAAATGTAATTATGTCGAACGTTGACATTTTGTCCATATTTAAGACAACTTGGATCAAATTAGACTCAAGGTACAGACAAGAGTTTAAATTGAACTATAATTTCAACAAAGGCCAATTTAGATGTCAGTTTCCATGTTTTAGTTTGACAAGTCAACATAATACAATAGAAAACTTAGCAGAAATAGAGTCATAATTGTTTGATTTAACCCTTATTTGATGTTTGAGCTTTTTGCATTCAGGAGCTAGGGCAAAATACTTTATAATGCATGGGTTGTCCTGTGATTTAGCTCCAAATCTCCATTTATAGAAACCAAACAGCATATTCAAGCCACTGAATATGATCACCATATGAAATCTCATCAGAGGGAAAATTTTACATATTTTGGATGGTCAATCTTTAGATCAATGGATTTTCTATCTATCCATTAGAATAGTAAAAGAATTTAAAAAAAATTGTTAAATTTTGGTTTCTTAAAGATTTCAAAATGTAGATCCAATTGAGATGTTTCAATTGGTCGTTTTGACCTGGGAAATGGAAATTTGGAGCTGAAGCAAGGCCATGATCCATACTATCTGTAAAGAAGAACAATTAAAGCATATTTGGCAAAATGTTTAGGATGCAACCTAGTAGCACCAGTTGCGGCTAAGAGGGCAGTAAGAATAAAGACGCCAGCATGAATTGCCCGCTTTGATGACTCATCAATTGTGGCCATGAACACGAAGGTGCTCACCACTGCCATGAATGATAGCCAGAAGTCCAAAAACTGTTACAATGTTTCACATACTTATGAACTATTGTTGCCTGTCAGTCAGTATTATAAGAAAAACACACAAGAAGAAAAAAATATATAAATAATAACAGCAGGATCTTCTCCCCAGTGCCCAAAATTTGCTTGAATTTGCAACCCTTCTGTACCAAAATAACATGTAAACTTTTATTTTGGTAAACCAGCATTATAGTTTAGCATTCAATTTTCCCTGGACAACATTGATAATGTATGCTCAACACTGAATATTTTAATTGGTGACTCGAGGGCTATTAGCATGCAGGCATGCCTCAAAATATACTAATAAAGTTTGATGAACAAAAGTAAATACTAAACAGAAGAAAGGACCTGCAAGACACGAAAGGATAGGATGCACCAAGTGCCTACATCACATGCATGATACAATGCACTAGAAATGCCACTAGAGGTGTACAGGATCCATTCAGCAAATGCCTTCAAAAACGACCAAAAATAAAAAAGGGAAAATAAAATCATACCAATTAAATATCATTTGGGTTCACTATAACTATATCAGCCATTGCATGTGGTCTAGTAGCTCAGGTGGTAAGAGCACTGGGCTATCTTCTAAGAGATCCAGGGTTCAAGCCCGCATGCTTGCGATAGGCTTGGCGAGCCAGCGTAAAAACTCAGCCATATATACAAGAAATGACCAGGGTCGGGGTGTCATTTCGAGCCTACCCCAACTTGTTTGGGATAAAAGGTGCTGACATAACTATATCAGCCATTACTATGCATAAATTCTAATAGCAAATATCGATGTTAGTTTCTAAGCATGAGATAGAAAGGGGAACAAACCTTCTGTCGAATAGCCCAATAAGCTGGCAAAATGGCTGCAGCATTTGAGGCTATTAGAAAGATAGACTGCCTGACATGCCCTATGAATATTTTAGATACAAGTTCAATTAGTTATACCAAGATATTATCATTTCACTGTGTTTTATGTTTAAACAATACATAACTCAGAGGAGAGAGAAACCTTTTGGCGAAACTATCTCCTCACTACAATCGAAGGCTCCATGATCACGATCACATGCACAATAACTGAAACACGACAAAGAAGTAAAATAAAATTAAACTACAACATCTCCTGTAATGAGAGAGAGAGAGAGAGAGATCCCAAAAAAGAATGTGATTGGTAGCTAAATGGTAAATATAGAATATTGAGGGTAACCTATAAAATGTTAAGCCACTCTCATCCACTGAGTACTTGCATGAGCCATGATTGCTGCAACCTTTATAACACCCGACCAGTGAAACATACATCAACGGCTGAGATTTGATTACCTTAGCAGAAGGATGTTTCAGACCAAAACACCATGTACCTTCTCTTGAGTATAACATAAATATCTCCAAATTAACCCCAGTCGCAGCACCAGTAGTGCCATTCAAAGACAAAAGAACTGGATTCCCACTATTATTCTTACCAGTCGCATAATAATCCCATGTATCATTCAATGGCAGACCTCCAAATTTGGAGTATAATTCAAAATTATCTTGGCCAATGGATTTGACTTGAACATGTATGATCGACCCAGCTGCACCAGCCGGTACATCAAGAAAGAAAAATGTATAAGACTCTTGGTTGTCCGAATAGTTCGATAATAAATTTATGAGGGGGAATGTGGCACTATCAGTGGGCCCATCTTTTGGAAGATAGTATGAGTCAAAAGGGATGGATGGGTTCCTTTTCGGTATTCTCTGTACAGAAATAAAACTTGGTCAGGAAAAGGATGAAAAGAAGAATAACAGAAAGATTCATAAAAGCGCAGAATAAAATGGTAACAAAACATAACATAACAGAAGACAAACTAAAATAGTTGCTGTCCATTCATATAGGTGTTTCGGTAGATGTGGTCAATGTCTCTAATAGGTAATTTTCAATAAAAAAAAAGTACGGACTAACTATTTTGACAACATCAAATGCAAGTTGCCTTACCTGAAGAGCAAGTGCGTCCCATGAACAATTGGTACCTGCTTTTCCATTACCACACCCGACCACCTGCCAATCCAATGAGAAGCAAATTGTACCATTCAAGCCCGTAAAGTTAGTCGCCTGAACAATGATGTACCACCTACCAACCCGTGGGAAATCCACAATCAAGGGGGACCCACCAATCTGCATAGAGTAATCATATGCATCCCCACTTGGTACCACATTGTACCGCACATAGCCTACCAAAATGCCGCCACTGCTGGATATTGTTTTGAGTGAAATATTGAATTGAGATGGCATAGTACTTATGTCTATGTAGTAGAGCTTTGAGCTTCCCACTTGGTTAAGGCAAGAAGAGTCATTGGAGTTCGAACATATAATAGATTTGAGGCCTGGTTTCAGGGACCCATTTGTATAAGATTGCATGCAAGACAGTGAGTACATGGTTTGATTGCATGCTGAGCCCCAGGAAGTTGAAACAGAGCATCCAGATACATAAATGTTGGTTGTGACCTTGTATGATTTTCCACGGCTAATCTGAAAATTTTATTTGGAAAACAAACAACAATTCAATTTGACGAAGTATGAACTTCAAAAGTTGATGAACTATAAAAGTCATAATATATATTGCGGGTTAATTTGACTGGCTCATATTTCAATTTGGCTACTTAACTATGCATTGTCCTCTGTACTAACTGCATGTTTGCGATTTGAAATGCACTCTATTGTAGTACTACAAATTCAAATCAATACACCACATGTTGGTTTTGTGAACATATTCAGGTTGTTAAGCTTGTATATAGTAGCTACATGCTAAAAAACCAATTTGATCAGGCCATGACAAAGTATCAGGGGTAATTCATTCATTACATTTACTGAATTATCATTTTATGGTTGCAACTTATTTCCAGATAACAAAGATGTTGGGTCTCTATTTCTAAACTCACAGTCAAATGTTCACTGTAACAAGTCAGAGGCAACAAGCACTAGTTACCAACAGGTAAAAGGTTAATTACTTTGGAATACTGTGGGAAGTGTTGGTGTTGCTAAAAACCACACCAGGAACAGTAGTGCTTTGTCACAATAGCGCCAATAGTACAGGTACTATGTATTGTGTTGATAGGTCATGCTAAACATTATACCAGTAACAGTAGTACGTTGTCGCAATAGCACTAATAGAACAGATACTGTGTATCCAATAAAATTTTCTGGACGCATGCATGTTAGTAAGTATCTTGGGGCATATGTCTGATATAAAATATTTCATTGACATTTTAAAGAATAATCTATATAAGAATAAGTTGATAGCATGAGCTAAAAATATTACAAAAAAGAAGGGAAAAAAATATGACATACCATTTTGGATTGGGTACGTTCAGGACCGAGACCATTGAAGTATCCGACGTACCAAACTCCAGGAGATATCTGATAAATTTAGGAAAGAACCCTTAGCTCCATGCTAGGACTAAACTTAAGCTGTAAAAAGATAAAAACAATAGGATGTAGTATAATAATGGAAAACTTACCTGTTCTCGTGTTAACACAACAGTCAAGTTTGTTTGAAAAGGAACACACTGCTCAAGGTGTGAGGAATTATTTACTCCAAAAACTGAACCGTTTGTACGAAAACTCATTACTGCAACAAATAAGTTCCTGTCAAGATGTAATTTATATCAGGAATTTAAATATTTGCTACACATCTTAGCTTCATTATATAAATCCAAAGGTTTAAATAGCGGATAGCGGGTTGGTAGCGGACAACCTCATGTCATAGCGGATAGCGGGTAGCGGTCATTTAGCGACCGCTATGGGATCATAACGGACATGTACAAATGTACTTATTTATTACATCATATACATATTTTTAATTAAAAATTAAATGTCATATTACATTATATGCATGTTATGATAGTTAAATTTAACACATACACTTTACAATCCATTATTGCAATAGGCAAACCTCATTGTACTTAATATTATATCAAGTCAGTCACAGTTTATATGTCTAAGATATATTTGTAATACTGATTCTATACTAGCAAGTAATAAATTGTTTCGCTATATTTTTCTAAAATACTATTAAAATGCATCTATATTTTGCTAATTTTTACCATTATAGCCACCATAAGAAATAAAAGGCCAAAAATAAATATAATTTTAAGTAATATTACTATATACCAATGAACACCGCTATAGCGGGACTTTTAGTTTAGCACCGTAGCGGTCTACCAAGTCGTACCGCTATAGCGGGGCTATTGCGGTTCATAGCGGCGCTATTTAAATCACTGTATAAATCTATCCTAAATCAAATTAGGGATGTACTACAAGTCTACAACCACACCTCTATAGTCTTGGTTTTGCCAAAAGTATTAGTTAGCATAAAAGTAATATCATCGATAATAATTTTCTGTTGGTTTCCAATGAACTGAGAAAGAAAAAGCATATCATGAAACTGAAAATGAAAATGAAAACTAATAAAACAAACTAATTCTGTATTGCACCTTCCATACATTCTAAAACTCTTATTAGAAAAGTTAAAATAATTGGTTTCTAAATATTGTAACATTTTTAAATATATATGTCAGGTATTTTTGGTCATTGTTGTCAAAAAAATGAGATATTATGCAAAATTTATCAGGGAATGGAGGTTGGTTGTATTACTCAAATAAAAAAAATAATTGAGAATTGTACAAATATATGCCAGTTGCAATAACACTAGTCTGATACATATGTCCAAACTTTTTTTTTTCCTTTTCTCTTTCTTTCTTTTCTTCATCTCATTTGTGTTTACATATATCATTCATGCCGGGGTTGCATTTTCTTAATGTCTTATTTATTTTATAGCGCATGTTAAGTTGTGAACCAGCTGGTGCAGAGAGTATCAAGCATGATAGCTTTGACCAATTATCAGGCCTAAAAATGGTATGAACTACAATGTTCTATTCTACAGAGAAAAATTTAAAAAAAAATGGAGAAAAATAGTTTTTGACACAAGCACATACATAGCGAATTCAAATAATCATCAGATAAATCTGGAATAAGAGGGTTTCCATCCTTCAGGCATAGGACCGGCAATTCACTTTTAGAGATACCCTGCATTTCTTCTCTATCCTACAATAATTTAGAAATTTCATAAACTAATAAGAAAAAGAAGCATTTTCTGATATGATCATACTAAGAATTGATTGATGAGTGATTTAATTCTACTTACAATATTAGTATCAGATAGAAAATTCATAGTAACCGAAGAAAACCAAAGAGGCAGCTCAACTGTGAAAAAAAATAATAATAGAAAATCGTAAAATTTCAGAAGAAAGGGCACATAAGTTAATGTATTGTAAAACTTTTACACTGTCTAAGCTAAGAAATCAAACTCTACTTCCATGTATGTTAATTAATAGAAAATCTAATTAAAATCCAAGAAAAAAAATTAGGAAACACAGTTACTTCCATTGGTACACCAAACAAATACAAAATTCAAGTTAAAACAGCAGTTCTACAACTAACAAACTGCAAAAGGAAGACGAAATTGAATAAGTAACCTCTCAGATAAGTCCATTCGTAAGGCCTGAGCCAGAGATCGTGTTGGCTGTAGCTCGACTGGAGGGATTCGTACTGGTTCTGACTGGAGACGAAACCAGAGAAGAGAACAAAGACGATCAATATGAGCTCTGTTGGAGGTAAGAGACGCCATGAATCCATCAGCACTGAAGAGAAAGTAGGGAGATGGAAAGAAACAGGTTTAATTGCTGTTTCTTTACTAGACAATTGATTAGCGAGGTTATTAACAACAGTGTTAAAAAAAAAAAAGGTTATTAAAAACAGTGGTGTGTGCCAGACAGAAGACTGTCGTTCGGCATCTTACAACTATTACTTCAGAGTTTCTACGATTATTAACCTCGAGCCGATGAGGTGCCACGTGGCGGAATATTGGGTGAATAAATGACGTAAAGGCAGGCTTCATTTGGGACAAGAACGACGCCACAGAAATACAGATTACAGAATGACGGAATAACTAGACCATGTTATAAAATAAAGGTGGAAGAAAGAAATAATAAACAATATATTAAGAGTAAGACAATATTCTCAATCACAAATTTCAGAATTTTATTCTCTCATTCCAACCATCCATACAAATGTACAATGCCTCTATTTATAGGCTACAAAAATAATATCTCACATAATGACAATAAATATGTAGTGGAGATCATGGATATAAATGTGTAGTGGAGATAAATGCTTAGTGGGAATATGAAGATGAACAATCCACATAATTATTTAATTTCATAACACTTCCCCTTGGATGTTCATCTTTGATTATACACTATTAATATGATACTTCAGGATCAATATTAATATGGTACTTCTGGACCAATTTATCTGCATCATTAAAAACCTTACCAAGAAAAATCCATTGGGATAAAAACTTAGATAAGGGAAAAAGAGTGCAGTGTGTATAATACTTTTCCTCATTTTAATATTATTGGATATCCTTTAGTCGATGTAGACCTATCTTCTTTCTGAGTTGTTCAAAAACACTTGTTGGTAAAGATTTTGTGAATAGGTCGGCCAAATTGTTGCATGATTGGATTTTCTGAACATCTATTATACCATCCTTTTGTAGATCATGTGCCCAGAAGAACTTTGGTGCAATGTGCTTAGTTCTATCTCCTTTGATGTATCCTTCTCTTATTTGTGCTATACATGCTGCATTATCTTCATATAATAGAGTAGGATTTTCTTTGATATTTTCAAGTCCACATTCTTCTTGAATATTTTGGATAATTGACCTTAATGAAACACATTCCCGACTTGCTTCATATAAAGCAATGATTTCAGCATTATTTGATGATGTGGCAGTTAGAGTTTGCTTTATAGACCGCCATGAAATTGCAGCTCCACAATAAGTAAATACATATCCTGACTGAGATCGCGCCTTATGCGGGTCTGACAAATAACCTGCATCTGCATAACCAACTAGATTGAATTTTGAATTCTTTTGATAGTATAGTCCCATATCACGAGTTCCGCAAAGATAACGAAAAACACCTTTAATTCCATTCCAATGTCTTCGGGTTGGTTTGGAACTATATCTTGACAATAAATTTACAACAAATGCAATATCAGGTCTTGTATTATTTGCAAGATATAATAACGCGCCAATTGCGCTTAAGTATGGTACTTCAGGACCAAGTACTTTTTCATCATTTTCTTGGGGACGAAAAGGATCATTTTCTACATTTAATGATCGTACAACCATTGGTGTTCTCAACGGATGAGCTTTATCCATATTGAATCGTTTTAGTATTTTTTCTGTATAATTTGATTGATGGATAAATATTCCATTCTTTAGGTGCTCGATCTGCAGGCCGAGACAAAATTTAGTTATTCCAAGATCTTTCATTTCAAACTCTCTTTTCAACAATTTTGCAGTATTTTCGATCTCTTCAGGAGATCCAATAATATTTAAATCATCAACATAAACTGCAACTATTGCAAAAACTAAATTTGATTTTTTAATAAAAACACATTGACTAACTACATTATTTTTATATCCTTCTTTTAAAAGATACTCACTAAGTCGATTGTACCACATTCGACCTGATTGTTTTAGTCCATATAAAGATCTTTTCAATTTTATGGAGTACATTTCTTTAGGTTTTGATCTATATGCTTCTGACATTTTTAATCCTTCAGGGATTTTCATATATATGTCACTATCAAGTGAACCATATAAATATGCTGTGACAACATCCATAAGTTGCATTTTTAGATTTTCTGTGACTGTGAGACCTATTAAAAATCTGAGAGTTATCGCATCCACTATTGATGAATACGTTTCTTCATAATCTACTCCATATATTTGTGTAAATCCTTGTGCCACTAATCTTGCTTTGTATCTCACAATTTCATTTTTCTCATTTCTTTTGATGGCAAATACTCCTTTGTAACCTACAGGGTTAACATTTTTTGGTGTTTGGACTACTGGTCCAAATACTTGTCGTTTGTCAAGTGAATTTAATTCATCTTGTATGGCATCTTTCCATTTAGGCCAATCATTTCTGTGCCTACATTCTTCTATGGTTTTTGGCACATTATTCTCTTCGCTTATAACATCACTAGCTATAGCGAATGCAAATATTTCATCCACATGAGTTTCATTTCTATTTAATATTGTACCAGTTTTTACATAATTTATAGAAATCTCATAATCATTTGGTACTTCAGTTTTTTCTGGAACTTCATCAACTTCTTCTGGAGTTTTAGTTTCTTCTGGAACTTTATTAATTTTTTCTAGAGATTTAAGTTCTTCTGGAATTTTATTAATCTCTTCTGGATATTTAGTTTCTTCTAGAATCTTATAAACCTCTTCTGGGGTTTTACCAACTGCTTTATTATGCTCTTTTCTTTTACGTGGATTTACATCCTTAGAACCAATTGGTCTTCCACGTTTCCTACGCTCATGAGATTCATTTGATATTTTTGTAATATCTATTCGAGCAGGTGCATTTATAGCTGGAACATGTGACGTAGTCAATATTTATTGTTATTTGGACCGTACTTAGCACTCAAAATAGACTCAAACCAATAAATTATTTGATAAATTGCTATGTTTTTCCAGGATTTGGTTCTGCCGTCGTTTCTTCTCTTCTATGTACAGGTTTTTGATGATTTCTGATGACTTTGGAGCGTATAGATGGATTCCCGACGTATTACGCACGCTAGATGACTCATTCCTAGCATTGGAGGCTTTATTCTCTCTTCTGGTCGACCCAAACAGATTCCTGTTCGAACCGACCTAGACTCATGGCTACCAGGCGACATCTCCTTCGTTCAGTCGATCCGACTGCCTGGCTGTTCGATCCGACTGGACCTCACAGTGGCATGCTTGCGTAGCTGCTTTCTCTCTCTCCTGTTCGGTTCGACTGCCCACATGTTCGATCCGACCAGGTTGCCGCCATATCATTTATGGTAGTATTTCTTGTATGGAAATTGATTGTTATGGCAATTTCTTGCGCCCTGGTGCCCTAGCCTTCCATCCTTGCGACCTGGGATATCTATATATACCCTTGAGGCCTGAAGAAAAGGGGATTCGCTTCTCAACACCATTTTTCACTTTTCTAAGGGCCAATTTCTCTCTTTTCCTTGGGAATCATCATCCTTGTGACGACGGCAGCAGTGTTTCACGTGATATCTCCATCTAGCATCACTCCATCGCCTTGAAGATCGTGATCAAAAGCATAAGGAGTATTTGGTTTTATTTCTTTATGTTTTTATCTTGTGATTCGATGGGCTTGTATCTTTATTGTTGTTTATCTCTTGTTGTTTGCTTTGATACTATGTTAGGCTAGTCCTTTTTATAGCCTTAGGATTATGAGAGTAACTCTATGTTTGGATGAAGTTAGTTTGATATGCTATGAATTGCTATGTTTTGAGACCTAGTTTATTATGAATTAATTAGTTGCTTGAGTTAATTACTTGTTGAGTTCTCTAATTACCTTCTAGTTGAACAGCTGCATCTAGTAAGTCTAAGTTAGGAATAGCAAGTCTAGATTGATTTAAGTATTTGGAGTAAATCTTAGAACCGAAAGGGGAGATTAGTTTGCATCGAAAGTGCGACTTTTAGATTAGTACAAAAGACTTCTAAATGCTCCTAAGAACTCTGATAAACTGGTTTAACGAGTTGAATTCTATACCAAAAGTTGTGAACCAATCGAGTTAAATAGGTTAGATTGTGAACAAACCAGAATCTGTTCCAACAAGCGAAGGCTGAGGTTTAGGTTAGCTAGGTTCGTCCAATTAAACCTAACTCAAAACATTAGTAAACATAGTAGACAAACCCAACGCACCTTTGCCCTCTGGTCGAACCGAACAGAGATCTGGTCGAACTGAACAGACCACTGTTCGAATCGAACAGATTTGTGTTCGAATTGACCAGAGAGTTAACTGTAGTTAAATTGGGAAATTTAAATGCGAAAGTATTTTGAGTTTCTAATTTAATAGCCAAACATAGATGAAATCCAATTTCTAAGGCGCCTTAAATTCTGTTAAGACCTCAAAAAGACTTTACTTTAATATTTTACTTTAGTTTGTTTGAACATCTTATTCTAAGTTCAAAAATAACCAAAAACTTTTACAATTTGAGCACTATTTAATTACTCAAAATCTCATAAAATATTTTCATCTAGATTTTAAGAAAAGACAAGTCCGGTATTCATTGATCCGTCCCTTGGGTTCGACCCTAAAGCTATATTCTGAACGATTAGTGAGGTTAGCTCTAGGTTTATAAATTTATTTGATTCCTAAGTTTTAAGCCTTCATCAAATTGGCGCCGTTGCCGGGGACGGTGTTGATATTGGATCCTTGTCTTAGTATTAAGAGACTAGATCTTTTCTTTTTCTTTTGACACGTACGTTTTCTTCTCTATTAAATTTCAGGACTGGCAGGCAATACACAAAGGAAGAAGTCCCCTCCTCCGAGGATCAAAGATTTTCTCCGAAGAATAAACGAAGAAGCCAGAGTCTCCTCCTTTAGTCCTGTTCGAACCGACCAGGGCTCAGTTCGATCTGACCAGCACCCCGAGCAGAGAGAAGAAAACACTGCGATGGCCGACCAACTCACTCCCGAGGCCATTGCCCAGCGCACACAAGAACTGGAGAACCTCTGTCTCCAACTCGAGCAAAGAGAGGCTCAACTCGCAGCAGAGCGGGACGCTCTCACAGGACAACGAAGGGAATTAGAAGACGAGCGTCGCCGCTGGACCCAAGAGGACGAGGCTAGCGTCCACAACTCTGATGATGAGGATGACCGAGATCACGAAAGGACACTTGGAGAATACGGAGCCCCGAATGCCAAAGATGTGGGCGGGCCCGTGTTGATTCCGGGCATCGCGGCCAACAACATGCTGATCTCTCCAAATCATGTCTCACTAGTCCAACAAACTCCGTTCTACGGAGATGACAAAGAGGACCCTCATGCTCATTTACAAAATTTCATTGATTGCACACGTTTAATTAAAATTAATGGGGTTTCTCAACAAGCAATTAGGCTGTTACTGTTTCATTTCACCCTTAAAGATAGTGCCCGCAAATGGTATAAGACTTTGAAAAAGGGTTCAATTCGGTCTTGGGATCAAATGGCACAAGTTTTTCTAGAGAGATATTTCTCAACTGATAGGTCTGATACAATTAGGAGAGAATTGAACAACTTTGCCCAAAAAGATGATGAAACAATGAGGGATGCTTGGGAGCGATTTAGGGATCTTGAAAACTCATGCCCACACCATGGCATTCAAGACTGGCTTTTGATTAAAAACTTTTATAGCGGTCTATATGACAATATCAAAATTAATATTGATTCACTTTCAGGTGGGGCATTCAAACGGCTTGATGCAACTCAAGGGCGAGACCTACTCGATCATTGCGCACGGAACTATACGTGGTATCTAATCCCCAACCCCCGCCGCTCTGGCCATGCGAAGCACCAAGTGCATGAGATCACTGCTAGAGATGAGAAGATTGCTGAATTGGAAGCCAAGCTAGCGTCTTATCAATCCGCCCAAGGGTCTCATCTCTACTCCAATGAATGTGGTGCTTGTGGCGAAGAAGAGCATAAATCTCCAGATTGCCCCCTTGCTAAAATCAATGATGACATGGCTCAAGTGAACTCTCTGAATAGCGAACCATCCTATTACCCTAGGCATATTTTCAACCGGAGCTATTCATTGGACGAGGGTGAGCAAAGAGATTGGGAGCACATGAATGACCCAAACCTGAAGAATACAATGCAAAAGTCCACTCTTGACCGGCCCTACCAACCCAAGTACAATTACAAGGGACAGAACCAGCAGCCCCCTAGGCGAGATCAGCAACTTAACAACTCTAATGGACCGTTTTCTAGGAAATCAGTCTATAATAAAGACGGGGTTCCTCCGGTCGTCCAAGAGTTCATGCATCAGCAAGGCAAATTCAACCTGATGATGGCAGAGGGGTTGGATGAGCTCAAGACAACCACGAATGAGTTAAAGGGTAGTGTCGCTTCCTTGCAGCGCCTGGAGCGAATGATGGAGCAACAGTTTTCTAGACCTCAAGGGAAGCTTCCAGAGCAGCCTCTAGTAAACCCAAATGCTGAAATCAAAGCCATGCATGTCTTAAGGAGCGGACGAGAGTATCAAGACCCTCCTATGCCGGCTGACGAGCAACACCAGCTCTCTGGTCAGATCGACCAGCCCTCTGTTCGGTCCGACCAGCCCATGGTAGAGCCTGACCAAGCTGCACAAGGCCATGTGGAAGTCCAGGAGCCTGTTCGGGTCGACCAGACCACCGTTCGGTCCGACCAGGAGGCTAAAAAGGCCCAACCTAAGGATAAAAGCAGTGTTGAACCACCGGTGTCTGCTTACCAACCTCCGGTGCCTTTCCCTCAGCGCTTGGTAAAATCCAAAGAAGACGCTCAGTTTAGAATCTTTTGGGAGATACTCAAGCAAATGCAAATTACAATTCCCTTCACCGACACAATTGCCCACGTGCCCATTTATGTCAAATTCTTGAAAGAGCTTTGCACGGGCAAAAGGTCCATGGAGGAGCTGAAAACGGTGGCGTTAACATACAAGAGCAGTGAGGCTTTGAAGAACCGCATGCCACCTAAGCTTGAGGACCCAGGTAGGTTCGTCCTTCCTTGCACTATTGGTAAAGCCACTATTAAGCAAGCCTTGTGTGATGTGGGAGCAAGCATAAGCCTCATGCCTAAGTCGGTATTTGAGACGATTGGAATTGGAGAGCTTACACCCACGAGCATGACCCTTAAGCTCGCCGATTCCACGACCCGACTGCCCTTAGGTGTTTTAAAGGATGTCCCTGTGCAAGTTGGAAAATTCCTCGTACCCGGCGATTTTGTGGTCATGGAAATGGAGGTTGATAAAGAGGTGCCAATCATCTTGGGTCGGCCCTTTCTTAGAACAGCCGGGGTAATGATGGATGCCCGGGAAGGGACAATTTTGGTCAGAGTGGGAGGGGAGCGTCTCCTATTTTCAATAGATCATGCCATGAAATGCCCCGATCCCGCGAAAACTTGTTTCATGATCCAAGAGATGCCCGAAATTGAAGAGTCTCTTGAGGACCAGTACCAAATAGCTCTAGAAACTTACCAAGCCTTCCTATGTGACATGCAAGAGGCAATAGGGGTAGAAGAGACCATGGAAGTCGAGGAAGAAGGCAACGCCACTCTCAACAGGGCCTGTTCGACCACCTGTTCGATCAGACCAGACGCCAGTTCGAGTCGACCAGAGGCTCGACCAGCCATGGAATCCCAATCTGGCGACCTGTTCGATCCGACCAGAACCTGTCCGAGTCGACCAGAGCCTCCAACAGTCGAGTTGAAACCTCTTCCCGCATCGTTAAGGTACGAATTTCTTGGCCCAAGTCAAACATACCCAGTTATTGTTAACTCAGAGCTAGATGCAGGCCAAACGGAGAAGCTTTTAATGGAGCTAAGAGCCTATAGAGGTGCAATTGGCTACTCGATTGAGGACTTGAAGGGCATTGACCCCTCGTTTTGCACGCATCGAATTCTCATGGAAGATGATCATAAGCCGACTCGAGAGGCACAAAGGCGACTCAATCCCAACCTCAAGGAGGTGGTCAAGAAGGAGATTCTCAAGCTCCTCGATGCGGGTATCATCTATGCAATCTCCGATAGCAAGTGGGTGAGCCCGGTCCATGTGGTCCCAAAGAAAGGAGGCACGACGGTGGTCAAGAATGACAAAGGCGAGATGATTCAAACCCGAGTAGCAACCGGATGGAGGATGTGCATCGATTACCGCAAGCTCAATGCGGCGACTCGCAAGGACCATTTTCCTCTTCCTTTTGTTGACCAAATGCTTGAAAGATTAGCTAATCACTCGTATTTTTGTTATTTAGACGGTTATTCGGGTTTCTTTCAAATACCAATCCATCCAAATGACCAAGAAAAGACCACTTTCACTTGCCCATATGGTACCTATGCCTACAAAAGAATGCCTTTTGGTCTTTGTAATGCACCCGCAACCTTCCAATGTGCTATGAAATGGAAGGACTCATGCCAATGGGGGTCTGAAAAAGAAATGGAAGTGTTTATGGACGATTTCTCTGTGTATGGTACTAGTTTTGATTCTTGTCTTGCTAACCTATCTAAAGTCTTGCAGAGATGCGAGGAGGTTAACTTGGTTTTGAATCGGGAGAAATGTCATTTTATGGTGCAAAAAGGTGTGGTACTAGGGCATGTGGTGACATCTCAAGGGATCGAAGTTGACAAGGCAAAAATCGAGGTGATCGAGAAGCTTGGAGTGCCAAAGAATGTCAAGGACGTGCGAAGCTTCTTAGGCCATGCCGGATTCTACCGCCGATTCATTAAAGATTTTTCTAAAATTGCCAAACCATTAAGTAATCTTCTTGTTAAAGACAATGATTTTATTATTGATGAGGATTGTTTGAATGCGTTTCACAGGTTGAAGCAAGCCCTTGTCTCTGCCCCAATCTTGCAACCGCCCGATTGGTCCCAACCGTTTGAGCTCATGTGTGATGCGAGCGACTTCGCGATTGGAGCGGTGCTTGGGCAAAAGAAAGACAAGAAGCCGGTCGCCATCTACTATGCAAGCAAGGTGTTAGACCCGGCTCAAGCAAATTACACAACCACCGAGAAGGAACTCCTTGCAATTGTTTTTGCTCTAGACAAATTCCGACCTTACTTAGTGGGTTCTAAGGTGATTGTCTACACTGATCATGCGGCCATTAGATACCTTTTGAGTAAGAAAGATGCCAAGCCGCGTCTCATACGATGGGTGCTTCTCCTTCAAGAATTTGACCTTAAGATTAGAGATAAAAAGGGCACGGAGAACTCCGTTGCAGACCATTTGTCAAGGTTGCACTGGGAGGAAGGTCAAGATGCTAACCTCCCCATTGATGACTCCTTCCCACATGAGAAACTGATGAAAATCGATGCCTGTTCGGACCGAACACCACATTGGTCGATCCGACCAGCTGAGCAGGATCAGTTCTGGCTTGACCTGGCACACGAAATGATGTCCATAGAGCATTGGTCGAACCGACCAGATGCTGGTTCGAGTCGACCAGAGCCTCGAATGATCAGAAAATTGGCACAGAATCAGCACCCATGGTACGCTGACCTAGCCAATTACCTTGCAAGTGGTGCCCTACCTCCTGAAATGAGTTGGCAGGAGAAGAAGAAGCTCAAGACGGATGCCAAGTACTACTTTTGGGATGAGCCGTACCTCTTTAAGCTTGGGATCGATGACATTTATAGGAGATGTGTCCCATACGATGAAGTTAAGGCGATCCTAGCAAGTTGTCACTCATCGGTCTATGGTGGGCATGCCTCATTCTCCAAAACAGCCGCCAAGGTACTCCAATCCGGCTTCTATTGGCCCTCTCTCTTTAAGGATGCACGATCTTTTGTTATGACATGTGATCAATGTCAAAGAACGGGCAATATTTCAAAGAGGAATGAGATGGCCCTTAACCCGATTCTTGAGGTTGAAATTTTTGATGTATGGGGAGTTGATTTTATGGGACCGTTACCTAGTTCCCATGGTTATGAATATATCTTGGTTGCCGTCGACTATGTCTCTAAATGGGTAGAGGCAATTCCATGCAAGTCCGCGGATTCCAATTCAGTGATTAGACTCTTTTCCAAGGTGATTTTCCCACGATTTGGGGTGCCTAGATCGGTAATTAGCGATGGTGGAAAACACTTCATCAACCGGAACTTTGATAACCTCTTGAAAAAGCATGGAGTGATTCATAAGGTAGCAACCCCTTATCATCCTCAAACAAGTGGTCAAGTAGAGGTGTCTAATAGGGAGATCAAGAGTATTCTGGAGAAGACGGTCGCTCGAACCCGTAAGGATTGGGCAAACAAGCTTGATGATGCATTGTGGGCCTATCGCACCGCCTTCAAGACCTCCATTGGCATGAGTCCTTTCAAGCTTATCTATGGGAAGCTGTGTCATCTCCCGGTTGAAATAGAACACAAAGCATATTGGGCAACCCGAGCAATCAACATGGATCTCCTCAAGGCGGGTGAAAAGCGCATACTTGACTTACATGAGTTGGATGAGATACGCCTAAACTCATATGAAAGTGCCAAATTGTACAAGGAGAAGACGAAATTTGTGCATGATAGGAGGATCTCAAGGAGAGAATTCAAGGAAGGGGATTCAGTGCTACTATTCAACTCAAGGCTCAAGCTTTTTCCGGGCAAGTTAAAGTCAAGATGGTCCGGCCCTTTCCGAGTCGTCAAGGTTTACCCCTTTGGTGCCATTGACATTTGCGACAAAGACTCCAAGCCATTCAAGGTTAACGGACAACGCTTGAAGCACTATATCGCCAGTGAGGTGCAAGAAGAGATTCAAGCCATCAAGCTAGGCGAGCCAATTCCACGCGAAAGCTAGAGTAGCATGGTCAAGCTAGGGACCGAAAACAAGCGCTTCTTGGGAGGCAACCCAAGGATCTCTCAACTCTTCTCTCTTTTATTTATATTGTCATAAAAAAAATAATAAAAAAAAATAAAAAATAAAAATAAAAATAAAAAAAACAATATATATATATATATATATTACAAATAGAATTTAATGATTTGTATTTGTTTGTTTTAGGTAAATTTCGAAGTCTAAACGAGGAAAGATGCATTCCATGCTAGAGCACCTTGGGTTACGTGAGCCGACTAACCCCGATCGACCTCATATGGACTGCACAACATCTAAAGCAATGGAGCGATGCCATCCTGGACGAAGCAAGAGAACAAAGAAGTACAACAGCATGATGAAGTGATGAGAATCAGTGAAATTCACTTCCTGGTCGAGTCGAACAAACTGCTGGTCGAGTCGAACGGAAGCTGGGTGGATACTGATGCAAGGATCGAATCTGTTCGAAGCGAACAGACTGGTGGTCGACTCGACTGACAGGAGTAGTGTAAGGGGGGCCATACTGGGTCGCTGTTCGGATCGACCAGTGGCCTGGTCGGATCGACCAGAGCATAAAATTGGGCCTATTTAATTGGTTTTTGGGCTGATTGTTTGGTTTTGTTTATGCAGGGCCCATTATGCTTCAATGGACGCCTCCATTTTCTGAAGGGGCGCCTTTATCATTGCCTGAAGGGACGCCTCCATTCAAGTGCGTGGGAGACGCCCCTTGAGGCGCAATTAGCCGTTACAATGGACCCTTTGCCCATTAAACCCGACCCAAACCCGTTAAACCCATTAAATATTCAAAACCGCCCCCTTTCTTCCTCCCTCTCCCACTCGTCCCATTTTTCCTCTCTCTCTCTCGTTCTCTTCTTCTCCAAACCGAACCAACCCTCCCAAATTCTCAACTTCCTCAATTCTCCACCATTTTGAGAGATCTAAAGCCCAAATTGCTCTCCTCTCTACTCTCTTCTCACTACTGGCCTTGGTTTTTGCTATTGAGGATTCATTGCGAAGGGTTTTTCGAGGCACGTTTAGCGAGGTTTCGGGGGATCTCAATTTTCTCACACTCCCTCTTAACTGGAAGCACTCTGGGGGTCTCGCCTATGTTCTAGGGTGTGATTGGAGGCCTCATATTGAAGTTTGATCGATAGACTTCACCACGGCTTCGACCCGACATCGTTTGGCATAAGTAAGGTCTCCCTTGCCATCTTCTCTCTTCTTAAGCACTCCTAGTACATTTCTCTTGCATCACAAAGACCCAAGGAGTGCCGGGAATCCCCTATTGCCGCTGCCCCATTTCAAACCACCGCTAGTTCGTGAAATTGAGGTTTACAAAGGTCCAGTTACTTCTATTCACTTTTCTTTTGTTCAATTGTGCCTTGTATTGGTTTGTTTGAGGGTTTTGTAAGTTTGTACCAGCGAATTTTGAGGTGTACTAGTGAAACGGGTCGACCCGTGCCAGTACCTGTCAGAACCTGCCTTTTCTCTCCTCTGGTCAGATCGAACAGTTACTTGGTCGGTCCGACTAGAGCACACGCCTTGCCAAAACCTCTGTCAAACCACTCTGTTCGGTTCGAACAGCCCTCTGCTCGGTTCGACCAGAGCACCCAAACCCTGCAATCACCTCACCTCTTGTCCCTTACCCATGGCACCCAAACCAAGGACTCGCGCCAGTGCACGCCTAGCAGCCGCTGCTTCTTCTTCTCAACCCCAGCAGCACCCTATTGGGCCTGAGATGGATCCGGACTTGATCCGTAACCCCGCGGCAGCACCGTTTAAAAGGGATGCCAACTTTGAAATGCCTTGGAACTATATGTTTGAGAACTATCTAAGGATGAGAGATAGAATCTTTGAGCACACGAGGTTCATGGATATGGAGACATTAGAAACCTTTGGGGTAGCGGAGCAATTTTTGGAGATCACGAGCAATGCCGGTATTACCCCCGCCTTTTGGGAATTCCGAGAGAAAGCATACCAAGTCTACACCCAAGATTTTCTCTCTTCTCTTCGACTCATGGAACAAGATGGCCGGGAGTACATTTGGTTCCGGCTTGGGAACAACACTCATAAGGCATGGCTTGATGACTTGTCCGTGGTTTTCAAGTTAGAAAGAGGGGAGGTGGAGGAGACTACTTGGACAAGGGACCCTAATGATGAAGTTTTCGGGAGGCAAGTGTAGGAAAGGCTCACAGGCACAACTGGGGGTAGGCTTAAATCTAGGCATGTGCAGCACCCTACCCTTCGAATCGTTCTTCGTGCCATTGCCTCTACAATTTTTGCACGAGGGGAGACGGTGAATATCACCAATGACAAGGAGATTGGCATCCTATGGCACGTACTTCAACTCGAACCCCCTAAATTGGATTGGATCAAGTTAATGGTGAAGCACTGGATTTATCAAAGGGATATGGAAAACGCTAGGGGCAAAATCACTATGGGCTCCTTTGTTACAATCCTAGCCAAGCGCATGGGCCTACCTTTACCCGAGCAAACCTTTTGCACCGGCTACATGTTCTATGATGATGATAGGTTCCGAGCCGCTCGCTTCTTGCAAATTTTCCGCGAGAGCCGGGACATATCCGAGCGATATTTGTGGGTGCGTGACAAGGGGAGCAACTTCTTTCTTCCATATCCTCACCGGGTAGATCTCTCTAACTCTCTCTCTTGGCTAATTCCTCATGATTATGTGACTCCTAGGACAGCGGAGGAATTGCAACACCCAATCCCTAGGATCATCCCCATGGAAACCGATGAAGCGGGGCCATCAACAAGGCCTAACTCGCCACCACGTGTACCCTTTCCTCAAGGGAGTGAGCCACAACCACAATGGGCCAACAATTTCATCCAAATGGTGGACAACCTCACTCAACTTCACTTGGACACACGGGATGAGATGCGCAAGGGCATGGCTGATTGCACCAAGAAGCTTGATCGTTTGAATAGGAAGGTTAGCATGGCCTATGACATGGCATTTGAGAGTCGCTTCTATTTGCAACGAGGGTATTGGCCACGTGATGATGAAGATCCGACCATGAGTCCGGGAGCCCAATCGGTTCATAGCCAAGCATCACCGCTTCCTTCTTCTCCACGGCAAACCTTCTCCGCTCACTCCGACTATGGGTTTTACCCATACCTTGGAGGACAGGTCCTAGAGCCGCCACAGCAGCCCATTCCACCACCTTTTGAGGCACAATGGCGCCCCGCAAGCTCCGACCCTAGCTACTATCCATCTCTGGGCAACCAAGGAGGGGAGCAGCAGCAGCAGGAGCAGCAAGGCGATTTCTTTGGCGTTTTCCCAGGCTATGATGGTGGTTTCAACCAAGGCTCTTCCTCTAGGAGCCTTCCTCCTCCCTACTAAAAGGTAACCATCAATTTCTCTCCTATTTGCTATTTCTGTGTGAAAGTATGCTTGGGACAAGCATTTGATAAGTTTGGGGGAGGGCATATAGGAGATAAATCGATTTGTGGGATGAAAAGGATGTTTTTCTGTGAAAATGGGCAAATTTTTCTCGAATTTTTATCTTCTCTGGTCAAGTCGAACAAGCACTGGTCGAATCGAACATCTCTCTTTTGGAATTTATGCATAATTGTCTTCTCTGGTCGGTTCGAACGGGTAGCTGGTCGATCCGACCAGTTCATAAAAAACTTGTTCTGTTCTACTCTCTTCGTTCAGTTCGAACATAGCTTTGGTCGACTCGACCAGAACTTAAATTTGCACATTTTAGTATGATTTTGGCTTTGAAATAAGTTGGTTTTGCCTATTCTCTCGATTTGGATTTTAAATGATAACTCTCACACTTCTTGAACTTGTTTTTGAGTCAAACAAAAATTTTCTCAAATAACCCTAGAATGTTTTGATATCATACTTGATCTTGCACCAATGGACCCAAAATGAAGTATTTTCTTTGAGATTTGAATTTGATGATGGATGCTTAGAATTGTTATTTCAAACTTAGTCAATTCTCACAAGTTTTTGCCGAGTGAACTGATTTATATTTGACAAACTTTTGAAAGAAATTTATCGACTTTGAAAATTAAAAGATGAACTTTGTCTTGTTGAAATTGCTTTTTAATCGCTCGAATCACCAACGAGCAACAATAAATGGGAAGTTAAATCAAATAGCGGTGAAAACGAGGACGCACTGAGGCCTTCTCCACTAACTTAACCACAAATTGGAGGGTATTGGGTTAATTACAAGCTGTCAGGAATTATAACTCAAAGTTTCGAGGTATAATTGGGGAGCTTGTAATTAATTTCTACCGGACCTGGTGCGAAAGCATTGGTAAAGGAGTTGTTGAGTATTATGGCCCAAGTGTACCGTGGCCATAGTCGAGCAACACCCGTCCAACCTCCCTAGCGCGACATGTGCTAGTAGCAAACTTAAGGCCAATGATACCGCATTATCCTCTAGGGTGTAAAGCCCCACTGCTCGACTTGCACTAAAAAAAAAAAATTGGTGAAAAATTGAAATTGTTTTAAGAAAAGTTCATTATAGAATTTCTGAAGTTGATAAAGGCCTTTACAAATTTTTGAGAAATATGAAAAGAACGGGTGATTGAAATTGAGATTGCTTTTGAAATATCAAAGAGGGGCTAGGGTTCTTAATTTTGGGAAAAGATTTCACTTAAGGCCAAGAGTTGTATTGATTAAGTTGTGAACACTTGACTTGGTTTATTTCAAAAAAAATTATTGTTTGACTCATTTGATGAAAGTGTGAGAAAATTTTAGGCACAAGCAAATTGATTTCTGTGTTGATTTCTTGGTTTGAGATATGACTTGATTTAGATTTAAGTATAGTCTAAAAATCTAAGCTTAGGGCGATGCTTGAGGACAAGCAAAGTTTAAGTTTGGGGGGATTTGACGTAGTCAATATTTATTGTTATTTGGACCGTACTTAGCACTCAAAATAGACTCAAACCAATAAATTATTTGATAAATTGCTATGTTTTTCCAGGATTTGGTTCTGCCGTCGTTTCTTCTCTTCTATGTACAGGTTTTTGATGATTTCTGATGACTTTGGAGCGTATAGATGGATTCCCGACGTATTACGCACGCTAGATGACTCATTTCTAGCATTGGAGGCTTTATTCTCTCTTCTGGTCGACCCAAACAGATTCATGTTCGAACCGACCTAGACTCATGGCTACCAGGCGACATCTCCTTCGTTCAGTCAATCCGACTGCCTGGCTGTTCGATCCGACTAGACCTCACAGTGGCATGCTTGCGTGGCTGCTTTCTCTCTCTCCTGTTCGGTTCGACTGCCCACCTGTTCGATCCGACCAGGTTGCCGCCATATCATTTATGGTAGTATTTCTTGTATGGAAATTGATTGTTATGGCAATTTCTTGCGCCCTGGTGCCCTAGCCTTCCATCCTTGCGACCTGGGATATCTATATATACCCTTGAGGCCTGAAGAAAAGGGGATTCTCTTCTCAACACCATTTTCCACTTTTCTAAGGGCCAATTTCTCTCTTTTCCTTGGGAATCATCATCCTTGTGACGACGGCAGCAGTGTTTCACGTGATATCTCCATCTAGCATCACTCCATCGCCTTGAAGATCGTGATCAAAAGCATAAGGAGTATTTGGTTTTATTTCTTTATGTTTTTATCTTGTGATTCGATGGGCTTGTATCTTTATTGTTGTTTATCTCTTGTTGTTTGCTTTGATACTATGTTAGGCTAGTCCTTTTTATAGCCTTAGGATTATGAGAGTAACTCTATGTTTGGATGAAGTTAGTTTGATATGCCATGAATTGCTATGTTTTGAGACCTAGTTTATTATGAATTAATTAGTTGCTTGAGTTAATTACTTGTTGAGTTCTCTAATTACCTTCTAGTTGAACAGCTGCATCTAGTAAGTCTAAGTTAGGAATAGCAAGTCTAGATTGATTTAAGTATTTGGAGTAAATCTTAGAACCGAAAGGGGAGATTAGTTTGCATCAAAAGTGCGACTTTTAGATTAGTACAAAAAACTTCTAAATGCTCCTAAGAACTCTGATAAAATGGTTTAACGAGTTGAATTCTATACCAAAAGTTGTGAACCAATCGAGTTAAATAGGTTAGATTGTGAACAAACCAGAATCTGTTCCAACAAGCGAAGGCTGAGGTTTAGGTTAGCTAGGTTCGTCCAATTAAACCTAACTCAAAACATTAGTAAACATAGTAGACAAACCCAATGCACCTTTGCCCTCTGGTCGAACCGAACAGAGATCTGGTCGAACTGAACAGACCACTGTTCGAATCGAACAGATTTGTGTTCAAATTGACCAGAGAGTTAACTGTAGTTAAATTGAGAAATTAAAATGCGAAAGTATTTTGAGTTTCTAATTTAATAGCCAAACATAGATGAAATCCAATTTCTAAGGCGCCTTAAATTCTGTTAAGACCTCAAAAAGACTTTACTTTAATATTTTACTTTAGTTTGTTTGAACATCTTATTCTAAGTTCAAAAATAACCAAAAACTTTTACAATTTGAGCAATATTTAATTACTCAAAATCTCATAAAATATTTTCATCCAGATTTTAAGAATAGACAAGTCCGGTATTCATTGATTCGTCCCTTGGGTTCGACCCTAAAGCTATATTATGAACGATTAGTGAGGTTAGCTGTAGGTTTATAAATTTATTTGATTCCTAGGTTTTAAGCCTTCATCAACATGTGATTTAGTGACTCTATTTATATATGTGAATGCGCCAGGCAATTCATTTGCAATTCTTTGTAAATTTATAATCTTTTGAACTTCATGTTCACATTGACCACTTCGGGGGTCAAGATAAGATAATGATGAATTCCATATCACTTGTTTATCCAGCTTTTGTTTTCCTTCCCCAAAATTTGGGAATATTGATTCATCAAAGTGACAATCAACAAATCTTGCTGTAAAAACATCTCCTGTTAATTGTTCTAAATATTTAACAATAGAAGGAGAGTTAAAACCAATATAAATACCCAATCTTCTTTGAGGTCCCATTTTTGTGCGTTGTGGAGGAGAAATTGGAACATATATTGCACAACCAAAAACTTTTAAATGTGACAAATTTGGTTCTCTTACGGATACCAATTGTAACGGGGAATACTTATGATCAGCAGTTGGTCTTAATCTAATTAGTGCAGCAGCATGTAATATGGCATGTCCCCATGCAGAAGATGGTAAACTAGATTTCATAAGTAATGGTCTAGCTATTAACTGTAGTCTTTTAATAAACGATTCTGCTAGATCATTTTGTGTATGAACTGTTGGAGTTATGTCCTAGAAGTCAATAATTTAATGACTTAAATATTAGTTTATGTTATGGATGATATATTATCATCTGTTCCTGGATTTATTATTGACAGATTTTTCAGGTTGAGGATCTGAATTGTAGATCTCTGTGGATCATTCTTTAGAATGACAATAATAAATCTAAACGGTCCATAATCTTGATAATTAACAAGGAATATTAATTATCTTATAAGATTAGTATGCAAGTTAAGTGGTGATTAAGTTCTACAAATCATAGGTAAAGAGTTACCAACTTAATTGCATATGTGTATGTTATGGAACATAGCACAGGACTTGACCCATCGAAATAAACATATGGATTGTGTTATGTGTCATTGTTTATTTCGTTATGATTTTGGTTCTAAGTTTGAGATGTTTATCTTTTCCACATGAGGATAGGTTCAATAAATATCGTCTACCGCTGATTCCCGATAAGGGTTGCTATACGGACTTTATTTATGTTCTCTTGAATTGTGCGGGGAAAAGCTAATCATCAAGAAAACCGTATGTCCCTCATTAATTCACTTAGTGAGTGACGATATCTGTTTGGGCCCCTTGATGGAGATAGATTGTTTGCATGCAACTTTATACAATTATCTCTAGATCAAGAAACGTATAATCTGCAAGAATGACACATTCCTATCTTGGATTATACGATGATATCGTGTGACATAAGAATCAAAATAGGGAAATACATTTATTCTCTTATGCAGGATTTAAATACTGTAGTAGTACACTATTTATGCGAATTGGGAATCATAACGTGTTGCTAGATACCACTTATGATTATTGGAATTAAATAGCGATTTAATTCCATGTCCAACATAGCATAAATCCTCAAAGGGTCACACAAATAGGACTTTGACCATACGTGCATTATTGATTTATTTGCAATAGTGAGTATTGCAAAATATGATAAATTGATTAATTAATTAAATAACGTTGTGGACCGTTATAATTAATTAAGTCAAATGGATCATATAGAAATAAATTAATGAACATGCTAATTGTAATCTCTTATTTATATATATATTTTTATCATACTTAGCACCAAAATACTACCCAAACCAATGATATTCACTGCAATTTTGCATTATATTTTGCAAGATTGGACACTGCCGTGGAATTTGACTTGTTTTGTAGGAACTTGGTGGATTGGACACAATAATTGCATAAAATGGTGGATTTTGAAGAAGAAAATGACTGAAAGGAGTCCATAGCATTGTAGAGCTCATCCTAAGCTTTCCAACGATCTTTGAATCACCTCAATCGGAGTCCGGATGAAAAAATTATGGACAAAATACTATCAATGCTCGATTCTGGAATTTTGGTCCGAAATTTATACATTTCGGACCGAAATTTCAAGATTTCGGTCCGAAATTTCTTTTATGGAAAGTGATTTTTGGTAATTTTCAAAGAAGGAAGGATCATCTCTTGCCCTAGCCGCCTCCTGGTCTTTCCCTAGGTGTTTTTAAGCACGAATTTCGACCAGGGACGCATGCCACCTTCCATACAATAATTTCCACCTTTTCCACCACCGTTCTCACGCCGAAAGGCGTGGGATTCCACCTCTCGCAGCGGAGCACGTCCATGGCAGCAACTTTGGAGCGATTCTGGACGCGACAGCGGTAGAACCGATCCAACCACGACTTCGGACGATCGATATCTTGAGTTAGAAGCGATAATTTGGTTTATTCGTTCCTTTTCTCTTGATATTTTGATTTGATGGAGTTTGTATCTTATTTTTCTTGCATGTTAGGATAATTAATGATGTTTTAGTAGTAGTTAGTAGATTAGTTTAGTATTTTGTGATGACTTGATTGCTTTATATTATGATATGTGATATGTTTTGTTGAGAATTATATCTTGCTTGGTTAATTTAATTGTTTGTTTGACTGTTTACCTATTGATGAACTGCAGCACCATTAGGACATTAAACTAGAACAAATAATTAGTTATTTAAGCACTTGAGGTAAGCCAATCGCTCGAAAGAGGAGGTTAGTTTGCGACCGAAAGGTGAAACTTTTACTGATCCGACAGGACTTTAAATACCTCTAGAAATCCAACTAAACATACTTAAATAGATAAATCAGAACGAAAGTATAGGTTTAGTTGTTTATGTGGCAAAAACCGAGTTCCAAGTCAAGTCAGAACCGAAATCGCGACAGCTGAGGTTAGGACTTAGGTCTGGTCGTCCAGTAGCCTTCACATAACATTGTGTAAAGATATCAAGTTGAAACAAGAGGTCTAAAGTAAGTTTTGGACAGAAACAGTATGGATTTCGGTCCGAAATCCATACATTTCGGTCCGAAATATGCCTATGTCTCGGTGAAAATTGTAGGCAAAGGTGCTTTGGAGCTAAACTAATTGAACACAAATTCCTAGGACATTATTTGCATTTATTTAGAGTCCCGAAAATACCAAAAATAATTTATTTAATTGCACTTTAGATAATGTCTTTTTAAATCATAAAACTCCAAAAATTAATTGTCTAGCTTTCGTGAGGAAGTAAAGTCTAGTAATCAGTTGTACCGTCCCTTGGGTTCGACCCTAAAGCTTAACTAAAACGACTATTGAGGTTAGCTCTAGGTTATAAATTTATTTGATATCCTAGGTTAAAATCCTTCATCACTAATCCTAAATTGATTATCAACATATTGATAATTAATTTTATTCATCACACTTTAATTTAATTAAGTGAATTAAATTAAAGTATAGGCTTTTAATTTAATAGTCTATTTGAGCCTAAATTGAATGCAACTTGAAAGGCCTATTAAATAATTGATTTAATATGGACTAAGAGAGATTGAACAAACCTAACACATGGCCCATAAGGCCCATGTATATGGCCGGCCATAGAAGGGTAAAAAGGTCAAGCAAAGGTTGGTGGAGAGTGGTCTATATAAGGACCACTTGAAGAAGCAAAACCTAACCTTCTCACTTTGCCTCCCTTCTTCTCCCTAGCCGCCACCACCATCCATGGGCAGAATTTTGATTCTCCCATGATGGTCTCTCTCTCTCTTGCATTCCCATAGGTCTCATGTGTTGAGAATAGCTATTCCAAAAGGTTAATTGCTAGAATTACTTGAAGAATGGTGAAAAGGATTAGCTATCTCCTTTCTCTTGCTAGCACAAGAATTGGGACATGGCCAAATTCCTTGGTGGACTCGAGGGCGCCATGGAGGAGGCGAAGGAGAGCACCCCATCGATTTCTATGCCGTAGGATCGAGCCCCGCGAATACGATTTCGCGGGAGGTACAAATTCCACCCCTTTCTCTTTGTGTCGAATTAGCTTTTGCACTAGATCCTCTCTTGCTCTTTGTTTAATTGGATTAATTAAGTGTAATTAGTCTAAAATTAAAATTGGGCAGTTTCCTAACATGAACATGTGCCACTGAATGTTCTACAGTAATCCCAATAGACATGCAATAATCATTAAAAATTTGGGATGTAAGTTCTCCTGCATTATCAAGTCGGATTCTTTTAATTTGATAATCCGGAAAGTTGGCTCTCAATTGGATAATTTGTGCTAATAATCTAGCAAATGCAACATTTCTTGTTGCCAATAAACACACATGTGACCAACGAGTTGATGCATCAATTAAAACCATAAAATATTTAAATGGTCCACGTGGCGGTGTTATAGGTCCGCATATATCTCCTTGAATTCGTTCTAAAAATGATGGAGCTTCAGGTCCAACTTTATTTGGAGATGGCCTTGTAATTAGTTTTCCAAGAGAGCATGCTTGGCATGTCAATTCTTTTGATAACAGGATCTTCAGGTCCTTTAGGGAATGCCCATTTGCACTTTCTATTATTCTCCTCATCATTATATTTCCTGGATGACCCAATCTATCATGCCATAATGTAAATAATTTTGGATCAACTAACTTCCGGTTAGTGACCATATTTGATTCTATTGCACTTATATAAGTACCATATAATCCATTAGACAATGCTTGTAATTTTTCCATAATCCTTTTCTGACAATTTATAATAGATACGATATGAAGATATTCGCAATTTCTTTCATTCATAGTTTCAATATGATAACCATTCTTTCGAATATCTTTAAAACTTAGTAGATTTCTTCTGGATCTACTCGAAAATAATGCATCATCTATTATTAGTTTTGTTCCTTCAGGTAACAAAATACAAGCTCTTCCGGAGCCTTCAACAATATTGCTTAAGCAAGATATAGTTTGAATATTAGTCATACCGGAATGCAATTGCAAAAAGTATTTCTTACTTTTCAATATTGTATTTGTAGTTCCGCTATCAACCAAACATGGATCATCTTTAATTAATATCGCGTCAGTCATTTTCCCTTGAAATAAAAAGAAAAGTAAAAATATATTTATTTTTATTTATTAACATATTCATAATATAATAATTATACATAAATTAAAAATTCCTACAATGAAACTTGAAAAACATTATTTAGATGTACTGCTGGTACGCTATAAATATTTTGTTATACCACATATGTCATAAACATCTTCAAGATGTTTTTCTTTGAACGTACTGTTGTTATCAATATGTTGTTATAATGAGTTTTTGATTTTGATAGTCATATTTTTTTCTTGAAAGACTCTTCAAGAGTACCAACATGATTTCATCATAACTTCAGGTTATTACTTTAATAACTTCAGGTTATTAATATCATAACTTCATTTTATTACTTTAATAATTTTCGGTTATTAGTATCATAACTTCAGGTTATGATAAATGAAATAGAGATAAGTAAATAAATAAATAAAATGAACAAATAAAGAGAGAAAGAAAAATAATAATAATTTAGCATTATAACTTCAAATTTTATTTTATTTAATAACTTCTGGTTATTAAATCTTTTTGACTGCACAATTTAAAATAAATTAATTGAAATAACTTCAGGTTATTTTTCATTCATTGACCAATAATAAGTGCTACTATATTTTAAATTAGGAATAACTTTATGTTATTTTTTCATCCAATATCCTATAATAACTTCTGGTTATTTAAGGAATAGAACTTCTGGTTCTTTGATATAAATTTCAACTTTGAATAATAACTTCGAGTTATTTATTTAATGATATTCAGTGGCATTTCATAACTTTTGGTTATATTAAATTTTAAATAGAACTTCATGTTCTGAGCAAAATAAATAAAAAAAAATTAAGAACTTCAAGTTCTAAATAAATTACTACAAGTATCAAGAACTTCAGGTTCTAATAATTTTAAATGAAATATAAACTTCAGGTTTTAAAAAAAATAAAATAAAGTATTAAGAACTTCGGGTTCTAAACAAATTATTTATATGATTAAGAACTTCAGGTTCTAAATAACTTTAAATCGAAATAAGAACTTCGGGTTCTTGATAAACTTCAAGTTTGAATAATATCTTCCAGTTAGTATTTTATCATCATTCACTTCAGGGAATGATTCTCATAAATTTTAAACAAAAAAATATAGCAATAAAAAATTCGAATAAAATTGAAATTAATAAATTATATGATATCAATCATACTTTTACTTACCTTCAAATTTCTTTGAGCAATTTATTCTTACTTACCTAGAAACTTTGCAACTTCTTCGTAGTAATTTGTGCAAACAACTTTGTAATTCCTTTCGAGCAAATTCGTGCTGATAACGTGTTATAAAATAAAGGTGGAAGAAAGAAATAATGAACAATATATCAAGAGTAAGACAATATTCTCAATCACAAATTTCAGAATTTTATTCTCTCATTCCAACCATCCATACAAATGTACAATGCCTCTATTTATAGGCTACAAAAATAATATCTCACATAATGACAATAAATATGTAGTGGAGATCATGGATATAAATGTGTAGTGGAGATAAATGCTTAGTGGGAATATGAAGATGAACAATCCACATAATTATTTAATTTTATAACAGACCGTTCTTATTTTAACAATTTTAGCAATAGATGTTCGAATAAATTAACAGACGTTTTAGAATAGAAAGTTAAATTGGAAATATTATTGAACATATACATGATCTAATAATTAAATTTCATATGATTTTATGTTTTGTATTGTGACTAATTTTATATTTGATACATTGCTAACTATTTATTTTCATACTTTACCTATTGTATATTAAAATTATTTTTTATTATTAGATTTTGTAGTGTGGCTAAATTTTTATTTTATGCAATTAATCGGAAGGTTGAGTACATTTAATAGGATTTTCTTTGGGCTACGTGGTGAAAGGTTTGGATTGGATTAATTTTTTGGACTTGCATTGTAAATTTCCGTTTTAGGTTTTATTTTTTAGTATTTTTGAAAAGTACAGTCACACTTCATATATATCAATGTCAGTCATAAATTTTAATTTGAAACGTCATGCACATGAAAACTGGAAGTAGGCATAACCTTAGTGGTTTGAGAACATATACACCTTAGTTAACGGTCTGGTTTACTAGGCTTAGTTAACGGTCTGGTTTAGTAGAGAACGAATTCAACAATAAGCTACATATACAAGAAAAGTCTATACTCCAAAAGCACATAACATGCCTTTTTTTATTTCATGCTGTGGACAGAAACTTAAAACCGAGTTTGAATCATAATTAATTGTTTATATATGTTCATAATTTTTTTATGAACGATATGAATTTAAACCCGACTAGATGACCAAATGTGATGTTTAATTGAAGGAAATTATGTGGTTGTGAATATAATATCTTTTTTCTTTTATGTCATTGCTTATATTATGTTTTTAGTTAGCTTAGACATCATAATGTAAGTAAGATTAAGTCTAACAAAAATTTCATGATTAATTATTTTATATTACACACTAATTATTATATGTAATAAAAATTTTAAATAAGTTTGATCATCTCTAAACTCTATGACAATATTAAACACAATTCATGAAAAATATAGACAGAATTACAATTTACATAACATCATTATGATACCATCAACTTATATGAATTCATTCATTAATAAAAATATTGGAAGCAGAAAAATCATTCTCGTCAATCCTTCATCCACGTGCACCAAATGTATATTCCATAGCACAATAATAAAATGGATTCAATTTTCTAGTGCATCCTAACCATCCATTGACGGAGGATCAACCAAAATTCTTGGTGGCACCATTCATCACAATTCAAGTATTGTTAATGCTACTTTTTAAATTTGTATTTTATTTTTCAAGATTGTCACAAAATATTAAATCACTTATCGCCAAATAAATCCTCCTCGTACCTGAGTTTTTACATCTATTTATATATACTGGAAACAGTCATCTGACAAAAAAATAATATGTTGTTTAATACTAATCAGATTTCATTTAATCTGAGCATCGTTTGATGCTGCATTAAGAACCTTTAATTTAAACTATTAAAAGTTAAAATTATTCTATAAACAATAAACCATGCACCAAATCTAATCATTTTTTATAGATATCAGATGAATTGTAAAACTGTTGTATCGTGGAACTTAGATGTAATTTTTCTTAATTTTAATTAGTTAGGATTATAAAAGAAGTGGGGTCACTTAAGAATTCTTTATTTATGAAGAAATGCTAGTGTCCAATATATAAGATGGATGAGTCCGTCCAATATGATCGTTTTTATATTTTTAAATTTCAAATGATCGATCTGAACAGTTCAATATATTCTCCATATTGAAAACTTACAACAACTTTTACATTTTTTCGAATTTCTTTACTATTTTTTGGTATTTTAAAAAATTCATGATATAAACATTATGGATCGTCCAAAACAACGATTTACTAAAACACCAAAAAAATAGTAAAAAATGTTGAAAAAATGAAAAAATTGATTTTTTATAAGTTTTTAATATGGAGAACATATTGAACGGTTCGGATCGGTCATTTGAAATTAAAAAATGCGAAAATCAATCGTATTGGACGGAGCACATCCGTCCAATATGTTGGACTCTAGCATTTCTCATTATTTATTTGATAATCTTAAGATATTAAAAGTAAAATTGTGAAAAGCTACGGTAATATACATAGCTCCAATTATACAATGTTATAGTTAAAATCTCTGCTTTAATTACTTGAATGATCAGTCTGAATCTTTCAAAATAATTTGCATATCAAAATTTAGGGGAACATTGAAACAAACCTAACCATTAAAGAAGAATTATTTTTTTGTGGAACGCTAGCTGGTAGTAAAAATTACTAAAGGATGTTTTTTCACTTCTCAGTCATACATGCATAACACTATAGCCGGCCTCTTCATTTGGGAACTTTTCACATGAATGTATCTTTTTTGCACACAAAGATGAATATCATAATGTTATTTATGTTTAACATACCAAGAAAATTATTTTAGTTGGGACGGTAGGTAAAGATTAATGAAATATATACAGAAAAGTCAGTCCCCACCCCCAAAGATAGGTACTATACTTTTTGTAAAGTGTTGCGTAATTGCGTGAGTGGAGATTTCTTTCTGGGATTATTTTAATCTGTTACCAACCTATAATTAAGAAAAGAAGAATGTTTGACGCTGCTCGTCAAATTCAAGGTCATGCGGTCAAAGCGTCGCCGTTGCAGGTATCAATGTACATTTTTATCCTCTCCAGTTCAACCTAACTTGTTCATCCAGTTCTTACGAAGCATCTTCTATGACAAATTAATAAGAGTAATGTTAGAATCAAATACATAGGACATCAAACACGATTCAAACGTCGATCATTAAAATTTTAAACGGCCGATCCAAACCGCTCGATATGATCTCTACATTAAAATATCCTTGAAAATCAAATTTTATATTTTTTCATATTTTCTAACTATTTTTTTCGAATTTTCAAAATTGGAGGGTTCATAACTTTTTAGATTCAGCATATTCAAAAATTCCAAAAAAAATAGTAAAAAATTAGCAAAAAATATAAAATTTGGTTTCCACGGAGATTTTATAACGTAGAACAATTTGAGCGGTTTGGATCGGTCATTCTAATATTAAAAATTAAAATTTTATCATGTTGGACAAGTTTTTGTGTCCTATATGTTCGACACTAGCCACTCCCAATTAATAATGCATAAAAAAACAATTTGAACTTTTTGTAGGTAGGTAAGGTTTGCATGTCACGAGCGTACAAGTTAAGTCACTTTTATTAAGAGCAGTAAGCACCTAAATTGATTAAACTTATCATAAGCATCTAATTAAATATCAACAATTTTTGACGAATTCCTAACGGGTGAAATTCACATTTTTTTTCCAAAATAAATATCAATAATATAGTAGAGGTGGATAAAATCCTTGCTGATCAACGAAGCTTATAAGTAATATTTTTTTTAAAAAAATGTTCTATGCTGATATTATAACGGTCGAGTTGTCTTCATAACTTCACGTCATGTTTTATTACATGAAGGGTGAATATATTAATAACAAGGTCGGCCAATAGCATCCTTAATTTTAATATTAGTAGCATTTGTTGTCTTCATTTTTGAGGGGTTATTAAATTTAATATATTAATATTTAATTTATCTAGTTATATTTTAAGAGAAATATATATCTGTTTTATTTATCCGATAAAGATAATAATCTGGTTGTATCGAAACTAATTTGGAAGAATCCAGACAATAACGTGTTTTGAAATGTATTTGTTCGGAGAAATCATGCAATTCATGAATCAACAAATCTAAATGGCGGGTGAAGAAATCATGGTTGAATAAGACGTATTAGTTTTTCTGTGGCACCTGACTCTGAAATTAAACATGTAATAAATAATTGACATTCTTGTTTTATGAAAAAAAAAAAAACTTTACATGATATGCTACATGAATCATGTTGGATTCATCTATTCTGCTCTGCACCACCATTTGTGTCATGAAAGAACAAACCCAATTAATTTTTTTCTATTCTAATTCCGTATAAGAATTCTAATCATCATTATTAAGCAAATGTTGACGCATAACATGCCTACAAATGGTCGAAAACAACTTCTAAAATATTTTCCTTCTTTCTAGAAAGGTCGTAGTTTTCGTGTTCCCATCACTCGTAAAGGAGAAAACAGCGCTGATGGAATGGCAGCCAATTAAATGCCATACCAAGATTTTGAACAATAAATGTCACATCATAAACGTACAAGAAAAAAAAAATTAATAGGAAAACAAAAGGCTTTTAGCCCTCTATTCGTTGCTAGGCTAATGCGTATGAAATGTCCATTAAATACCAATAAAAATTATTCATTCACGCCACATTTTATATACTTATTTTTTATTTTTTTTCTTTCAAGCTCCAGTAGACGATGGACATCACAATTTTTTTTAAAATAAATAATGTGTCAAACTGAATTTATATTTTAAAACTTATAAGTTAAACTTTGAGAAATAATTAGGATGAAATAAATATTCCGATCGTACCTATTTTTCTTTTAACACTAATAGGCCCACAAAAAATAAATTATCTGTCTCTAGCTGAGACAGAAAATTTATACAATCTCAGCTAGGACGAAAAATGTTTTTATAGCATCCGAACAAGGATTGAAGAATATTCCTTCAATTTAAACTTTTTCTAACTTATATGATTATTCGAAGCGTAAAAAATGAAGACACAATTACAACATAAAACGCCATTTTTTTAATCATTGAATTCGTCCCAAATACATGTTGGTGTCAATCCAAGAGCCATACAAAATTTAAACAAAGATATATGATGTGACCACCTGTCAAGAACCATGGTTTCTAAAAGTTTTTTTTATTTTACATTTTTTATTTGCTAAGTTAATTGTTTAAAATTAATTATTCTGTTCCCTGAAATTATTTGCTGGAACAATATAGCCCGGCCAGTCTTACGATTTATTATAGGATAGTAAATGGAAATTGATTACTGCCATCTGCAGTTTTGCCATCCCTGCTATCGCTAAATATAAAGTGAACATATACAACAAATAAAATGAACATATAGATGATCTAAATGAACACATACAAACAAATAAGTTCAATGAAAATAAGTTGAATACGCATGTAAACTTCTGAACAAGTGATGACTACACTTATTTGTTTGTAAGTGTTCACTTAGATCGTCTATATGTTCACCTTATTTGCTGTATATGTTCACTTTGTAGTTAGCGATGGCTGGAATGGTATATTTGCCGATGGCACTTATAATTCCTGATAATAAATGAGCAGCAGAGCAGGGATATATTTATTTAATTATTTGGGCTACGGCAAACCCATAACAGACTATAAATGGTTGATGGCCTAGTGTTTTCATGGGCTACACAGCTCTGCGGTGGATTTAATGCTCAACATCCCTAGCCGAAAAAATTAAAATAATACTAAAATATTATTAAATTTCGAAAATATTATTAAAATAATCCGAATTATATAAGTAGTATTACGAGATCGGATTTTGAAAGTCTGATACAAATATTGTTCTTTCAAAGCACGATATCGACCAATATCGTTCTTTCAAAGAACCATATTAGCTAGTATCGTTCTTTGAAAGAACGATATTTGTCCAGTGCTTGCTATAAGAAAACGATCTCTCCATCTTCCTCTCATTCCCTTTCTTCTTTGACCCAGCGCTCGAGAAGCTCCTCTTCTTGAGGTAAGTTTATTTATTTATTTATTTAATATATATTTAATTTATTTAGTTCAATTAGGTAAATAACAAGAAAATTAGGATAATTATTGTAAAAATAAAAAATGCTAAATATAAGAATAATTATTATAACAAATTTAAATTTAATTGAAATTATTTTACTAGGAGTGCAAAAAAAATTTTGCATTAGACACTCGTTTTAAGACATGTTATTACTAAAACCAAATGATATCATCCAAAACACACGGAGGCGTTGATTAAAATCATTTTTTTTCACACGCGATTTCATTTTATTAGAATTTTTTTTATCAAAAGAAATGGATTTCATTTCATTTGATCAAAATTTCTATATTATTTGACCTAACGAAATTCTAAAAAATCAATTCTAACGAAATGAAGTGAAATGACATTCAACGAGAAAATCAATATATATATAGAGAGAGATTTGCTAAAGTGGACTCTAGCACATGGATCAAACCCGTATGCTTGAGTCATTTTTCAAAATCTAAAATTCAAACAGTCGATTCAAATCGTTCAAGTTGTTTTCCATACTAAAATATCATTGGAGGCCAAATTTTATATTTTTTTTCCAATTTTTTTGCTATATATCATGTTATTTTCAAATTGGAGGGGTCTGAAATACCCTTTTATAGTCTTTTTTTAAAATAGCATAATATATAGCAAAAAAAAATTTGAAAAATATAAATTTTGGTTTTCTAGGAGATTTCAGTATGAAGAACAATTTAAACAGTTCAGATCGACTGTATGAATTTTACATTTTGAAAAAATAACTCCAGTATACGACGATCCGTGTGCTGGAGTCTACTGTACTGATCCGTGTGCTGGAGTCTACTTTAACTAATCTCTCTCTATATATATAATCTTTCCATTGTCACGTGCACAATCATTTAACGTACAACTTATGCATTACTAATTTATTACTATATATCTTTAATTGCTTCGGCGCACATTACGAGTTCAATAATCACCAAAGCATTGAAGACTTCTACATAACAACATTTTTATGCATAAAATTTATTTTGAGTGATGTGAAATTGGTGAATTATACGAACCGGACCGCCATTGGATTAAGACGATAAAACATTGGTGAGAGATAAAATCTCCCTTCTGCTTCCAATTTCGGACTCATTATCATTTGCTTTACTTTTGTATTTAATTTAATTTAATTTTTTTACGCACTTGAACTTGGATTGTCATCCCAAAGTCTGATACCAATACTGTTCTTTCAAAAAGCACGATATCGACCAATACCATTCTTTCAAAAAACCATATTAGCTAGTATCGTTCTTTGAAAGAACGATATTAGTCCAGTGCTCTCTATAAAGAAACGATCTCTCCATCTTCCTCTCATTTCCTTTTTTCTTAGACCCAGCGCTCGAGAAGCTCCTCTTCTTGAGGTAAGTTATATTTATTTAATATGTATTTAATTTATTTAGTTTAATTAGGTAAATAATAGAAAAATTGGGATAATTATTGTAAAAATAAAAAAATACTAAAAATAAGAATAATTATTATAACTAATTTAAATTTAATTGAAATTAATTTTCCTTGTAGTGCAAAAAAAAAATTTGCATTAGACGCTCGTTTTAAGACATGTTATTACTAAAACCAAACGATATCATCCAAAACACACAGAGCCGTTAATTAAAATCATTTTTTTCACACGCAATTTCATTTCATTATAATTTTTTTTATCAAAAGAAATGGATTTCATTTCATTTGATCAAAATTTCTATATTATTTGACCTAACAAAATTTCGAAAAATCAATTCTAATGAAATGAAGTGAAATGGCATTCAACGTGAAAATCAATTCTAATGAAATGAAGTGAAATGGCATTCAACGTGAAAATCAATATATATATATATAGAGAAAGAGAGAGATTTGCTAAAGTAGACTCTAGCGCACGGATCAAACCCGTATGCTTGAGTCGTTTTTCAAAATCTAAAATTAAACAATCGATTCAAACCGTTCAAATTGTTCTCCGTATTAAAATATCGTTGGAGACCAAAATTTTATATTTTTTCTAATTTGTTTTGCTATATATTATGCTATTTTCAAATTGGATGATCTGAAATACTCCTTTATAGTCTTTTTTGAAAATAGCATAACATATAGCAAAAAATTTTGAAAAAATATTAATTTTGGTTTCCTAAGAGATTTCAGTATGGAGAACAATTTGAACAGTTTAGATCGACTGTATGAATTTTGATCCCGTTTGTTTGTGACTTAAAGGGTGCATAACTTAAGTTATGCATCCTTTAGTTACCAAACACTTATTACATAAGATGCCTTAAGGGTACATAACTTATGCAACCTAAATAGGTTGCATAAGTTATGCATGGTCCCCTTTAAATTTTTTTCCAACAATACCCCTTAGAAATAATTAATAATAATATTTAATAATTAACAAATAATTAATAATAATTAATAAATAATAATATTTAATAAGTAATGATAACTATTAAAAAATCATAAATAATAATAAATATTAATTATTATAATTAATAAATAATAATAATTAATAATACTTTTACAAGCAATATTAATTATTAATAATAATGATTTAATAATAATAATAATTAATTAATTAAAAATAATTAATACATAATATTTTTTATTATTAAAAAATTAATAATATTTCATAATAATAAAATGATTTCTTATTATCATTAATAATTAATAATTAACAAATAATTAAGATTAATTAATAAATAATAATATTTAATAAGCATCAATAATTATTAAAAAACCATAATTAATAATATTTAACAAGTAATATTAATTATTAATAATAATGATTTAAGAATAATAATTAATTAAAGGCATGAATATAAGGGCATTTTAGTCTTTTGACATGAATATATGCATGCATTAAGTTACTCATCCTTACTACACAACCAAACATCTATTACATAACACTACATAAATATTTAGGCATCCTTAACTTATGCAACCCCTTACTACACAAACAAACGCCCCCTTTAGGTTTTGAAAAAACGACTCCAGTTCGGTGTGCTGAAATCTAATTTAGCTCATCTCTCTCTCAATATATATATATCTATATATACTAGGTGGGGAAGCGCGGCTTCGCCGCGCCTTAGTGAATTTTTTAGATTTCAATTTTAAGAACCACTAATAATTTGTCATCAAGTCTAAGCAGCCATATAAGTGCAAAGACAAAATGCCATAATTTTTCTTTTTACATGAGCTGTAAAAAATTAAGTACATAAGCATCATACATTTTCAATTATATTTTAATTTTTTTTTTATTTTTTAAAAAAATTACATCGTACATTTGGTAATTATGAATAACTAATCCTATTATTAGTCTTAAACGATTAAATTACATTTGAAATATACCCACATGATGCGCTTGGCAGAGGAATAAGAAGGGTGCAATTCAGAGGCATACCTACTTGAGGAAAAAGTCAGCACGTAGATAGCTCGGTTTGAGATTAACAAATCGAGCGAACTCAATGGCACTTGGCACATATTTTCAATTGTGAGAAGGATCCACCTCTCTAGCCCATACATGTCTTCCTTGCTTATACATTTCTTCCTTGCTTACAAACTAAACTACATAAAATGCAGGCACGCTCTTTGCTGAGAAATTTGCCTTACAAAATTTTCCTCCAATTTGAATCCATTGTATAATGTAGAAAAATAATCAAGCCTAATATCAATTTAAATGGCACGAAAGTAGGTAACTAAAGAAAGTAGGCATAGGTGTTTTAATGACGTGTGTTTCCTTGCTGAGATCCATATATAAAGCAACTAGACTTAGTATTTGTATATGAAAGAAATTAAATAAGAAATTAATGACGTGTGTTTCCTTGTGTTTCCTTGGTGTGTTTTAAAACGCATTGGACGCCAAGCTATCTAACTTTGACACATTTGTTAAAATCAATGCTGATACAGAAATTAAGTGTAATCAATTGATCATGCTACTGGTACATGCTATAAAAATTAAAGAGTAAGCAATTGATCATGCTACAGAAATTAAGAGTAAGCAGCACAAATTGATCATGCTGCTGATGTAGAAATTAAATAAGCAAATGTAGTTAAATAAACATTGCCGTATCATGCTACTGGTAGCAATTCTATAAATATAGCTTCACAATTCTATACTAAAATATAGCTATTCTAACAATTCTATACCAAAATATAGTCATACTATAACAATTATATACCAAAATATAGCCATTCTATAGCAATTCTATACCAAAATAAAACCATTCTATAACAATTCTATAAGTCTTCATATTCATATGCATCATCCGATTCCACGTCTTCGACATCATCGTCTTGTTCACTATCCTCTTGTTCACTGTCAATGTCTTCAACCATGCTATTTCTTTTGTTACTTTTTTCTTGCTTCTGCTTCAGTTGAAAGTAAAAAACAAAACATGGAACCTGAAAACCTATAATGATGTAAACTGGAAATGATGTAAGTACTAAGATGGAAACAACAATTGTAAAAAATAGAAAATTATGTAAACAAAAAGTGGAACCAGCAATTATAACATTAGAATCCAAATTAAAAATGATGTAAGTACCGGACAAGTTCTACTGTTATGCCCTCCTTTTGTACTGCCACATATGCCACATTTTAGTGGTTTCTTTGGCTCTGAAGGTGGTTTAAACCTTTGAGGTTTTTTTCTCTTTCCTTTACAGTGTGATACTGGAGGATCTAATATCACATTAGAGGGACTTCTTGCCGCTGTGCCAATCTCATTTGTTTGTGTTTCTTTGCTACCACAAGTGCCAACTTCTTTGCTGCTACAAGTTCCAACAATTTCACTAGTTGTTGTTCTGCTGATTTGATTATTCCTTGGAGAGTCTTAAATGCATCACTAAACTTTGCTGCCTTGTTCAACAGTTTCATCATTTGTGGCTTTAGTTGTGAAATCCTCAGCTCCTCTTGTTCTTGACTAGTCCCCAAGTCCATACACCTCTCCAATTTTGATCTTTTGACATTTACATTAGCATCTTTACACCACCGTTTCAAGATATATCGAGAAGGAAGATGCTCCATATCCACATGGTGCATGACTTTGAGGGCATGTGAACAAAGCAGTCCCTCAAATTCAAATCCTTTGCAGCTACAACAAACTAATTCCTCCATCTTGTTAATGTGCACTTCATAGGTTTGTGGCTTCTTCAAACTCCCAAAGGCTAGATGATAGTTGATGCTAACCTCAAATATGGCATCCCTTTCTATCTCAATAATCCGACCAAGTTGGGTATTTTTCAAATTATTCTTAAACTGCTCCATGACATTGGATGTGTAAAATTCAAAAGCATCTTTCTCATACCGAATGAGTGTTGACCACTTGTGTACTGCAGTTAGACTTGCAATATCCTCATTGCTTTCTTGTTGCCACTTACCCTCCACCATCTTCTCAAGATGTAAGACAAGTCTGTACATAGATGAATGACTATTTGTCCATATTTTCAAGGCAGCATTCATACTTTCACTTCTTTGACTTGATGACATTCCAGCAAAAAAATAATCTCTAAAGTATGTAGGTACCCACTCGGACCTTGCCTCATACATGTTCTTTAGGTGCCGGTTCTGCATTAACTTGTGTTTATCAAGCATGACCCTTCATTTCTCCTCAAATTCAGACACTGTGTTGCTGTGATTAATAACCCTCTTTAACTCTTTTTTAAAATCTGGCTTCAAGTTATATATGGCTCCCAAGTGCTCCCTTGCTTTTCTCATCACATGCCACTGACAACATCGATGAACACTATTAGGGAAGACTTCTTTGATAGCAATTCTCATTGCTGGATCTTGGTCAGTGATGATGGCTCTTGGTTTCTTCCCATACATTGCTTTTCAGCCATGTTTTGAACAACCAAACGAACCCGGCTATATGCTCTGACCTTAACATTGCAATCCCAAAAAAAAACACACCTTCAATGATGATTGACACCAATAAACGGGACAAGCGGCATATAAAACCTGAAATAAAAGTATCATAATTATGATTACAGCCATCAAACATTTCCTTGGAGAAATATTATATTAGATTATGAAGGGTACACTGCTTGAATTTGACAGTATCAACCCCTGACTAGGACATATTATATAGTTGTTTATATGAGCTATGGTTTTGCATTTCGTTTTCTGAATTGCATTAAAATATTTGTTTATATGGAGAGAAGACAAGAGGCAAGCCAAATAGATCTTTTTACTATACCTATTTGTTCGATATGTCGTGTCAAATGTGATGACATCTCCAAATTCTTGGAATGCCCTTCTTGCTCTACCATCAACCCAAAATAAGTTCTTCAATTGACCACCCTCATCAACCTCTACATCATAAAGAAATTCTGGATCTTCTTCTTGTTTCTTTTGGAAATACACTATTGTTGCTTCAACATTCTTATCAACCAATTGCTGATTTTCTGATGTTATCACATTAGTCACATCTTTCTTTTTGAACCTAAGGTTCTTCTTACCCCTATGTCTATCTCCCAAGAACTTATGTATTTTTGTACTCTCAATATTTTGTGCATTCATACCCTTTATAATTTCTTTATCTTCGGGGGCCATGGATCTGTGAGACCGTAGGGACCGTTTCTTCGATGGAGAAACAACCAACGGATGGTTATGATCATCTTCAAAGACACTTATTTTCCAAATTCCTCTTTCGAATTTGATTCTAAGACGTGCCTTGCATCCAGTCCGAATAGGTGCTCTCTCCTTTTCAGGGGATCTTAGACTAGTTGAGTTCTTCAAAGCTTTTTGAGCTTCTTTATAATTTTTTGAAAGTCCTTCATTTGAGCAAACCCACCTCATTGATGTCACATCTCCTGTCTTAACAGATGTGTAGTTACCCCCTTCACGAATACTAAATTCCATTCGATAGGCATATGAATTGTAGAACTCTTTTGCATCATCTACTGTGAAGAATTCTTTTCCAACAAAGGGAGCCAACTCTAAATGTTCATATGGGTCGATCTGATCGTCAACTGTCGAAGGTGCACCTTCATTGGCCTCTGTTATGGTCACCATTCTTGGTCTATACAGAATATGCAATTACATTTAGTCAAAATCTCCTGGTTTCATCAAGTGATAGCTCTATATGCAAACATAGTAAGAAAAAATAGAGACGCTTAATCAAATAGAGCCAACAACAACAAAAAATGAAAATCAAAACAAAAAAAACGGAGGAATATAAAATCAGAATCCTTCAATTTTGTTTACTGGAACAACATTTACTAAACATATTACTAAACGGAGGAGGAGAGAACTTGGAAGCACAATGCAACCTTCTTCACCTTTGTTTGAATTTTAATTCACAAATTCCATGAATTAAAAAAAAAAATCTAGGGTTATTCTTCATCTACCGATCATAAAACCGATGATTCGTGCATCGATGAAATTGAGAAAATTAAATCAAAATCATATACCTATCTCTTCTTCTTTGATGCAGGTGGAGCGGAGAGAGAGAGAGAGAGAGACGAGCTCGACCGAGCGACGGAGGTGGAGCGGCGGACGAGAGAGAGAGAGAGAGAGAAAGAGAGAGAGAGAGAGAGAGATGAAGAGGTCTCTTCGTTTTTTGATCGGAATAGAGGACGTGGTCGGGCAATGGACTCGGCGATTTTGATCGGAAAAGTTTTAGGAGAGAGCGAGTGGAGAAGAGAGGAGGAGAGAACTTAGTTTCTCTTCTCTCTTCGTCAGAGAACTTAATTTCTGTATTTAATTTAATTTAATTTTTGTTACGCACTTGAACTTGGTTTGTCATTCCAAAATTCCGTGGGTTCGCCACAATCTTTTTGTGGTCCTAGAATTCAGATACTATGCTTCCATGTGTCACAAAGAATCCCAACGACAGCTCAGCTTAGAGATATTTTGGTGCCCACCGAAAATCGTAATGGGTAGTCAGGGGAATTGCTTTTTACACGGTTTCAATTAGCAATACACGGCAATTCTTTTTATTTGACCAATATGCCCTCATCCATCACGCGCTGAGAACTTATAACCACGCACTGACCCTCTCCCTCTCCGTATACTCTGTTATATGATATCCATTCCCAATTGTAAGACTAGCATGGCAGAATATAGCAAAATTTTGGCCCACTAAAGCATGGACCTTTATATATTAATTTGTCTTCTATAGCTTATAAGCTTATTCAAATTTTAACTTCGAAATTATATATTTCAAAAGGGCTTAGAATAAAAAGGGGATTTGAAATGAGCAAGGGAACGATAGTGCCGGCCATGGAGCAAGCAAGTTGGATATGCGTACTCAATTTCTATTTATATCGCTTAATTAACTAATCTTTTAAATGGAAATAGATATTACAAAATTGGTCCAAAAAATTTAGAAAAGCACTTGTAATTACAAAATTATTTCATCAGAAAAAAAATGCAGGAAAATCATGTGGTGGGAGATGGTCGGAGAATAATAAAAAAAAGAATAATAGATACGGAAATATCTGCCGTCTTTGGTGGTTTACTGAAAGAATAATAAAAAAAAGAGATATAGATACGGAGATGGTCGGAGATTGTATCGATAATAGATGAGGATATTTTGGTCAAAATAAAAAAATTGGCGTGTATTGCTAATTGAAATCGTGAAAAAAGCAACACCCGGGTAGTCAGTGGTCCAGTTAATAACTAATGATTTTCTCCTGCGTCGGAAATTGTGTGACCAATCTCACCACTGTACCCATTTAAATTGCTCCAAAATGATGTTTACAACTCGCTACAGAATCTACTACGAAACATTGCCACTGAAGATTTAAAGTACTGTCGATAGGTTTCTGGCTTTCTGCCCATGGCATATTGGCATGGGTTTCCCCAATCCGGATTCGCTGTTGCGCTACACCGCGTGTCGCGCACTACGAGCCGTCTGATCTTGATCGGACGGTTCATTTTTTACGGGCCTACCAATCTAGGTTACATGCACGGGGCTCCCTTGTCTATTGGATCTTAATCAAACGGTCAGCATACCGCGCGACACGCTGTGTCGCGCGGCAGCGGATCTCAATTTTGGGTTTCCCAGTTCAAATTTTTTGGCGCAGCGCCACTGACCGCGTAATTATCAGGCAACTTCGGCAATCGCTTCGTTAATATCAGTGAAAAGACGTGTCAAAAGCTGATCCCATCGTGATTATGATCGTACGAACAGGAAACGTGCATTGGAGATTTCAGGCTTTTAGCCCTTTTGTGACAAATTGAAATCCGCTGCCGCGTGACTCAATGAACGAGGGAGCTCCAGGTATGTAATCTAGATTAATAGACTCGTAAAAAATAAATTGTCCGATTAAGATCAAACGACTCGTAGTGTGCTACATCGTGTCCCGCGCTACAGCAAATCCTTCTGTGACCTGCTGAAAAAATCGAACGGGCGGGGAGAATCAGTGGTGGCTTCGTCGTGATTTCCACGAAGTTCGAGGGTTGCTTCGTTTTCTCTGACTGACTGCGGTCTGTCTTCGTTCACAGCTTTTTGTGTAGATCCGGTCTATTATTTTTGAATAAATGCCAACTTGCCCGCACAAAAAAGAAAAGCATCTTTATAGTTTTATCATTAAAAAAAATAGTATTTTTTTTACTAAACAAAGGATGAAAAAAAATAATAAGCATAATGAATTGCAGTATAATTTATTATTATTATTATTATTATTATTATTATTATTATTATTTCTATGATTTGTATTATATTCCAAAATTAAAATGTATTTTAATACAGGATTTGTAATTCATTCTGTTTGGATAAAAATAAATTAAAATAAACAGATACTTGTACGTTCCAACAACTAATTGACAAAAGATGTAGAATGACTTTTCCCAAATATATACATATGTAATATAAACAAAATAATAATATGAACACTATATGTTAAAATCACCAAAAAATATTAAAATATATTCATAATGTACAACATCATTCCTATATGAAAGTGACTTTTTGAGTGAACTTGGGACATATCGATTTCTAGATTCTGTATTTTTTTTAATACAAAAATTTTCAATATTTATTTTATTTTATTAGTAGTTTTATTGTGAAGGTAAACAAGCAAGAAAAAGTTTCTACAAAATTTTATTGTTTTTAAGATTTTGTTAATATATCTATTAATTGTTTTGATCACATCATATATATATTAAAAAATTCTAAAGCAGACTATGATATCTTTTGGATGAAAGTTGGCTTCCTAACTGTAATACATGCAATTTCAAAATAATTTGACGTTCGTTTTAAGTCAGTTGAAAAAAAAATTAGATATAATTGCTAAATAAGGTGTAATATATATATTGTTTTGGTTCAACGTGGTTTCTAATATCATAATTCAAGTATTAGCAAACATAAAAAAATCATAAAATATTGAAATTAAATTACATGTAATAATTCACTAAATTATTACATTAAAGAATATTGGAATAAATTCACCATAAAGTGCCTTTAAGTTTCACCAAAATTAATGATGCGAATCCACCAACATAAACATTATCAGAGATGAACAGGGAAATCATTATTTGAATCCTATTCTGTCACACCCCAAATCAAGTCGCAATTTGGGAAGAATAACCCCGCCACGTGTGCACATATTTATTCCGAATTGTTTATTGCATCATCTTTTGAAATATGTGAGGACAACAATTCTTAGAATTTGATCTAAAGATATGCCATAATTTCAGAGAAAAAAAACATTACATTGATTTGTTTTGACATGACCAACAATTAAAAAGCAACGATTTCAACTGTCCATTTTATTAGTGCAGTTCTTCCTACTCTTGATGGCATTAAAAGTAAAACACACAGTATATTTTTATTACATACGACTTTAACCCAAATTAGTGCAATATAAGAAAAAGGAACGAATTCATTGAATTCCCATACACCGGGTGCAACCAGAAATCTTCTCCTGGAAAGGAAGGTTTTCTTACAGTGGGCGCAGGTCGTCAGCGACTAGAAATTTCCCTTTCAAATTGGCGTATTAACCTTCAGTCTCTTTAAATCAGATCGAATCGGTCTACGCTGAGACAGATACCAAAGCCCGTATAAAGAGAGACCACCTCTCCATTTTCTCCTCCCTTTCTCTCCTCTCCTCTCTCTTCCTCTTCCAAGGCAAGAATCTGCGCTTGAGAGTTGAGAGCGCTAAACTAGAGATCTAGCGCTTCGTATTCGCTTCTAGTGAGGAGAAATGAGCTTCGTGTCGTTCGCTGGAAGAGTTCTCTTCGCCTCTGTTTTCCTCCTCTCCGCCTACCAGGAGTGAGTGTTTCGTTTCATTTTTCATGTGTTTCGTTGTTTTCCTTTCAGATCTGTTGATTTTTGCGCGATATGGTTTGAAATTTCGGTGTGTGGTGAGGGATCTAGGGTTTTGTGTTGAACCTTGGGGTTTTGTCGTTATCTGTATATCTGACTTGAGAAATCGACCTATGGATTTTAAACTCCATGATTTAATGTTTTATAAAATAATCTGTACGAAGCTATGTCTCGGTGTGTAGATTTGGTGATTAATGGTCTGAATTTAGCAGATTTGAATGGAATGACTTGTTGTAGCTGTCTCGATCTGTTTGATTTGAGATCAGAATCCATTATACCATATCAAGATCTATTAGTTAGTATGTATTCAAAGAGGACATTGTACAAATAATTCAAATTTAGGCGAGTTTTTTTATTTTATACAAGCTGAATAAATTAGTCGGCTCTCCAGTTGACTAAGGGATATTGCAACATCAGCAAGTCTGGGTAATGGAGATTTTCAGTTTCAGATGTTTTTTCTTAGGAAGGGATTTGAATTGGCTGTTTATTCCCTTCCCTGACATATTTAAGTGACCTGGGACTGGGATACCTCCATTAGCTTGTATAACTGGTGAGCAATTGGAGCAAAAATTTCCCTCCAATGCTTGCACAATCTTATCCTTTGATAGTTTTGACGTGGTTAAGATTACTTTGTTTCAATTTAATAGCTGCCGATGTTGTGCTTTCTTAACCTCTAGTTTTGAGTGTAGATCTTAATTTACTATTATGGGCAATAAAAGAAAATTTATTAATTTGTTTATTCCTTGTGGGTTTGTCTACAGGTTTAATGAATTTGGGACAGATGGTGGACCTGCAGCTAAGGCCCTTAAGCCCAAGTTTAATATTTTGACAAAGCACATCAACTCTCATCTTGGAGTCGCCCTTCCTCCCATTGATGTAAGTGTAGATAATATTAGATATGGAAAATTTCATGTGTGCCCCTATGAGACCTTAAAATTGCAATGCGTGTGCTTGCACATTTTTGATACAAGCTACAAAAATTAGGATGTAGCAATGGATTTTATCTCATCTTTTAACAAATTAATTCAGATTAGGACAATTTGCATTGGTTTTGCATAGGATGATGATGCACAATCAACCATACTTGTAGTACAGTGAATGTTCATGTCTTTTGCGATTCTAGGGTTGTATATTGAGATTCCTTATTATCACTTCGTGACATGGTAAAACTATGAACTAGTTTAGGATTGGATATTATTCTATATTGTTCCTAATTGTTTTAAATTATGCAGATGAAGCATGTAATTATGGCTACAATTGCTCTGAAGGGGCTTGGAGGTCTCCTGTTCATCCTCAGCAGCACTGTGGGAGCTTACCTCTTGGTTTGTTTTTCTCGCCTTTTGCTTTCTCTTTCTCATTCTTTCTTTTTTTCCCTGGAAGAAAACACTACATTCATCAGTCTATTATCAGACTATATGTGGCGCTTCATTAGATTTGCATAATTTTTTTTTGTCACCCCCTTTTCCAAAAGTTGACGTCAGTTCAATATGTAATTTGCTTCATTAGATTCACCATGCTATTATCAATTTTTGATTCGTCGTATGATTTAACACTTGCATTTTGTGTTACAGGTACTTTACCTTGCTTTTATTACTCCAGTGGTGTATGATTTCTACAACTATGATACTGACAGAAACGAGTTCGTGCAACTTTTCATCAAGTTCAATCAGGTTCGTCAGTAATTATGATCACATTTTATTACTGCAGCCAACAACTTTAGCTCCTTGGTAAAGTTTACTTAAGAAATAAATCATGTTGATTGCTTCCCTTTAGATAAAACTATAAAGAAACAAAAGGGCAAAAGACCATGGTTTCAACTTTCTATCATCTGTGTTCCATTTTACAAAAGTTGTTAACAACTAATACATTTTGTAACAGAATTTGGCGCTATTTGGTGCATTGCTCTTCTTCATCGGGATGAAGAACTCTATCCCAAAGCGTGCTTCTAAGAAGAAGGGACCCAAGTCGAAAACCAATTAATTTGATTAGATAGGATGTGTCTGTTTTCATATTTCTTTCATCATATGTATTATGTACCCGTACTGGTTCTTTCTTTTTGGGGGGAAGGCCAAGGCCTTGCAAGGTGTGTATGGATTGAGATTAATTAGGAGCTTAGGTCTTTTTATTTTGATATTTTGTGGCCCGTTCTTGGATTTATAGTTTGCCATTTCTAGGTTTCAGGAGTTTCAGTCATTTTAGCGTTTTTGATACTTGAGTTCCCTAAATTGTTTCATTTTCAAATCATTGGTCTGGTGGGTTTTTTTGTTTGTCTTGATAATATTTACCTTACTGCGTCTATATCTCAATGTTAGTCTTGAGTTTTAGCTGATAGTTTTTATGTTAATACTGCATGGGAAGTTCTTGCATGTGTTAGTTCAGAATCAACATTTCTATGCTTTTGATCACCCAAAATACCGTTGCAATATCACGAAGAAAAAGAAAATTTAATTTTACATCAGCTGAATCTACTGTTTCTTATTTATCCAGTCCAAGGGAAATTGTTCATCTCATGACGAAAAATGTATGAATCTGCGTGAATTCTCAGTACAATATTTTTCCAAGGAAAACCTGGGTTGTACATTTTATTCTTGTAAGGTGCGATAAATTAATGCTTCAGATTCATCGCTCGTGTATTAAAAATAAAGCAATACCCTTGACTACTCTTATCAAACAGTAAAAACAACTTTCAAGGCCAAACACCATACTAATGAAAAACTTCTAGTCCTATCAATCCCACTCGTCATCGCTTATCATGTCATACTCGTCCTTTGGTGGCCGGACAACCATCACCACTGCTGCCACTGCCCTATGAACTCCAGCCTCCTTCAACTTCATTCCCCTCTCCACCACCAACTTCCCTTCCTTTTCCACAAGAAACGCCCCATCCTCGTCCACTTCCTTCCTAACCCTATCAACCAAGATCAAAACTTTCTCCTCTGACCCTGCCATGCTCGGCCACGGCAACCCCCTCGCATCATTCAATTCTAAAGCCACAGCTTCTGCTGCCTTTGCTACTGGCGCCCAGCTTGGTACCACCGCCCACCTTGTCCATGCCTTATCAGATACCACCACCCCCAATTCCCCCTTGGGCTTACACTTCCCTGGTGCGGATGCTATTCCTTTTGCCCCCTCGCTTGCCATCACAACAGGCAGCAAAATAACTGATGTTGCCTCTGCTATCTCACCGTACCTCAATCTCACCACCTTCAGCGATGCCACTTCCCTTGCAAGCTGCTCTTCCTCCGCTTTTCTCGCTTCTTCTCCTTTCTCCAACTCTTGCTTAATCCGCTCTTTTGCGTTGTCAGTTTCTGCATATTCCAATGCCTTCTCAAGAGCTGCTATACGATCAGCATCAACCATGGCCTCCCTGCTGAGGCGAAATTGGGTGAAGGCCAGACAGTCACCAGGGGATTCATGAGAGAAGAACTTCCAACCAGGATCACCGCGCCTTCGGGGGAAATCCCGGATGGCACGAGAGAGCTCCATGGCACTACGAGGATCAAAGCGGCGCTCAATTATGTACTTTGCTGAGTCAACGCGTTGAATTGTATTGAGGCGGCGGAGTTCGTTCAATAGTTCGGGGCCTCTGTTGGTGTCGAAGTAGGAGAGAAGCTCATCAGGGAACATTTTAGATTCCACGAGAGAATCACGGACCTGTTGTAAATACAGTTTTTAGGGGATGCGATGACTTGTATTGGAGTTTATATTACCTGATAAAACTAAGCTTGTAACCTTTAGTAGTTCAGGATTTAAGATTCAAAGGTACCTACTTAGAAAACACTACAAACTGTTGAAGGTAAAAATTCTTGTTTGCCTAAGGACTACGGGGAATTTTGATTTCCTTGTATACTGATCCTATTATTTATGGACATGCTTGAAGGATAGCACTCAAGGTTGATTACACCAGCTACTCATAATTTAGTTATGGCCAAAGTGAACCTAGCAGTCCTCAATTTACAAACTGATGGTAAACACTTAGCACTGCACATTGCAAAATTCCAGAATTCTACAAAATCATATCAACGGATTACCTGAGATCCGACCACAATGCTGTTCTGTTCTACACCAGAGATACCAGTCACCTCTTCAATTGAATCCGGCGTGAACCCATCACGCAAAAGGGATGCGACTAGTGGTGCATACTCGTGCCACAGCCCGAGGCGATTCTGCAATATCTCGAACACCTCAGTGATGGGTAAATTGCGGTACTTTTGCGGGAGAGGTGAAGGTGGTGGTCTGTATGGCTGGTACACCTGTCCTGGTGGGGCTGCTGGTGGGGGAGTAAATGGGAGTTTTGCAGCGCAGATGATGGAGAATTTGTTTCTGTTTGTGAGCTTGGGTTTCTGGTTGGAGACACAGAGGAGATTGTGACGATGGGTCTCTATCATTTTGGAAAAGGAGGTAGTGGTGGTGGGGTTCAGGTTGGAGATGGAAATCATATTTGCCGGTGGAGCGGAAGGTGGAGGGAAAGGGAGGAGAGAAGGAAATTGGTTGGGTTGAGAGGAGCTTATCTCTGTTTGGGATATTTTCTTCTGCTATGTTATAAACTTATAATCTGTTTGAACCTTCTCAGTATGAAAGTGGGCTACGCTACTAACATGGGATATACCACGGTGTTATTTGATACATATTCTATTGGGCTGTGAATAGTTATGGGCTAATTTCAACTGATATTTGATTAGATGGTTATCCCGAAAATTTAGAAAATAATATTAAATTAATATAATATATTAAAAATAATATCAATATAATAACATTTTTTTAAATAGTATCACAAGATCGGAATCCCAGATTCCGACTGCAAGATCCGGAAATCCGGGATTCCGATCTTAGCTTTTTGCGTGCGAAATTTGAAATGACGTTTGGAGATGAGCATATTCATGTATGAAATTCGGATCCTTTGTGTCCCAGGGATTTGTCATCTGGTGTTGCAAGTCACTAAAGTGGGGATTGGACTATATATAACAACGTTTTTTTTCCTAACAGAAATTGCTAAATGCAACATATTATTTGCTATTGTAACATATTTTTTTATTAAAATACCCATCAATCAAGTGGTATAACTCGTCAACAACTTAACTAAGAGATCGATTGAGGAGTAATTTAGTCAAAGTAATGTTGCAATAGTCTATTATTACTCTAGAATTTGTGATATTATAAAAAAGAAGCATTAATTGCTTTTTTTAGACATAAATTTTTCTTCATGTATTGCAACATGTGATACACTACTTGCTAAAAATTAGATAACATTGATTGTTTTTTTTTAATCTCTTTACGACTAAAGAATAATGTCTTATACAATCTTGACAATTATTTCTTCAATTTTGCCAAAAAAAAAGAAAAAATATTATTGACATACTATTAATCTTATAAATTTATTGTGTGATAACTAATAAGTTTCTGTAATTTGATCATTTGAGATTATTTGCTATCCATCAAATAATCGTACGTAATAGATAAATAATTGTGATGTTCAAGTTCATTTATGAACGGTAAAAATGACAATATATTTTCGTTATTAATTTATCATGTGTATGATGAACATGTAGTAAAAATTATATTTAAATTGTTGGAATATAATACTATAAATTATTTTTAATGATTGTCTGAACTATAAAATTATAATTTATAAAATAACCAAAATCATTTTAATACGAAATATAGTAATATTGATCGGTGTCCTCGATAATTTGCGCACAAAATTTAAAGAAAACCCAACTCGCTACATCTCCATGGCTATGGCTAGCTGTACTATCATTTATGGATATGAAGGAGACAATATTATAATATTGCTCAGTGTGTTTAAGATCGGAATATCAAAATATACACAAAGACTAAGATCGGAATCCCGGATTCCGATCTTAGCCAAGGTCGGAATCCGGGATTCCGATCTTGCAGTCGAACCCATCTTGTGATACTATTTAAAAAAATATTATTATATTGATATTATTTTTAATATATTATATTAATTTAATATTATTTTTTAAATTTTCGGTGGTTATCTTATTGGACAAAAAGTCAAAAAATATAAGAAAAATATGGGTCTTGAGTGCTAATTGTATACAAGATTCCTAGTTATGTTAATTTAGGCCCAAAATCCGGCTCACATTTGGTTAGTGAATAGTGATGCTGCAATTTCATCATTTTGTACTCCATCATGCAAGAAGAATGAATAGACCATTTCTGATTTTATAATGCGTATTATACATTTCTTTATTTTTTGCTACCTATATGGCATTTAACAAAAACAGTAACCAAAATACTGATTCAGAATTCAATTAGTGACCCAAATGATACATCATTTGAAGTATATGACTCCCAAAGGTCTTTTGAACCTTCTCCTAATAAAATAATGACCAATACTATACTACAGAGAAATTAGGAGTATATGGTGTTTGTTCAACTCATTGCTGTAAGAGTTAAAGCAATGGTGAAAGTGATTTGTCTATGTCACTGTAAAAGCCGGTGGAGGAACAGTTTACTCCATATGCGTAATCAGTAATTGAAAGGATATAATCGCCTTAGTCAAATCTAGGCTTAAATAAATCTAATCAAAACAGTGCACATGATCCAAAATTCCTATCGCTTGTAAGATAGTAGTCTTGACTCAATCGAGAGTTTCAAGAAGGAAAGAAAGGCACCCAATATGCACCAAATAAGTCCAATTGAATGGTCCAATTTCCTCCCAAATCGCTCACTAAACTATCTAAACACGGCCCCACTGTGTTTAAATTAAATTGCTTTTTCACCTCCAAATTTTGTTCCCGCGTTTCTTGAGCAGTTCACCAAAGACAGATCAAATCCACATGATGCTTCTATCAGTAATCACAAATTATTTTGTAATGCAAATGGGGTAGAATTCAAGACCCCATCCAAAACAGGTGCAACTCCTCTTAAGTAAATTCTTAATTCTGCTAGCATAGTTTTAAATGAATCAACTAACTGAAAATAAAATCAGGCACAACACATGTCAGTCTGTGTTTGTAGATTTCTCATTTACAAAATTTCTTTCAAGGCCTTGATTTGTTTCTTATCGGTACATGTAAATGAGGTCTGATGCATCAAAAGTTCAGAACCGAAAGCAATTAACCATGCTATATTTGGTCAAGAATGTGGTCCACTAATACGGCCAAGATCGATGTAGAGTCCAAAACCTAACTCAAGTTTTCTAAACCATAATAACAATACTAAAAATAATTAATGTCACAATCATAACCTCTACCTCCCTTGGGGTGTCACTATTTACTACTGGTCAAGCCTTTGCTTGTCCTTTATCAGTTATAAACTTTTAAGGACTTCCATGCAGTTTTTTCAGAAATAACCTTAAATTTTCTTTTCAAGTTTATTTCATGCAAGTATATCTTATTATGTTATAGTAAATTCAAAGAAATTTCAACAATCTTAGACGGAGTAAAAATTTGTCTTAATAAAGTTTAATTGTTGTTAATCATTTTTGATAGTAATATACATTATCTAAATTGTAATTATATAAGTCAACAATCCTCACATCTTTATGGTTTTTGAAAAAACAATATAAATGCATAAAATTTGAACAGTACATATGTATGATTAGAGGAAAACAATGAGGAAACCCATTTTTTTTTTCAACATCAATCTCCTGTAATACATCGAGATTTACCCCTGATGATAATGATAATTGTTGTAATACTAGTAGGAGTAAAGAGAAATATTAATAATAACATTACTAAAAGTAATATATGTTTATAATATTAAAAAGAACAACAATAGTAATTACTGATTTTAATGATGAGCATTATCAAATGAAAATATTGCAAATTTAGGAATCGAACCATCTCCAACTCCATCTTGAAAGCTACTTGGGGACCTTTGAAGAAAAATAAATTTTTGGGAAAGACATATAAGAATACTTACCTAAACCATATTTTGTATATTATCAACTGCAGGTTAGGAATTTTGGACTTTGGAAAATCTGCCTCCATATCCAGCTACATAGTCTATCGAAGCTTAAGTAATCACCAAATTTTTAAGTTTATAAAAATTAGTTTTCATATTGGTACTGAAAGTGAAAGGATAGCGTTGTGTCCCATGATCATCAGGCAATTCTCCTCGTGTGGCATTGCTTTGTCCCCTAAAATTTTGGTTTCTAAATTTTTAAACAAACCAAACTTGTTGGGAAAAATAAATATAGTGGCCTTGAATAGGTTTGAAAATGACCCAATGCCTAAAAACGAAGCTTTGAAAGATGAAATCCTAAGCAAAAAGACAAAATTGTATGTTGAAATATTTGGAATCTCCTTTGTCATTCGTGTGTCAATAGTTTTTTGGTTATCATGAGGGGCAGAAAGGTTTTTCACACAGGTGGATCGATTGTTTGACCATAAAAGGTACATTGTTTAAACGGGCGGTAAATTTGTTACACGCTATTGTTTCGGTGTACGTATACATCCTATTGGAATTTGATTAATTACAAGATGGTACGGCAAATTTAATAAGATTTATTAGTAGAAATCGCTGGAATTAGTTAATGGCAGAAGTGAAAGCTTCTCATAACAATTTTTTCATAAAAAGAAAAGCTTCTCTGTACTTAGTGTCCTCCAAAACAATAAGACATGAGCATATATGTTGACACAGCACGACATGATACGTTTATTAAACGTGTTAGTGTTGGAGACTTTACATTGACAATTCTTAACACGATAAGAGTTGACATGTGGCTCAAATTGACACGACAAATATTAATATTATTTAAAATTTATTAAACTATATTTTCTATTATAAATTTAATAACTTTGACTTACAATATTTTTTATTCAATCATTTGATAAATGAATTTAAAAATTCCAATCCATTCATTTAGCACGATATGACATGACACGACATATTGAAAATATTAACTCGTGTCAATACGACACAATACAAACTCTAACATGCACGTGTTTGAAACGACACAACAAACTCTAACATGCACGTATTTGACACGACACGACACGACATGCAGTACCCCATATGTACTATCTTTGCCAACGTGGAAAGTGCACACTGCACACCTTCAAACGAAGTAGACGGTATTATTACTTGTGCTGGTACTTGTTGTATTTTGAGGTTCACAAAATAATATCCTAAATTCTTAATTATGACTTTTTCATATTTCATCTTAAAAGTTGCTTGATGACGTGCACACTATCTATAAATTAGGATTGAATTTTGGGCATAATTTATAACAATACATTAATATTAATTTACTATAATAAATTGTTTTTTCATTTTTTAACATTTTGATCTAGTATCACATAATCTCCAAAAAAATTTCAAAATGTTTATGGCAACACATCTGTCATAAAATAAAATAAATCGAAACTTAAAATTTTATATTTTGAAAAATAAGAAAAATATGAGTATGTTGCATTTGATGGCACAAAACATTTACGATACTGAAATTCTCATATTTGTGCATAACAAAAAAGTGAAATATTTAACACGTCTTCAACTTAACTCAAAGAAATTATTGGAAGTTAATTAACAAGTAATAACACGTGTGGTGGGGTCCGCAGGATGCTTAAATGTCTGGGAAATTAAGCGGTCTAAGTAGACCGGTTACGGTTATTTTGGACCACCGCCGGTTTTGTCTTCTTACGCCGCATACAGCCAATTTTGACCACCTACCCCCAGTATTCCACTTGTGCAATTTATGTTGACCCCACTTTCTCTTTGTTAGTCCGATCTAAATCTGACGGTCGACCAGAGCAATTCTTACATTAATCTTTTGTGAGATTTGAACAGTCTGACTAGCATTAACTATTATATATATATATATATATATATATATATATATTTTAAAAATTACATAGTAAATTTTTAAATCATTGCTGATAGCCTGATATCTTTCAACATATGTTTTGTTTAGAAACGACGGTGCATGCTAAGCTATACTTTTTCCATTTTTTTTCATGCTAAATTAAATAGTTCTGTTATAAGGGAACTGGAGACCACTAAGTTGGGCTAGTGTTCTAACATCCGGATCTGTTACAATTATTTTTGTCTTGCCAACCAAATGTTAATTACAGTTTTTTTTCCCCTTAACAGTCATTGTCAGGCATACCGATAGAAAAAAAAAAAATACAATATGCCCGCTTTTCTTATCATAACCATCCATGTCAAAATGAACTGAGTGGATCCCATTGAAGCCTGTATAATTATCTCCTGTATTTGGAATGCTTTTGAACTGTGCATGACAAAGAATTGAAAAGGTTAATAGAGAGAATCACATAGTACATATTTTTAAATTTATTTTGATTATATTATTTTTTTTTGTTTAAATATCCATAAGAAATTCTTTTGTCAGTTTCGAACTCACGAAACGTTGGTCAACAAACTGCATCTACATACATACATTAGATTTTTGAAACCTTAAGAGAGAACGTGAAGTTTATTTGTTAACATTCTTAGATTGAAGAGGAGACGGATTAGGGAATCTTCTCTTCAAAATCATAATTTACCTAGTTGTGCGTAGACTTGATGAGATTGAGATCCCTCTGGTGTCACTTATATATTGAGGGACATTTTATTCGTCTTATCACCTTGTGATTCGGGTCAATGAGACACTGAGTCTCAAGTAAGTGTGACTTTATAAATGAAGGGTTTAAATGCTCCTCTCTGATAAATCTCAGGTACTGCGAATTTTGTTTTGCAAACCATCAATATTTTGTGACATACAAAATTTGATAAATACGTGCTCTTACTGGTAAGAAAGGCTTAAAAAAAAAAGAATATTTGCAATGATCATTTTATTAATTAACCATCGATGTTGGGAAGATTGAGAACAGCATAACCCCCACCAATGGCATACATATATGTCCCTTCATGACATGTCCTATTTACATTGGTTCCTTTTTATCTTAATTATTCTCCACTTTAATTTGTTTCCCACTAAGGCTCCAATCCTACTTGTACAAACTCAAATAAGTTTATTATTTTGATTGAGATTGGTGTCCCTTGTGGTTGATAGTATTTTTTCCGAAGGGGACTAAAACTCAAGTAGAGCGAAATTTTCGTGTAAATTAAAGGATATAAATATATAAATCAGTAACTGCACATGGTATCCAATAAAATTTGTTGGAGTTGATGAAGTATATAAAAGGAGAGCATGCGGACGAGGATCCCAAAGGGAATCTATAAATTGCGGCTTTCAGACTTTTTGTTTATGCTATATTAAATAAATTTAAGAAATTATTGCTTTGATCAGACTCACTTAAGATTTGTCAATAATGATATTCATTTCTTTCCCATATATATATTGGTGCACATATACTGCATTAACACATTCATTGGGATTAAACTTTTGTTAAAAATTTTGATTTTGGATATCTATAATAAAACATTATGAGTAATGTTAGTCTAACTCATTTAACAGATGAATTCGTTATTTCTCAATTTTCGAGTTTCAAATTACCAATATGAACCGCTTATTGTATTTTTTAAACTATAATCTCATTGAAGGACAAATTTTACATTTTTAAAAAAATAATTTTACTATATTTTTGAGATTTTAAAAAAATCACTATTATTGGAAAAATTCATAATCTTTTGATTATATAATTTTCTAAAAAATAAAAAATATAGTTAATTTTTTTTTTGTAAATTATAAAAATTTAGTTGCCAACGAGATTTTAATATGAAAAACATAAAGAGTTTGGATCTGTCAATTGTAACTCGGGATTTGAATCTTATCACGTGATTAAATGATTTATTAAAAATCTAAAAAAAATATATAAATTTAGTCTCCAATAAAATTTTAATATGAAGAACACAATAAGTGATTTGGATTGGTCATTTGCAACTCGAAAATTGAGAGATAGTAAGTTCATCAAAGATTAAACGAGTTTGACTTTAGCATCACTCTAACATAAATTCGTATGATTATATCATTTAGAAATGAATTTAAAAATTGTGAATCGAACGCACCAAAGAAAAAAAAAACCCGTACAAACTAAAGTCAGAATAACACCGATAAACGAAGTCTAGGGAAGGCAATATATACCCCAATTTTGTATCGTGGTCCTCACTTGATAATTCCGGACTTGACTATTAGACCCCATTTCAAAGTTACCCAAACTGAACTTCTTCTGTATACTTCAAAACAGGAAAGAATTTGTTTAATTTCATTTCAGTGAAGACAAGATGATACATATACCTAGGAAAGGCGAGGGACAAATTTATAAGATAAATAGTTGAGAAAAGGCTACATTAGTGGTCTTCTGGGGCCAACCAAAAAATTTGACAAAGAAATAAAGAAATAGTAAACACACAATACTACAGTGACCTATCAAGCATATGTCTAGAGATGTGCTGACACACAGAAAACATAAAAGAATAAATAAATAAATATTTGGGAAAAGTAATCTAAAGCTCTTATTGATCCAACTTTGCAACTAATCATGTAGTTATAATAACAGCAATTGACTATTTCGAACTTATGACAAATTGTTAATTATTGAGTGCTTTTGTAACTTTCAAGAGCAAATAAACTTCCTTATATATATATCGTACAAAAGAATGTCAATCATATACTGAAATTTCTTCAAGATATAAATGTTATGAATTTTCAAAGGTTAATTTGTATTACTGAATAAATAAAAAATTCTAAATTAAATCTTTCTTATAAGCCTGAATATGTAATCCATATCTTAATATATGTAAGAGTTATATTAACAAAAAAGAAAAGCTTATGGTATCCATAGAAAATCCAAATGGCTCCCTTAATTTTCTAATTAATATATATACTTGTGATAATATTTAGTAATCCTATTTAAATATCTGTAAAGTTTCTGTTTTTCATCTTGATTTTACTCATTTTAACATTCTTAATTACTGTCGAGAAATTTTGTAGCATTTAATTGATAACTATTACTAATTTTCGTCCATATAAGGTTTTAGATCAGTATGTTTTTGGTTCATGTTGTAGAGGACCGTTTCGTCCATGTAAGGTGTAAATGGTAATTTGCTTAGTTTGACATGCTTTGTTACATAGCTTTCATGCACTATATATGGTTATGGAAAACTGTAACATGCCATAAGTTTTCTTTGGAAGTGACTAGAAGTGGGCTTCTTGCAATTATTATGCTTCTTTTAGGAAAAAACGATCAGTACTATAGTTATATACTGCTCCAGCAGTGGAAAAAAGATCCCGCTGAAAAATAACTTATTAGTGGCGAACAAGTACTCATGTCAGGGTTCATGCCGTGGTGGAGGTTTAAGATAGTTTAGTCGCCATACCAATGTCCCAGTTCATAGATTTATCGATTCAAGTACAATTGATCATATATAGGAGATACGTTGCACCGACTACAAATAAAAGTGTTTAATTTTTAGCTGTCAGAGATGACATGATTCAGAGAAACTCTGCTAATAATTTGAAGAAAATATATTATAATCTTATGCATTCAATCGAGTGGTTATTTTCATCATTATTTAAAAAAAAAATCAGACGGCAGCACAAAAGAATAAACAGAAATTCAGAAAAAGTTTGTCCGAAAATCCAACTTGCATCAAATGTACACTGTGTATAGTTTTAAATTGGACCACAATCATAGAGCGGAACGCTATTAAAAAAACGAAAATCTGTACTCAAATGAACAAGCCTTTTTAATCCTAACCCCATTCGTGGGACTCTATTAATTTAAGAAAAAAAACAACTCAATAGCACAAAAGAATGAATCATTCACCTAAGTCCAACTCACACCACATATACATCAATTTTTATTATGAGGCTGATTATATTATAAAACCAAAAATTAATTATAATTTTCCTTTATACACGTACACAATCCTATTGTCCTCTAAGCCTCCAAGAGAAGTAAGAGAAACCTATAAATGATGGCATAAAATTAAAGGTGAGGTGAAAGGGCAAACTATAAACATCTAAAATATAGTAATTTGTAACCCATTGAGGGGACAAACCCTCATTAAAAATTCCTCAAGCCATGATCCACGGGCTCTACCCTCTACTCCTTATAAGCCAACCAAGGAGGTCCATGCTTGCACCTCCAAACCCTAAGTAAACACATCCAACAAGGAGACATATTTTGATAAACAGTTTTGAAACATATAAAAATGACTGGATTTGGATCGCCATGCGGCGCATGCAAGTTCCTCAGGCGAAAGTGCGTCAGAGGGTGTGTATTTGCACCGTACTTTTGCCATGAGCAAGGCGCAGCACACTTTGCAGCAATTCATAAGGTTTTTGGTGCGAGTAATGTGTCAAAGTTGCTTATGCACCTACCTGTAGCTGACCGCCCGGAGGCGGCACTAACAATCTCTTATGAGGCGCAGGCACGTCTTCAAGATCCTATATATGGTTGTGTCTCCCACATTTTCGCCCTTCAACAACAGGTGAATTTCATACTTTTTTTAAGTATTAAACTTGGTATTGGTAATCAATTTTGTTAATTCTATGAATTTATTAATTGCCACGAAATTAATTATTTGTTACCTTATACATTGTGAAATTGAATGAAATAAAATTAGTTTGAAATTACTTACGAGTTTTTTGATATATGAAAATGCACTTCAGATTATATATTATCACTCCAAGTATAATAACACGATGTATAAGACTATTAAGAAAATAATGATCACATGAGACGATGATCTTCAAAGAGAAACATATATACAGAAAAATAATAGATGCTTTCTGATTAAAGGATTTTAAGATGATATGCTAGTTAGCCAAGAGGCATTTTAATTAGAGTAGCTGTCTGTCATGCATTGTTGAATTAGTCTGTTTACGTTTAGTCATATCAGACAGTTCTTTATCTTTTTGATAAGCTGAATAGATAAATAAACATCTATCAAATCTTCCTATTACATAACAGTTTTTGCAATTATTGCTCGTCCTTTTTATACTATACTATATTAGTTAAGCATTTGGAACTAACATATATTTTCCCTTTTATTGTTAGGTGATGAGTCTCCAAGCGCAAGTAGCTACATTAAAAGCCCAACAAGCACAAGAGCAAGAGAATTTCCCAATTCCAAATCAAACAATCAATGGAGGCAGTTCATCGTCAACGATTCATTCACCACAATTTAATGTTGATGACTTGAATAGTAGTTACAACAATCTTCTCTTGGATTCAAATTTCATGCAGCAATTTAACCATAGTTCAGCTGCAGTAGATGTGCCAACATGTATTGGAGAGGAACTTACATACCGGGATGGTATGGAAGAGCTTCAATCAGTTGCTTATGGTTATTTCCATGGCCAGTAATATAATTAGATCAGTTAGTTATAATCTATAATAGCATGTTTCTATTAGAAATAATTAGGTTTAGCTTCTGTCATCATGGGCATGCATGAAGCTTATATTTTAGAAACAGATTCATGTGTGGGTATTTTGTAGCTTGGTAGAGTGATTTTCGGTGTCCGGTGGCAGGTGTGTTAGTACTAAGTTTGTTCATTCTCATTATTGTTTGTATGATTGGAGCTATAAAAAAAGTACAAATTCTTCCATAGAACTATTGCATGCTTTAATTCTCTAGCAAACCTAAATTTAACTGTGGATTCAATTATTGCACTGGGACACAATCTTAAAATAAGCGCCAAATTATTTTGAAAGAAGTGAAGACTTGAAATTTTGTTTACTAGTACGCTGCTTAATTGAAGCTTCTGTTAGAATTTTTATATGGCCTATATTATTAATTGTGGACCAAATTCATTTAATGAAATTAATTAAAGGGTGCATCAAAATTTGATGGAAATTCTGATGGACTAGATTCATTGTATTTGATCCCAATGGTTGCCTTAGAGTCTTATAAATATCTCATTAATTTTCTGCTAAAGGGGGTGGTTCATTCCCATCTCTACTAAAGGGTGTGTTTGTTTGTACACACATTTCTCCACTAAAGAAAAAAACAGAATATTAAGTTGAGGAAATAAAACGCCTAAAGAAGACCATCATTATGTCTAAGGAAAACTATTGAAGATTAGTACTTACGCTTCCGCCTAACGATTAACGATTTCTGCTCTTCAATTTGTAAGTTTTATACTCAAGTTTTTTGTTATTTTATTGATTTACGGATCCTGGCAATCGTGTTATTATTTATAAACACGTTAATTAATGATTACGTCTATCATTTGGTATCAGAGCCAATCGTAAATTTATATAAGATACAAACTTATTTTGTGAGTATATATAATTTTTCCTCATAAATTTGGACGTAATTTTTATTACGCGATTTGGCTTTGCCAAAGTTTTTCTTACTTTTTTTTTATTAGAATTATTTTCGGTTTAGATGGTAATAAAGTTTATATAAAGTTTTGATAAAGTTAGCCATTTAAACTTTATAAATGGAACCATTACGGATGGAGTGAATTTATGTGCCTGATTATTTGCCTAAACAATTCATTTATGTTAATGAAGTTTATTCGCTGAATGGCATTTTATTTGTTCTCATTTTTCTACAAATTCATTTCAGCGAATGAGGTTTATTCGCTTAATCTCGGTTACGTCTAAACACATATTTGTTTGTAAATAAATTGTTCGGGCTTTATTTTATTAGATTAATTGTTAAAGTAATTGAATAAATAAACTAATTGAATCACTCATTAGGTTCCGTTTAGCGTTTTGAAATGAATCACTCATTAGGATTCCATTTAATGAACCATATTAAAATGAGTTGTTATAATCAAACGGATTTTGCACACTATTATTTGCATTCATTTTTTATCAGACAAGGATTATGTGGGATTTCATTTCCATATTTTAGAAAAATATTTCGAATTATTTTCCCCCCTCTTATGTACTTTACATGCTATAATTAGGCACGGGTGGGCTATGATTAAGCAGGATCCCATCAAATCATTTCTTTACTTGGTTTTATTTCTTTAACCATTCACGCTAGATCATGGGATCAATACGTAGTTACTCCATAATTACTATTTCGCTTCTTAAATGTAATTTTTATCCCTGTTCCGTCTGATCTTTTTTATTTGAATGATGAATTAAGAATTAAGACATAGTTATTTTCTGATTATGTGCGATACGTGGAGAATCATTTTATGTTACTATTATGTATATTTAACATATTTGTGGTTTCATAGCCACTTATGTATACAAATGGCTTAACATACGTTTGTTATAAATTGTGCTTATGAATAATTTATACACATATTAAGTTACTTTTAATAATTTGGTCATTATTAATTTTAACAACTTTAATTGTAATTACCATTTTATTAAAAGCAAGTGTGTGATATTTTTTATTTACGTATCACAATAAAGTTTTACATTTAATAAATTATGATTGTCAATTTGAACAACTTTAATTGTCATTGTAGTTTATTAAGTGGAATTTTATTTATGATTCAATTTGTTTCTGCCCAACGGTGATACAAATTGATTTTATGAAACAACTATTATGACAAACAGAAATAATTCTGGTGCTTTATTATTAATTTCAGTTTAATTAAGAATTATCTCTTTATAGTTGTTTAATTTTATTATGTTATTTGTGATATTTTAGTTTACATATCACTATAATGTTTATATTTAATAAATATTAAGGATGTCAATTTGAACAACTTTAATTGACATTATAGTTTATTAAATAGAATTATCTCATTGTCTTCAATTTATTTTCTGCCCAACGGTGATATAAATTGAAAATGTGAAGATTTTTATGTTAAAACTGAAATATTATTTGGCGTTTTTATTATTCATTTCAGTTTAATTTTATTATGCTATGTGAATATTAGTCGACTATTAACCACTTTATTTTTTCTGAATTTTATAGCATTGAATAAAACTAATTATTCCAACTTGAAAAGAACCAATTGAGATTTGTCTTGGTATTTTGAAATTAAACCAGACATTATGAAAAGATTCTGTTGCAATTATCAATAAAGGTAGCGATGATGAAATACTAATTTTTTTTAAATTATATCTCAAATTTGATGAGGTCAAGTTTGGATTTAAAGAAAATATTATAAATCAATGTATATATCACAGGGTTAGTGGGAGTAATTTATCATTCTCATTTTGTACGTGGATGATATTTTATTAGTCAATAAGAAATTTACATTAGGTTATTTATTTGTGCTTGTATATATAATGATTCATTTTATGGAAGAGTACTAAGCAGTTTATAATGTCATCTTCCACTATGCAAGCAAAATTTTTGTGGCATTTTGTAAGGTCACTTATCTTATTTTTGTAATAACGTGACTGCTATTTTGTCTTTTAATAACAACAAATTAAGTAACATGTCTAATGGATTGACATTAAATATCTTGTTGTTAAATACAAAGTCAAAAATATGACTATACAAATACAACATATTATTTAAGAATTATGTTAACTAATTCTCTCACTAAAGTATTACCACCCATTTTTGCCGGCACGGGTTTGGTTGCTAATTATAACTTTGTTGTATCGAATTATGTATTAAGTTATGATGTGAAGCTTCAAATTATGACTTTGACTTTGAATTATGAAATTTGCTTATTTCTTATGTTGCGCATTATGTTTAATTTAAGCAAATTTCCTTAAGTGGATCGAATGAATTATATTAACCATTTGTTGGAAAGAAATACCAATGCTATAATTAATGGGGGTCAAATAACAATAATAGTTATTTTGATTGTATTAGTTTAGTTTGGTATTTCTAACTGAACAAGGTTTAAGATAATGTTGGCCAATTCTGAATTTGTGTTTCATTATGATGATGCAATATAGGCCTAGTGGGAGAATGTTAGAATTTTTATATGGCCTATATTATTAATTGTGGACCAAATTCATTTAATGAAATTAATTAAAGGGTGCATCAAAATTTGATGGAAATTCTGATGGACTAGATTCATTGTATTTGATCCCAATGGTTGCCTTAGAGTCTTATAAATATCTCATTAATTTTCTGCTAAAGGGGGTGGTTCATTCCCATCTCTACTAAAGGGTGTGTTTGTTTGTACACACATTTCTCCACTAAAGAAAAAAACATAATATTAAGTTGAGGAAATAAAACGCCTAAAGAAGACCATCATTATGTCTAAGGAAAACTATTGAAGATTAGTACTTACGCTTCCGCCTAACGATTAACGATTTCTGCTCTTCAATTTGTAAGTTTTATACTCAAGTTTTTTGTTATTTTATTGATTTACGGATCCTGGCAATCGTGTTATTATTTATAAACACGTTAATTAATGATTACGTCTATCAGCTTCATCTATTCTTTGTTCTTTGCCCGTTCGTACTTAACATCTTTTGCAATTGTCAAACAATTAGGATCGAAAGTTTCGGGTCATTTTGTTCCCCTTCTTCTGTCCCTATAGCTTCAATTTTATTTTTTCAGTACAATATAGAGGATTGCTAAAATACTATGCATATAGCACGGATGGCATTCGTGCTACGGATTCGTTCTTGAATTTCATGCTTCAAACAACCGATCCAAACCGTTCATTATCTTCTACATGTTGAAATCTTATTAGAAACCGAATTTTACATTTTTTTGAATTTTTTTACTATTTTTCTCAGATTTTTTAAAATCACTGTTATTGAAAGGTCCAGAATTTATTAGATTAAGTATTTTAAAAAATCTGAGAAAAATAGTAAAAAAATTTTAAAAAAAATATAAAATTTGGTTTCTAATGAGATTTCAATATGAAAAAGATAATGAACGGTGTGGATCGGTTGTTGGAAACATAAAATTCAAGAATGAATCCGTAGCACGAAGACCATCCGTACTATGCATAGCATTTTAGCAATCCTCGTAAAATATATTGTGAATAATATTTACACCTGCTAGATTCAGCTCGAAGTTCATGCTACCAAAACGAAATAGCATGTACGTATATCCTAGAACAAAAACATTAAGCATCAAAGGTAGTGTCGTGGCGATTGCTTAATGCTTATAGAGATTTAAGTACACACCCCTTAAGAAAATAGATCAGTACTTCTGGTAATTACTTGTATAAAAAAAAATAAAAATAAGGAAGTTAGTGAGCCGACATGTACAAAGAAAACTTTCTAAGCTCCATCTAGAAGGGAAAAAAAAAACACAATCCGTTAATCGTTATCTTTATTCTTTTTTGATTCAACACTCAATTTTAGAAACTTTTTAATATACATTTAATTTAATATTTCCTGAAATCTTCGTGACCTTTTCATTTACTGCATCCTAACAAATTTTTAAGATACTATCAAACTTATATGCATTACAAAAATTAATTAAAATTTCCGAGGACAAATGTAGAAGACAAATATATACTGCTGTTGATGTTTTAATCAAGTAAATTTCTTTATTGTTTTCTAATCTTATAGCAATGCCTGCCTAATTGTCTAGAGGTTTTTTTTTAAAGGATCTCATATTTTCTTTTTTCTTTTTCCGGGAATTGTCATTTTCTTAGACTGCTTGCAAACTATTGTAAGAAAAAAAGAAATCAATTACCATCTGTAATATAAATTCAAAAGAAAGAATTAGTATCTTTTTATAAAAAATCAATTATGGCGATATCAAAGTGGACAAAGTTTAATTTGAGGCATCCAGCATGATTGTAAACCTGCTAACTCTTGTAAAAATTTATTTTTAATTTATATTAATCATTCCGATTCGTCTTATATGCCCGTCGGAACGATTAATACAAGTGTTATGAGGGATGAAGATACAGACTTTACGACTTACAAGACCATATTCTCCCAGAAATGTCCGTTCGGTTCATGTTTTCAGAGGATAGGAAGAAAACAGAGAATTGAACTTCAGTCGTCAACGCTTCAGCCTTTAGCCCTTTAGGTATTACTTCTACATCTGATCGTCTGCGACGGTGGGTGTAGTGCATGCACAAAACGGGTTGTTGAACACTGTATATATTGGTAGATCTTTTGGGAAAATACTATCTCAAGAGATGGGAGCAGTCAAGTTTTCTCTAAAAAAAAAAAACTGAGAGATCGGAGCAGTTCCTGTCCTGCAGAAGGAGGGACTCCAAGGGCGGTATATATTGTGAACAATGAAATAATTTACTTTTATGAAAGGCTTATTTATAAGAGGAGGTATATATCTATTTGACTACTAATTATTCATTTTATAATTTTAGCAATTATCAAAATGAATTTTAAATTTGAAATCTAACATTAAAGAAGGAATGCATACATATTTAGTAGAAATATCATGTCTATAGAGATATAATAATATTTGGTTTACGTTTTACTATTCATTTAGGGGTCGTTTGGATCGCTTATTAGGAATTTGGGGAATTTCTAATTCCTAGGCATAAATTTATTGGGAAGTGTGTAACTTTGTGAAGAGTTTTGATTGTTTATAATAAATTTATGCCTAGGAATAGGAAATTTCCCAAATTCTCCAAATTCTCACTTCAATCCAAACGGCCCCTTAGTGATTTACAAGTTTCAACTGTTTAAAATTAACGGGTTTTGGCACATCAATTAACACTACTTAATATATAATATCAATCTTATTATCGAATCATTTAAAAATATAAAAACATTATCTTAATTATTAGATAAGGCATTGTCAATTAATCCCACTAATTTTTTCTGATCACTCATTGCTTAATTTGACAGTTAAATAAAAATCTCTCAGAATAACTTTGCCAACTTAGTTCACTGGAAAATGAGGAAAATCAAATAAAGATGGAGCTTTTTTCGATTAAATTTAGTTGACTTGCATATTAATTGTTTTTCCGATAATTTGAATTAAAGGATATTAGTGGGACCAAATGGCCATACCGCGTATATGACTTGCTCACCGTTAGATGAAGTTGTGAGCTAGTGAAGTAGTTAACCTTTTATTTAAAAAAAAAAAAATAGAGGTAGCTAGAAGAGGTTATTAAAAAAGGAGAAAAAACGTAATAAATACAAATAATTATGGTGTTGCAAAAATTAAATATCTTAGGCACGCAGAAAGAATTGAAAGTACAAGTTATGATTAGGCAGCGCAACAACTAAAGCGCACGCTTGTGTGATCTGTTTCTCTGTAGGATAATGCAAAGGACAATACGGTCCAGATGGGCAGAAAACTATTAGGCATTTCATATTAATAACAAACGAATCTCAAACTAATCTCTAACTTGATGATTGTGCAATGATTAACTCAGAACTAGACAGCCTCAAATTTTATCTCATCTTGGAGGGTTCCAGCGTATTGTTTTTAATTTGGATTCAGATCAGTAGTAGTACGATGGATTTGCATCTAATTTGTAATCATTTTAGCGTTCCTGCAAGCATTTATTTATTTTTAATTATACACTTGTAGGCATGACAATCTCCATTTTATACCATAAAAAAAGTGCATCAGTACGTCTCAATAAACCATGAATTAATTAATCCGGACTATTAGCCGATATAGTTGTCAAACGTATTGGTCCAATTGTTCGATAAAAATAATACACAGAAAAACCAGACGTATAATAGTCGAGCCTTTACAGTTTTTTTTGTTTTTTTGTATATCAAAGACTACGGCCAGCAAAACTACGTATAAATACATACAGTCGATCAGTTTTGGATGATAAATCATGTAAAAGTAAAAAATCATACTTATGTTGCTTTATTCATTACAATTGTGTTGTGGTCTAAATAATATAAATAATATGTAAGCAATATGCATTTCTGAAGTGCTTTTAGATATCATGTAGAAAGAGAGAACAAAAGAAAAGAATGAGCTGAGAAAAAACAAACATTATTCTTTTTTTTTCCTAAGATATAATGATCATCATTCTTCTTTTTGTTACAAGTAAATAGTTATTTTTCCTTAAAATATAAGAGAAAATCAAAAGTAAAAATTCTATTTAGAGAAATTGGGCAGATTTACTATAACAAGAATAACTTCTATATAAATACAATTTTGTTCTTTACTACAACAAGAATAACTTCTACGTACATAGATACAATTTTGTTCATAAATGCTCCAAAAATCATTGCTAAATTTTTTTTTTTGCAAGATTTGCTTTAGTCATGTTTAACTTAGTGTTGAAATGAGTTATTGGACGATTAATTTCCTTTCGTTGGTAAATATGATAAATAGTCTTGCAAATTGAATTTTCTACTAAACTTTTATTTTAACAAATAACATTATCACAAAAGTTTTTCAAAAATGAATTCTTGTTACACCTTTTTATTTCAGCAATTACATTATCAATAATCTTCCAAAAGTAAATTTCTTGCTAACACCTTGCTTAATGGATAGTATGATCAAATGATCTTGCTATTTAATTTTATTTATTGTGTAATTCAATTATAAATATTATATATTTATTAGTTTAACATCATGAATTTATTTCCGCACTAAATGAGACAATTTAGCAGAAATTTTAAATTCAAAGTAAAAACCAATATGAATTAATACATGGATTAGTATCACTATAAAAAAATAGAAACAATAGAAAAATATAAATAATCAAAATCAAATGATTATTAAGTCGAATCATTCTAGTAACAACATCAATTTAAGGCCATAATCAACGAAAAGAACATATATACAATTTCTATAATACAATTGCTATATAATAAATAAATAAATAAAAAGAGTAGCTCCTCCTTTGATATATGTTCTCACGATCGACATCTTGATGCAGCCCATCCAATCCCCCTTCCAATAATAAGAAAGTAAATAAATCTAATAAGAGAGCAAAAAAAAAATATTTCCTTAGCTGCAATAGTAAATAGGGATTTAGATGGTATTAATAAAAGTTGAATATTAAAACCCAAATTTTATTGAAAATAAAACCCGCAGATTTACTTTGGTTAAATATTTGCAACTTTCCCTTGTCTCACATAAAATCAATGATTAAACACTCAGTCGCAAGTTGCAACTATTACAATCTTTACTACTTATAAAAGCACCAGTTCAAAGGTCTATCCAAATTTGAATCCAAAGGTGCAAACAATTGTTTACCCAATGCAATATAGACCATAGATTGATTATGATTTAATCAGATCAGTGGTCTGGATTGAATAACGAGTTAAAAGGTTTAAACCTTTCATATAGACATGTTAACTTTGCTGGCGGAGCGGTTGTGCGCTGGTTTTAAATCGTGCAATACGAGAGTTCGATTCTCCGTATTTTAGCTTTTCAAGTTCCATTTTTTTTTTTTGCTTTTCAGTTCCGATGTCACCCCTCCCCTCACCTCTCTTTTGTTCCGATTCCAGACTCTCCCCTCGCCCCTCCTCTATTCCGATCCCATCCCAAACACTTATCGCAGAATCTCTGAAAAAGGAAAGCAATCTTTGTGCGATGCACTCCCCTTCACCCTACCCTGATTTTCCTTCCTTCGTGTGTGCCTTAACAAGCCGATTATGGAAGGTCGCCGCCTCTTTCTATTGTAATCGGATCTAGGTCAGAAGGGGGAGCAAAAGCCTATTTTTAAATCCTTTCCTCTCATTGCATGGTGCTCTTTCAGAAGAAAATAGATTTGTTGATGCTTCTCTCCCCTTCAATCCCGAGCTCCTACTCTCGACCACCACTCGGCTGTCGAATCCCTTTCTAAGCCACATCCAAATCCGAGAGTTGCAGACCCACAGTCCAACCCGGATGATGTTGTATATCATGATAAAAATCGATTTATAGGATCGCTATTTCCTGCACAGTCCGTGCCTTTACTGATTTCCAAATTCGGCTACTACACCCCGATTCGCGCTTATCTAGGATAAAAGCGGGGAACCTTCCCCTCACCTACACAAAGGCTTCCCTCCACTGGCGAGCGACGCCTCACACGACCACCGCGCAACCACCTTGTTGGGCCTCCTGTAGTTTACATGCAAATGTCTCCGCCATGTTTTCACTGCCTTGAAAGAGCACCCACACCTGATCGGATCACTTGCTAGCCATCAATCGGCGCAACTAACCCTAGAATTGAAGTTCAATTCAAAGGTGTATTCGTGCTTTTATGACTTGGAGATGGATTCTTTGGAGAAAGTGTGAAGCACAGCAGGAGCAAATCCAGATTCTCAATCAAAGGCTTAAGGTTAGTTTTTGCTCTGGCTTCGTTCTTCTTCCTTGTGATGAGAATTGAAGATTTGTTGCAGCTATACATTCAAATTTTCTTTATTTCTTCTCCTTGTTTTATAGGTAAAGCTTGTAAGTTCCACAGAACAAGTATTGTGGAAAAAAATGTGAAAGGTGTGATGGTGCTTACCAGTTACCACTATTACTGTTAACATCCCCACAAGGTTTTGTGCGTATAATAGTAACTGTATGTTCTACTATAATTTTTATTTTATTCAACATCATTGAACTGGCTTGTAGAAAGGTTTCTTCCTTAACAATTAAAAGGAATTTTGTGCAATTGGAAAAATGGAAGATTGATTTTCTCTATAATAGCTTAGATCCATAATATCAGAACCTGGAGCTTTTACAATTCCAAAAGTGTGTATACTGGTCTTGGCTGTGAATATGATTGAAGTAATGTAAAAATAAGAGAATGTTGGATTGGCATATCAGGTTGCAGCATCATCAGGGGATGCTAGACGTGCTCTACAAATTTGTCAACGTGCTGCTGTGCTGGCAGAATATCGGGTGAAGCAATCTGCTGATGCCAAAGCCAAAGGTATTTTTAATGACTAAAAGACCCTTCTGATCTCCAGTTCTATTTATCCTTCAAAATGGAGATAATATGGGTACAACTTTATAAATCTTTTCATGTGTATCTATTGGGATCAGTTTTCTTATTTCTTGTTTGGACCTTGTATGTATAGTAGGGAAGTCGCGTGTATGCTTGACTGACATAGAAGGTGCATTGGATGAAGTATTTAAGTCACCTCATATTCAGGTCTGACACCATGTACATCATGAATTTAATGTTGTATTGTGCAATTGATTTCCTCATATACTACTGGTTCTGGTTCAGTGAAAGCTCTCTAAGGAAGTTTAGTATTTTTTTTTTTTTTTTGAAAAAATGGTGGGAGTGCCACCCAATTTCATTTTGGAAAATGAAACAAAATACAAAAGTCATATAGAGTATCGACTATTACAATCTACCATCATAACACTTACACCAACTGAACAAACTCAGAGAGATATTTTCAAAACCAACATAGCACAAGCAAAACTACTCAAACTCAAGTATAGTAAGTCTCAGTACTAAACACTAAGGAAGTTAAGCATCTAACAGGAAATGCCTCATAGAAACAAAACTAAGAAGTCATATTAATAACAATAATTAACGCCATAACTGGTGTAGAGAGTTCCTATTTATATTTTGTTTATGAATTTTGTTTATTACACAGAGGATGAAGATGTGCTCAAAATTTGGCAAGATAGTCTTGACTGCAATGGTGAATGAGCTGCACAGGACTGGAGGGGAAGAGCTTACATTTGAAAAGGTTGGTTTTCTGTCATCATTTCAGAACCAAGATATACCAAACCACTTCTGAAGATGATGATTGGTTTTCTATACATCTGGGGTGTTTTTGGGGTTTCACTATTGATTTTTGACTGGGATAATTATAAAGCATGAAGTCCCAGCCGACCTGGTATTGTACCAGCCAGGCTTTTACCTGTACATTATTAGTCTGACTTGGTATTTTGACTTGATGCATTGTATTCTGACTTGGGATAATTATTAGTCTGACTTGATGCATTGTATCAAGCAAAATCAAGTTTCTTTCTCATTTGGGGTGGAATGATGCTTTAATTATATATTCCTTATTCTTCTCTTCATTAGTTTACATTATTATTTTTTAATCTCGGCTTATTCATATAGCTTATGAACACAGAATTTTCAACTTAATTTATATGTTCTTAAGAGGCCAATTATTAAAACTATATAAACTACTTCTATCAAAAATTAAATGAAAATAAAAATGACTCAGTAGTATTGTTTCTTGTGCAGCTGTCAGAAAGAGTAATATCTTTTTGTTCGATGCATCACGAGGCCTTTCCAGGGTTTGATACTCTAATGCGAGCTTGGTAAGTCGATTGACTTTCACTTCCTTTTGGTTAGAAATTGAATTCACATAATTTGTGTAAATTCAGTTCACAGTTGTCTGGAGTAAACTAGATATGTATTTGTGCCAGCCTTGTTGATTTAGTTTTACTTTGGCAACTTTTTCTTAGACAAGATATAAGAAATTCAGTTCTATACTTAAGAACTTGAATCCTCTTCTACTTATTCCATTTCAATGTTTATTTTAGCTGCCTGCTTGGAGATAGTGGAATTATTCTATGTGAGGAGCCAAAAAAGCACATGTCACAAAAACTGCAACTCAACTGTTCCAGGTTCCTTTTCTTGTCTTGCTTCCTCTCCCACTTTTAAATTTGGTTATTTGACACATACTTAAATTAAAAATGATTCTTTTCGTCCAGTGGCAGTGATGATGTTGCTTTGGCATTAAAGGATTGCTCAGAGATACCATGGTTATCACTGTACCTTTAACAACATTTTTTGCATTTTTTTTGTCAAACATTTTTTTATGCCAGTCGCGCATATCATGAACAGCTGTAGCTCAGATTGTTCTCCTGTTTATTGCACTGCACTATATTGACAGGCATGTATTAAAATTATTTAAATTTATTGGTCTTATGTTTGAAGATCCATTGGTAGTGAATTTTGTAGCCATTGGATCAATTCTTCAACTTTGACACTTGAGTTAATATTTACTACTTATAAAAGCACCAGTTCAAAGGTCTATCCAAATTTGAGTCCAAAGGTGCAAACAATTGTTTACCCAATGCAATATAGACCATAGATTGATTATGATTTAATCAGATCAGTGGTCTGGATTGAATAACGAGTTAAAAGGTTTAAACCTTTCATATAGACATGTTAACTTCGCTGGCGGAGCGGTTGTGCGCTGGTTTTAAATCGTGCAATACGAGAGTTCGATTCTCCGTATTTTAGCTTTTCAAGTTCCATTTTTTTTTGCTTTTCAGTTCCGATGTCACCCCTCCCCTCACCTCTCTTCTGTTCCGATTCCAGACTCTCCCCTCGCCCCTCCTCTATTCCGATCCCATCCCAAACACTTATCGCAGAATCTCTGAAAAAGGAAAGCAATCTTTGTGCGATGCACTCCCCTTCACCCTACCCTGATTTTCCTTCCTTCGTGTGTGCCTTAACAAGCCGATTATGGAAGGTCGCCGCCTCTTTCTATTGTAATCGGATCTAGGTCAGAAGGGGGAGCAAAAGCCTATTTTTAAATCCTTTCCTCTCATAGGTTGATCGCTTTTTCCCGAGTTACAATGGGTTTAGGTAATTTTTTTCGCATTCACCCCTTTTTAATCTAGGGTTTTATCTGCAAATTTATCCCTTTTTTCTGTTTTGTTGATTTTTAATTAATTTTGTGTTTTTTTTCTCTCTATTCTAGATGCGGATCCGGATTTCATTACTCCAATGAAGAACCTGAAGAGCAGGATATTGATATTAAGAATCGATACTACAACTCGAAAGGTTTCTATCTATTTTCTCTGCCAATTTTTGTCTTTTTTTTATCATTATTCTGATATTCTGATGATTCCCAGCTTATGGTTGCAAATGCCTCAATTAAATCGGTTTAATGAAGTGCAGGTTTGAGGGATTATTTGTAAAGTTACCCATTCAATTGCGCAAGCTATCGTTTATTTAACAAGTTATTTACAGATTCAAGTCTCTTAATTATTTATGAATTTGTAAGCCTCAATTGTTTATAGACATGAGATCATAGTGAGATCATTGATTTTTTATGCATGTATCTGTAAAAATTGAAATCAGATCTTTTTATGCTGTTCGTTTTGCTTTTCCTCATTTCTTTTTGTCTTGGAGCGAGCGAAGCTGTACTTCGCGAGCTTCATTTCGAAATCAAACCTCGGCAGTCTCCATGTTCACTTCTTCCTTCTTTTTTGGATTAGACCTGAATCAGGTATATGTCTCTTTCTTTTCTCCCTTTACTATGCCGACTTGCTATCAATGGAAATGTTTTTTTCGCTCACTTTGTCTCTAGAACTTGAAGTGAACTGTATAAAAAGAAAAGAAGAAAACTTAACTGTCATAATCAAGTAAATGCTCAATTCTAGGAGGGATAAAAAAAGACTCATTTGGGCATTACTGTATAAGGTGATTTCATTTGTAAAATTTTGTTTTCTGGTAACTTATTGAAATCCCACTTAAAATATGACGTGTTTCCTGGTCAGTTTCAGGAGGTCTTATTTTTATTTATATATTGTATTCTGCTTCCTACCATAGGACAAAGTGAGGATATTTTTTGAAGATAAATTAGGGGTCTAAAAGTGAGGATATTGATGTTGACATGCAATGAATCAGTTTTGTTGGGATATATGATAGTTATAAATGACTGAAATCTACACATTGGGGACTGAGTTGATAATCTAGGTAAATTCAACGGCCAAATGACAACTTAGGACCTCCAGCCTTCAGGAATAAAATTGGAACAATGACCACATTAAACATTTGGGTATTACTTCTTTCTTTTCTTTGAATATTATAACATGCTTTTTTGATAGAATGTATGATAGTTAATTTTACACGTGTAGTTTGGAACGCATGATGTGGTTGTTTTGAAGCAAAACAATGCTGATACCTCAGCTGCTCCCCTTGGTCAAGGTGTAGTGTACTGTCTGAAGGTATATATTTAAGCCATCTCTTAAATTCTGTTAGTTATCTCTTTAATTTCAGACATACTTTCTCCCATTAAATTGATACAAGCCCCTCTGTTGTGTGCTTAAGTCCACTCTACCAAATGTTATATCAATTACTCGACCAGAAGCTACTTCTTAAATATGCCAGTAAGAACAAAAAAAGAAGAGAGAAAAAAGAAATACCGAGTTTTGTCAAACAGGATTGAGCTGGTATCTGTACTCCTCAACTGGAATGAAATCAACTAAAATATATTAATTGCTTTTTAATTGTTTTAAATAAATATGATTCCTCTGTAGTAGCTGCATTTGACGAGATACCTGAAGATGGCCTAAATAGCCCTTTACGTCAAATGCTATGGAGACTACAGAGATATTGACTGATTGATTATGGTTAGGCACTCAGCATATTAATATTAAAATATATAAATTTTCTCATTTTAATTTATTTACTAATTTTTACAAAACAGGTCTCTATTTTGAGTATGATCATTATTTGTTACAACCGCGGAGCAAGAGTGATTCAAAAATTTTATCATGTTGTATTACTTTTTTATGTTTGAAACGATATACTTTTATGTGAAACTTTTTTTTTATAGAGAAATGTATTTATTTTCATCGAATTATTTCTTTTAGCTGTTCATATGTCTACTTTTATCAAACCTATTTGTTTTAAATCAGTGAATGTTGCTGCTATTTTCAGCGCCAATCAAGACGACACTGACCTTAAATATTGAAATTGACAATATATTCATATCAAATAATATTTTCATGTATTAAAGTTCGCCCACACGTATAGAGGAGAGGAGGGGAAGGTTGCTCAGATTTTGTTACCACCCTCCAAATCGTGATGTACAAAGAGTAGAGTAAACCTTCTCCAAAATACTCTGTCTCTCACATTTTCTTCTCTTCCTTTTCATTACTCTCTAACCGATCCGAAGCGAGTAAAACCTTCAGTCAGAGTAATTTTCGTTACTTTTCCTTCTTCTCCCTCGAATTCATTGTTTTAGAACAGACCCTAATTAAAAGTCTTTTAACTTTTTGAAATATATCAAATAAAGAATTGCCCGCACATTGAGCGGGCACTGCTGCTAGTTCAGTAAAAAAAAGAAGTCAATACCCTATTATACAAGCACACGTTCATAAAAAGTACCATATGAAAAGAAAGTCACACTTCTGGTCATGTTGATGCAAGCACAAATTGCAAAAACATTTCTCATGTCATTACACCAAAATTCCCTTACAACAATATAGTATTTCAAACTAAAAACGAGGATAAAAAATTGTAAGTAGAAATTAACATGTGCCCGAGGCAACGCATCGAGTAGAATGTTTTGAGCAATGCATTTTTGTCGAGATTGCCTAGACAACATGAAATACATCCATTATTATTGGAAAAATTGGATATAACCCCCTCTAATTTTCTCTATCCGGATATAACCCCTACAATCTCTAAAATTGGATATAACCCCCTCCAATCATGCTTATTGGGGATATAACCCCTTCTTATCAGTTTTAGTTATTTTTTTAATTAAAAAATTAACCAGTATAAAAATTATGGCCAAACTACCCTTTTTCTTTCCAAAGATCGTTTCACCTTCCTATTTGATAGATACAGTAGCAAAATTGTATTTCCTAAAACCGTTTAACTTCCTTGTCTTTGAAATTGACGATACCATACTTCTCTCAATCGCTTGATAGATACACCACCCAAATTGTTATGTTTCGAGAAAATGGATTTCTTGTTCGCTTAAATCCCAACTTGAAATGTTATTTGTGTAGGATATTTGTTATCGTTGTCAGTATTATCCTAATCCATTTTACAAGTTCTTCTCTGAAGGCAATGAAATAGCTTACTTATTTGCTCCCATTGACCAAGGCAACAACACTTGTTAAGTTACAACAGCTAAATATGATTAAAGTGGGTTTCAATGGGGGATTTAATATCATATCTCCAAGTGCCCTATTTGAGTGCATTTTCCGAACAGTGTTTCTTCCGATTAGCAGAATAGTAACGACAACATCCTGCAGGCTACTTAACCTATTCAAAAATCTTATAGGTCTGTTATTTTTCATACTGGTAAATGTCGTTTATAACATGAAAACAAAAGGAACATCTTCTAGTGAGTCATAGCTTTAATTTAGTTCCAAGTATAACATTTTTTTTTTTTGTCAACGCGAAAAAAATTAATTGCCAATTATAACACAAAAGAGAATAAAAAGTTGCAAGTGAAAAATTATTATCGGCAAAAAAAGGAGAGAGGAAGAGAGAGAGATCGAAGTCCAATGATAGAAAAAAAAATTTGGTCTCGTGTATATTAGGAAGTTCAAAGATCTTCTTCCCTGAAGGATGTTGGATACCAAACAGAAGGTGAAATGATTTTTGGAAAGAAGAGGGCATTTTGGTCATAAAAACTCTGCTACTGATTTGTTTTAATTAAAAATAACCAAAATTGATGAAAAGGGGTTATATCCCTAATAAGCGTGATTGGAGGGGGTTATATCCGGTTTTAGAAATTACAGGGGGTTATATCCGGATAGGAAAGATTAGAGGGGGTTATATCCAATTTTTCCATTATTTAATATAAGATCTTCAGTTTAAAGAACTTGATCATCACTATATGGAGATGCACAAAGTATAAATCATGCCTCTGTATTTATGACGACAGCGAATGAAATTGTTGCAGAGCCATCTTTCTTCTTACCAACCTGAAGGATCGACATTTAAAATAAAGTATAATAGAAATCAATAACTTGACCTGTTATAAACCTGAAGGGCAAAAACCAAAAAAAAAAAAAAAAAAACAGAGAATAAGAAAAAAAATCTGATCTCTTGCATCTTATTCAGCTTTAAGAACAGATTTATCGATCATCTGCTCAATTTTTTCCTGGTCGAAATCCTGAAAACTTGAAAAGTACTAAAGGGAAATAATATAGTTAGAAAACTAATTATCTAAATCTCTAAAATCCTGGTTGAAATTGAACAAATTCATAGTATTATACTATTATATTACTTATTAGACACCAATTAATAATTATCAAAAGATCCTGGCTAGTACCAATCTACTAATGATGACTTTGTTTGAGTAGAAAAGCAGTTATGGACTTCATGCATTGTCAAATTGCATTAAATCAGAGAATTGTTTAAAACAAATTACCAAACCAAAAGATACTAGATATGACTTTACCAGAAGTAAGTCAACTTTCAACCAAAATCACAATGATCAATGTTGGATAATGGATATTAATTAACTATTATCTAAGGAACCTAACCTGTACGACTATACTTATCATTCAACTGATAAAAAAAAATGCAACTATTACCAATCCACTCTCAATGTTACATGTAATCCAGAGGATCCCAAATTCTCACGCTGTAGAAATAATTAACATTAGAAAATAGTTTAAGGAGCAATATTAGACAACAAATTACTATGAACTCACCTGGAGTTGTTTGATTCTAATGAACATTCGATGATGGCATCACCACACCTTTTAAGCAACAAAACCATAAGAAAATTGCAATTAACACCATATAGTCTCACAAAAGCCATCAAGAACAAGAAACAATTGCATTTGAATACTCAATAATATTACCATGAATACATAAATACAATTTTTCATGACAGCAATCAGGCAATTTAGGTACACAAATTATAGATTAACTAAACTTAACGTAGACCTACTCATGATTTTTACTCTAGCTTTCCCCAGCTCTCAACAGAATTTCATGCTAGCTCAATTCAATGGTGGTGAAAGGAACTAAACAACAAATTAGGGGGGATTTGAGGGTCAATTTGAGTGACGTTATGAAAATTACCTAGTATTAGAAGGGAAAGATGACGGTAGCCAGACTAAGTATCGGAAAGCGATAGAGCACTAGGCTAAACCATATCTCGGTTAGGCGGCACTCGGCGAGCCGGCGAGAGAACCAAGCCAATAAGGTATGGCTAGGGTTTCGACGGAGGCAGCAAGGAGATAAGCTTCTGCCGAGCGAAACCCACATCTCAGGGCTAGATTCGTCATAGGAGTTTGGCCAGCGGCTCGAGCTTATCAGTCGATCATAGAGAGTAGAGAGCCGTCGGACCTCAGAGAAATGAAAGATCCTACAAATTAATTTGCGGGATGAGCATGCGAATATGAGAATAAAGTAAGCCAACAAGGTTGGGAGCGTATCCTCTACCAACTTTTTTAGGTTGGTAGAGGGCCAACGTTTGATTCGAGCCGTTAGATCTAATCTCGACGGTTAAAATTTTTCGGACCTATCAATTTAGATTACATGCACGGAGCTCCCTTAATCATTGAGATTAGATCTAACGGTTTAGATCAAACGTTGGCCCTCTACCAACCATTTAGAGGATGTGATTCCAACAAGGTTTGGTTAAACTCTAGTCTCAACTACACCATATCTAAGTACTTTTAAGATTCTACAATTTACTGCAAAATCAAAGTGTAAATCATGTGCCAATGATACAATTCTACTTATTATAACGTGACCAAGAAATAGAAAATATTTAGTTTTGAGGAATATAGTGTAATATGAGGTATGATAATTATATACGGGAGTCGAGCACCCGCGCACTCAGTAGTCAATCATAACCGTAACCAAATCCAAAATCAAGCCTCATATATCCCAATATGACATGGATCTTACCTGAAGTAGATCTACCTACATTCTTTATAAAAAATCATAGCTCCAAGCCAGCAGCCCCCGTCGAGGAATAGGTCAGCAAATGCGATACCAGTGTAATAAATAAATGACAAACAACCCTATAAGGTCCAGTCGAAACATGGTAATATATATATAAAAAAACCAAGCAATAATAATAAACTACCAAGTGACCGCAGTGCCGCTGCTGAGTGATCATCAGTAACGAGTTGCTCACGATCGCTATCATAAGGAGATCACAAGCATTTAACTTGGGTGCAATCTCCCAATAATGAAAATCCTAAACAAAACGCTCTTATCGCTTATCTCCCGCAAGCATTTAACTTGGGTACCATAGTAGATGCAAGTGTTGTTAACGACATTTTTAAGTATATTAATCACTTTTATTAATATGAATGCACATCCTACATATGTCAAAACTATTCTTAGATTAATGGAATGCACTTAGTGTTTATTTAATGATAATGACATGATATTTGTTAGAGTTTTGTCCTAAAAGTCAATAATTTAATGACCTACATATTAGTTTATGTTATGGATGATATTTTATCATCTGTTCCTAGGTTTATTATTGACAGATTATTCAAGTTGAGGATCTGAATTGTAGATCTCTGTGGATCATTCTTTAGAATGACAATAATAAATCTAAATGGTCCATAATCTTGATAATTAACAAGGAACATTAATTATGATATAAGATTAATATGCAAGTTAAGTGATGATTAAGTTCTACAAATCATAGGTAAAGAGTTACCAACTTAATTGCATATGTGTATGTTATGGAACATAGTACAAGACTTGACCCAACGAAATAAATATATGGATTGTGTTATGTGTCATTATTTATTTCGTTATGATTTTGGTTCTAAGTTTGAGATGATTATCTTTTCCACATGAGGATATGTTCTATAAATCTTGTCTACCGTTGATTCCCGTTAAGGGCTGCTATACGGACTTGATTTACGTTCTCTTGAATTGTGCGGGAAAAAACTAATCATCAAGAAAACCATATGTCCCTCATTAATTCACTTAGTGAGTGACGATATCTGTTTGGGCCCCTTGATGGAGTTGGATCGTATGCGCGCAACTAAGCGATCAACTCTAGATCAAGAAACGTATAATCTGCAAGAATGACACATTCCTATCTTGGATTATACGATGATATCGTGTGACATAAGAATCAAAATAGAGAAATACTTTTATTCTCTTATGCAAGATTTAAATTTTGTAGTAGTACATTATTTATGCGAATTGGGAATCATAACGTGTTGCTAGATACCGTTTATGATTATTGGAATTAAATAACGATTTAATTCCATGTCCAGCTTAGCATAAATCCTCAAAGGGTCACACAAAATAGAGTTTTGACCAAGACAATGCATTATTTATTTATTCGCAATAGTGCGTATTGCGGAAATATGATAAGTTGATTAATTAATTATATACCGTTATAATTAATTAAGTCAAATGGATCATATGAAAATAAATTAATGTATTAGCTAATCCTAGAATAATTATTAATTAGTTAATAATTATTTTAGTTCGACACAGTTTAATATAAATAGTTACATTAATTTATTGGGCCAATATGTATGTATTGAATTTATAGCCCAATTGAAGAGCATTTGGAGTAGGTTCTAATTATATGAATTAGAGGCCTAAACAAATGAGATGAGAGGCCCAAAAGCCCATAATAGGACCAGCCATATAGGGTGGTAGGTAGGTGGCATTCTTGTAAATAGATGGTAGGAGGTAGGTAGGGTTTGTACACTATATAAGGAGGTGTATAGTAGCAAAATTCAACCTTCTCTCTTCCTACACCTAGCCGCCACCTATTTCTTCCCCATAGGACGGCGCCACTCTCTCCTCCTCTCCTCCATTTGCTCATGTGTTGAGCTACAACTCTCCACCAAAATCAAATAGGTTGATTCTTGAAGAGGGTTGATCCTTAGGATTAGCTTTGTTCTAATCGAATCGCTAGCACGAATCGATTTAGACCTTGGTTAATCTCTAGGTGGACTCGAGGCGGCCATCAACCATGGTGGAGGCGCAAGGAGAGCACGCCATCGATTTCTAAGCCGTAGGATCGAGCCTCTTGTTTGCTATACCAAGAGAGGTACAAATTTCCACCCTTTCTCTATGTGTCAATTGAGCTTAAGTGCTAGATCCGTTTGTGTGTTGTTTTAATCGCTTAATTAAGAGTAATTAGCACAAAAATTAAAATTTACACCTTTCCTAACAATATTCACACAATTAATTAATGATTTAATTCTTAATCTAAAGATTAAACAAAACCTAAGACATCTACACTTGGAATGACGAGCATAGAGAGAGCTGCAGCTAAGAAACATCAATGAAGTCCTGATCACCACCTTGCGAATCTTTACTCAGATTAGTAGTTGGTAAACTACATTTGAATGGTCTGACCGAGTACCTAACGATCAGAAATGTAAGCGTTGGACTAGCGATTTATCTAGTTGTCCCACAATTAAAATCAAGTGTTGGTTGTGTGTTCCAAATCATACTTAAAAGTCATATAATTTTAAAGGGATTATTTTTTGAAATAAATTATTATATTTAAGAAGGCATTTTATAAAAATTTTGGCAGAGCTTTGCTTATAAAATGAGTGTGAGGAAAGACATTTCGACGAGATTGCACCCAAAGTTTAGAAAACCTTTGATTAAATACTTTTATTTTGTTAGTAAAAGAACTCAAAGAAATAGAATATACGAATTTTAAAATCACATGTAATTTAAAATAATTTAACTTAAATAATAAGTTAATAGATATTAATAATACTAAGTATAATGGTAATAATAATATTAATATATTTAATAAGGTTGTTAATGATTTATTGCATTGGTGTTTTAATGGGTTTGAGATCATACGAGACCAGAAAAGTTTTTTCATTGTGTGTGTATTTTAGAATTATTTCCGGACTATTTGAAATCATCTTCCGTCTTTACGTTTACGTATTTATCTTATTTTTATTAGGCAACATCTCTAGTTTCGGGTTTACGTATTTATCTTATTTTTATTAGGCAACATCTCTAGTTTCGAGTCTTATACCTTATTCTCGGTCCACTTAGTTAATCTCTAATAATTCTTTTGGGTCATAGACTCATAGTTCAAGTTTTATTTTATTTTTATTCTCACTTTGTTAATTAATTACTTAATTAACTTAATTAATCATTTATTGGACTCGCACAGTCCAAAAATTAAAGTGAGAGGAAATAGGCTCAACCACAGAGCCCAATAGAAAAATGAGATTGGCCTATCTCGGCCTACGGGACAGAAGGCCTCACCAGGCCACACAGGCCTTAACAAGCCCAAAGGAAAAAAACGACCCGAAATAAGAGAGGGCCAACCCAGGTAGGAATTAGGGGCCCCACCTGTCCGGCTTAATGGATCCAGATCCACCGGCAAGGTAAGTGGGTTTCAGGGATCAAGTCCGAATCCACAACTCGAAATTAAACCCGAACCAATAAATCTCAGATTTATTTATTTATTTATTTGAAGATAAATTGGAGCAAGCCTCCTAACTTATTTTTAATTTAAATGTCTATGAAATTTTCCCAGTCGGTTTCGAACCTGCGATCTTTCACTCAAGATGCATTGCTCTTTATCACTAGACCAAGAGCTGGTTCTCAAATCTTAGATTTATAGAAGACCCTACATCTAAAATATTTACAAAACACTTTTATAACAGACCCTAATAACAACAAAATTTATTCTAAACTAGTACTAGTTCAAAGATATTTACGTCTAAGTCCCTAGGTTCATAATAAATTACACCGAAGTCCCTCGCACCCAACGATAGCGTACCAGGATGCAACAGAGGTGTACCACGGCCGGTACTGGGCCTGTACCAGCCTGATAACAGACTAGAAAACAACACACAAGTGAGATATCATCTAATCAACATGTATCTAATCTAATAACATACATACAAGCTATTTAACGGATTACACAAGCAAGTGGCAGCCTAAATAGCAAGCACACAACTTAAACAACCTATATACAAGCCGCTAAACAGATCAACAAGCAAGAAATAATCTAAAACATCAAGCCTACCACTACACTTTGATTTTATAGGCTACAACTAAGATTTAAGCAAGCATAGAATTTTAATTGAGACATCTAGCCCTTAACAGATTATGTTCTAACCTCTATCAAGCACTCACAACTATTAAACTAAACCAATAGCAAGCATGAACTCAAACACAGATCAGTTATCATCCCTAATCAAGCACTCACAGACACTTAACAGATCAATTTGAACAAGTCACAAGCACTCGAGACAAATCAGATCCAAGGGAGGCAATGTACATCAATACTCAATCAAATCATTAAGCCAACACATAGAGCACTCAATCGGCTCATCAAGCATAGAAATCACACAAAAATAGAACAATTCAAGTGCCGTCAATCCACTACTGCAAAAGGGGTGGAATAGCTTCAACTGCTTTCAATCCACCAAAAGTCGTCTAGCCCTCAGACACCTTCTTCAACGTCGACCAATCACAAGAAAAAGAGAAATTGAGAGTGTGAGGAGAAGGAACGGTGAGGAAGAAAGAGAGAGAGAGAGAGGTGTAAGAGAGAGGGACAGAGAGGTAGAAAGAGATGGGGAGGTGAGGTCTATGATGAAGGCGATCGGAGTGGATTAAAGAGAGAAAAGAGGGGGAAACAATCATCTCCTCGCCACTCTCCAAAGACTCAGCGACAAACTTTGCACAGAAGGGGAAGCGAGACAACAACATTGCAGAGGCTAAGGACGATGCGGAGTGGGGTTACAGACGCGAAATGAAGGAGGAGCCGAGGAGAGGTGGAAAACCGATTGAAGAAGGGGTCTGGAGTCCGGGATTTTCTATGTTCAAACCGTATGGCCATCAGTATAGAGGACAGAAAGAAGGAAATCCAAAGGTGGAAATTAATTCAGAAATCAAATTAAAGATTAGACGACCAAAATCCAATTAAATTCAATTTAGTTGTTTAATTTCAGAGAAGTTGTTTGTTAGATTTTAATTAGTTAGTATTTTATAACAAATTTAGATAGCTTATGTCTTAATTATTATTTTTTAAATTAATTTTATTTTTTTCAAATCTGACGGATTTTAAAGGTGATTTCGTATCATAAATATTCTTCACTCAATTATAAGGTTATAATTTCTGAAATTTCAATTTGTTGCCATGTTATTTATTTTAGCCTCAATCAATTAATTAAATGTCAGTTTTAAATGGTTTAAAATTGCGGGTTTTCACGATCTACCCCTTAAAAGAATTTTGTCATTGAAATTCAAAATGAGGTACGAGTCAAAAATGAACAATGGAGGGGTTCAGAAGAAAGCCAAATCGAATGATCTTGCAAATTTCAAATCGAGCTACTCATCAGCAATCGAATCAAAATACTTTAATCAAATTTCGAATGGAATAACATTCAATTTCAACATATAAAATCTTGCAAAGATTAATTTCTGGAAAAATTATCTATCAACCTAATATAAAAAAATAATTCTTTGCTTCATTGGTGATCAATCGATGAAGAAAGGATACATTTGATATTAGTCAAAAATCAAAATCAAATAATCAATTAACGAAATTGGTGATCACTCAGTTTTGTTGGACTCTTGCAATAACACTATTTTTTACAAAATTTCAGCTGCATTAAGAATTTATCTTGCAAGGTTATCTATCAATATCACCAACTATGTAGCTAAATTAAAAGTCTTCCAATATATATCTTCCTAAGGGCCTTTTTTCTTATAGTGCTCGTCACACATTCACATTGAGGCCTACAAAAAATTAATCTAATTGTGTTCTTGTTGACCTATAAATTTTATGGTTAACAAAAATAAAAAAGCGATTATGTATAGTTGCCAAAAATATCGTGACATTTAAAATTGTCTAAGTTATCATAGCATGTGATATTAGTAAAAAGACTTATGGAACATTAATAGAGGACACCTGAAATAAACATTCCAAATTAATTAAAATCTCATGAAATTCAAACAAAATATTTTAATGTAAATTGTCATAACACGAAAAAAAATCTCATAAAGTGTCAAAATCTCAACCAGTCATAAAATTCAACAAAATGATTCCATGAAAAATGCCATAAGTATCACACAAGTTCACAAGATTGTAAGACTTCGTCCTATAATATTTTGGTGTCCTAATTTTTACTAAATACATTAATAATTTCATGAATCATTTATGGGTTTAAATTTTTATGCGTCAACCAATGTCCTAAAATTTTGGAAAATCACTGTATTAAAAAGAAATGAAAAGTTCACCTTCTAAAAATAAAAGTTAAATTGGCACAATAAGAAAAGGGATGGAATTTAATTGTTTGATGCTTAGAGATAGTCGGGCTACAGATCAACCAGCCTCGTTTTCGTCTGCATAAATTTTTAAAATAGGAGAGATAGAAAAGGGAATAAGGATGATGAACTTGAATAAATTAAATTTGATGAATGACGAGATAGAAAGGCGATCACCTCTCGTAAATGAACTTGAATAAATTAAATTTGATTAGGCCTATCAAAATGGAATAAAAAAAAACGTGTTGTCGTTCCGTTTTCAGAAACGAAATGAAATGTGCCACTAATTTTCTCTGCCGTTTCAAAAAAACATAACAAAAATAAAACAGATAATTATGCCACACAAATTTTCTCTGCCGCTAAGTTAAAGTCATGGAGAATTCAAGAACCACACAAATGATGTATATAAACTACTAAAAACTATCAACAGAGAGAAAAATCATTAAAAAAAATGAATAAACGAAGAAACAAAAACATCAAGAGAATATTTTTACTACCTTCACTTACTGTTTTCTTACAAACCACAAAAAAGTAAACCAAGAACAGAATTGCTCTCTCTTTACAATCACCTTTTTGTAGAAAGAAAGAAAAAAAAAATGAAAACTTCTCCCTGTACGCGCATCTTCTTTTATAAGCCTCCATCTTGACAGTCGTTCTTTTTTTTTTTTTCTTTTTGAGAGCTAGATAGGGGCAATCTAGTAATTGACACTTGTTCTTTGGAACTGAATCAATCATATGCTGACTTGGCAATGTTTGATTGGCTCCTGTATGAGAACATGGGTAGTTAATCTAAATTGAAACTCCTCCTGGAATGATTCTTTGGCAGCAAATTCTTTATCCTTACTAGGTGGGCTAATCGAACTTCGCTCAATATGTGAGTTTTTTTAAATTAATTTTTTATTTTATTTTTATAATCTATTAATTTATAATTAAGTTATCTATATATTTTAGTTTGTATAATTTAATTTTATTTATTTGCAACATACTAAAAAAAAATTGTCTAGCTTTGTGGATGGTTTTAAAAAATTACCGCAGACACGATGTTTTAAAAATAATAAGCTAATTTGTGTAGAAAATAATCTTGTAGATTAGAGTAGTATATTGATAATATAATTTTGATTGGTTTAAAATAATAGTACTTACGCCTATAATGTCCAAATAATGTATATTTTGAGCATCATTTGAGCATGCAAACGAATCTATATTCCTTCTAAGTCATTTGATCACAATAATCAAAATAAAAGCTCTCTATAATATTTAGAAAATGATTCGTATCTTACTTATTAAATGCATACTCTGAGTATCATTTGAGCATTTCAACCTTTTCTGATTTCATTCTAAGTCAATTCATCATAATAATCTACACCAAAACTCTCTATACATTCTAGAATAAGATTCAAATCTTAATTATTTAAAAAGATTGGATTATACAAAGTAATTACGCATTTAAAGTGCAAATAATGCATATTATGAGTATCATTCGAGCATTTTAATCATTTCTGCATAATAAGTGATATCTTCACAAATAACCTACATTTAAACTCTTTATACGGTCTAGAATATGATTTAGATCTTACTTATTCGAAAATATTGGATTATACATAGTTATTACGCCAAGAAATTGAATATAATGCATATTCTGAATATCATTTGAGCATTTCAACTATTTTTTGAATTCATTCAAAGTCATTACATCACAATAATCTAAATTTTAACCCTCTATACGGTCTAAAATATGATTCAGATATTACATAATTAAAAATATTGGATTATACATGGTAATTACGCATATAAAGTGAAAATAATACAATTTTGAGCATCATTTGAGCATTTCAATCGTTTCTGGATTCATTCTAAGTCATTTAATCACAATAACCTACATTTAAACTTATTATACTGTCTAGAATATGTTTCAGATATTATTTATTCAAAGAGATTAGATTATAAATGATAATTACGCATATAAAGTGTAAATAATGCAATTCTGGGCATCATTTGAGCATTTCAATCGTTTCTGCATTCAATCTAAGTTATTTCATGACAATAATCAACATTTAAACTCATTATTATGTCTAGAATATGATTTATATGTTATTTACTCAAAAATATTGGATTATACATGGTAATTACGCATATAAAGTGCAAATCATGCAATTCTGAGCATCATTTGAGCAATTCAATCGTTTCTGGAATCATTCTAAGTCATTCCATCATAATAATCTATATTTCAACTCTTTATACTGTCTAGAATATGGTTAATATGTTATTTATTCAAAAATATTGAAATATACATTATAATTATGCATATAAATTGTAAATAATGCAATTCTATACATCATTTGAGCATTTCATTCTTTCCTGGATTCATTCTAAGTGATTTCATTTCAATAATCTACATTGAAACTCATTTAAATCATTATACTGTTTAGAATATATTTCATATGTTATTTATTCAAAAAGATTGGATTATACATGGTAATTACGCATATAAAGAGCAAATAAAGCAATTTTAAGCATCATTTCAGCTTTTTCAATCGTTTATGAATTCATTCTAAGTCATTCATAATAATAATCAATATTTAAACTCATTATACTTTCTAAAATATGGTTTATATGTTATTTTTTTTCAAAAAGATTAGAGTTTACAATGTAATTACACATATAAAGTACTAATAAGACAATTCTGATCATCATTTGAGCATTTCAATCGTTTCTGGATTCATTCTAAGACATTTCATCACAATAATCTACATTTAAACTCTTTATACTGTCTAGAATATGGTACATACGTTATTTATTCAAAAATATTGGATTATACATAGTAATTACGCATATAAAGTGCAAATAATGCAACTATGGGCATTTTTTTAGTGTTTCAATCGTTTTTGGATTGATTATAAGTCATTACAACACAATAATCAACATTTGAGCTTATAATACAGTCTAGAATACGATTTATATATTATTTATTCAAAAATATTGGATTATACATGGTAATTACGCATATAAAGTGGAATTCATGCAATTCTGAGCATCATTTAAGCATTTCAATCGTTTCTGAAATCATTCTTAGTCATTTCATCACAATAATTTACATCAAACTCTTTATACTTTCTAGAATATGGTTTATATGTTATTTATTTAAAAAGATTGGATTATACATTCTAATTACGCATAGAAAGTGAAAATACTGTAATTCTGAACTTCATTTAAGCAATTCAGTCATTTCAGGATTCATTCTAAGTCATTTCATCACAATAATCTAGATTTACACTCTTTATACTGTAAGGAATAGATTCATAAGTCATTTATTCAAAAAGATTGGATTATAAATGGTAATTACGAATAATATGTGCAAATAACGCAATTCTGAGCATCTTTTAAGCATTTCAATCATTTCTGGATTCATTCTAAGTCATTTCATCACAATAATCCATATTTAAACTCTTTATACTGTGTAGAATATGATTCATATGTTATTTATTAAAAAATATTGGATTATACATTCTAATTACGCATATAAAGTGAAAATAATGCAATTCAGAGCATCATTTGAGCATTTCAGTCGTTTTTGGATTCATTCTAAGTCATTTCATCACAATAATCTATATTTAAACTATTTATACTGTATAGAATAGATCTATATGTCATTTATTCAAAAAGATTGGATTATTCATGGTAATTAAGCATATAAAGTGAAAATAATGCAATTCTGAGCATCATTTGAGTATTTCAATCGTTTCTGTATAAATTCTAAGTCATTTCAACAAAATAATCAACATTTAAACTCTTTATAATGTCTATAATATGGTTCATATGTTATTTATTCAAAAAGATTGGATTATACAATGTAATTACGCATATAAAGTGCAAATAATGCAATTCTGAGCATTTCCATCGTTTCTGCATTCATTCTAAGTCATTTCAACACAATAATCTCCATTTCAACATTTTATACATTTCCATCGTTTCTGCATTCATTCTAAGTCATTTCAACACAATAATCTCCATTTCAACATTTTATACTTTCTAGAACATGATTTGTATGTTATTTATTCAAAAAGATTTGAGTATACAAGGTAATTACACATATAAAGTGCAAATAATGCAATTCTGGGAATCATTTGAGAATTTCAATCGTTTATGGATTCTTCTAAGTCATTTCATCACAATAATCAACATTTAAATTCATAATACAGTCCAGAATACGATTTATATGTTATTTAATAAAAATATTGGATTATACATGGTCATCACGCATATAAAGTGCAAATAATGCAATTCTGAGCATCATTTGAGAATTTCAATCATTTCTGGATTCATTCTACGTCATTTCATCACAATAATCAACATTTAAACTCTTTATACTGTCTAGAATAGATACGTATGTTATTTATTTAAAAAGATTGGAGTATATACATGGTAATTACGTATATAAACTACAAATAATGCAAATCTGGGCATCAATTGAGCATTTTATTTGTTTCTGGATTTATTCGAAGTCATTTCATCTGATCTCAATAATCTTCATTTAAACTCTTTATAATTTCTAGAATATGGTTCATATGTTATTTATTCAAAATGATATGATTATACATGGTAATTACACATATAAAGTGCAAATAATGCAATTCTGGGAATCATTTGAGAATTTCAATCTTTTATGGATTCATTCTAAGTCATTTTATCACAATAATCAACATTTAAACTCATAATACCATCTAGAATACGATTTATATGTTATTTATTCTAAAAGATTGTAATATACATGGTAATTACGCATATAAAGTGGAAATCATGCAATTCTGAGCATCATTTGAGGATTGCAATCGTTTTTCGAATCATTCTAAGTCATTTCATCACAATAATATACATTTAAATTTTTATACTGTATAGAATAAATCCATATGTCATTTATTCAAAAAGATTGGATTATACATGGTAACTATTAAGCATATAAAGTGCAAATAATGCAATTTTGAGCATCATTTGAGAATTTCAATTGTTTCTGGATTCATTCTAACTCTTTTTATCACAATAATCTCCATTCCTATTTTTTATACCTTCTAGAATATGATTCGAATGTTATTTATTCAAAAAGATTTTGAGTATACATGGTAATTACACATATAAAGTGCAAATAAAACAATTTTGGGCATCATTTCAGAATTTCAATCGTTTATTTAATCAATATTTAAGCTCATAATACAGTCCAGAATATGATTTATATGTTATTTATTAAAAAAATGTTTGATTATACATGGTCATTACGAATATATAGTGCAAATCATGCAATTCTAAGCATCATTTGAGCATTTCAATCGTTTATGGAATCATTCTAAGTAATTTAATCTACATTTAAACTCTCTATACTGTCTATAATAGGGTTCATTTGTTATTTATTCAAAAAGATTAGATTATATATTATAATTACGCATATAAAGTGATAATAATGCAATTCAGATCATCATTTGAGCATTTCAGTCGTTTCTGGATTCATTCTAATTCATTTCATCACAATAATCAATATTTAAACTCATTATACTGTATATAATAGATTCATATGTCATTTATTCCAAAAGATTGGATTATATATGGTAATTACGCATATAAAGTGCAAATAATGCAATTCTGAGCATCATTTGAGAATTTCAATCATTTCTGTATTCATTCTAAGTCATTTCATCATAATAATCAATATTTAAACTCTTTATACTGTATATAATAGATTCATATGTTATTTATTCAAAAATATTGGATTATACATTGTAACGCTTATAAATGCAAATCATGCAATTCTGAGCATTGATATACAATACCTCATTGTTCAATGAAAATGAGCATCGAAGTCAGGAGTCCTTTATTTTATATTTTCAGAGAGAGAGAATTGATATACAATCTATTCGAAGCCGCCACAGGTATGCGAATGATGCATAATTATTTCCGTATCGGGGGGGGGGGGGGGGGTAGCTGCTGATCTACCTTATGGGTGGATAGAGAAATGTTTCGATTTCTGCGATTATTTCTTAACAGCGGTTGTTGAATATCAAAAACTTATTACACGAAATCCCATTTTTTTTTTTTTTTTGAACGAGTGGAAGGAGTGGGTATTATAGGTGCAATTACTATGGCTCGACAATAAGAAATACTTAGAATAATTCCAAATTCTTAGAATTGATAATTCTAAATCAAGATAAAAAAATCCAAAATTTTGGTCCCCTTTTTCCTTTATTTTTGACTTCTTCTTTCCCAGTGAGTTATTTAGTTGATTTAACTAATTTGGATTTCCTTGTTAATTTATAGTGAAATTAGTTAAAAAGGCCAAATTTATTCATTTAAGAATTTGAGAAATAAAAAAAGATTTTTTTGTCATTTAAATCGTTTCTGGAATCATTCTAAGCCATTGCATAATAATAATCTACATTTAAACTCTTTATATTGTATAGAATATGGTTCATATGTTATTTATTAAAAAAATTGGATTATATATGGTAATTATGCATATAAAGTGCATCTAATGCAATTCTAGGCATTTTTTTTAGCATTTTAATCGTTTCTTGATTGATTATACGTCATTTCATCATAATAATCAACATTTAAGATCATTATACAGTCTAAAATCCGATTTATATGTTACTTATTCAAAAAGATTGGATTATACATCGGAGTTACGCATATAAATTGCAAATAATTCAATTCCGATCATCGTTTGAGCATTTCAATCGTTTCTAGATTCATTCTAATTCATTTCATCACAATACATAACATTTAAACTCTTTATACTTTGTAGATTAGATTCATATGATATTTATTCAAAAAGAGTGGAGTATAAATGGTAACTACGCATATAAAATGCAAATAATGGAATTCTGCGCATCATTTGGGCATTTCATGCATTTCTGGAATCATTTTAAGTCATTTCATTTCAATAATCTATATTTAAATTCATTATACTGTCCAGAATATGGTTCATACGTTATTCATTCAAAAAGAATGGATTCTATATGGTAGATACGCATATAAATTGCAAATAATCCAATTCTGAGCATCATTTGAGCATTTCAATCATTTTTCGATTAATTATACGTCATTTCATCACAATAATCAACATTTAAGCTCATTTAACAGTCTAAATAAGAATTTATATGTTATTTATTCAAAAATATTGGATTATACATGCTAATTACGCATATAAATGCAAATCATGCAATTCTGAGCATCATTTAAGCATTTCAATCGTTTCTGGAATCATTCTAAGTCATTTCATTATTATAATCTGCATTTAAACTCTTTATACTGTCTAGAATATGGTTCATATGTTATTTATTCAAAAAGATTGGATTATACATTCTAATTACGCATATAAATTGAAATTAATGCAAATCTGAGTATCATTTGAGAATTTCAGTCGTTTCTGGATTCATTCAATGTCATTTCTTCATGATTAAACTCTTTATACTCTCTAAAATTGATTCATATGTCATTTATTCATAAAGATTGAAGTATACATGGTAATTACGCATATAAACTCCAAATAATGCAAATCTGGGCATCAATTAAGCTTTTCATTCGTTATCGGATTCATTCCAAGTAATTTCATCACAATAAACTACATTTAAACTCTTTTTACTGTCCTGAATATGGGCATACGTTATTTATTCAAAAAGATTGGATTATACATGGTAATTACACATCTAAAGTGCAAATAATGCGATTGTCAACATCATTTGAGCATTTCAATCGTTTCTGCATCCATTCAAAGTCATTCCATCACAATAATCTTCATTTAAACTCAATATACTGACCAAAATATGGTTCATACGTTATTTATTCAAAAAGATTTGATTCTATATAGTAGTTACGCATATAAAGTACAAATAATGCAATCTGAGCATCATTTGAGCAATTCAATCATTTCTAGATTCATTCGAAATCATTTCATCACAATAGTCTACATTTAAACTCTTTATACTATCTAGAATATGGTTCATATGTTATTTATTGAAAAAGATTGGATTATACATGGTAATTACACATATAATGTGCTAAATAATATGGTTCATATGTTATTTATTGAAAAAGATTGGATTATACATGGTAATTACACATATAATGTGCTAATAATGCAATTCTGGGCATCAATTGAGAATTTCAATCACAATAGTCTACATTTAAACTCTTTATACTATCAAGAATATGGTTCATATGTTATTTATTGAAAAAGATTGGATTATACATGGTAATTACACATATAATGTGCTAATAATGCAATTCTGGGCATCAATTGATAATTTCAATCGTTTCTGCAATCATTCTAAGTCATTTCAACACAATAATCTACTTTTAAACTTTTTATACTTTCCAGAATATTATTCATGTGTTATTTATTCAAAAAGATTGGAGTATGCATGATAATTACACATATAAAATGCAAATAATGCAATTCTGGGCATCGTTTGAGCATTTGATTCGTTTCTGGACTTATTCTAAGACATTTCATTATAATAATCAATATTAAAACTCATTATAATGTATAGAATATGGTTCATATGATATTTATAAAAACAGATTGGATTATACTTATTAATTACGCATATAAAGAGCAAATTTGGCAATTCTGAGCATTATTTGAGCATTTCAATCATTTATGGATTCATTCTAAGTCATTTCATCCAATAGTCAATATTTAATCTCATTATACTTTCTAGAATACGATTCATATATTATTTATTCAAAAAGATTGGAGTATACTTAGTAATTACGCTTATAAAATGCAAATAATTATATTCTGGACATCATTTGAGCATTTCATTCGTTTTTGGATTCATTGTAAGACATTTCTCCACAATAATCAACATTAAAGCTCATAATACAGTCCAGAGTACGATTTATATATTGTTTATTCAAAAATATTAGATTAAACATGGCAATTACGCATAGAAATTGCAAATAATCTAATTCTGAGCATCATTTGAGCATTTCAATCATTTCTGAATTCATTATCTTTCATTTAATCACAATAATCAACATTTAAACTCATAATACAGTCTAGAATACGTTTATGCATTATTTTTTCAAAAATATTGGATTATACATGGTAATTATGCATATAAATTGCAAATCATGCAATTATGAGAATCATTTGATCATTTCAATCATTTCTGGAATCATTTTAAGTGATTTCATCACAATAATCTACATTTAAACTCTTTATACTGTCTAAAGAATGGTTCATAACTTATTTATTCACAAATATTGGATTATACAATCTAATTACGCATATAAAGTGATATTAATGCAAATATGAGCATCATTTGAGAATTTCAGTCGTCTCTGGATTCATTCTAAGTCATTTAGTCACAATAATCTACATTTAAACTCTTTGTACTGTATAGAATAGATTCATATGTCATTTATTTAAAAAGATTGAATTATAGATGATAATTAAAAATATAAATTGTAAATAATTCAATTCTGAGCATCATTTGAGAGCATTTCATTCGTTTCTGGATTCATTCAAAGTCATTTCATCAAAATAATCGGCATTTAAACTCTTTCTACTGTCTACAATAAATTCATATGTTATTTATTCAAAAAGATTGGATTATACATGGGAATTACGCATATAAAGTACAAATAATGCAATTTTGGGTATCATTTGAGCATTTCAATCGTTTCTGCATGCATTCTAAGTCGTTTCTGCATAATAATCTACATTTATACTCAATATACTGTCCAGAATATGGTTCATACGTTATTTCTTTAAAAAGATTGAATTCTATGTGGTAGTTACGCATATAAAGTGCAAATAATGCAATTCTGAAAATCATTTGAGCTTTTCAATCATTTCTGGATTCATTCTAACTCATTTTATTTTAATAATATACATTTTAACTCAGTATAATGTCTATAATATGGTTCATGTGTTATTTATTCAAAAATACTGGATTATACATGCTAATTACGCATATAAATTGCAAATAAGGCAATTATGAGCATCATTTGAGCATTTCAATCGTTTATGGATTCATTCTAAGTCATTTCATATAGTAATCAATATTTGATCTCATTATACTTTCTTGAATATGATTCATATGTTATTTATTTAAAAAGAGTGGAGTATACATGGTAACTACGCATATAAAATGCAAATAATGCAATTCTGGGCATCATTTGGACATTTCATTCGTTTCTGGATTCATTCTAAGTCATTTCATTTAAATAATATACTTTTAAGCTCATTATAATAGCTAGAATAAGGTTTATATGTAATTTATTCAAAAATATTGGATTATACATGGTAATTATGCATATAAAGTGTAATTAATGCAATTCAAGGTATTTTTTTTTTAGCATTTCAATCGTTTCTGTATTGATTATACATCATTTCATCACTTGGACATTTATCCAATCGTTTCTGTATTGATTATAATGTCTATAATATGGTTCATGTATTATTTATTAAAAAATACTGGATTATACATGCTAATTACGCATATACTGGAACATTTTCATTTGTTTCTGGATTCATTATAAGTCATTTCATTTTAATAATCTAAATTTGAACTTAGTATAATGTCTAGAATATGGTTCATGTGTAATTTATTTAAAAAGATTGTATTATACAAGCTAATTATGCATATAAATTGCATACAAGTCAATTTGGAGCATCATTTGAGCATTTCAAGCGTTTATGAATTCATTCTAAGTCTTTTTATCGAGTAATCAATATTTGATCTCATTATACTATCTTGAATAGGATTCATATGTTATTTATTCAAAAAGAGTGGAGTATACATGCTAACTATGCATATAAAATACAAATAATGCAATTTAAGAATCATTTGGGCATTTCATTCGTTTTTGGATTCATTCTAAGTCATTTCATTTCAATAATATACTTTAAACTCATTATAATAGCTAGAATATGGTTCATATGTTATTTATTCAAGAAGATTGGATTATACAAGGTAATTATCAATATAAAGTGCAACTAATGCAATTCAAGACATTTTTTTAGCATTTCAATGGTCTCTGGATTGATTATAAGTCAATTCATCACAATAATCAACATTTAAGCTCATTATACAGTATAAAATATGATTTATATACTATTTATTCAAAAATATTAGATTATACATGGTAATTATGCATATAAATTCAAATCATGCAATTCTGAGCATCATTTAAGCATTCTAATCATTTCATCACAATAATCTACATTTAAACACTTTAGACTGTTTAGAATATGGTTCATATGTTATTTATTCAAAAAGATTGTTTCATACATGGTAATTACACATATAAATTGCAAATAATCCAATTATGAGCATCGTTTGAACATTTCAATCGTTTTCTGCATTCATTCAAGTCATTTCATCTCAAGAATCTACATTTAAACTCATTATATGGTAGGTACGCATAAAAGTACAAATAATGCAATTCTGAGCATCATTTGAGAATTTTAATTGTTTCTGAATTTATTCTACGTCATTTCATCACAATAATCTAAATTTAAACTCATTATAATGTGTAGAATATGGTTCATATGTTATTTATTCAATAATATTGGAGTATACATTGTAATTACACATATAAAATGCAAATAATGTAATTCTGGGCATCATTTGAGCATTTCATTCGTTTCAGGATTCATTGTAAGTCATTTCATTTTAATAATATACATTTAAACTCATTATATTGTCTTGAATATGGTTCATATGTTATTTACTCAATAAGATTAGATTATACAAGGTAATTACGCATAAAAAGTGCTATAATGCAATTCTGGACATTTTTTGAGCATTTCAATCGTTTCTGGATTGATTATAAGTCATTTCATCCCAATAATCAACATCTATGCTCATAATACAGTCTAGAATTTGATTTATATGATATCTATTAAAAAATATTGGATTATACATGGTAATTACGCATATAAATGCAAATCATGCTATTCTGAGCATCATTTAAACATTTCAATTGTTTCTCGAATCACTGTAAGTCATTTCATCACAAATAATCTACATTTAAACTCTTTTTACTATCTATAATATGGTTCATATGTATTTTATACAAAATGATTGGATTATACATAGTAATTACGCATATAAAGTGCAAATAATGCAGTTCTAAGCATCATTTGAGCATTTCAATCGTTGCTGGATTCATCCTAAGTCATTTCAACACAATACTCAATATTTAAACACTTTATACTGTCTATAATAGATTCATATGTTATTTATTTAAAAAGATTGGATTATACATGATAATTACGCATATAAAGTGCAAATAATGCAATTCTAAGCATGATTTGAGCATTTTAATCGTTTCTGAATTCATTCTAAGTCATTTCGTCACAATAATCTCTATTTAAACTCCTTATACTGTATAGAATAGATTCATATGTTATTTATTCAAAATGATTGGATTATACATAGTAATTACGCATATAAAGTGCAAATAATGCAATTCTAAGCATGATTTGAGCATTTTAATCGTTTCTGAATTCATTCTAAGTCATTTCGTCACAATAATCTCTATTTAAACTCTTTATACTGTATAGAATAGATTCATATGTTATTTATTTAAAATAATTAGATTATACATAGTAATTACGCATATAAAGTGTAAATAATGCAATTTTGAGTATCATTTGAGCATTTTAATCGTTTCTGAATTCATTCTAAGTCATTTGAACACAATACTCAACATTTAAACTCTTTATACTGTATAGAATAGATTCATATGTTATTTATTCAAAAATATTGGATTACATGGTAATTACGCATATAAATTGCAAATAATGCAATTCTAAGCATCTTTTTAGAATTTCAATGGTTTCTGGATTCATTCTAAGTCATTTCATCACAATAACCTATATTTAAACTTTTTATACTGTATAGAATAGATTCATATCTCATTTATTCAAAAATATTGGTTTATATCTCATTTTCATTATGCATATAAAGTGAAAATAATGCAATTCTGAGCATCAATTGAGCATTTCAATCTTTTCTGGATTTATTCTAAGTCATTTCATCACAATAATTTAAATTTAAACTCTTATACTGTCTAGATATGGTTCCTATGTTAATTATTCAAAAAGATTGGATTATACATGGTAAATACGCATGTAAAGTGCAAATAATGTTATTCTGAGTATCATTTGAACATTTTCATCGTTTCTGCATTCATTCTAAGTCATTTTATCATAATTATCTATATTTAAACTCATTATACTGTCTAGAATATTTTTCATATGTTATATATTAAAAAAAAATTGGAGTATACATGGTAATTACACATAGAAAATGCAAATAGTGCAATTTTGGGTATCATTTGAGTATTTCAATCATTTATGGATTCATTCGTAGTCATTTCATCACAATAATCAGCATTTAAACACATAATACAGTCCAGAATACGATTGATATGTTATTTATTAAAAAATATTGGATTATACATGGTAATTATGCATATGAAATTCAAATAATGCAATTCTAAGCATCATTTGAGCATTTCAATCATTTTTGGAATCATTCTAAGTCATTTAATCACAATAATCTACATTTAAACTTTTTATACTGTCTAGAATATGGTTCATATGTTATTTATTAAAAAAGATTGGATTATATATTCTAATAACGCATATAAAATGGAAAATAATGCAATTCAAAGCATCATTTGAGCATTTCAGTCGTTTCATGATTCATTCTAAGTCATTTCATCACAATAATCTACATTTAAACTCTTTATACTGTATAGAATAGATTCATTTGCCATTTATTCAAAAAGATTGGATTATACATGCTAATTACGCATATAAAGAGCAAATAAGACAATTCTGAGCATCATTTGAGCATTTCAATCGTTTATGGACTCATTCTAAGTCATTTCATCCAATAACCAATATTTAATCTCATTATACTTTCTAGAATACGATTCATATATTATTTATTCAAAAAGATTGGAGTATACATAGTAATTACGCTTATAAAATGCAAATAATTCTATTCTGGATATCATTTGAGCATTTCATTCGTTTTTGGATTCATTGTAAGTTATTTCTTTTCAACAATCTACATTTAAACTCATTATAATGTATAGAATCTGGTTCATATGTTATTTATTCAAAAAGATTGGATTATACATGGTAATTACATATATAAAAAAAATGCAAATACTGCAATTTTGAGTATTTCAATCGTTTCTGGATTGATTATAAGTCATTTCATCACATTAATTAACATTTGAGCTCCTAATACAGTCTAGTATATGATTTATATGTTATTTATTCGAAAATATTAGATTATACATGGTAATTACTAATTACACATATAAATGAAAATCATGCAATTCTGAGCATCATTTAATCATTTCAATCGTTTCTGAAATCATTCTAAGTCATTTCATCATAATAATCTATATTTAAACTCTTTATACTGTATAGAATAGATTCGTATGTCATTTATTCAAAAAGATTGGATTATATGCATTATTTGTACTTTATATGTGTAATTATGTTGAATCCAATCTTTTGGAATAATTAAGATATGAATAATATTCTAGACCTTATAGAGAGTTTAAATGTGGATTATTATGACGAAATGACTTGAAATGAAAGCATAAACAGTTGAAACTCTCAAATAAATTCATTATTACTCATTTCATTATATGCATTTTATATGCAAAATTACTTGGTGTAATGCAATCTTTTTTAATACGTAAGGTCTTAATCATATTCTAGACCGTAGAAAGAGTTTAAATGTAGATTATTGTGATGAAATGACTAATAATGAATTCAGAAACAGTTGAAATTAAATAATACTTAGAATATGCATTATATTCATTTTATAGGCATAGCAACGATGTATAATCCAATCGTTTTGAATAAGCAAGATTTGAATCATATTCTATACCGTATAGAGAGTTAAAATGTAGATTATTATGTTGAAATAACCGTATATGCATTCAATCTTATGTTGAAGGCATGTGAAGAATAGGATTGTGTTGTCTCTTGATGACTTTCTCTAGGACTTAGATTTTCTCTTCGGGAAACTTTTTTTGGATAAACTGGTCAGTGACTGACTAGTAGTTCTCTTCGGGAAACTTGACAACGAGGTTCTGAATTTTACTTTTTAAGGGTTTGGATTTTGTTGTTTAGTGCCATGATTTGAGATTTGGGATTCCAAAATCGGATCTATATTTGGAGATTTACCTCAAGTCTCGAGCATAGAGCACAGTGTCTGCTCTTATCATGAACTCTTTTGGTAGTCATATATAGGTGAATTTTTCTGTGGTTGTCTAGGCACCCAATTTTATCTACATCAAGACAAAACAAACCAGAGTCTTGAATGAACATAATAGTCCCTGGTGAACTATCGAGAAAGTTATCAATAATAAATACAAAAGCGTATCAAAGTTGATTTATTCTTTCAAATGAGATCCATGTTGTACTAATTCAACAGACTAGTACAGTAACCTTCGTCCGAGTATATTGCGGTATATGTATTATTATTATTATATAATAAGCAAAATTATGAACACAAGCATTTTTGAAGGTGGGGAGACGATTGTCTCTCATGAACACAAGCATTACTATATGACCATTAGCTTTAATTTAAAATCAGTTTCTTCCCCCTAACCCCGTTGATTATAGGCAATAAAGTCTACTTTTTCGATTTTTTTTCCCGAAACTGGGTCATTTTAGACAAACTACATAAACATAAACCTTTTTACTTCGTGCATGTCAAATCGATACTTAAATAGAGATGTAATTTGTACTATGTGACAAGGAAAATGTTCTATGTAAATGTCGCCTAAGTCTCAATCTGGGTTAACAATACATGGAATGGTCCGTCTAACAAATAACTCACCAAGAACAATAATAATAATAACAAAAACAAAGATAAGATATTCGCTGAATCCAACATAATATATACATTTCATTACTTGGTAAAAAAAAAAAAATCTATAGCTGGGATGTGTACTTCAGTATCCGTCCTTAATCAGAGTTCGGCTTTGTTTCAGTGCTTGATATGCTTAAAATGAAAACACCAATAATGATAAGAGTTGCCCCAACAAACCACTGCAAAGCCATAAAAAATAAGTGTGGTACGCAAATCAAGCTTCTTTTAAGCAATAATAAAAGGGGTTGCAACAAAAGGTTCAACACACAGACATTACTATGGCATAGCAGAGCAGCAACCAGGTAATAGCCAACATTCGGGTCTCCTAAAAGATATAATATCGGGTGAAATATAGGCATTGCCAGATATGAAATACACAACAATCCCAAGTACCAGGCATTTCAGTACAGTACAGTGTGGTTTGTATACACTAAACGGCACTGATTTATCACAATTTAAGCAGTTGTCCTTCTTTATTGAATTTTTCTCTACTGTTGGGTTAGCAACTGATTGCAAAATTAGGTTTAAGTAGGATTCGACTTTGTAAATGGTCACAGGTTTTAGATGCTTTCCAATAAAGAAAAATGAAAAAATGTTGAATAAAACCCATACCAAAAATTAAGCATATATAGAAACACTGAACAAGAATCCTAATATACAAAGATTGCTAGATGTTCCCTAAAATAAATTTGGTAAATATAATGTAAATTGTACTTAAATGCTTTACAAAGAAAAATGACAATCATGAACCTCAGAACCAGACATGAACCAAAATGTAATAATTGTTACATATTTACTTTTAAATGCAAACAGAATTCATGTTCACTTGAAATAGTTAAGTTCAGATTTTTTCCAATAATGAAAAATGAAAAAATATCGGAAAAAAAACCATATTTTTGGTAATTACAATGCCACACTGGAAATGCTGGTTCAGATACTGTCCGACAAAGAAAATTTACAAACATTAAATAGAAGTAGAACATACATAAACATTAACCATGTAGCACAAAACACCAAACATCAACCAAATTTGCTACCATTTAGATACTTAGTTTAAATGAAAAGTTAATCTTGTGAAAGAAAATTCTACCTTAGAAGGCAATGGTTCCTCGAACAAAAAGTACCCAGCCAAGCCAGACGAAATGAAATTTGTTGCAAAATTAGTAACTGTAGCTTGTAAAGATGATAAAGCCTTGAGACTGTTCACATAGCAGCCCCACATGGTCACATTGCAAAATACAACCATGGCATACTTGAGAATCTGTCAAACAAAATATAGACACAACAATGAACCATACATAAATGGTTTTGGTGAGTTCAGATTAAGCATGGTTGGGTGATTGAGTACAGAGATGTTGTGTGACCAGATCAGATCTGAGCGACAGCAGTGAAAAGAATGAAACCTGAGAAGAGAAGAACTTGGCGGAGATGGCAGCCAGAGCGGCATTGAGACCAGCTGCTACAGCCCACGCGTAGCCCCGCCTACCCATTTGCGACTTGCGATGGAGAAAATAAGATCCGATGATCACCGTTCACAAATCATGGCGGAAGACGATTGCGCAATGCCTGTGGTTTCTTTATCCAGGAAATCAGGTCCAATTGGTATGGGCTGAAAAGGCCCAATAGGCCAGACAAGATAGTAAACCAATCCGGATCCTCTGGTCGTTTGAAAGAGTTTGGGGCATTAAAAAATTAAGCCCCAAATTTAATTTTATAGAAAAAGTGATCGAGAGAGAGAAAGCGATCGAAGCGAATCGGGCTGCTGTAGGAGATTCCTCCGCAAATCGATCCTCCACAACACAGTTCCACCAAGGGTCCGCTATACTGTCGACAATCTCCTCTACTCAACGGCGATGGAGACCTCCCCAACAGAGCCGACCCAAATCGACCGTCTCTCGAGCCTCCCCGACGCTCTGCTCGTCTCCGTACTCTCTTTGCTCCCAACTCGCCTGGCCGCTCGCACCTCCGTCCTGTCCCGCCGCTTCCAGTACCTCTGGAAGGCCTCTCCTGCCGTCGACATCTCCTTCTCTGACCCTAGGATCAGCTTCTTCAAGAAGAAGGCTATGGCCAACGGCGCCCTCCTCAGCCGCCAACCCTCCAACCCTCTCCTCCGCCTCCATCTAGATGTCGGACATCCGGCCTCACTTGACCTCCCTCACTCATTTATCTGTTCTTTGCTCACCCACGCCCATTCTCTCGGCCTCCGCCACCTCACTCTTAACGGCGAGGGCCGTGCCGAGGACCTTCAACCTATTGTCTGCTCTGGCTTTTCCATTAGCTCTCTACAGTCCCTCTCAATTTCAGTCAACTCCTATTTTTCTGGAATAATAACTTTGCCTTCAGGAACCACTTTGACCCGCTTGAAAAGCCTTTCTATCAGGCCTCCTGTTAGTTCCACCCAAGTGGAACAACTTCTTTTCAAGTTGTGTTGTTTGAATCATTTGCAACTTTCTCATTTTCAGTCAACTGCTGCTATCGTTAACTTGTCGTCCCTGACAGTCAAAAAGCTGGAGCTTCTTGACTTTGGTCATTTTGAAGAAGGAACTTGTTCTGTGAGATTATTCATGCCTTCCCTAGAGTTCTTTTATTTAAGTAAGAGATATAGTAAAAATCTACCTCACATACATGGTGACATTCCTTTGCTGAGAAAATCTGTTATTACCGTTGATTACCTTTATCCTGAACATGTCAGTGCTGTCACTCAATTGCTGAACTGTATCTCACATGTCGAAGAGCTAAGCCTGGATTTGAAGGAGAGATCGGTATATATAAGCTCCATCCTTGCTTTTTCTTTTTTGTATAATTGTATTTACTCACTGTATTACTTTTATTCTTGCCTCCAGGTTGCAACCTTGTAACAGGGAAATTTGGAAAATTGAATGGCTTGATTGTGAAATGATAAACTTTTTAACGAAAGGGCTAATGTTAGTATTGGTTGAACTTTGTGTTATGTTTGGGAGTTGGGACCTTAAGTTTTTAGAAGTAGAACTACGTGCCATTTGATTTTTGCACACTCAAAGAAGTGATTTTTTTTTTGGTTGAAATGCTAGACATTTTTTACCCAGAAGTAGGGCGTTAAATAGATAATGTAACCATACAAAGATATTTAGAAAGAGGTAAAAATGGTATGAGAATTTAAATGTGAAAATGTCGTTAAAAAAATGATTGAACATAAACATTTTGCATGATATTATAAGCTCAAGCTGGTCAGCATATAAGAATGCAAAACTTGCTTTATAAAATTGTCAAAGTTCTCATGGTATTTATTTATACAAACCTCAAGAAGAACTTGCTTGGCATGGAGTAGTATGTGTCATTCATGCATAATTAAAAGTAAATTTTGGAACGTAAATTTAGAAATTATGTTTTCAACCTAAGGAATAAGGAGGTATAGGTTCCTGAAAAAAACTATAGTTATTACTTTTTGGTATCAGTGTGTGTGTGGTAGAACAATGAGTGGATGAGGATAATTGGAGGAGTAATTAGGAAAGAAATTGAATATACAGGGGGGAAATGTACAATGCTAGTCCGATAAAAATCAGACAGGAGACAACAAACTCACACTTTGTCCCCAAATGTTATGTACCTAGGACAATTTGAGTGGCTAATGGAAGGGTAAAATATGGTTGATTGACTTTAAATTACAACAGTGTATGTCTGAAATATGCATCCATTACTGTTATAGCAGCTATGAATATAAGTTTATTGGGATAACATAGGGTAGAATTGTAGGTATGTGTCTTGTCTCTTGTGTGGTTATCCGTAAATTTTTCTGTGATTTCTACTGTTCCAGGTGTATCCATTTTGTAACTTGTTGGAACAGGGTAAAGAAGCTCCAGCTTTTCCCAATCTGAAGCTCTTGGATGTCCACATGTGCTTTCATGAGCACAATTTTGAAGCTGTCGTCAGTTTGCTTCATCGATCGCCTGCTTTGCAATCACTTAAGTTGGTTCACAAGGTGCATAACTTTTCTTTTTTAACTCATTGGTTGCTGCAATGTTGTTAGATATCATTTGAATGTGTCAAAAACAGTTTGTTGACAATGTGATCATTGTTGTGTGTCTTTGGCTAATTCTAAAGTAGGACCAACAAAATCAAATATCTGATTGAGGTGAGACGATATTTTGAAATACAAAACTCCAAAACTGAATATTTTGAATTTGTGTTTGCAGTAGAGCTTTGTTCTGTTGGGTTTGAGCTACTGTGTAAACTTTTATTAGGGCATTGATTGCGCTATCTGTTTACCTTCTAGTTAATCTAGGTAATTCTGCCAGATGCTTCACTGTATTTCTTATTTTCTCTTCAGGAATGTTTGCAAAATACTTTTAAGACTTCTGCCTTTGATTTCAGTTGACCATCTAGAGTTCCTTTTTTGTTTTTTTTTTGTTCAAATGTCCTTTGACCGTTGAGTTGGCTGAGCTCTAATTGGGTCCCTCAGGTGCTATTGATTAGTAGGCTGCCATGATGTTATCTTACCTGTTGATTGAGCATGCTTTACTCCTCTCTTATTTTTTCCTCTCTTATCTGAAATTTAGCAGCCATTTTCAAAACTTTACTGTTATTATTATTATTTTATTAAGGTTTTTTTAGGACAGGCTTACTTATTTGCGGTATGAAGTATTTGAAATTGCTTTAATATACTCAACTTTTGCAGGAGATGCTATAAATCATGTGTGCTGTATAGGAGCTCTATTACATGTTGTTTGCATGTTTTTGTGTTATTTTATTTTTTCAAACCTTTCTGTTTATTGGCACTGACAATTTGTTCTGTTTTTATTATTTGATTGATGTAGGCTCCAGAAAAATTAAATCTTTGGCCAAAAAAAAAGAGGAAAATGAATGATTGGAGATCAAAGTTGCCACGCAATGTTGACGGTAATTATCAGTATGCTTATTTCAGCAATCTTCATTTAAAGGAAAATAATGAAGGATTCATGAAGTTGCTGAACAAGAGCTCTACTCCTAAGAAACTGAAGGCACACAACTAAGATTTTGTGTGATTTGTGGTTTTAAGTGCTCTATTCGTTGAAGCAAAACATCCTTAAACTTGATTTTCTATTTTATTTTGAAGCTGCTTACATCGTAGTAGATACCTTTGAGAATGCAGATTATCATCATATTTAACGTCCGAAAATCATGGAGTCCAATGTCTTCTTTATTCTTATCTTTTGAATTTTTGTGACAATATTCAAAATAACATGAACAAAACAAGGTACAAAAATGTATTTATATATAAGTAAATTGTGAACTTGATAAAAATTAATTATACATAAATAAATAAATCTTCTTTTAAGTCAGAATTCAGAAGTACCACAATAGTAACCGTAGAAACAATAAATAATTATAAATAGTAACTAAATTTTAGTTGGGTTGGTTTCCATATACATCGACAGTCTAATTGCAAGTTGTCAGAAATTTAAATGCTATCCATCTTCATCAAATAGAACCCAATCAACTCACAAAAAACAGCTCAAATTTAAAAAAAAAATGTGAAATGGAGACTTGTGAGAGAAGAATGGCGCCAGAGGATCCGGATTATAACACTTCTCAACAAGTGATTACAATTTATTTATTTGTAAGTGTTCACTTAGATCGTCTATATGTTCATTTTGTTTGTGTATATGTTCATTTTGTTTATGTATATGTTTACTTTATATGGCAGTAATCAATTTCCAATCTTCATTTGTTCCGTTCCAAAAATAAAAAAGAAAAGAAAAAGGCTTGCACAGAATACAAATTGGTATATTTTCTGGCGAGCAAACTCTTCTCTTCGTTTTCTGAACAAATAACTGCCATTTGCAGGGTGCAAACGGTATGCCATGTAGCGTTTTCCGTGTACGTTCCGTCCAAACAGAATGGTAAACGGGTGTGAAATTTCAATACGTTTTAGAGACTGAACAGTAAACTGAATGCGTTTCGTCATTTGTTTGGGTGAAATACAGTGTAAGTATATAAATTCCGTGATGTTCTGTCCAAATGGAACGGTTAACGAATCAGTTGATACATACTGTTACCATAAACAGAACAGCAAACATAACGCCTCATTCAATTGCCGTTAGACATGTTCTTCACCCCTAGCTATGCATTCAGAAAGGCTCCGTTTGGATGGCTTCTTCCCGGAATAAGGAATAAGGAATAACCGCTTTTTACCAATAAATTTATTTCTAACCATCCAAACTCTTCACAAAAGTTACACACTTCCCAATAAATTTACCCCTTCCCAATAAATTTTTTTCCTTGTTCCTTCTTCCTACCTTATTCTCAACCATCCAAACGGAGCCAAAGGGAAGGATTTTCAACAGACCAAGGAGGTCAACTCCCCCCCCCCCCTTTCTTTTCCCCCTTTTGTTTCCTTATCCTCTTTTATGCTTTTTATCCTAACTCTCCTAATTCCTTGACATCCTTCTTGTTTGCAACTATCTTCTTTTCTTCCCTTAACTTTTCTTTTTTTGGTAAATATCTTGGAAGTAGGCAACTACCTGCTCTTTTAAGAAATAAATATTATACATATCAGACATATCAGTTAAAGTTTCTCTTAAATAACCTCCAAAAACTTTTAATTAACAATTAAAAAAACATTAAAATGAAGCTAATTAGCATGAGGAGCTGATTTCATATTTCCGATTTGATTAATCTGGGAAGAGCTGCTTAAAAATTGAGCCCATTAATTTAAAATGAAGTTGATTTCAAGTAAATTGCAATTCTTAGTGATTATCCAACTCAACCTATTAACCCAAAAACAAGAACGCGAATTAGAAACTGCCCAGCAATAGTAATCTAAAAAGACACCAACCCAGAGTCCAAGAATACACAGGGAAACAAAACACAAATCTAAAAAGGCAAAATTAGATATACACCCCATAGCTCATGGAACATTATTCAAAGACAGAAGCTCCAAGTCCAGAGTCCGGGCTCAAGAATGCACTAAATTTGTCATCTTCTGTTCCAAGCTCCAACCCGGTTACATGTTGGGCCTCCCCTAAGCTCTCTTGTGGGCTCAACTGAGATGCTACAAACTTGTCCAATTCCCTCCAATCCATCACTTTCTCTCCTACATTGCACTCTCTTCTCATCACCTCCTGTTCATCCTGGGAACAAAGAGAAACCAATGGAGGCCGTTTCGGTGCCGGGAAAGATGGGCTCTCAAGGTCCGGCAGTTGTATAAAAGGATTGGAAATAGAATAGTGCAAGATGTTAAGGCCGTTTATGTCTGCCTCTTGCTTGCATAAAGATGAGTTCTCCTGCATCTGCATGTACTCCAGTGGATCGAGAACGATTGATTTCTCAGTGCTTGTGTCATAAGAAGACCGGGAATCCCACATGTTTGAGGGGCTTCTTGAGGGGCATGCGGGTCGTTTTTTGAAAGCTCGGCAAACTACCCAACCTTCTTCCTGTTTAATACATTGCAAGTTAAGAGATTAAAGTAAACAAAATAATTTAGGTAAATCGCTGTGTAAATGTTGTTTTTGGTCAAGTTTCTCTCCTTCTATTCGGGTGCGTTTGGATCGTTGGAAGAAAGAAGAAGAAGAAAGAAGAAGAAGAAAAAAAATTATAAACAATCCAAACTCTTCACAAAGTTACACACTTCCCAATACTTCTTCCCACTTCTTTTCTTCTTCCCACACCTATCCAAACGGAGCCTTCATGGTGGCTGTGTTTGGATGAGTGAGAGAATAAGAAAATAGTTTCTTCCTACTCTCAAATTTATTATAAACGATCTAAACTCTTCACAAAATTACACACTTCTCAATACTTCTTTCCTTATTCTTCTTATTCCCACACCATCCAAACGGAGCCAATGTTACTAAATGAAAATACAAAATTTATAACGTGCATGTAATGTTAGCAAGAAAACAATTCGAGATGAAACTAAAATGTCTTATATGTGTGATAAATCGTGATAGAAGAGGAGAAAATCAAGTGTGAAACATCTTTGTTTGTAGAAAAGACAATCTAAGGGTGCGTTTGGATAGGTGTGGGAAGAAGGGAAGAAGAAAAGAAGTGGGAAGAAGTATTAGAAAGTGTGTAACTTTGTGAAAAGTTTGGATTGTTTATAATTTTTTTTCTTCTTCTTCCTTCTTCTTCTTCTTTCTTCCAACGATCCAAACGCACCCTAATATAAACTTTGTGAATTTTGATAAGACAAGGTCAATATATTTTCTCATGGCTAGTGAATAACATTTATCAAATATCCAGCCAGACGGATCAGCACAAGTTATTTTTATTTATTTTTTTGTATATTATGTCCCTCTTTTTTATCACATGAAGCTCCATCGGAAGACTATTTACATGAGTTTTGTCAACCCATGCATTCCTAAAAGAAAAGGAAAAGCAACAAGGATAACTGCACTCTGAAAGTTGCACAAAATGTATAATAAGTTTGAAGTCAAATCTAAGTGTGTCAAGCGGTGGCTTCAAAAGCTATATATAATGAGAAAATTGGTCCTTTATGTGAAAGTAAGCACTACTTTTCAGGCACAAAATGCAAAATTGAACAAATAAAAGATAGCATAATCCTCTCTTTAATATATGGCTCCGTTTGGATGGATGCAAGAATAAGAAAATAACTTCTTCTTACTCCTAAATTTATTATAACAATCCAAACTCTTCACAAAGTTACACACTTCCCAATACTTCTTTCCTTATTCCTCTTATTCCCACACCATCCAAACGGAGCCTATACGAATTACTTCCAGAATGTTAGTTGTTTTAATTATTTTCAGATGATGCATGAAATCCTTAAAAATACTCATTCTAAATTCTAAAGCTGATAAATTTCATTATTTCATATTAAGTTCTTAATTACTTGATATTAGATTAGATCACTTAATAGGTTTATTATCACACGAGAAGGTGTATGCAGAAGTCACTTGCCTGGGGTGGTGCACTCTCTTCTGTTTCGAGCCTATATTCATGCATGATCCAATCTGTTTTCTGCCCATTAGGTGCTCTTCCTTTATAAAAGACAAGAGTTTTTCTCATTCCAATCAGCTTATTCTTCTCACGGACCGCCTTGTCTCGTCCGGTTGCCTTCCAAAATCCCACCATTGTTGCCCTATTTGTTCTTGTACCTGTTGGATACTTCCTGTCCTTGTAACTAAAGAAATACCATTCGCTTTGCTCTTCATACCCAATCCTGCAATGCTCTTCAAATTCAAACCAAAAAGAAAATCTTCAATGTGTTCCTAAAGAAAACTTCAATTCTATTTTGTAAATCTATTCCTTAAAAAGATATGTATCATAAATCCTATGAAAAAAAGACAAAACACCAGTTAAATGGTTTACTAATAGTGTAAGTTAAATATGGGAATGCAAGAGATCTGATTATTTTAAGATTGAATTTGCTTGGATATTTCTCTTATAATTTTATTTCTTCGAAGTTTATACAAAATATCTTCAAAAAAAAAAAAATCTTTGTTGTGATGAGTAGTAAGAAGAAAATCTTTAGATCCAAACCTTTGAGATCCCAGGGATCAATTCTGTATAGATCAATATCTCTAATGACATCAAGATCTATCTTCTGAGAGGCCACCTTCTTTCTAAGGTAATAGCCAACCAGCTCCTCATCTGTTGGATGAAATCTGAAACCAGGAGGAATGCAAGATTCCATTGACTCCATCTCTGTCCTGCGCTAAAATCAGAATGTATTTATATCAAAGCAGGCATGGATGTATGGTAGCCTGCTATATATGTATATTAATTTGAGTTGGTCCTTTTATCTTTATAGGGGGGAGAGCCAACGCCTGGATTAAAAAAGGACTGAAGGAGGTAATATGGGTTTCAGTGTATGATTAATTAATAAATGTTGAAGAGAAGTAGAGAACATAGAGGCAAAGTCTGAACATGAACTAGAGACGAGTTACAGTAGTTGTAATTATACTGTCTCGTAGTGGACAATAGTAGAGAATGTTTAGGGCGTACTCACTTGTGCATTGTCAGGCTTTAAGAAACAAAAGCTATTTTAAGTCAAGTTCAGAAATTAAAAATGGTAAAAAATACAGAAGTCAAGTTCAAACTTCAAAGGCTCAAATTTTTAACTTCAGATTAATAATTTCTAACTAATTGGATAAGTTACTTTATTGTAATGTGTGTTAATTGTCCATCTAAACAAAAAGTAAGGGTTAATCTTTTAAGAAAATACTAATGAACTCTGTCTCGATTGTCCCTATATCGACAAATGCACTAGCTTACCATTTTCCCCCCTCATGAGTAATCTATAGGGGATTATTTAGTTTGATGGTTTTTTAAATGGTCTCTATATATGTTTCTTAAAAAAGTTAACTAGAAAAATGTTATTGTACTATAGGAAGTAAATGTTAAATATAATCATATGAATTATAACTAAACAATAGTTTGTAAATGTGATAAACAAAAAATAATTAGGACAAAATTTAGACAATTAGGAAATATATAGAAAAGTGTAAATTCTTCTTATTGCATAAACACATACCTGGAGACACAAATTTAAAATGAAAAAAAGTAATATTCTTTCTCAACAGTAGCCAAATGATTGTGTTCTTGAACTCCTTCCTTTAACTTTACCGGAAGAACACTTTTGAATTCATTACTTTACCGTGTTTAATTGTAATTGACTTTGTTTTCAATTCGGCTTTATGTAGACATCTAATCCTGACAATACTTCAAACTTTGCTGCTAAGTAGTTAGTGTTTTATAAAGTACACTACAAAAAAATAATAATAAATAAACAACTAAATTAGAAAAACATTTTTGCCCATAGGATTAATTAATTATTGAATTTGAGTTCAACAATGTAAATGAGAAGTTTTATCTTATGACCTCTAAAATGTAAGATAATATAGCCTTGACTTAAAAAATTAAGATGTACAAATTTGCATAGATTGGTAATTCTAAATTTAAGCACTACTGGGGAAAGACAAGTGGGCTGATGTGTGAAGAAACAAAGAGCACGCGCCTCTTGTTCAAATGTGAATTAATAAACAACACAAAAAGGTTGTATAGAAGCAGGAGAAAAAAAGGAGAAATGGAAGAAGGGAGAAAGCGATACCTTTCTTGGATCAGGCCTGAAAAGCAAAGAAACTAAAAAAGAGAGAAGGAAGCAAGCATTTGCATGCACAACCTCTGAGACTCTTGTCCCTTTGTCTACTAATTCCCTGGCAATTTATCATGTGGACCTTGTTTCGTATCGTTTAGCTATATAGCTTCCAAAAATAACCAGCTCTACAATATGTAAGCTATAGTAGACTGGTTCTTGTCAGAATACTATAATGAAGTATACAAACAAGATCCACTCTTATTCTCATGAAGGTTGGATTGAGGAGAACAAAAAACACAGGAAGGTAATCAGCTTCGATATTGGTTGGTGGCATTCAACTTTCTTTTCCATTTCTGTTGGAGTTGGAGTGTTGGGATTGGGATTGGGGGTCCGACAATACATAGAGAGAGAGAGAGAGAGAGAGAGAGAGATGGCGGTGCATGGTAGTATTAGGGTTTTTGCGCATCTCAAAGATGGAAAAATATATGGAGTACTTGTGAAATTAAGCATACAAAGTAGACAGTTTTCATAACCCTATAAAATTTTTTTGGGAGAGTTTCTGTTGATCATTAATTTCGTAAAATTTGGAGCTCTGTAAATAAAAATTTCATACTTAATTAGAAAACAAAATATATTGACTTTACAAAAGACTAAGTGATATAGAAGTATGTAGTTATAAACTAACTCGTAATTACTGATTTCTATTAGTTAAATTGCACTAAACAATATGGAGATTCGAAGAACACTCAATCATGCATGCTATATATCTTGAATTGAAGGAAAAACAGAGAGAGAGAAAACAATAAACAACATATATAATATGGACCCATAATTATATGTAAATTTTATTCAGTATATATATTTTTTTATTACTCGTATATCATGCATTATGGTACATTAACCATTAGAACATCTTGCAATTTCAAAGTTAATTGAGTCTTCATATATATAGGAGCAACAAAATTGAATTTCAGTTCCATATGGATCCAAATGACCCGGAGGATCAATAAAATATATGTTTACCCTTATAAAACTTACCTAAACAATGATGAAATAATTGACTTCCTCCTCGTGAAATAGAACCATATATATGATCAAAGATATCGGAAGGATCTGTTAATTAAGCTGAGCACTTGAAACTTGCAATTAGATAGTGGATGAACGAGAGGAGATCGATTTCGAGACTTGGTTAGAGACCGAAGAGGAGGAGATTGGTAAAGGGTATATATAAAGTCATAAACTACATATAAAGGAAAGGCTAGCATAAAGTTTAAACTGCGCATGACAAGATGGAATGAAGAGGGCTGACGTCACCTCGTCACCTCTTAATATCTGAAATTAATTTTTGCCGTCTCAAAAGGTATTATTAAAAAAAGGACGCTGAATAGTTGCAAATGATAATGTCACATGACAAATTCGATCTGTGTCATTGTGTAAGTTCGACTTGAGCTGTCATTAGCATCTAAATTATCACAAGACAGAAGAAATTTTTTTCTTTTGAAACAAGACAAAAATATATTTTAGTGTTTCAACATTCCAGAGGCTGTATATATATTTAAGTATCATTGTATTCCAAGGCCGAAGCTGATAAAATTAAATTAATACTTCAATATGTTATTGATCTTTAGTAAGCTGGATTGTTTGGCCAGTGATTTGACTTCATTCTATCAACTAAGTATTTCTTGGTTGAAATCACGGAGGGAGCGTTTATTTTTAAATCAAGAATGATAACTGACATCTGTAGTTTTATCATCACTGCCATCACTAAATATAAAGCGAACATATACAACAAACAAGGTGAACATATAGACTATTTAAGTGAACACTTACAAACAAATAAGTGTTGTCATCATTTGTTCAGAATTTTACATGCATATTCAACTTATTTTCATTGAACTTATTTGTTTATATATGTTCACTTAGATCATCTATATGTTCACTTTGTTTGCTGTATATGTTCACTTTATATTTAGTGATGACAGGGATGGCAAAACTGCATACACTGCGGCAGAAAAGCTTTTTTACGGCGGTTATTAAGAGGTTTTTTACGCCGCTCACATGGTGTTGTAAATGGGGGGGTCGCTAAAAATAATAATTAACCGCCGTAATTGTCTGTGATTTTGAGCGCGTGCGCGTGAGAAATTCTATTTTGCACGGCGCCTTTTAACAATTAGCAGCCGTAAAAAAATATTTTTTACGGCAGTTATTTGTTAAAAGAAGTTGTGAAAAAACATATTTACAGCGTATATCTACATCTAGACAAACCGCCGTAGAAGACTAATATATTTTTTTTTTTCCGTTTCGGTGGCTATATACACGCAATCACATATATATATGGCTATACCCAATCACATATATTTGTTAGCTATAAATTCACATAATATATGTAAAATCAAATCGCCATAAATAAATTGAAAATTGCATAAATTCACATTAATTCTCAGAAATTCCAACACATTCAGAAATTCAAACAGTACACAACTAAAATGAAAATTGCTTATGACAACAGTTAGCTAGCCATTCCCAACTAAAATTCTTCTAATCCAAAAGTTACAAATTCCCAACTAAGTACAACTATTAATCATCATAGCCATTAATTATCAATGGAGTTAGAAATTCAAAAAACAACTCTATTGTTTGGTTAAGCTCCTCTTCAGAATATGATTCACCTTGTGGTTTCAAAACCTACATTGATTGATCATGACCAAGTTATAAGTAACCTTTTATGAGAAAAGATATTCTATAATTGGTTAGACTCACTCTAAAATTTCCATATATTTGAATACAAATGGAGTACTCTAAAATTTTTTGAAACTGTAAGCAGCCCGTAGGCTTTTCGCTAACCCCAACAAGTTTATACATGACATTTTGCCTAATAAGATGCATTAACCACTGACCCCAACCTAGTTTAAGCCCTGTTTAACAACAACACCCACCAAAAATAGGGATGGTTCTGGATTTCAGGATTCATTTCAACTATAAAGATAGATGACTATAAAGCATAAACAATTCAACCACTTGACATATGGGAATTGCTAAATGCAACATGTTGTTTGCTATTGCAACATATTTTGGACTAAAATACCCATCAATCAAGTGGTAGAACTCTTCAAGGACTTAATTAACAGATCGATTGAGGGGTAATTTAGTCAAAGTCATGTTGCATTAGCAAAAAGGCTGTTGTCATAAGCAATTCCCTTGACATATACTTTAAACCAGTCCTTATAGTATACCACTAATTCAAACCAACTATTAACTAATTATCAAACATAATTAAAACAGTATTCCATACCGATGGCAACTCCCCCCTAGTCATGCACCATTTCAGTATGTTGCGTATCGATGTCATCGTGTAATAACCACAATCATTAGAGTTTGGCTGATCTGGACCCTACAAGTAAGAATGAAATATTTAGTTTTCATGATAAATCCAAACATTGACAAATTACTTGAAACTATTAGAGCGATTAAGTTGTGTACCGGTACTTTCACCACATTGAACTTAATCTTTTGAAGTTTCAATAAAGCACTGCAACAAATATAATATAAAGTCAGAAAAATTTGAACAATAACACAAAGATGCATACCTAAATACCTCCTGCCAGATTTTGTCTATTTATAAAGGAATATTCATTTCTAAATAGTAATTGAGTTTGTTTATGTGCTTCAGGTCTTACTCTGAAGAATCCAAGGTTCATAATCCCACTGTAAAGTACTAAGACATGTCTCAAGGTATTAATCTCCACTGTAAATATGATCTTGATATCGTTTTAATGTATCAACCGATTACTTAAGATTTAAGCCATAAATCTAACCAAAGAAAATTACATGTGAATGTGCACTGTATGAGCTTCACTTTTTAAATTAAAGTATGTATTTCATAGCAACAGCCAACAGTTCTCAGGAATCTTCTTGTGTGAAACCATATAAAAATTAACATTAAAAAAGCCCAAAAAGAATGAATTCGTTAAAAAGTGCAAAAATGGCCAGATTTAAATCATGTTGCCATTAAGGAACTATCAATCGGAACTGCTTAATCAAATTTATTTTGTTCAGAATATAGTTGCTACTATTCATGGAGAAAAGCAGCAATAAAAATCCCCAAATCGACCTCAATTGTACACTGTTCTAGATTTGTCAAAACATGAAATTATAATCAGTACCAATAACAATGAAAATTCAGAAACCAAACATGAACTGAGTTTACACATCTAAATAGGTCAGTTTTATTAGGCTAGGGGAACTGGTTTAGGACAAGAGAACGGGCGAAGCTATGATTCCACGGTTTCTGTTAAGACTAACACAATCATTTCTATTACCAGCAGTACCAGATCAGTATCCGAGAGCAGAGCTTAATAAGAGGAGATCAGATAAGAGCTATTAACTTAATAATAGTTGTTCCGCTTTTCACTTTTGAGTAGGTTAGGCAGTAAAGTAGGATAGAGAGTAGAGTAGGTAACTGGTGTAATCATATACTTTATTGCTTTGTACTAAAACTACCTACCAACTCATAAACAGTTTGGACACCTTATAAATAGAAATGTATGCTTGGATGTAATGCCCTTTCTTCTGACAAGCTGATTACATGTTTATCAAAATAAAAAAAACTGATTACATTGGCATATAATTAAGCTAATTATTTCAAGAAGCAATGTTCCTTCTTCACAAAAACCTAGACCCGATTGAAACCCGACACAGTAAAGTAGAAATTAAATATAAGTAAAGTTCAACATCAATCTAATATATGACCAAAAACTGATTACATTGGCATATAATTAAGCTAATTATTTCCAGAAGCAATGTTCCTTCTTCACAAAAAACCAGACCCGATTGAAACCCGACACAGTAAAGTAGAAATTAAATATAAGTAAAGTTCAACATCAATCTAATATATGACCTTCTGGTTAACTTTTTATATTTTTTAATTTAAGAAAATCATTTTTTAAAATTAATGACCATGTAGTCCCTTTTGACAATTCATATTCTTGCTAATTTCAGTACATCGTAGCTAAAAACTAGTATCTGTCAAAGGAGAGAAACAATGAGAGCCCCAACCAGTGGCTTAAAGGATTAATCTCCTTGTTGTTCTTTCTGTTTTTGGCGACCCAGAATTACATGGAACAAAGAACCAATGAATAGTGGATTGAGAGATATCAATTTCATTTTAGAATCATTGTGCTTTAGTTAAACATATAAGATGATATGAAACAATTTTGAAATTATTGTGCCTTAATTAAAATCAATTTTGTTGAGCTAAAGTGAAACTTACATATTGTACGCCCCAATAATTTTCAATTCAACTTTGTTAGGATTGAGAGAATCGATGATCCAAATCTTGTGTGACGAGACCTGGGAGATAATAATCAAATAATGGTTCCTGCAATTAGACAGTAAACCTTGTTAGTATAAATAATAATTGTAAACTCTAAATCTTAAAGTCAAATTTGAAAATATTCTAACAGTTTATGATGCAGCAAAACATGATAATCGCTCTGTCTTTTGGCTTTCATGAAGCACTTTCTCAAGTAAAGTTCAACACCACTCTGATCCGTTAGAACATTATCATGCGAGCATATTTCTGGATCTAGAAATATGAAATTATCGAGACCTGACTTCTTACAATGTTCGACACACCACCTGCATATTGTAATTACATTCAATTTAATTATGGTTTAATACTTGCATGAAGAAAATGATTTGGGCAGCGATATTTTTCTTGGAGCAACATATCTTTTTTCTAAATGTCCAAACTGCCCTTAATACCAACCAAGGTTTATTACCTTAATTTTTTTCCTTAATGCAATGGACTGTGAGATGTATCTTAATTTACAAACTGAAAAAGGAATAAATGAGTAGATAAGCTAACCATGACTTGTCATGATAAGATAAATTTATGGTAGAACCATCATGGGTAATTCAGAAGCACGAAAATAATGATTGCGAAACTAATTGTATTTACCTCATTATACAGATTTTATTTTTTTAATCTGGTGTCTCAATTAGCATGTTTTCCTTTTTTTCTGAATTTCGAGTCCTCTGAAGAAGCAACAATGCTGCCAGAAGGACTCAAAGCCAGTGCCAATAGTTACATGAGTGAAAACAACCACGTTTGAAATTACCGCAATTTGTTAGACTAGTATAACATAATTTGTTAATAAACTAGGCGGCACTTGTTGATAGCAACCTTTGACAGACAAGTTAAAGCTTCAGTGAACAAAATAATGATATGGAAGTATATCAAGAGTCACATCTAACTCAACAGAAAATAAGAAAGTTCCCAAACTTCTGGAGTCACGCCAATCAACTTCACCAGTTCAAAGAAGCTCTATAAGTTCCATTTGCTATTAACCATTGAATGGCTAGAACATATCATTCAAGATCCCAAAACCACATGATTGTCCCAGAACCCATCCAAAAAACGCTAAAATAAGGAAAATCTTGTAACTGAAATGCAAAACGCTAAAATAAAATAATGTAAAACCATAAAAGCTAAGAAGTTCAAAGAGGAATTAAGATAACAACTAATAAGCATTTAAGTAACTGTTTTTAGAAAGTGAGTTCAGAAAAATACTTACATGGCCCAAATCTTCAAGATTTGAATGAAGGGCCATTCTCTTTGGAAGACATGGCTGATGTCTTTAATCCCGATTATCAAATAAGGCAACTCTGCCAAGTCGAAATAGCTTGGAATTTTAAAATTATTATCTGAAGGGCCTAACATCATGAGATAATCGTGGAACCACCTCGAATTGGTACCAAGCGCTTGCAACTTCTCCTCAGTACATAGCGGTGGTCGCTCCACTTCATTGTCCTCCAACTGCTCCATGACCTCCCGCTGCTTTGATTTCTTTTGCTTAGGAGATTTTACATGTGATGGAGGTGGACGAACAGGTACTTGAGGAGGTACTGGAGGCGGTCTCGAGGGTACGTTTATCTGCCAATTGAAATATTAGTCACAAAAGATAATTTACTCCAAATTTAATTGTAATAAACATGCGAAAGGAGCATAAGTTGCGTATATAATTTTACCAAGTTGAACATATTATAATCCACAAGATAAGCCGGCCACCTGAGGAATGATCCCATCAGATTACCGAGCTGACTATCGTGGTTAGGAGGTGGAAAAGGTACTATCGCTCGTCGACCATCATCCAAAACGAAATCGATTTGAACCTTTACCTCATTCGGCCCCAACTGTTCACCATGGACAACATCAAAGCCCATTCGCGGATACATCTTACCTTGTGCTACCACCACACGTTGTCCTTTCTTGTCAAAGAGAGAGAGTAAGACATCTATGGGTTCTTATAATTATAAGTAACATAAAATTTAATTACACTTGAAAGTTATGAGCTGTATAAATTTTTAAAGCACCTTTGTGTACTAAGATATCAGACCCTTTATTTATTTTTTTTTAAGTTATAAATGCCCACGGGCTTTCATTAAAACAGTTTTAAAAGGTACATCAGAGATCAATAACAATCAAATTGAAACACCCTTTACTGACCTGGCTTCGTGCAGTGTACCACTACCTAAGGGAACACTAGCAGAAAAAAGAAAAATGAAAACAGTAAAATGGTACCTAAATTTCTATTAAACGCAAAAAACCTAATGGAAAAAAAAAACAGCCAGGTGGGTTAAAACAAACCAAAAAGACATTAAATTTACGGAGGTGCCTCCTCCAGATTTCAGACCTTTCACCTTCCCCTTCAACCAAACCAGCAAATAAATTCCAATTTATACATTTCTAAAATTGTGATTATCAAATCTATTTAAAGATCGATATCTTTCTCTCTACGTCAAATCATTAAACACTTGAAGGTTGTGAAGAATTAACCTGAATTTCAGGAATCGTGTGTGGTTGTGAAGGCACTGTATTTTCCCTTCCTTGTGTTGATAACCTTTGCTCCATCTCCTCTTTTTGTGATATCATGGAGAACCTTTGCTCCATCTCCTCTTTTTGCTGTTCCAAAGCAGCCTTCATTTTGGCCCTCGACTCATCCTCCATCTCATCCCTTTGCTTTTGCAAAGCGGCATCTAAATCTGCTTGGCTATATCTGCTGGATTTTCTCGTACCTCGGCCGTACACTCCCTTCACACCGGTATACGAGGAGTATCCTCTCAGCCGTCCCCCATGCTCTTTTGTCCCAATCGCAGCTGTCAATATGTCATTTTGACGGACCGCTACAAAGTCACCCTTTTTAGAGAGAGTAACCTGTCATCAAAGATATTCATGTCAGGCTTAATTATAAAGTGTTTATCTTTGTAATTAAATGAAAGACTATAGAAAATCTGAGCACTCCTTTTATTCATTCTAGCTTGTGCTGTGCCTACTTAGTAGTTGGTTGTAAAAAAGTATTGGTTGGTTTTAAAGATGAGAAAAATATAAATTTCTTTTTGAAAAAGTTTGTGGTCAGAAAGCAAAGATGAAATATATATAGTTGGAAAACCATAGTACCATACAATGTAGTTGCGTTTTTCAAAGAAAGAGAGAGATGATAATAAATGAGAAGACTATACACTGATTGGTTAGTTGCCTTGTGCAAATTTGGATTTAAATTGAGTTTGAGTTGGCATACATACAGCTCTTTCGAGAAGTGCCTGTGTCTTAGGATTTGTAACTACGAGAGCACCGGTTTGTGGATTTTTTGTGGCCCTTGCCCTAATAAAGCGATATGTCCTGTTGTCGTCTGAAAACTTAATGGCCGTCGTCTCACCATGGACCACCTCGTCTTCCTTCCACTTCATCTCGGCAGTTTTGTAACCACCTGATCCGAGTTTATGGGGCTGGTCAACCTTTAAAGCATTTTCACGCCCTTTCTTACTCGCTATCTAATAGTAAATTCAAAGGACTTGTCAATACATGAAAAAAAAAAGTTAAAATATAGATACCAAACAATTCTATATGATATTTTGTTTTGATACCGCAAACTCCAGGGTTTCTTTCTGGCACACGAAATCAGCCCACTCTTCCTTTGTGATGTTAAATTCATCCCATGGCTTCTTTGGATTATTGGGATTCTCCCTGAACTCTTTGTTCTACAATTAGAAATAAGACAGATTATAATTATAAATCCTCGAACTTAATCGACCAATTATAATTAACAGCATATAAATAACATAATCTCTCACCAGAGTACGCTTCCAATCCCTCCAATTCTTCGCACAGTTTGTAAGAATTTTTTTCTTGTGAGGAAAGTCATCCATGAGACCCCAAGCTGTTCTAATCTTCAGCCACAATCGCTCTCTGAGCTCGTCTGGCACTTTGTCCCATGAAGGATAGCTGAATTAAAATAGATTAATGTGATAAGCAAATTCATTTCACAATCACATTAATGCCATTCACATTTATATTCATATTAGTACCTGCATGCAATCATATCCTTTACTGTCGTTGCACAAAAACTCGAGAAATGAGCTGCCTCTTCACCAGTAGGTGTACCATTTTCTTGGAATTCGATCTCCAACGCCACCTGATTGCTTAGCTTCCTTAATACATAATTGCATTTCGCCCTTGATCTTTTTCCCCTTCCAATGGTGTCTTTGTTCGGATTCGACATGGCTGTCAATTCAAATAAAAATTAGTAGACCGGCCAATCATCCTAACCCACAAAAGAAATAATAATGTCTTAATTGAAGAACACAATTGACAATCACTTCTGTTTTTTTTAATGGAAAGTTAAAAGAAAGGTATTCAATCCTATAATTTCCATAAATATTCAATCCTTACTACTAATCATATTGTTGCCAAACTCTAGGATTTACTGATCACATGCTCAAAAACCAGTCATATTTACTATCAGAACAATGATACCTGCAAAGAAACAAATCTGAACTTTATACTCTCGCATTCTTAAGCACTTGTAATTCTAAACGCACACACTAGAACTACAATATTAGCTTATCTAAAGTTTAGGGACGAGGCTTAGTTAAGGAAGGCCATGAGGAAGCTTAAGGGGGCTTTTGATATCACGGAAGGGGGCACTGCCTCTTAAGCTTGGTCCACTGATCAGGTCAATGACATGCTTTTATTTATTATTTTATTTTTTTGTGGGAAACTACCAGAACCAAAGCCAACCCATACTTAAAAAACAAACAACTAACTGAACCTAAATGACTCGAACTTGCAGCCCAAAGCAAAATGAGGCCTGAGGAATTCAACCTGAGCTAAAACCTTATCCGGAAATGATCAGCAATCTGACCACAACCCAATAACACAGGTTGCAACTTCAACCTTAGTCAGGATAAGAACCAAAAGACACAACATGACTTAAGCGAAACCAACGACCCTGGACAAAACTATATTCGCACAAGATAACAACCCAAGCACTATGTCATTAATTCACCTTTTACAAAGCAAATTTATGGGATTTTCTCATAGTTAACAAGATTAAAGTGTAATGCAACTGTCTTGCAGATCAAATTAAAAATTAGCGGTACAATTGCTGTCAGACCTGCCATTTTGTACATACTAGTGGTATTCTACAGGTTCTTGGCTCCCTGTTGTTATTATCACTATTATTACCTGTTAATGCTGCGCTAAAGCAATTATTCAATTATTATGTTGCTCGTGTAAGACATGAGATTGCCCTAGAAAACATACAAAAGATAGAACAATTGTATAGGATTTAAAGAATAAAATAAATAGTTTTATGATGCTTCTATTACAGTATAAATAAAAAAAATTAAAAAGAGAATCAGAAAGTTAAGACTAATAAGTATTCATTTAGTAAAAGGAGAACAAGTAAAAAAAAAATTAAAGGACAAGAACTTGGTAAAATAAGAAACGAAGTAACATAGAATCAATGAAAGTACTGTTTAAAAATTGCTTACATAAAAAAATATTTAAAAGACAAAAAGTTAAGAAAATATTACAAAATTATCCGTTCATTCTAATAACTTTCGAAACTTTTAGTTTTCAAATGCAGTGAGCATAGTGGGGCCTATATACCTCAAAGTTAAATTGCAGTAAATGTAAAAAGGTAAAATTGGGCACGGCTCCTTCCTACCTTATACCAGATTTTAATTTCTGAAAATCAAGCCCCGGCACATGCCTGGACTTGCCCTCACGTAGATCCGACCCTGAGCGACAGGGTTTAGTGTATAGGGTTTAGGGTCTAGGGTTCGGGTCTAGGGGTGGGGAATCGGGCAACGGAGGTGTGAAACCGAGAGAAAAATATGGAAGAGGAGGAGAATGGCGGGGGTGGAAGACGGAGGCTAGAGAGCGAGAAAGGGGAGGGAGAAGAGGAGGGAGAAAGAGGTATACTAACCTCTAAAGGCGTGACAGGAGCACGACAGGCCTTCCCGATTCCACGGCGAGGACAGGAGCGCGACTGTGCGAGCAGATTACGGCGGCGAGTCTGGCGAGGGAAGAAGGTGTTTTGGCGGATTTTCAGAGAGGAGATTGAAATTGATTCAGTGATATTTGGCGCAATTAAACAGAGAGATACGCGCCGTAATAACTGATTACAGTGTAGTTTAGGGGTTAAGTGACATATACATATTTTCAGCAATTAAGACACAGAGAGATACGCGCCCCAATTATGTGATATATAATGTATAAATATTTGTTGCCATAATTTTATTTTCAGCGGTTTTCTTTACAGTTTTTTTTTTGAAATTTCATATACAAATCGCGCGCATAATTTTCAGTTTCTTTTTTTCCAGATTTTAAACATATCAAAACCACATTTTTTCAATTTTTTTTTTTACAGTTTTTGTTTTGAAATTTCATATGATTGAGGAGTGACTTGCTTTATCGTTTAATTACTATCAGTAAGTGGATCCGCTTTTGCTTCCTAGTTAGCAGAATCATATACAATCCATAAGGCCAACATGTGTTTGATTTCATGAAAGTTCCAAAATCAAATACGTTTAATTACATGTTGTTTGATTTTTTTAATTTATGTTATATATTTACTAAAAATTAAACAAATATAAAAAATTAAAGAAATTTTTTTATTCAAAATCCCTTAAAATTTCCAAAAAAATTTTACAACACACAATTCAAAATATTCGCGCATTAATTATGTTTCTTGCTGCGATTTTGGTCGGTCGACCCACACGCCCTCTCGGTGATCAGAACGCAAATGACTTGCTAACTCTTCAACTCCTAACGTTGTTCCATCAATACCTATTGAAAAAAAAAGAATTAATTAAATATAAGATAATACCACATATATAGATTTTCATTCAATAATGAAATTTCATTACATACCGGTGGAGAATGGCGGTATTTCATCAAATTGATCATATTCTTCTTCGTCTGTAACATCTTCAACACCAACAATGCGTCTTTTTCCCGAAAGTACAATATGTCGCGTTTTATCAGCGGGATCAACAATATAAAAAACTTGCATTGCTTGTTTATTTGCAAGTATAAATGGGTCATCGCGATATCCTAACTTTTTCAAATCAACGGATACAAACCCGTTTTTTTTATCTCTTTTGACGCCTTTTTTGTCGATCCATTTACATTCAAATACGGGTATCCTAAATTCAATATAATCAAGTTCCCATATTTCTTCAATCCACCCATAATACGACTCTGATGCCTTCCCATCTTCTGATATAGCTACTATTGTGACTCCGCTATTTTGTGCTGTGCTTTTACCATCTTGTTTCTTTGTATACCAAGTAAATCCATTCAGGTCATACCCTTGGTAGGTGTGCACGGTTGCGTTAGGACCACGCGCTAAGCTTTTGATCACAATATCATCCGAAGGTTGGGATAGTCGTACTCTATTTCTGAACCATTGTACAAACATCTTATTGTGCTCACCGGCGATCCAAACTTCAGATCTCGTAGGATTATGTTTTTCCAACTCGGCTATGTGTTCGTTCACGTAAGGAGCCACAACAGCGACTTGTTGCAGAATTTTAAGATGTGCTTTCTCCCGCTTTTCAAGATCCACTTTAATAAAAAATTATAATAAATCTTATGATATATATGGAATTACTCTGTTTTGGATTTTTTTTTAAAAAAAATTCACAATATTTGTATGCTTTATAATTTTCAGAAAAAAAATATTATTTTTCATTTTTTATTGCTTGGAGGTCTTCATAAATTAATTTTCATAAAAATTTATAATCGTGTTAAAAAATTTAATAAATAATTTAACAATGTCAAATTTTTCCACGTCTAAAATATTTCACAAATAGAACCTCAAATGTTTTTTACAAAATTATAATTTAACTTTAAAATTATTTAAGGACTTTTCTAAATATATATATTTTTTCATCGAAATTTAAACCATTCGATTACACATATAGAACGAATGCATAGCACGGAACAATCCGTGTTACACGTAGTATTCTAGCATTCTTCCAAATACTTCCTTAAGTGTTTATCTTAAAAATTATATAATTATTTATAATTCAGAATTGAAGGATATTAGACCGGATGAAAGAAGGTGAGGGGATTAGATTTAGTGGAGTTGCAACTTAATTACACTAGGATCCAATTCGATTGAATTTTATACTATTAAAATTAATTATAAGTACGGAAGCTTACCTCAATTATACAGATCTCAATGGTCTTGATTAATTATTTTACTTGAGAGTGCCTCGCATATATCCTCTTGCATCAACGTCAACTCAAAGGCCTTAACAACGCTCCTATGCGCGCACCGTTTGGTCGAAAGAAATACACAGCTCCTAAGAGATCAAGACTCTTTTAAATGTCCTTATCTAAACTCGAACAATAACTCTAATTAATTGTTTGATGGAATAATGAGAGAGGCTCCTACAACTCCTGTATCAATTGTCTCCAGACCAATCCTTTATATACTAATTTTTCATTGATTCACATTATAAAATCTTTTATATAATTGGCGACGAACTAATTAACGAATATATATATTAGTACAATACAATTATAAAATTTACTATAATTAATTTATGTGAGTAATATATACTAATTAGGCATGCAATTGTCCTGCATATAATATACGAATATATAATTAACATATGATCAGCGAAGCCGTACGTATTGTGTTTAAAGTAATAAAACGTATGCTAAAAAAAACCAACCAAGAATATCTCTATTTGTTTGGACGTGTATAAAGTAAGGGGAATTATTGCTTACAAAATATTGCTTACAATATATAATTAACAGTATTAAAGAAGTGTTAATTATTGCTTACAAAAGATTTGGATTCTATGACCAGCCTATCATAGCATATACATATCGGTATATATTAGGTTATGTATATATGCAGCAGACATTAATAAAATAATTTATTTTTGGAAAGGTTTTTACGGCGGTTATTAAACAAAACCGCTATATGAAATATTTTGTTACGGCGGTTCTTTTAATAACAGCCATATATAATCAGCGAATTTTTTTTCCGACTTTTCTGCACACTTTAGCGGCGCCTATTGTTATTAACAGCCATAAATAAATTTCTTCCTATTTACTGAAATGCCACCGTGTATTTTTTACAACAGCCTTTTAAAAAACAGCCGTAATTAGGGCGCCGTTAAAAACTTTTTCTGTTGTAGTGATATGGTAGTAATCAATTTCCTTTTTAAATTTTTTATAACAAAATCATTGGTTTCAATATTAGCCAATCTTCAAAAACAAAATATTTTATTCTTTAATAACATTCCATGATCTTATTAATGCATATGTGGTGATTTGTTCACACTTGCACTGATATTTATCGATAGTTTTACTGTGTATTCTGAGCACGATGGAAAATTTATGAATAATCTGGTTGAGTGTGATCTAGAGTGAATCGACTACAAACATATGGTATAATTACTTGGATAGTTAATTACAACTGACTCTTTTTTTTAAACTAAAACTAAATTATATTAAAGTTTTTTTTTAATATTTTAGACCATCCAATAAAAGTCTCCTTGTGAAGTACAAGTCTTCATGGCTATTTATTTTGGAGCTTTTTCATTTTTCTTAGGGAATTAAGTATCTTGCAACTTACAGATCGATGTTTGTATATTTTCTTGTGATATATTATTTGTACGTAAAGTTCCTTGATTTGTTTACATATCCTTTGGTTTTTCTACATAAAGTTGTTTGTATATTTTCTTATGATAAATTGGGATTTAAGTCTCCCAACTGTTTTTTTTTCAACTGAATTTCAAATCTGATTTTTCATTCAATGTGCATTGCTCTTTTTACTCACGTCAATATATATTTATATAATTTTTTAGAATTAATTCTGTAACTTCTTTTTGCCCATTTCTGACCGAAAGAAGGTGTAAAAGATTGAAATTATAAATCTGTCCACCTATAGTATTGAGAAAAAGGCTACTAAAAGAATTTTGCCTCTCTAAGAACTGATTGTGATTTGGTAATGCTAGAAGCCTACAATTCACTGACAATTTAATTTATCTCCATTCATAGCAAGCTAATCAGGTTCAGTCGAGTCCAGAGTATGAAAATTCAAAATTGTAATTTGTATAAACCGGTTTGCATGCGTTTGATGGTCGGGCAGAAACACCAAGTGATTATTTATTTTGTTATCAAATATCATTAAATTTCTACATACATCATGACTTTTTTTTATTATACCTACAAGTTTTCTTAAATTAAAAAATAATCTGTCATACATATTCTAGTATGGAAAATATGTGGTACCTTCGTATAAAGAAAATTACATGACAAAATTCATAATTCAACATATCATAATTTATAGCTCAAACAAATATTTTGATAATTATTTTTAATTAGATAAGAAAATAATAAAAAAAGCTGATTAGACAAACTTGGGGCCGATTTAATATTGAAATACATTTTTTTTCTTTTTTTACAAAATTATTTATAATTATCCAAATTTCGAAGTGGATTAATTAATTGCCCCCCCCCCCCCCCCCCCCCCCCAAATAGGAGTGAGATGCTGAACTCTCCAGTTCCTTCATATAAGTAAGACCAAACTTTAATAAACTTTTCCTTTGTTGGTAGGATATTCATACAACTTTTAGTTTGGGCCATCTTATCATGAATAAGCGCAATTATAATGTTAACAGCAGGCGGATAAGTGGAAGGGGGCTCATACAGCTCTCCAAAATGTCCGCAATTAAAAAGCACCTAGTTCACTATATATGAAGCTGGCATATATTTTTCCTTTGCACGTCTTATATATTAATTATTCTTCTAGTTTAAAAGTATAATTAATATTTTTACACCATATTATAAGCAATTTCTTCATGTGTATACATATTTAGTAGCATTATAAGACTACGCTTGTGCTGCACTGAGAATGTGTTTTCTTCTTTAATTAAATTTATTAATTCGTAAAGTGCAAGGAAAACAATCAAGATATATAATAAACGAATTGATTAATTAAAACAATGTAAAGTTCATTGAAACAATACATAAAGTGTGTCCCATCTAGTAATTAATATATATGCCAGGATTTGGAATAACATAATTAATCATCTTCCCACCTTCCCTGGCGCGCACACACCCACAACCCACCATCACGCTGCATCCTAAGCTTAACAGTTAGCTCGATCACATAGTATTAACAATTTTAATGAATTAAATGGAAATTGTTTCCTTTGATGAATGAAGTAGCTGCGATTATTAATATGTATAGTTACGATTTATCTGCTATCCTGTGTATTTTTATATCTGTACACCGGCATATGGACGAACTTGCATTATTATTATTATTATTATCTAGACACTAGGGAAAAAAGGTAGGAAAATTCAACAGATATTAAAAATACAACCATTTATTGAGATCCATTTTTTTGCATTATTTTAATTATTTCAGATACAACTTACATGGTACATGATGATAATTGGTTGAGAGAGAGGGCCCTAATCACATTGTGCTAGATGTTTGATAATTAGTCATCAATGTTTTGCCATGTTCAATAATCTTGGACCATTGAGCTAATAATCAAAAGCCTAAGGAATAGCCATCAAAGCCTTTCAAGGTCAAAGAACATAAAGACCCACAAGTTCAACTGTGGGGTTTTACTCTCGCTCATAGGTCTTAACACAGGTCATGCGGTAGCTAGATGGAGATATATAGCTACTAGCTAGCATTATTATATTATTCGTTTATTTCACGGTAATTGGCAAATAAAATATAATTTATTTGTTCAATAATTATTTCTCAGAACCTTCTTACTATAAAATTTAAAAGGATAATCAAATTTTATTTAATAGAACGATTAACAGTATATACCCACTCAAGAATACCTACATTTAATATTAATTATAGTTTCCGTACATAATACACTTAAACTTAATTAGAACGTGCCATTCCTATATATTGATCTTATAGACTTATACAGATCTGGATACCTTTAAAAAAGGAATTAAGAGCAATGATTTTTTGTATCTAACGAGAATGGAAATACAGAGAACTTTTTTATGATCCTAGAAAATTATTTTTAGTTTTGAAATTTATAACTTCTCAATATCCGCTCATGGAATATATATGATGAAGTTTGATACAAGTTTATCATTTATCAAGCATTTTTGAAATTTACAAAATCCATATATTTAATTAGTTCTGATTAAAAATTAAATGATACTCATATATAGTACTTAAACAATTTCGCATGCAATAGTTATAGGTCTTGTATAAATGTATAATAAATTTTTGCATAAACAATATTTGAACTTGATTAAAGATATTATCAATATCGTCAAGTTAATTAGTTCATTATCAATAGATCTCAATTCACTGATAGATATAGGTCTTGTAAATAGCATGCTTGTAACAATCATATGATAATATTAATTGGTAGATCTCAATTATCATTATATGAATTAAACCAATACATATCAACCATCGGATAGTAAAAAAAATAAAAATACTAATTAATCTGCAATTTTTGAAGTACGATTTATATATTATACTTGGTTCATTTTATAATTACAATTAATCTTGTAGTTACAAAGGAATGCAGTCTTAAGTTAAATATACGAACTTTTTTTTTTTTTTTTTTGATAGTACGCATACCATCACCACAGAAGAAATCCAAATCCTGTGGCGCGCGACACAGCGTGCAGCGCACCACAGGCCGTCCGATCAAATCTCAATGGATGAGGGAGCTCCGTGCATGTAACAGATTGTAAGGCCCGAAAAAATGTAACCCGTCCAGATTTGATCGGACGGTCCGTGTGGCGCGCTGCACGCTGTGTCGCGCGCCACAGGATTCGGATTGCCACAGAAGATTTTGTTTTCTCTGTTTGCACATCATTGCCGGCAGGCGGCAGTGCTGGCTTTGGTTCCTACCTCGGTTTTGCTGCTATTGAATCAGGTCAAATAGTGCCAGTCTCTGTGCCAAAATTGACCTCTATACTTTGTAGCCGGTCGGTAATAATTTTTCTTTTCTTAAGTTTTAGTCTATTAACTATTATATTTTGTAATTTGTATCCTCAACCATCATTCATGCGTCGATATGGTGGAGAGATTGTGCATTGTTTGTTCTAACTTGCATCATCGCTGTCTAACTATTTAAAAAGAATATAATTTGGCAACTTAACAGAGTAAAAAACTTTTCTCTCGGTAATATGGATAAATATAAACCGGGTTGATCCGGATCCTTTGCGAGTCCTGGCCCGATCTGCATATACTGGCCGAGCTGGGCCGGACAAGAGCGGTTCAAGTCAAAATTTGACCAGAATTAATAATTTTCTTCTCCATTAACCTGCAGGAAGAATGCAAGAACAGTTAAAAAAGGATTTTACCAAGTTCCTCCTTGTCAGTAACATACACATGCAGCCGAATACAAAGAGAAATATATAATATGAAATTGTTAAATTTTCATTCCACAGAACTTTCACTTTAGCAAGTTATAATATACTACATATGTTATAATACTAAAAATAATAAAATCTTCCAAATAAGAACTTCAATATGGGGCCGTTTGGATTGAAGTGGAAATTTGGAGAATTTAGAGAATTTTCTATTCCTAGACATAAATTTATTATAAACAATCCAAACTCTTCACAAAGTTATACACTTCTTATGCCTATAGGGGCCGTTTGGATCGCTTATGAATTTGGGAAATTTGGGGAAGTTGAAATTCCTAGGAGTAAATTTATTGGGAAGTGTGTAATTTTGTGAAGAGTTTGGATTGTTTATAATAAATTTATGGTAGGAAGATGAAATTCCCCAAATTCCTTGGGGAATCCAAACAGCCCTATAGAAATTAAAAATTTTCCAAATTCCTAAGCAATCCAAACGACCCCTATAAGATGAGATGATGTACCAAATCTCATAGCACATGTTAGATTAAAGGATCCTTAATCTGGATTAGTGGACTAACAACCTCTAATCAATTCTAATATTGGTAAATTATTGGAAATGATAAGCATGTGATCTCATTTGACCGTCTTTCTTTGGATCATGTTTTGCCACAATTTTTGAAGTTTTTATAGGAATAATAATTGATGTTATGTAAATAAAAAAGATAACTGATCGATTGTATTAAAATAAAATGGTTGTTATCCAACTTCTCGTGTCCAAATCAGTAGTAATAATTTTTTTAAGCAATTATATGGGTTTTTGATAAACTTCCTATCAGTTGTTTAGATCAATTTATAGTGACGACTTGTAGAGAAAGGAATAAAAATTAAAAAAAGAAAACAGAGAGAAATACAGAACAACGACGGTAATGGATAATTTGTAATTTGAGATAAAATGCAGCGCCAAAGTCCATGGAACTGATGAAATAAAAGGCCTTCTAGGTGCCTGCACGACGTAACAAATTGGTGCAAGCCTACTCTACTCCACGAAAAAAGATACTAGGAATGTGGCAGTCATGTCCTCTTATTTGCCGATTCTTATTTAGCAATTGGGGATTTCTCTTACAAGTTAAATCAGATGCAATGAAATGCATCCCACTCAAGTCTCAAGCGTGACTTGATTGATTGATCGATTGACTGATTGATTGATTGTACAGGGGTAATATATGGTATCACCGGACAGTCAAGTCAATTCATCTCAATGACCGGATCCGGCCGGGTTATTTCGGTTTCAAGTGTCAGGGTCAATATTGTTTTCAGCCTTGAATATTTTATATTTGATCAATATTTTTTACATCCACTAAATGGATTTAAATCGAGTCCGCTCCATTCATCCCAATTTTATCTCCAGTTTAATTTACTTATAAATAAATAGAGCTGTATTGATTATTGAACTCGAGCCAAACATCAGGAAAATTGTACGGCTAACAAAGCCTGATTTAAACGAAAACATAATTTGTTGATTTTTGTTCTTTTCTTGTCTTACCTTGATGTCTCTCATGTGATCTTTGCTCTTATCATTTTTTTCCTTTATCGGTGAAAATGAAAATCTAGCTAGCACTTGATAGCCACTATCAAGTTGTATCTAAAAAAAGAAAACGAAAATCTAGCAGGGGAGTATTGGCACAAGAGCGGTTTAATTAGCATTCAACTACATAATTCAAATTAACGAATTCGATTACTATTTAAATCTGTTGTTCGAACAGTTAATTTAAAAATCAGATGAGTGGCGTTCTTCTAACTAGTCCTATAAGAGTATAGAGTACTTCCCCGCAGTTCGTATTACATATTTACGTTATTGCATGTTTCATCTTTGACGTCACTTAGATCTACTTGGAGCAAAAGAGTTATTGGTATATTATTTTTGGCTCCATTTGGATAGGTGTGGGAAGAAGGGAAGAAGGGAAGAAGCAGAAAAAAGTATTGGAAAGTATGTAACTTTGTGAAGAGTTTGAATTGTTTATAATTTATTTCTTTCATTCTTCTTTTTTTCTACCTTTTTCTTAACGCATCCAAACGGTACCTTTAGAAAGCATTATGGGAATATAAATATGACGTTATTTTTTACGAGTTGATGAAAGCGCGCAGCCCGATTAATTTTTGTATTTAATTACATGTTTATAATAAAATGAAGAGCACTACCCTAGCTAATTACATGCATGTATTTTGAATGACCAATATTTGAATCATTATTCTGATAAACAATCCTGTGAAGAGCCGCAACTTGCACATTGGACCTAATTCAGTCTGATATTGATCAGACTAAATCTATTAATTCATCAGATATCACAACTCATCATATCCAACAAATGAGATTTTTCAGCACCGTCATGTACTGAGAAGATCTAAATCCATTTTGAACCGACTTGTGAGGTGACAAGTGGGGCGGCACAGGCACTCCTGTGATTAGGACTTGACTAAGTCGGCCCAAAGCAAAGCTGATCCAATCATGCTTATACTTGGACCCACACATCACCACCGTCCATTTTCCTTTATCCATCTACACCCTCCATCCCCTTCAAACCCGTTTTCTCCCGGCATAGTGGTGGTGCTGGGTTCGACCCACTGAGGATCTTTCCTAAAATAAAATTAACAAACTTAATCTTTATCCAAGTATATCGGAACATAAATTTTTTAAACAAGATTATAAGAATAAAACCAAGCTTAGAACAAAATATTATAAAAAATTTCGTACCTGAATTTTGAATTTTCAACAAATAAAACTTATTTTGCAGTTAATATTTCACAAAACCTAAGATTCACACTTTTGTTATTGATCAAAATCAGGCATGATAACGGAAATTTGTGCTTACATTATAATTTAGATTTTTCCAAAAATCATGAAAAAAAAAGCTTACATTCAACAAATTTTGACTTCAATAAATATCTATTTCCAAACGTCAAAAAAAAACTACACAAATAAGAAAAAAACTATAAATCTTAAAAAAAATCATACAAAAAGTATATATAAAAAAATATTACTCTAAAGAGCTACTTTTACATATCAAACACATCCACTTTAAATGAAAATAAAAGAATAAAATATAGAAGTTGTTACATCCAAATAAATCAGTACAGAGAAGAAAATTAGATGGAATATATGGATAATGCGACTAAATTATTGTTATTGAAAACTTAACTCTCTTTAACTCTTTTAATATTTGAAAATTATATTTAGATAGCCAATTAAGTCAACAGAGACCAAGTGATTTTAGCTTTCTATGAATAAAAACTTGCATCAAATAGAATGGAAGAGTATTTATTTAAGACTTAAGGGAAGGGTTTATTATTGGGTGTTAAAAAGAAACTTTGCAAAAAATGCCCGAGTGGTATATGGAGGCGATCTTTCGGAGATGTTTATCCGGATATTATGTAAACAAAAAGTTGCAAATGAGGTGCTATCAACTTTTAGTAGTGGCTTTGCAAATTAACCCCTACCCCTCGAAACGGAACTGCTCGAAATGGAAGACAGTAGAGGTTGAATGATTCATCCGTGTTGCGTCCACTTAGAACGGTTTACCATGTTACCTCAGTACAAAAGTTTTACTCTTGTCTAAGTTGTTGAATCCAATGATGGAAATTGCAAGGTCTCATAGTTCAAATATGTAACAAGTGTTCCCACAGCGATTGCATCCATGGAAGAAACTTTTCCTCATATGCATTCACACTCGCAGTAAGAAAAACAAAACTTTTATTCATAATAATATCCACCTTCCATATTTCTGGTGCAATTGATGGATTCATGCACACCTGTCTCAAGTCTCAACCGATTTGTTGGTTGACTTGGGAGAATTATTTTACAAACATTTAACCACGTTTCACGTTTGTTACAAATTTGGGCCATTGATTTGACACAGTTTGGGCCTAATGTCTTGAACAATCAAGTCCTAAACCCAATTTGGGCTCATTTGGTGTGCTTTATCCAATCAGACACCGCATATGTCAACGAGCTTCCACGTGAAGATTCACGAGGACGGTCTCCATATATACTGCCACGTGTCCACGGTAAGTGGAAATCTGAGAGGTTTCCCTAGACTCGAGGTCAAAAGAAAAAGACCACACCGACTAGAAAGCATGAGACTTACTTTGGAGACATAAAACGCCGTTAATTAAATTAACAAAACAAAAGTTGACTGGATAAGAAAACATTTGTACTGCCCTTAAATAACTTCAATTGCCTCTTTGGAGACAGCATCGCACGTCGAGAAATGTGAACACCACGATCTTTCTTCATCAAGCCTCTCAAAAGGCACACAACGCCGGAGATTCACCTCACCGATTTCATTTAATCCCTACAACACAACAAAATAATCACAAACGCGTTTTCCTTTCCGGATTAGTTCCAAATTTAATCATTCAACGATACTCGTCAAATCACATCTCGCCGCTTATTAATCCAAAACAAAAAGTTTGATACCCATCTTTTTCTAACCCCGTTGTACCATCTCTCTATCTTTTCCTTCTTTCCTTCTTGCTTGCTTCACAAGGGAAGCAAACAGAGAGAGAGATCAAAATAAGCCAATGAACAACATCAGTGAGGCCCAAAACACCATGATGCACCAAATGCAATCAAACCACCATGCCAATGGCGCCTACCATCCACACAACTTCTCCACTTCTCTTCCTCATGAGCCGGCTACCAGCACTAATGGTACGAGCATTGTCAACAGCAAAAGACCGGCTGGTTTACCGCCAACTCCGCCGAATAGCTTCACCTGTGTGCCATTGCACTCCAGGTCCAGCTCACAACCTTCCTTCTTCTCTCTTGACACGATTCCACCACTGGCGCCTTCGCCGGCTCTATCAGATGGCTCAGGCGACACTTCAATGGAAGAACATGAACCGAACTTGAAACCAAACCCGACCGGTTTGCCACCTCGTAAAGCACACCGTCGGTCAAGAAGTGATGTTCCCTTTGCTTACTTCCAGTCTGGGGCACCACCATTGCCTCCTCCAGCTAACTGGGGACTAGGGTTTGACACCAGCAGCAACAAGCCAGATGGAGAACCCGGTGACGACTTATTCAACTCGTACTTAAATTTAGACACTTTTGATGCACTGAATTCCTCTGACGAGAAGCATGACGATATGGACAGCCATGGTAGCAGCATGAAAACAAATGGTGCTGAGAGCAGTGAGAATGAATCTGAAAACAGTGCCAATGAAAGTGGCGGTGCCAACAGGATTCAGCTATGGGCAAATTATGGCGAAAAAAAGGAAGGCCTTAAAAGAAATGCAGCTGGAGAGCCAGCTAATGGTGTCGCAAAATCCCGTCATGCCAGAAGTCTTTCCATGGATAGCTTGATGGGGAAGTTAAATTTTGCAGATCCTCTGCCCAGTCTTCCACCTTCCGGGCAACGCACTGGGGCAGCTTTGCATGGAAACGCGAGCACTAACGGGTCACTGAATAAATTCAGCTTGGAGTTCGGGAGTGCTGAGTTCACTGCTAATGAGATGAAGAAGATCATGGCAGATGAGAAGCTTGCCGAGATGGCACTGGCTGATCCTAAGCGCGTCAAGAGGTGCAATTGATATATTGAATCTTGTGTGCCATTGAGTACCATTGAGAGGTGATTGCAAGCTTGGTTCGGTACACTTTAATGTTTTTCTTGATTGTGACCAGGGTTTTGGCAAACCGGCAGTCGGCTGCTCGTTCCAAGGAACGAAAAATGAGGTACATTGCAGAGCTGGAGCAGAAGGTACAAATCTTGCAGACGGAGGCTACAACACTATCTACACAACTCACCCTTATGCAAGTATGTTGATAGTTTGATACTTTGGATATTTTTCATTTTATATGTGATGTTTTTTATTATAGTTGATCTTTTGAATATCAGTTATGAAAAAGAGGTATCTTTAGATTCATAGACAATGGCTGCACACTACAGTTAGTTAATTTAATGATTAATAGTTGGCCAATTAGCTTTGTACAAGCTTAATTACAAGTTACAATTTTATCCAAAGTTGATGTGAATGTTACAACCTTTTTCAAAAGAGCATATTACGCCCTGAAGATAATATAGCAATCTTAGAGGTAATCTGCACTTACAAATGGGAAATTGCTCAATTATTATATAGTAAAAACATGAATATAATAGTTTAAATTGCTTTGCAGAGAGACTCAGCTGGCCTTGCGAACCAAAACAACGAGTTGAAATTCCGGCTTCAAGCCATGGAGCAACAGGCACAACTACGTGATGGTAATGCGTTATTCCCCCTATCCCTTTCCAGAATACCAAATTAGTGGCACACCTGTTGTCATTTGTCCAATTCAACGCAATTAGTATCAAAACTGAAAACAGAATTTCAACCAGTTGACTTGTATATTATTGTTTTAAAATTATATTATAGTACCACTTTATATTGATGTTGTTGGCACGTATGCCACATGTAATAACTCACCATAAATTATTCAATAAGGTGACCATGATAGTAATTTATCAAATTAATAAATAGCCAAAGGGTCAGCCACAAGCTGCTGTTGCATCATCAGGAGTACTGAATCAGCAACAAGTATATGTATTGACAATGTAATAAATATACTGAAAATAATAACATTCTAAGCGTATTTTAAACTACATGGTAAACATGGCAAATATTGCTACTGCATGTCATTTGTTTTATTTGCGAGTGTCATTTGAGCTTTAGCAAAAGTTTCTGGTATATGAAATAGCTTTGAACATAATGTAGCACTGAATGAGGCATTGACGGCTGAAGTTCAGAGATTGAAATTGGCATCAGCAGAAATGGGAGAGTCCTGCTCTTCAAATAACTTGTCTCAGCAAGTGCAGAATCGGATATTCGAACTACAGCAGCAAGAGCAACCAGCATTGATTCCTTTTTATCAGCTACAGCAGCCACAGCAGAACGGCTCAGCAACAAATGAGGAATCAAAGAAGTAACTTTTAGCAAATATAAAAGAGTTCATATTATGTGGATCAAGTCTTTAACCTATTCTTTTGTATTCCTTATTTCTTTGATAAGTTCTTGTAAGTGTATGAGAGGACATTTGTTTACAATTTTCTTAACTTGTATTTTAAGAACTTTTTTTTTGTTGTTCAAATTGGTTAATTGTAATCCATTGAGCATAAAACTAATTTCCTTATAATACGTGGATAGCTTTTGAGAACTTGCTGTTTCACTTTCGAGGGAGAAGCTGCGTTACCACGTATATGGTAAAAGAGAAGCGCATCTATTGCCCGCCAAGAGTAGCCCATGTTTTGTTTTTCCATTTGAAAACTAATGCCTCAAGGTTTCAGTACAAACAACAATATTAGATCCCAACAATAGCAATTCATTTAATATTTCACTGTAAACCGAAACCTTAACGAAGTGATGTAGAAAAGTAGCATAGTTTTATGACGCTCAAACAATTCAGGTAGACCAAACTACCGAAGTCAGTACAGTTAGTCTCACCTCATTCCAAATTGATCAATAGGCGTTTCTGTACTACCGCATGATAATGAGCTGAAAGTCAAGCCGACTACCAGACAGTACCCATGATAAAGAAAAGAAAAAAAAAAAAGAGGTAAGTAAAGCTGATAATTTACAAACAAAAGGTGAAACTCTACCCTTTGCAGTAACAAATACATATTGAAACCCATATTTACAAGTAATAAACAACATCAATACTCATTCATGGCGTCATTCCCACCATCTTCATCATCAGTGTCATCCTTGCTATCATCATCATTGACACCTTCCTCAGTCTCTGCATCAGAGATGTCAGTTCCTTTCCCAAACCCACCACCTGCTAAGAACTTCTGATCAAACTCAGGATCAACAATTGTAATCATTGCATTCAGTATTTGCTGCTCCTTACTCAACTCATTCCCTTTATTGCCCTGGCTCCCTGATGTCTGGCTACCTAAGCATATCAATGCATCAGCCACAACAGCCTCAACATCCTCTGCCTCTTTTGGAGACTCAGATCCAGCATTTACTAGTGGGGCTGTGCAAACAGCCCAGCTACCAACAGCTTCTGAAGTGATAAGATCGGCCGTCTGTACCTCACCTGGCTCAGTATCCTCCAGCACTGGTTCTGTTTCAGGCCTGGTTACAGGTTCAGTTAAGTTTTCTACAGGATGGGTCTCCTCGTCAAGCTGCATTGTATCCCCTTCTATGTTGGTGTTGCAGTATTTCTGTAATGTGCCATCACCTGGTTGGCTCTCAGTCTCAAGGACCCGTTCAGCATCAGTATGCTCCTTTACATTAGCAGCAGTAGTATCAACACTGACGCCACCGTCAACATTGGCACCAAATCCCTGCACCAACTGATCTGCACTGGTGCGCTCGAGGGCTTGCCCAGTTACAGGTTCAGTAAAGTTTTCTACTGGATGGATCTCCTCATCAAGCTGCATTGTATGCTTTTCCATGTTGCAGCATTTCTGAAGTGTGCCATCACCTCCTTGGCTCTCAGTCTCAAGAACCAGCTCTGCATCAGTCTGCTCATTTACATGGGCAGCAGCTATACTAACACTGACACCACCATCTCCATTTGAACCAAAGCCCTTCACCAACTGATTTGCACTGGTGCACTCATGGCCTTGTGTGTCATTACCATCACCATTCTTTTCGGTAGTGCTGTCACCTTCGTCAGAAGAACCAGTGTTGTTAGACTCCATAAGACACTTCCCAGAAACTTCCCTACCACTAGTAATTGGGCATTTATCTTCTTTTGTGGTATTTACTTTTCTTGAAGGCATCTGGTTCAGGTCAATACAAGTTAGTGTGTTCTCATAGTGCTCTTCGTCCTCCAAAGTCCTTTGCATGGCCTTCAGCTGCTCCTGTTGTTTTGCAAATAGTGCAGAGATTTCCTCTGTTGTCGAGTAGAAAGCACGTAATTGAGTCTCTCTGCATCATAGCAAAGAACATTTTAAAAGGCGAGACAGTGCTACTCGTTGTAGATAAAGGATATGAAAGATTTATTGCAAAATAGAAGTGAAACACTCTTAATATGAATCTCATAATTTATCAAACCAGAACATTGTACATAAAAGTAACCCTAAGCCAAGGTCATGAAAGGAGCCAAATTTTCCAAGAAAGGAGCCTCTAAAGTAGAATAAACCTTGGAACCTCTGTTTGCCCCTTCAAAGGAACTTCTGTTTGAGGAGAACAGCCAGGATCGACACTTTATTCACACCATAAATGGTCAAATCCTCAGCTCTCTACAAAGAGATGCAGATTTGCTTCCTTCAAGGGGCATCCTTTATGCCCAGTTAATGGCCCATTATTGCACAAAAGTAAAAAAGTTATTGTACCTTAGAATTAACCGTTCCCTAGCACCTTGGAACCTCTGTTTTTCAATTGACAGATCTCTAATGGCAGCAGATATCTCAAGTTCAAGAGCAGAGACCTTGGCCCATGCTTCTTCCCGGGCCACCTGCTAACAAATATTCACAGAATTGTCGGTCCACTTTAAAAAAGAAAGACTAAATATATCATTAAAACAGAGACTCTGCATGTTGCCAAATATATAATATAATATGATGCTCTTACAAATGCAAGAGAAGCTATACAATACCATAATATGCTAGGGGGAAGGAAAAAAAAGGAACGGTTATAACAATAAATATTGGTGGACAAAATTTACATAGCTAACAATTAGCTATTTCGAGAATCAAACTTTGTGAGACATCCATCCCTGAAACACTAGTACTTAAAAATTATGCTGAAGGTTCTAAATTGACATGCTTTTTTTTTTGTGATAATTAGTTAAGTAAAGAATGTCTACCTTTTCATTTTCAAGCTCAGCTTTCAAGAATCTCAGTTCAGATTCTAACGCTTCAGATCTCTGCAAATATAGGCAGTTAATGTCACTTGCCAAAATAATGGTATACTAAATTAATTTAACAAGGTAACTAACTTTTAAAGTTTAAAACTTAAGTTGTAGTTTAAGACTCATCAAGATTTTATCTAAAAGGGGGAAAAAAACAAGACAGAAAGATACAAACCTTTTTGCTGTTAGTGGAAACAAGCTGTTCATCTTGAAGCTGGGATTCCAATTGCCTGACTTTCTTTTCAGATACTATAAGGTTCTCCCTAGCATCTTCCTGAAAGGCAAATGGAAATATAAAACAGAAATTTTAATAAGATCAAGAGCTGTTTTCAAAATAATAATATTAAAATATTAAAATTTTAATACGATCAAGAGCTGTACCAATTTGGATCTCAGTGTTCCTACGAGCAAACGAGTTTCCTTTTCGCATTCCTGCAAAAAAAAACACAAAAACAATCAACAAGTGATGACGCCTTAGTACCCTCAATGCTTTTTCATTGACCTCATCTCCAAACTTAACATGCAGAGCAGAAAGTAAGAAAAAGATAGGAAACAACCTGAAGCTTTGTAATAACTTCTTGCTGCTCCTTATGTTCTCTTTGGTAAATATTTGCTTGCCGCTTACTTTCTTCCTTAGCCTCAGCTTGTGCCTTCTCCAATGCATACTTCAGATCTTCTGCAGCCTTCTCCCTTTCCTCTCTTCTCATTTTTCGCTCTTCCTCTAATTGCTTTTCTATCTCAGATATTGTACCTTTCTGACTGCAGATGAAATATAACTTTCATCTAATATATATCAAAGGTCCAAAACATTATCTGTTCTATATAAAAGTTATGTGCTAAAATGGAGTTGTTACCTCACAATTATTTCATCAGCATCTGCACATGATTGCTTCGATGCGCTAAGTCTTTCGTTCAGATCTTTTATGGAGCTCTCTAACTCCAGCCTTACCGTCTTAAGTAAATCCAGTTCTTTGTGTTTCTTTCCCAATGCATGTTCCAGCTCTTTCATTTGTTTAACAAAAGAGCCCGATATAGTTTCTTTCAGCTCCTTGATTTCCTACACCAACATATTTTATTTCAAACCTTAGGAAAAGTTAGAAATTGTCACCATAACAAAAACATGAAAAATCTAAATTGTAATGAGACTTGCATTTTCATGACGAGCTAAAGATTCACGACTTCCATTTCTCAAGGTTTCAATTGTTAGGACATGCGACTCAAGTTGCTGCCTGAGATCCTGCAAATATTGAAAATGAGATTACAGAACAGAAGTTTGGATTTTCCACTAGAGAAATTTCGTTAAGGTAAATAAAAAAGGTACCGAGTTAGATCTCTGAAGGCTTCTGACGTCATCAAGAGAAACAGGCCCATTGGCAGAACCAATTCCAATTCCTTTTTGTCTTTTGCATTCTGAACTAACTTCCTCTGTTAAAAACATGGAAAAAATGAGTGCCCCATGCAACAATTAGAAACTAACAGGGGGTGAAAGCCATGTTATAGTCCAACTCATGCAATCATCTTTATACTCACAAAGTATATTCAGAAGTTATAAAATAAAATAACATATATCTCCTATATTTCTAGCATGGCAAGGAAACAACAATGACATACGGTAAGAATACCCCAGCCATTTAATGTTGAAAAAAGAACCCGCAGAAGAAATTTCATTTATCAGAATAGTAAAACTAACATTTGTTCATTTATCAGAATAGTAAAACTAACACTTGTTTATGGACAGAATATAAGAAATAATAATTCTTCAGTATAGAGTGCTCAGTGCTATGTAATTTACCTCGTCTTCTTTTCAAGGTGGCAGAACCATTTTCTAATGGCCTGGGTCTGCATATTTCACGGTATACATAAGCATAGGAATCTCCTAAATTACAAGCATGATTATTAATTAGAATATAACAGAAAGCCAACATCACATTGTTACAGTGCAGTGAGGATAAATAAAAGTCAACACACATGCTTTAAAATTATCTTAAGCCAAGAAACCAACAAAAATCAGCATTTTTCTTCAACATCCCCAAAACTTGTTAATTGTCAACGGTCAATATCCAACTTGGCCTACTGAGAACATCTAGTGTTATCTTCGTAGAGCATGTTCCAATGATGGTTAACCATATTTCGTTAGCAGGAAGCGAAGGGAAAGGGAGGTAATTGAGAATATGAGAACTGCAGAAAGAAAGGTAACTACTTCCTTCCTCTTGTTTTCTTGGTTGCCAAATTATTTTTAATTTCATCCATGACAACATTTAAGAAGTAACAAAACTAACAATTTAGAGATTAAATGAGGTTAAGTAGTAACCTTTATTAAGCACAATCTCCAACTAAAAATTCCAATCGAACGTGAATATTTACAAATTTTTCTTTCCCTCCATTTTCATTACTTCAACTACCCTTCATTCAGACATGACATTCTGTCAGAAGTATAATGAAGAATAATAAAGCAAAACCAGGTGAATCCTTGTATTTGTTTTGCCAAGTTCTATGCACCCCCCCCTCCCCTCCTCCTAATTTGGGGTGTAATGGGGAGGTATCTAAATGAATTTTCTCCCTATTACCTTCCTTTCTCCTCCCTCTTACATAGGAAAGAAATCTCAATAATAGCAACCTTAGAAATTTACTACCACTAGAATCCAGTATTTCTACGCTAGAAGTTTCAATCAGACAGTCTTTCCATCAAATATTTAAATTTAAAAAATGTCCTTAAAGTTGATGCACAGTGAAATTCAGCAAATCGTGAAACATAAGATACCATCATGAGGCGGAGTAACAAAAGCAAGGATGTCACCATGGCGAAGCCTGGAGGCAGGCATATTTTTATCAAGCCTGTTCCAGTTCAGATATGTTCCATTTGTACTGCAAATATATCAATGGATCAGGTTGGGATGGACGCTATTCTGTGTTACATTCATTAACTCTAATAGAACAAAAAGGTACATGCAAAATTTCAATTAAGTTGGTTTTAAACTTAAATCACAACTGATGTACCATAATACGGTCCAATAACATCATAGAAGTATGGGAAATACTGCATCATGGGAAACAAATTTCAATTAGATGCAACAAGAGTAAGTACAAGTGGTGATTATAGCTGCAGAACCCAGTACAACCAGGAACAGTATTTTTTACCAGTAATTATGATGTACCCAACCTGGTGTCCTTGACAAAAGCTTTGAGAATGTTTGAGCCCGCTGACTCTTTGTCTCTATATATTCGGCAATGGCTTGCACTGATCTTAAGAGAATTTATCTGGAATCTGACATCAAAAACACAACGGCCAATTGTGTGCTCATCCAAGCTAAATAGAATATCTCTGCCCTAGAATGAAATGAGATCACGTGAATCTTGTAAATTTGTGTAACTTATTCTTCCAAAAAAAAAAAAAGTAAAAACGGAAAAAAAAAAGAAAAGGAGAACTCAGTATTCCTTAATCCTTTTCCTTGATTTGATCATCACCTTAATAATATAAAATGAATCATAATAGCTTATTAAGAACAATGGGGTTAAGGGAGGGAGTTTCCCTGTTTCAATCAAGCCCCAAACAACTACTAACACAAATACTCACATTAGTACATTTGACCAGACAGACAAATAGAGCAATTATTAGGGTTTAGGGTTTATGTTTTCGGATGAGCAACAGGTAGAAAAGGAGACAAGGAGTAGAGAAGAAGAAGCAATAAAATAACCGAACCTGCTTCCGCTGGCGCGCTTTGAGGGAGATGGGGCTGAGAATGCCCCAGAAGCGGTCTGAGGGATGGACGGGTTCGGTTGCCATCTTCTTCGCGACGGCGCGAATCTCTTCCTGGCTCAAAGTCAAGGAAAGCGATCCCCGCGGTGATATGGCCTCCTCTTCCTCCTCCGGAGTGACGTTTCTGGCCGAATCGATTGCCATTTGCCGATTTGCGCCTTACGACCAGACGGCGGTGTCAAGGCCTCGGTTAAAAGGCGGGAGACGGACAAGCAGGGTAGTTCTGCACAATCCGGATTCGCTGTTGCGCAACACCGCGTGTCGCGCACTACGAGCCGTCTGATCTTGATCGGACGGTTCACTTTTTACGGGCCTACCAATCTAGGTTACATGCACGGGGCTCCCTTGTCCATTGGATTTTAATCAAACGGCCAGCGTACCGCGCGACACGCTGTGTCGCGCGGCAGCTGATCTCAATTTAGTTCTGCAAGATAGCCCTCCGCTACCGGGAGCGTATCCTCTGGATGGTTGTTATTCAACCATCCAGTGGACGTCTTTGGATACGAGCCGTCTGATTTAATCTAAACGGTTAGATTTTTTCGGGCCTATCAATCTTAGTATCATGCACGGGACATTTATAGCCATTGAGATTAAATCAGACGGCTGAGATCGAACCATCCACTGGATGGCCATCCAGAGGATGCGAATTCCTCCGCTACCGCCTTGGGCAGTTGGGCCCCTTCCAATGTATTAGTGCAGGATTACCAAGAAGTTTTGTCTCCATGCAAAACAAACAGGAATATTATAATTAGATTATAATTCTTATCTATATTACATCGATTAATTAAATTAATCTATGTAACTTAATTTAAATGGAACTTATTATGTTAACTAGATTAGTGTTGTCATTAGTTTTTTTAAATCTGATTATTTCTGAATTATATTTGTTGACATATATATACTACTAGAATTTATTTTATTGTAGTTCACAATATATCATTAGTATATTTACAATAGTTGTACAACTTTTTTGTAATTTTTTTGCTGATTATGTAATTATGCGGCATAAGATAAAGTTAATAAAATTGTATTGATTTAGAGGAACATTCATATTTATTTGATAATCACGACAGCAAACAATATATATCGAAATGAAATTTTAAATATTTTTTACAAGAAAACAAGTTGTGTATTTGAATTTAGAGTCTTTGCAATATGTCTACGATTTTTAAAATTTTTTGAAAACCTTTACTCAATACTAGCAAAAGATATCCTCATATTTGGGCAAATAAAAACATAAAATAATATTAGACAATAAAAATATGGTGCTCGATCCACTAATCAAAAATTGTCTTAAAGGTAACAATACTTATGGATAGAACTCTTTGTTGCTCTGATATAAATGTAAACTAATCTATAGTCTATGGGGTTGTTTGGATCGCTTAGGAATTTGGAGAATTTGGAGAATTTTCTATTCCTAGGCATAAATTTATTGGGAAGTATGTAACTTTGGGGGGGTTTGGATGAGAGAAGAAGAATGGGGAAGAAGGAAGAAAGAAGAAAAAAAAATTATAAACAATCCAAACTCTTCACAAATTTACACACTTCCCAATACTTCTTCCCACTTCTTCCCTTCTTCCCTTCTTCCCACACCTATCCAAACGCACCCTTTGTGAAGAGTTTGGATTGTTTATAATAAATTTATCCCTAGGAATATGAAATTCTTCAAATTCCGGTGGGATCCAAACAGCCCCTATAGTATTAATTAAATCCCGTGCGTGTCGTGATCAACTATTTTTTTTGTTTACGACACGGCAATCTGAGCCGTCCGTTTCATTTACGTTAAAATCTGATCGTCCTTTTGTCTCCTCTTTTGGACATATCGGCTAGCGCATCTCCCCTGCTTAACTTCTCTCTCTTTGCCTCCTTCGCTCACCCCCATGTCCTCTTTCACACGCCTATGCTGCCGCCTCTTCGCCGCATCCGCCAGACGAGACTTCTCATGCCTCCCTGCCTCACCTTCAGCCTCTCCTTTGCCAATCCCTCATACCTCCTCTTCCGTCGACTTACCACCACTCCGACAGAAACCGCCCCTCTATGTCTTCCTCAGCGCGTTCCTCCTCCTACCTCGGTTTGTCTTTCCGACTCTCCACCTCCTCCTCTGCCGATCCCTCTTCTACTACTCTCTATACCTTGAAGATCTAAGTAGACTTTGGAGAGAGACACACATAAAACATAATAAAAAAGAGAATGGGAGACGAAGAAAGAATGAAAGAAGTGAAATTACTGATTCTCCTTTGTCACATCCCTTCTATTTTCGATAATCTCGAATTGAATTCAATTCAAAGGTATTAAATTCCTCAGATTATAATTTCTATCCATGTAATTTGATTCCTCAATTCTCTGATTTGGAAAATTAATTGACGATCAATTATTTGTCTTTTCTTCTAATTTTGTTATTTTGGCACACTGATTGTTCAACAATTTTAGCAAATTGATATGAGAATTATGATGGTAATTGGTAAGTAGCTATGCAAAACTATTCATTCTTTAAGAAAATGCTACAATGAGAATCAAATTCAGTTTCTTAGTATGTTGCCAAGCTCTCATATTATAGTGTTGTGTATTCACATTTCTTGCATAGCACAAGCAAACACAAAAAAGAAAAAAGAAAATTGTGTGAGACAATTTTAACTTTTTAAGGGTTTCTTTCTAAAGAATTTTTTGCTATTGTAGACTCCATGGTAAGCATGTATTGGTTAATTAGCCGATCAAATAATTATATTTCTGTTTAGACTTAAAAGTTTTTTGTTGTTGATTTCATTTTGTCTTGGTGCTAACCCTAATATCATATTAAGAACATTGGAGAAATGCATAACATGACAATACAGTTTTATTTTGCCTAATATTCTACCTTGATGATATGTATTGTTGACAACACAGTTTTAGCCTCTATCTAGCTTTTTTTTAAAAAAATTTTATTTTAATTATGACAACTTAACTAAACTCAATTTCAATTATGTTATGATTTTTAAGAGAATTTATTTATAAAGAATTCCTCTGATTTCCAAGAGAACTCATTTACAAACAATTGCCGCTTCACAATTATGCGTATCAAAACTATCATCAAAATTAAATTTACTCTTGAAATGACAGGATGGTTCAGATGTGGACGCCTGCACCTACTCAGGCGCTCTAAATTTGATCTCAAAATGGCTAGAAGGTTTGGGCGTAGACTCCTGTACCAGTGTCAGTACAGGTACTGCTACTGCTACAGCTACATGAATTGGTGCCATACCATGAGATGAAATTCTTCATCTGCGCCAGACCAGTTCCCTGTGCAATGCAAGGCCAGTCCCACAGAAAATTCTCAGCACTACACAAAGCAGTTGGACCACAACACTAGCTGGTATTGCCAGAATTATTGTGTACCCCATCTCACCAAGTATATGCGATGCTGGTGTGAAATCAACATCTCTAGACATAGCAATACTTGGTTATAAGGTACATAACAAGGTTACAGAATTAATCTTCAAACCAGCACGTGGTAAGAAAAACTGAAATTTGATTTCAATTATGCATTTTTTTTAGATTATAAGAATTTCTAATGTTTGTTTGCAATTATGTATCTTTTTAATTGTTGAGACGATTTAAAGGATCGTACTTGGTTGCTTGGTTATTAACTGTTGTTAACTCTCTTCTTTCTTATTATTAGAGGTAAGAACCAAAATTTATTCTATCACAGTTATACATGATGATTTTGTTTATAGAGTAAATCTATTGTGAACCATGATGCATAGAGCGCTCCGTGCACCACGACCGTTTGATCGGTGATTTTGTAAATTGACAAATCTAAATTAACCAATCCAATCTATATATTGAAATCTCATAACAAGCAAAATTTTACAATTTTTAGAATTTTTTTACTGTTTTTTTCGAATTTTTTAAAACTTGCCATTTTTTGCTTATAAATTAGTATATTTATAGCCAAAAATGGCAGTGTTAAAAAATTCGAAAAAAATAGTAAAAAAATTTCAAAAATTGTAAAATTTTGTTTGCTATGAGATTTCAATATATAGATTGGGTTGGTTAAATTAGATTTGACAATTTGTGAAACCACCGACCAAAACGGTCGTAGTGCACGGAAGCTTATATGAACCATGGTTCACAATAGATTTACTCTTTGTTTATATATCAAAGGGAGTAGCACGAACTTTTTAGGATTAATTGGTATTATTCACCCTTGGGCACTTTTTTCATTGATTCTATCTTTTTAAATGAAACATCAAGCTATACTTTCATTTGCAGCAAGCAATTTCATTATTACTTTTGAATCTTAAAAAGTCATTCCGTTTTTATCCTTCATTATTGTGATTCAATAATATTTAATTGCCACAAAACGTGATAACTGTGCATGTCGGTAAAGAATAAGAATAGAAAAATATAATGCTAAGAATGCTGATATCAGCTTCGGTACGTATTAACTTGGTTGCTACTCAAAATAAAAAAAGGAAAAAAAATGATGCATCTGATATAAATTGTGTGTTTGATTGCTTCTCAAGTTATGCTAGATACCTGTGTAAGGCTCTTGCATCTTTAATTCTTCTGGCATGTTTGACTTTATTCAGGTTTTGATCCAACCTCATATTTTTGGTCAAGTATCATAGATTTTGAAACAGTTTAAATTGACGCTTCTTTAAAACAATAAATATATTAAGACATGTGTATAGTTTTTTTTACACATAATACATATATCTTTCATCTCATAAAGTCTTCCGAGAATATTTTTTTTTTTGTGATATTTGCATCATTAAACTTTTTTATTTAGTTAAGGGTTAATTATCAATAAAGAACTAAGCCATCAATTGTTTTTGACTTGAAACTCTTCTATTTATGTTTTAGTTTTTTAGTTCATGAATACTCCCTGTTTTATTCATTTGTGTATTCTTTTTTTTTAGGCTCTCGAGGGGTTAAGTACAAAAAATGGAAGATATGAGACTATTGGAAAACTTGGTAAATACCAGCATCAAACCATTTATGTACCAGAACAAATATTTTCTATCTTATTAATCAAAGAGGTATCAACTATGAAGTTTTTTTCAAGATTTGATATGATTCAGATCATTGTTTTTTTTTACCTCGAATATAATTACTCATTCTAATTCCAGATTTTCATTGATAATAATATTTAATTTTGAGTTACTGCCTCATTGGAAATGACATCTTGGTTAATATTTTTCACTCATTAGATACTTATGCACTTAATTTTTTACAGCTCATGTGAAAAGAAAAATTATGGCATTTTGTCTTAACATTTGCCTGTTGCACACCATTTAGACCTGATCGGTGCTGAGGGTACAGGTCAAATTAATTCCTTAAAAACCGATACTAATTCGTTTGCAGTATAGTTTAAGGGTCGAATCACGGGGACGGACTATTCCTTTTCTAAGTTTAGACAATTCATATTAAATTAAATTCTTTTGATTAAATAAACAATTTAAATTTCAATCAGATCTAAACAGAAAGGTCAATTGCAGTTACAGAATTTAAAATTGTAATTCCCTAGAAAAAGACTTAGCCAATTGAAAGTTTAAACAATTAACAAATGATTAGGGGTTCAGGTTGTCTAACTTTTCCTGTCTGTCAAGGTTGGGACGGACCGTTCCATCTCTGGAACGGGCCGTCCTAACCCTGTCAAATGGCTGGAACTGTCCGTTCTAGGCCAGGACGCCCCCTCTCGGGCGGTCCGTCCTGACCTTGGAACGGGCCGTTCCAATCATCCGATGTTTGTCTTGTCATCCTACTTAATTATTTGCTGAGTGTTTTTGCGTGAATTGGATCAAACCTAACCTACAGACTTGCGCTCTAACTCTCGTTCAGGTCAAGTTGTGGGGTTCTGTTTGATAAATCCTAAAAACTCCTAAATTTCAACTCTCGTTTCTTGGTTTAGGTGTTTCTAATTGATTTCTGGGTCTTGGTAAACTCTCAACCTCTCGGTTTGTTGAGTAAAACTTCTAATTACTTGAAGTTTGGTTAAATCCTTTCGGATATCGCCTACCTAATTGATCTAAATGTTTGCTTGTTATTGCAGATTGACTTTACTTTGACAATTAAACTAGGCCTTTGTTTAACGCAATAATCAGATTCAAACAGTAACAAGTTGCAACAAAAAGATAGAATAAAATTGCAGAAATCATAAACGCGACTTAACTTAGCAACTAATCAAGTATTCAAACAAAACAAACAACTAAAAGAAAAGTTATCGAACCATAGCCCCTAAACTAAACTACTCCATGCAAGAAAAAGCAGGTTTCATCATACAAAAACACAAAGAAAAAGAAAGAGAAACCAAGTTACAACAAGATGTGCTCGAAAACCGTCTATCTCCTAAGCTCTGTCCTGTCTGGGGCGGCCCGTCCTGATCCTGGGGCGGTGCGTCTCAGGCTGGTGGATGGCCGTCTCGACAGGGTGGTTGCCTTGCTCCTTTCTGGCTCTCCAAACTTAGCAAATTTCGACTCTCTCGACTTGGAGCCAGGACAGAGCTTATATAGGCCTCTTGGGAAGTTCCAAAACGTGGCATTGTGGCTCAGAAAGGCGGTGGAAACTGAAGAAACCGCCTCACCAAATCAGGCACTCTATATTTGGCAATCTCGAAATAGCTCTTCTGGCCTGGTTGTGGACTGGGACGGCCTGGTCTGAACATGGGGCGGCCCGTCCCAGTCTGGGCTGATTGTGTCGTCTGGAACTCTTCTGCTTGCGTCTGCACTGAGGTGGGACGACCCGTCCTATGATTGGGGCGGCCCGTTCCATCTTGCTGGATTTGTGCAACTTAGTCGATTTTCTCCTTTTTTCGCGCCAAAGTGTGATGAACCTGTATAAAAAACTTGCCGGGCTACGGCTGAACTTTCCTACATCTAACATTAGCACAATTTAAAGGAAAATGAGTAAAAACACAAGTAATTTGAACGAAATTTGGGGCTTATTCTGGCTGAAAATCAAGTACGGAAACCGTACATCAAAATCCCCCAAGCTTGAACATTGCTTGTCCCCAAGCAAAACTCTAGACTTAGACCTGAATTAGACCCTAATTGAGTTCAAGTACCTGTGCACTAACTAGTTCAAAGAATCCTTTTAGTTTAAACTTAACTGATTGTGACTTTAAGTTACAAAGGCATTTTCAAAAAGTTTTTCTATTAAGACCAAAATATTTTATTTTTGAGTGACTTAACTTTTTCTGAAATCAAACCAAAGATCCTCACATCACATTTGACTCTGTTTCATTTCACTAAGCATTAAATCAGTTAATTCTTCAAAGTTTTTATTCAGTTAGAAATCAAGTAGAAACGGGATCGAACCTGCTCAACTCAAATAATTCAGAATAACTCCAAGTTGTTTTGCACAGACTTACGATACTTCAAACCAGAAATTTAAATAACTTAAAAGAAAAATTATTTACAAGATACAATTCTCCTGGGGCGAGGAGGTTTTTCCCGAGGCGGAGAAGTCGGCCAGATAAGAGCGGATTTTTAGAGGATTTTTCCTCTTTATTTCTTCTTTTTTTTTTTATACCATGAATCTCTTTCTGTTTCTTACCCATGGTTTATGGAAATCTTTTAATCCGCAAGTACCTATAGCCTCCTACAGTGTCCATGGCACTGCACCACTTTTTAGTTCCCCTTTTTATTTTGTTTTTAATTTTTCCATTTTTTTTTTTAATTAATTTTTTTTTACTTAAATTTTGAAAAGAAAATTGCGAAGGTTTTAGTTTCTGAAAATCTGTGCAAACCATCTTACAGTTATCCTTATTTTTGAGTTACTCAAATGATCTTAGGCGAACTAAATCAAGCCCTTTGCCGGCTCTATTCAATACAACCGAATAATTGCTTTTGAAATTAACTATCCAATGCTTAGCAAAATTAATCCCAAGTCAAATGAATGTTACTATCCTTAGCTTGCCTCAAATTAGTTTAGTCAAATTCATTTTGCAAATTTTCAACAAAGTTTTTTTTTTTTTTTTTTTAGTTTCTCTCAGAATCTGCCCAAATTTCTTAAGTCACAAACATCAAGATTAGCTAAATGATCCTTAGAACTATCCTAAATGCAACTTAGAATGATTTAATTATGCAAATCCTACATGTATATACAAAAACTGCCAATGCATTGTGTCTGGAACGGCCTGTTCTAGCTTGGAACGACCCACTGGGGCGGACCGTCCTGATGGTGGGACGGACCGTTCCAGACTCAATACTTGACTAGTTTCAATGCCTCAGACAGTGCTGGAACGGGCTGTTCTAGACTGGGACGCCCTATTGGGACGGGTCGCCCCATTGGTGGGACGGTCCGTTCCAATGCTGTCTGAAACTGGCAATATGATATGCAGATGCTTAAGTATTCCGTTTTTTCGATTTTTCGATCCTTTAACCCCCCCCAAGCTTATCTACTGGACTGTCCCTAGTCCTAGTAGATGCAAGAAAGAAAATAAAGGAGAGAAAAATAGAAAAACGTACCTGATACTGGCTCAGAACTGTGGTGGGTCAGGTGGCGGTGGAGCTGATGGTCCAGGGCCAAAGATGTGGCTCGCGAGGCGGCTGAGCAGATCATCGTTCCTTGCATTGCGCTCATCTTGCTGCTGCCTCCATCTCCTGTTCTCCTCCCTTTCTTCATCAAATGATGCCTGCAAGTTCCACTGAGCGGTGTGGATGTCATGCAGCATATCAAAGTAGAGCTGGTCCGATCCCCTGCCGTATCCCGGCTGCCACTGCGGCTCAAACCCTCCATGTGGGCGTGGCGGAGAGGGGGATGGACGAATGTCCTCCATGCGGATCCCGCCCCAAGTGAAGTGCTCGCCCTGAACGTCATCGAAGGGCTCAATGTGGGGCATCGAGGGGAAATGGGAGGGATGCTGAGATGGGTGGCTAGAAGCACCTGCTGCCTCTGCCTCTGCCGATGTACCGGCGCCTGCTGCCCTAGCAGCGGCCTCCATCTCAGCCAATCTGCGCTGCATCTCTTCCTCTTCATGGTTGATCAACCGTCCATCTCTATCAACCAGAAGCCAGGTCCTTTTGTTTTGGAGATCAATGGACCTGGTGAATGGAAGCGGGAACCGATGGCGGCCATAACAATACTGATACTCGGATCCAATCTGGGCCACCATCCCCATCTCAACCAGCTGCCTCATGCCTATGCGGTTTGGTCCCCCGCTTCGCCTCAGCTCATCCCAGGGCACCGTAACATCATACTGGCGGATCAAATGAGTCACGTATCCGCCCACTGTGATCTGACCCGTGCCTGCCCTGAGATTGTTGGCCTGTTTCTCGAAATGCTTCATCATGAAGTAGGCCAAATTGAGCTTTGCCTCGCCCTTGGGATAGAAGATCTGGTTGAGGATTGCTTGCTCACCGCGAGTCAACTTGACACCCGACTCACCTTTGGCAAAGATGGTAAGAGAGAGCATCCGCTGGATGAAGCGAATAGTCGGGTGCTGGATGTGGGAGGAGCGGCGGGTGTTTACTGGCTGTTTGTGCTCCAAAGATAGCTCCTCCCAAAGGTTGTCCTCAAAGAACTCATCCGTGATCTCCCCATTTTCCAGCCCAAAGAACCGGGCGAAGTCATTCTCGTTGCAGATCATCTTCTTTCCGTTCGCACGGAATGTCATCTGCCAGAGATCATCCTTGAAGAAGAGGTCAAGGGTGCAGAGGAACTCCATAGTGAGGGCCGTATAGGCTGGAGCTCTGATCTTCCAGAATCTCGGGCGAAACCCGACAGATCTGGTGAGACGGAAGAAGTCATCGCGGATGCCAAGCTGATCTAGCACCCGCAAATCGATCGCCTTGGTGCTTTGGAAGTGTTTGTTGCGGAGGTTTTTGAACCTCTGCTTGGCATCTGAGCCCTTGAGGCGGATGTGCACATCGGCAAGCTCAATTTCCGCGGGCTGTGAGGGGTAGGTTTGCGTCTCAGGGACGAGATCCTCCACCTCTTCTTCTTCTGCCTCTTCTTCCGCCTCTGCTGCTGCATTGATCTCTGCATCTGTGGCAGCGGGCTCAGGGTCAGGTTGAGCTTCGGGCTGGTGGGACTGAGCGGTGTCAGCAGGCTCGGTCTGATCGTCTGCCATGCCTGAGATAGACTCAAGTTCGGACCGGTAGCAGACGTATGGAGATGGCTGTCTACGCCTGACCCAACCTGCGAATGGAATTATCTGATCTGGGTCCTCTACGGTGTACTGGGACTGGTTGGAAGGAGGCGGATTGACCATGAATTCCCGCGGATCGAGCGGGTACTTGTTTAGCGGTGGAATGAGACTGTCTTCTTTTGTTGACCACCCACCAATGCCCCTGGTGAATGATCTGGGCACAAGGATTTTCCTTTTCCCAGGCTTGCGCGGGAGATCGCGAAATAAATATTTTGTGATTTTGTCTGAAAGTCTCCCTGAACTCCTCCTCTGCATGGAACGGGTCGGTCCAGAAATGGGGCGGTCCGGTCTGGCTGGGAAAGCAGTATTTTTGGATGTTTTTGTGTTTGGGGCGGACCGTCCTGATGTTGGGACGGACCGTTCTGGACTAGGAGGATAGAGGGGTTTTGGGTTGGGACGGGGTGGTCTGGGATTGGGACGGGTGTTTTTGGCAGGGTTTGGTAATTGGGACGGGTCGTCCCAGAGATGGGACGGTCCGTTCCAATTGAGGTTTGGACAGAAAATTGGCTAAGTACCAGAGATGGTTTCCGATTTTTTCGATTTCGAAATTGGTACGGGTTTTTGGTACAAACTTAATGTAATTGGTTTAGGAAATAAAATGAGAGGAGGAAGGGCTTGATTTTACCGGATAATCCAGAGGAAATGGCGGTGGAGGCGAGGTGGCAGTGGCGGAGGCGGCGGATTCCGGCGAAATCGAGAAAATGCGGTGAAACGAAAAGGATGGAGGCGAAGTGGAGACAGAGGAGAGACGATTGTGGCAGAGAGACGGCGCAATCGGCGGTTGAGATGGCGGCGGCAGCGGATCTGTCGGCGGTTTGAGGCGCGGCGGCAGCGAAGGGTTGCGGCAGCGAAAGGGTGGAGCGAGAGAGAGTGGGTGAGGGAGAGGAGAGAGGGGGGTGGCTCCGGCGATGCGTCGTCGGCGGCGCTTCGTCGGTTTTCGCGAGGACAGAGAGAGAGAGATGGGGTCGGGTGAGGGAGAGAAGGAGGAGAGAGGGAGATGGGTTTAAATGGGTTTGAATGGGGTGTAACTGTTGGGATAGTGGGTTAGTGGGTCGGGTTTGGGTTAGTGGGTAGTTACTCACCAAAAGTCGTGCGTAACTGTCAGGTTTAATAATGGGACGGACCGTTCCATGGTTGGGACGAGTCGTTCCATTGGCTGAGTCCACATGCCCAATTGCATGACCTTTCCACTCCGTCCTGAACCAAACCTGGCCATTCCACTTGTTGGGACGGGCCGTCCTAGAATTGGGGCGGTCCGTTCCAACCAGCATTTCTTCCCCCAAGCTTGTCTTTGGTTGGTTTCCTCACGTTTTCCTCCTGACAGTAATCAATCACATCATAAATTAAGCCAAGTATTCAGGTTATTTAGCCTACTCCTAATTTTTTTATCCTTTTATTGTTTTTTTCAAATTTTTATTTTGTTTTTGACTTTTTGACACAAAGTAAATTGAATAAAATTTTAAAAACTGAACCCTTGGGTTGCCTCCCAAGAAGCGCTTGTTTAAGGTCTCAAGCTCGACCCCTGATGTCTACGTCTCTGCGGGTGAGGGGTTGGTCAAAAAGTGCACTTCCCCTCCTTTTGCACTAGCATTTGGATCAACGTAGAGCTTGAGCCTCTGTCCGTTCACCTTGAAGGTCTCATCTCCTTCCTTGTAGATGTCAACAGCTCCAAATGGATAGACTTTCTTCACAACGTAAGGGCCTGTCCACCTAGACCGGAGTTTGCCAGGAAATAGCCTCAATCTGGAATTGAACAGAAGCACCATATCTCCTGCTTCAAAGGATCTCCTTTGGATATGCTTGTCATGCCAGAGCTTCGTTTTCTCCTTGTAGATCCTGGCATTGTCATATGCATTTAGTCTTATTTCCTCCAGCTCATGTAAGTCTAGAATCCTCTTCTCTCCAGCTGATTTATAATCCATGTTGAGTGCTCTAACTGCCCAATATGCCTTGTGTTCCAATTCCACTGGCAAATGGCACGCTTTTCCATAAATCAGCTTGAATGGGCTCATGCCTATAGGAGTCTTGAAAGCTGTCCTATACGCCCATAAGGCGTCATCCAATTTTAATGCCCAATCTTTTCTTGTACTGCTCACTGTTTTCTGCAGGATATTCTTTACTTCTCGATTTGATATCTCAACTTGGCCACTAGTTTGCGGATGGTAAGGGGTTGCCACCTTGTGTTTCACTCCATACTTCTTTAAAAGATTCTCAAATTGTTTGTTAATGAAGTGTTTGCCCCCGTCACTAATGACTGTCCTTGGAATTCCAAACCGTGGGAATATGACCTTGGTAAAAAGCTTTTTGACTGTTGCTGAATCTGCATGCTTGCTCGGTATAGCTTCCACCCATTTGGACACGTAATCAACTGCCACAAGAATGAACTCATAGCCGCATGAAGAAGGAAACGGTCCCATAAAGTCAATCCCCCAAACATCGAAGATCTCAACCTCTAGAATAGGATTCTGAGGCGTCTCTTGGCGTCTCGAAATGTTGCCTGTCCTTTGACATTGATCGCAAGAAGAGATAAATTTTCTTGCGTCCTTGAAAAGCGTGGGCCAGAAGAATCCAGATTGCATAACTTTGGCCGCGGTCTTAGACACTGAGGCATGTCCTCCGTAAGCTGAAGCGTGGCAATTGTGCAGAATTTGCTCAATTTCGCTCTCCGGTACACACCTTCTGAACATTCCATCAACTCCAAATTTCCACAGGAAAGGGTCCTCCCAGAAGTAGTATTTAGCATCGGCTATGAATCTCTTCTTCTGCTGGAAGGACATCTTATAGGGCATAACTCCGCTCGCTAGGTAGTTCGCAAAGTCAGCATACCATGGAGTCGCCTGAGTTGGGACGGACCGTTCCAGATTGGGGCGGTCCGTTCCAACTGGATTGCCTGGCTCAGACTGGGCCGTTCTGGCTGGGACGGCAGTCCTGATATCCTCTGCTGTGGTTGGGACGGGCCGTTCCATGCTAGGGCGGTCCGTTCCAGACTGGATTGAGTACAAATGTTCGTCTGGAAATGAATCATTGATTGGCAGTGTCTCGGATTTGATGCCTTCTGTTTTGATCCTGGATAAATGGTCAGCAACACTGTTCTCTGTACCTTTCTTGTCACGGATCTCAAGGTCGAACTCCTGAAGCAAGAGAACCCACCGGATGAGTCTTGGCTTGGCGTCTTTCTTCGAGAGTAAGTGCTTGAGTGCAGAATGATCGGTGTAGACTATAACCTTTGAACCGATCAGGTAGGACCTGAACTTATCTAAGGCAAAGACTACTGCAAGAAGCTCCTTTTCTGTTGTGGTGTAGTTGATTTGGGCTTCATCTAACACCTTACTTGCATAATAGATGGCATATGGCTTCTTATCCTTTCGCTGTCCGAGTACTGCTCCAACTGCATAATCACTGGCATCACACATCAATTCAAACGGTTCATCCTAATTTGGAGGTTGCAAGATCGGGGCTGTCACGAGTGCCTTCTTCAATCTGTCAAATGCATCAACACAACTTTGATCAAAGATAAATTCTGCATCTTTCATAGTCAAGTTTGTTAAAGGTTTAGCAATTTTAGAGAAATCCTTGATGAAACGCCTGTAGAAACCGGCATGACCAAGGAAACTCCGAACATCCTTTACACAAGTTGGCTCCGTGAGCTTCTCAATCACTTCCACCTTGGCCTGATCAACTTTAATTCCTTGTTCTGAGATTATGTGGCCCAAAACGACTCCTTCTTGCACCATGAAATGGCACTTCTCCCAATTCAAGACTAGGTTAACTTCTTCACATCTCTGCAATACCTTTTTCAAGTTAGCTAGACAGTGATCGAAAGTTGTACCATAGACAGAAAAATCATCCATGAAAACCTCCATGTCTTTTTCTATAAAATCAGAAAATATAGCCATCATGGCTCTTTGAAATGTTGCTGGTGCATTACACAAACCAAATGGCATCCTACGGTATGCATAGGTCCCATATGGGCATGTAAAGGTCGTTTTTTCCTGGTCTAGGGGGTGAATTGGTATTTGAAAGAAACCAGAATAACCATCTAGATAGCAAAAGAAAGAATGCTTAGCCAGGCGTTCGAGCAGCTGGTCAACAAATGGCAGAGGAAAATGATCCTTTCGGGTAGCTGCATTCAGCTTGCGATAGTCCACACACATCCTCCATCCTGTGACGATTCTTGTTTGGATCAGCTGGCCTTCGTCATTCTTTATCACGGTTGTGCCTCCCTTCTTTGGAACAACATGAATGGGACTAACCCATTTGCTGTCTGAGATGGGGTAAATGATCCTTGCTTCCAGAAGTTTATGGATTTCTTTCCTCACAACTTCACTCATGTTCGGGTTGAGTCTCCTTTGGTGCTCCACAGTTGGCTTGGAGTCCTCTTCAAGTAGGATCCGATGGGTGCAAATCGAGAGATCGATACCCTTTAGATCCTCAATCGAGTATCCGATTGCTTTCTGATGAATTCTCAGTTCCTTTAGTAGCTTCGCTGTTTGATCTGCATCAAGATTGGCATTAACAATAACAGGAAAGGTCTGATCTGGGCCCAAGAACTCATACCTGAGATTGTCTGGCAGGGCCTTCAGTTCAGGTCTGGATTTCGCATCATCTGAATTGGGGCGGGCCGTTCCAACCTGGGGCGGTCCGTCCTGATGGGTGTCCAGGCTGAGAATTTGTTGGATTTCAGCTGAAGATCGCAGCTGCATGATGGTTTGATCCGCCCGGATTTGGGGCGGTCCGTTTTGTTCCTCTCTGGCAGCCAAATACTCAACCATTTGGAGAATTTCGTTGAATATTAGGTCTGCCTCCTCCTCTTCAGGTCTGGCCGAGAAGGACTGGTATGCTTGAACAACACGTGTGTTGAAGGATTCTTCGACAATGGCTTCCAATGATTCCACCATGAAAATTGAGTCAATATGGTCAGGCATCTTCATGGCTTTTTCTACATCAAACTCCACTTTTTCATCTCCAACCTCTAGGATCATCTTGCCGGTCTTGCAGTTGATGAATACTCCGGCTGTGGTGAGGAAGGGGCGACCAAGGATGACTGGAACATCTAAATCTTCTTCCATATCCACAACCACAAAGTCACAAGGCACAACCAAATCTCCAACTTGGACTGGCACGTCGATTGCTATTCCCAATGGCAGTCTAATTGATCCATCAGCAAGCTTCAAAGTCATGCGGGTCGGGCTCAGCTCCCCCAATCCTATCTGATTATAGACTGTCTCAGGGATGAGACTAACGCTTGCTCCGAGATCCAGCAAAGCTTTCTTCTCTTTTGCATTCCCGATTTTACATGGGATTGTGAACTTGCCTGGATCTTTCATTTTGACCGGCATCTTCTTTGTAATCAGAGCGCTGCATTCTCCGGTCAAGGCCATGGTCCCGCACTCCTCCAGGTTTTTCTTGTTGGAAAGGAGGTCCTTCAAGAATTTAGCATAAGATGGCATTCTGGTTAGGAGATCGGTGAAGGGAATTGAGATCTTGATCTGCCGTAGAATGTCCAGGAACTTCTCGTATGCCCTATCCTTCCTGGCCTTGGCGAGTCTCTGCGGATATGGAACCTCAATAGCTCGGTTAGAAGGCGAGACGGCCCTCGGGAGTCGGCTGCTTGTGGCAGTCGAGGTGTTTGGGACGGTCCGTCCTGGGTTGGGGCGGTCCGTTCCATCATCTCGTTCTGCTGCTGGTGGGCTCGTTCTAATGTCTGCCTCAGGGCTGGGCTGGTCCGCCTGATCAGATTCTGCTCCGTCCTGAGGTGGGGCGGGTCGTCCCATTGTGGGGCGGTCCGTTCCAGATAGTCCTGGAGGAGAGTCTGAGGGCATTTCAGGCCCGTCATACCTTGTTCCACTCCTCAATTGATGCGAGACGCTCTTCACATCCTCCCTAGGGTTTGGTTCAGGTTGGCTGGGGAACATACCTGGTTTGGTGAGAGCTCCGACGCTAGATTGAGACAACCTTTCGTCGAATCTTTGAAGAAAAGCCCCCATGTCTTCCCTGATCTTCTCCAACTCCCGATGGACTGCATGATTGAAGATTCCTTGACTCTGCATGAATTTCTCAACCATGGGCTGCGTGAGTGTCTCTTGAGGGCGTTGTTGGTTCCTTGGTGGTCCGGCTTGGCTGGGGTTAGCAGCTCCATTTGGATTTGAGTAAGAGAGGCCTGGATGGTTTCTCTTGTCGCGATAAGCATAGTTGTTGGTTGGCGGGAAAAAGGAAGGCGGATTCATGAGTGCATTCACCTCTTCTGTCTTCTCTTCTCTCTCAACCAAGTGGCACCCCTTGGCCGTATGCCCTTCTTCCTCGCAAAACTGACATTTAGCCACCACCTCAGCCGGTTTCTTGTTGAGATTTTTGATCATGACGGTTAAAGAATCCAGCTGCGATTGCATGTGGGTATCCCTGTCCACTTCAAGTAGTCCTCCTTTCTTTTGGGCTCTAACTGACCAGTTGGTTTGAGACCTGGCCATATTCTCTAGTAGAGCCTTCGCTTCTCTGCAACCCATCTCGAGGAATGATCCACCTGCAGTTGAATTGATATTCTGACGAGTCATATCATCCAAACCATCATAGAAACTGACAATAAGCCTATTTTCAGGTACATCATGGTGTGGACACATTCTCTGCAGGTCCTTGAACCTTTCCCATGCCTCAAACAGGTTTTCATCTGGTTCTTGTTGAAAGGTTAACAATTCCCTAACCAATTTAGTTGTTTTTACCCTAGGATAAAACCTATCTAAAAAGGCTTTGGTCAAGTTTTCCCAAGAATCAAATGGTGCATCATTGAAACTATTGAGCCAATCCTCAGCTTTGCCCCTAAGAGAAAAAGAAAAGAGAGTTAAGCAGATTATTTCTGGATCCACGTCTTCAGGGACAAGGGTTGTGCAATTGCGCAGGAAGCTTTGCAAATGGCGATTGGCATCTTCGTTGGGGGCTCCACCGAAAGCTGAGTCCTTGATCAAAGCGATCAAGCTTGGGTTGTAGTAAAAGTCACGGGTTCGCTCAGCCTTTGGTGGTCTAACTCCAAGTCGGACGTTAGTCGCTGTTGGTGCACTGATTTCTCGAAGAGGTCGATTGGCCTCGGCTTCCCTTGCTGCTTCGAGGGCTTCTCTAAGGGCTCGCTGGACGGGAGTCTCCTCAGGTCTTCCCCCATTGCCATTCAAGTGGTCTGCCATGTCTTCTTCGGGTGGCGTCAAAGGTGGTTGAGTTCTCTCTGGGTTTCTGCGGTTGCGCTGGTAAAACTGGCGAAACGGTTGAATCAGAGAGCCTTCCTCCTCTGTGAGTTCAGCTAAACCTGGGGCGGTGCGTCCTAAAATGGGACGGGCCGTTCCAGATGAAGATGGGCTCGGTTGTTGATTCTGTTCCCCTCCTCCTTGTTGACGAAAACTTGTATCGCGTGCGCTGCCTAGTTCTTTCTCCTTGTTAGCCAGCGTATGCGACTGCAAAATTTCAAAAACAAAAGAAAAGGTGAAAAGAGATTGAAAGAATTTAAGTTAAAACAGAAAGTACAACTTAGAAAAAGGCACCGTCCCCGGCAACGGCGCCAAAATTTGATCGGTGCTGAGGGTACAGGTCAAATTAATTCCTTAAAAACCGATACTAATTCGTTTGCAGTATAGTTTAAGGGTCGAATCACGGGGACGGACTATTCCTTTTCTAAGTTTAGACAATTCATATTAAATTAAATTCTTTTGATTAAATAAACAATTTAAATTTCAATCAGATCTAAACAGAAAGGTCAATTGCAGTTACAGAATTTAAAATTGTAATTCCCTAGAAAAAGACTTAGCCAATTGAAAGTTTAAACAATTAACAAATGATTAAGGGTTCAGGTTGTCTAACTTTTCCTGTCTGTCAAGGTTGGGACGGACCGTTCCATCTCTGGAACGGGCCGTCCTAACCCTGTCAAATGGCTGGAACTGTCCGTTCTAGGCCAGGACGCCCCCTCTCGGGCGGTCCGTCCTGACCTTGGAACGGGCCGTTCCAATCATCCGATGTTTGTCTTGTCATCCTACTTAATTATTTGCTGAGTGTTTTTGCGTGAATTGGATCAAACCTAACCTACAGACTTGCGCTCTAACTCTCGTTCAGGTCAAGTTGTGGGGTTCTGTTTGATAAATCCTAAAAACTCCTAAATTTCAACTCTCGTTTCTTGGTTTAGGTGTTTCTAATTGATTTCTGGGTCTTGGTAAACTCTCAACCTCTCGGTTTGTTGAGTAAAACTTCTAATTACTTGAAGTTTGGTTAAATCCTTTCGGATATCGCCTACCTAATTGATCTAAATGTTTGCTTGTTATTGCAGATTGACTTTACTTTGACAATTAAACTAGGCCTTTGTTTAACGCAATAATCAGATTCAAACAGTAACAAGTTGCAACAAAAAGATAGAATAAAATTGCAGAAATCATAAACGCGACTTAACTTAGCAACTAATCAAGTATTCAAACAAAACAAACAACTAAAAGAAAAGTTATCGAACCATAGCCCCTAAACTAAACTACTCCATGCAAGAAAAAGCAGGTTTCATCATACAAAAACACAAAGAAAAAGAAAGAGAAACCAAGTTACAACAAGATGTGCTCGAAAACCGTCTATCTCCTAAGCTCTGTCCTGTCTGGGGCGGCCCGTCCTGATCCTGGGGCGGTGCGTCTCAGGCTGGTGGATGGCCGTCTCGACAGGGTGGTTGCCTTGCTCCTTTCTGGCTCTCCAAACTTAGCAAATTTCGACTCTCTCGACTTGGAGCCAGGACAGAGCTTATATAGGCCTCTTGGGAAGTTCCAAAACGTGGCATTGTGGCTCAGAAAGGCGGTGAAAACTGAAGAAACCGCCTCACCAAATCAGGCACTCTATATTTGGCAATCTCGAAATAGCTCTTCTGGCCTGGTTGTGGACTGGGACGGCCTGGTCTGAACATGGGGCGGCCCGTCCCAGTCTGGGCTGATTGTGTCGTCTGGAACTCTTCTGCTTGCGTCTGCACTGAGGTGGGACGACCCGTCCTATGATTGGGGCGGCCCGTTCCATCTTGCTGGATTTGTGCAACTTAGTCGATTTTCTCCTTTTTTCGCGCCAAAGTGTGATGAACCTGTATAAAAAACTTGCCGGGCTACGGCTGAACTTTCCTACATCTAACATTAGCACAATTTAAAGGAAAATGAGTAAAAACACAAGTAATTTGAACGAAATTTGGGGCTTATTCTGGCTGAAAATCAAGTACGGAAACCGTACATCAAGACCTAATAACAAATTATTAGTGACTTTTAAAATTAAAATACAAAAAATCCGCTAAGGCACGGTGAAGCCGTGCTTCCCCACCTAGTTAATTATAATTCTTGTTATTTTTTATAATACTAACAATACTTAATGATTAATAGTGATATTATTTTTATCATTAATTATAATTATTGTTGTTATTTTTTAAAATATTAGTTGGCTAGAGTCAACCAACAAATTTTATTAAAGAAATAAATAGATAGTGTAAGTTAGTAACAACAACTGAAAGGAAAAAAGAATACAAAATATATCTGAAAGAAAAAAAAATTCGTAAGTAATGTGTTTGAAATGTGCCGAAATTTTCTCATAAACATGGTTCGCACAAAAATCACCAAAGTTTAGTTGGTGGTAATCAATGAATGGTGGAATACGTTTTTAAAATGTCTGTAATTCACGTCCATTAATATTTATAGAAGCGATCCAAATTGAAAATCTCATCATAATATCATATAGTTCCCTTTAGTTTCAAATTCGTTCTTCACTGATGCATATTACTATTCAAATTAGTAAGGACTTCTTTCCATTCTAGATAATCGGTCTATTGAAATGAAAACTAACTTTGAACTAATTAAATTGTTTTTATGATTTGGTATTTTTAATTGGCACGTAAAAGTGTGATTTTTGATGGATTCAAATTCAAATTTAATATTATCAAATTAAACGGATTGTGTTGGCTCACTTTTGTTTTGGACCCGATGACTTGAGTCAACAAATTAGTCTTCCGTGCTATCACTGTCCACTGACACTGAGTCGCTTTCGAGCTGTCATGCTCAGTCTTCGCTCAAGACACCTCGGAAATTGTCAAAGACTTCTCGTTTCTCCCGCCACCGCCACACTAAGGATGTACACCTCCGCTCAGCCTTAGGAGGCTAATATTAATATATATCTAAATTGTCATTGACGGAGAATGTAAAGCTAGCAGGCAAGCAAAAATCCCCACCTTTCGACCCTTCAAATATCCTCCTGTTTAATTTAATTTGCTCCTCTTCTCTCGCCATCGTGCGAAATCCATCTCTCTCTCGTGCTAGGGTTTTTGTTCGTCAATCAAGCCCTAGAGAGGTTAGTTCTAACCCCGAAGCATTATGTATTCTCTCTGTGCTTTGAATCTTTTGTTACAGTAGGAGTGCCTCATGATGTTAATATATAGTCGATTGGTTGGTAATCAAGTTTAGCTGCATTTTCTATTTCTATTTTCTAGTAGCAGAATGAATAATTAATGCTATAAAAATGAAATAAGCGAGATGCTCCTTGATTTGGATGAGTCTTAATTAATTGGGACTTTTTGTTGGGTACAGGGCCTGTGCACGTACACTAAACCGACCATGGAACGAGCCGAGAACTCACAGAGGGCTGAGCGGGACAGGATAAGTAGTTTACATGATTCATTAATTCATCTCATCATGTCATTCTTGACAGCCCAGGAGGCTGTCCAAACATGCATACTCTCTAAGAGATGGAAGAATGTCTGGACCACTTTGCCCTATCTTGATTTTGACCTCTCTGAATTTGAGTATGATGGATCAGATGATATTGAATGGGAATATGATGATTACTGAAAAACTAAATTTAATAAGTTCAGAGAAGTTGTGAGCACGACACTGCTACTTCGTGAGGCCTCGAATTTGCATAACTTTCGTCTTTGTTGCCGTGAAATGCTTGATTTGGATGAGTATGTCAGGTTCATAAGATCATGCATTCTTTATGCACTTAAGCATAATGTTCAAGTGCTTAGTATCCATTTCAAGGTAGATGGTTCACTGCCTCTTGGGATTTTCACCTGTGCATCTCTGGTGGATGCCTCACTCCATTTTCCCATATCTGGGAGCAACATCAAGGTTATAAATCTTCCCTGCCTCAGACGATTGCATCTTGGGTGGATATATTTAGACCAGGATTTTGTTGACAAGCTTTTCTGTGGCTGCCCTTTACTCGAATTTTTGCATCTGGAGGATTGCTACAGGGCCTTTTCTACTATAAACTCCCACAACCTTAAATATCTGAAAGTAGAAAACTGCAATTTGAGCCTTGTGAGAAAAAATGACTTGGCATCGATCAATGAGTTGATTTTGATCGATACTCCTAACCTTTTGTCATATTACTACAAGAATACGATGGATGAGTTTCGACATAAAATGCTTCTAAAGATGCCATCTCTGACCAGTGCGGACATTTGTATCGCTTCTGCTGTCTACAAATGGAAAAAAAAGTGTTACAAGGGCAAGAACATTTTCATTGGCCTTTCAGATGTCCAAAGTCTCAAATTAAGTGGATCTGGTATTAATGTATGTGCTTTATGTCTTTTATTTCTCATTTCTATTTAATTTGGAATAACATTTTGTATGCTCATGTTGCCTACTAAATATTTGATACTTATTCTAAAGTTATTCTCAACTGGATAAACCTGGAACTTAAATTTGACCAGCATAACTAGACCTGACTTCTTGTATGTCATCATCATACCCATGTTTAGAGTTCATATGTCACACAAAAATGTATGGTTCTTTCTTGTAGGAATTCATAGAGAATGAACTGCCAAATTGTCCGGAGTTCTTAAATCTGAAGGACTTGTATGTGGACGACCTTTGTTTGAGTTGCCATTTCAATGTGCTTGCTTCTTTCTTGAATCAATGCCCCAATTTAGCGAAGCTTTCGTTGCAGTATTTTGGTTGCCACTGTAAGGTACTTGATTTCTTTCTTCCTTTTGTTTTATTTTCTTGTATTATTGAATGCCATGATATTTTAATTTTTCAAAGGAGCTCAAGTCTCAAAAGTTTGCCTCATATGAGTTGTTGTTACATTTTAAGGTACACAAATATACGTATTTTTTTCTGTTAATTGCCCAAATCTTCAATCCATCGTCAATTGAGCTGGCTCTAACTTGGGTTGCCTGACTTAGAGAAGTTATTATGCATTGCAAGAATAGTTTAAGGTGGACTGGATAACTCATTAATGAAATCTGAGTTTGTAAAACTTTTTTATTTCTAGAATATTTCTCATCCTAGAATATTTCTCATCCTAATGTTCTACTTCTTGTATATACTGATTAGGAGAAAGCGCATGGAAAGTGGCAATCACTGAATTTTTCAGCATTTAATGTCAGCCAACTTAAAACAGTTGAAGTCAAGTGCTGCAAAAGTGATAAATATTTCCCTCAGGTCATGAAGTATCTGGAGGATTTCACCAAGAAATCAATTACTCAGATCAACATAACTAGTCTAAAGAACTGCCTATATCACAAATGGTAGTTTATTTCATTATATTTGTATTTTGTTTTATACTATTAGTGGCAGAAGTTATTTTGGTATCGTAAATCGTCTTGTACTATTTGTTCTAAATTAGCAGTCTGGGCTTGGCGAAGAAATTTTGAAGCTGGGACCGACTTCCCTCTCTCGTCTTTGGGCTTTTTTTTAATTTGTTTTCGTGTTAAGTACTTTCAAAAGTCATACTTTTGTTGGACAAGCATGTAATCTGACAGGTGACCACTGTGCGGAGGATGTCAAGAAGTTATTTATCTTAAAAAAATAATTTTAAGCTACATGATGGAATTCATATCCTCTGTGAACCTCAAAAGGTCTGTAGAGGGCAGATCTTTGATCTGAAATGTCCGATAAATGACGGGTGTTCCATGATTCGTGTGGCTTGTAAAAACTATCGAGATTAGATCGAATGATTTAGATCAAAGATCTGCCCTCTAGAGAATGTTGTTGGCCTGCTGCATCTAAATAAATACCGTTTTGTATTTCTGTGTGGCATTTTGGGATCATGTCCAGTCGAAGTATGGTTTTGCCTGCAATTAATTAATACTGATGTATCTAAATAAACTTGTTCATTCCTCGTGTCATTTTATTGTTAATTTTCACGAACTAGAAATGAAATCCAGTCAATTGCAAGACAAATTCTCATGTTGAAATTGAAAAATGAACTTAATATTAATCCTCATTGGTGCCGTGGAGGTGGAGGGCATTGATCGAATAAGTGCCTTCTTTAGGTATTGTCAAAGAGGGTTTCAATGTTAATATTTTGGTTGTCTCCAAATATCAATATTCTACTATTTAATTATTTTTTCAAAATTTTAAATTACAACGTCAAATCTAAACCGCTCATCTTTTTTAATTTAATGACCAATGTGTTTTTAATTTTTCATATAAGTTTTGTACAATTTAGAGTTTATTTGATACTCCATCAAGATGTAGAAAAATCAACAAACCTTATTAATTATTATAGATTCATTCTTATACGTCCTTGTTTTAGCCTTTGATGGAGTATCAAATAAACTCTAAAATTAATAAAATTATATAAAAATGCAACTGTCGTTAAATTAAATAATATGAACGGTTTAGATTTGACGTTGTTATTTTAAATTTGAAAAAATAACTAACTAATGGAATGTTAGTATTTTGGCATTGGAACCCTCCTCAGATAAAAGTTAGATAAAATGTAAATAGGAAAAGGTGACTTATCTACCATAAATAGAAAGTTCCAGTTGGTACCATTGTCTATGTACGAACGAACAGTTAGAATTTCATGTTAGCAGAGTCCATAAATTTTTTTTTTCTCAAAATATATGTATGACAATGACTTAATATATAATCAAGGTTTTAAAAAACTTTATTTTATTCGTTTTATCTTCGTTTTATGTAGATTTCCGTTTATATCGCATAATTGTGTTATCCGTTTTATCAGTGTTTTATCGCTACACAACTGTTTTATCATCATTTTATCATTGGTAAACACTAAATAACCACCCAACCACTAAACCACACAAATCACATTTTAAACTTTGTGTCTAATATAGACATAGTATAATAATATTTTTTTTAATAAACAACTCTAAATTAATGTCACATAAATAAAGATGAGAAATCAAATAACTATTGTAATAACAACAAACGATTTAGAATATTATATCCAATATACAAAATAATAATTCAAGAATCAAGAATCATTCGTCCAAGAATCTCTTATTTTATTATAAGTTTTATTTTAATAAGACTCATTGCCAAGGAAGAAGAAAAGCGATTCGTCAGGAACGAATACGACATGGGTCCATGTGCGATATTTTAAGAGTTGTTACGTAATTCAAATCAAACATGATATGTCTATATGGATCTTTTAATTTTTTTGATGAATTCCTGGCTTCTTGTAATTTTTTTATTTACAAACATAGTGCCAAGTAAATCTTTGTTTTCAAGTAGGTCCCTGACCCACCAAACATAATATGGCGCCACTGTACCAACGGTAATCTATAGATGCTCCGTCTATGACTCTTTGTTGTAAAATTTTTGACGGTCAATAGAAAAGTTCATTTTCATAAATCAAAATTATTTCCCAAATTCTAGCAGGTATTTTCGAATTACTTGAAAAAGTAACATATATCAGGTAATCTATTCCTTGAAGGGTGTCACGCCCTCAAGACTGAGGGTGGCACAATTGCAGAGGATTTTTTGCAAGTGCTTGTTCGCATTCTTTTGCGGAGTTCCGACGAATTGATTTTGTTGAATGAGTGCGACAACAGATGAGTTGAAAAATAGATCTCAAGTTTTCTCCGTCTTTGGCAGGTTGACTCTAAATTTGGTATTGTTGACGGCTGGAGCACCAATCTTCTTCAATGGTTAGTCGAGAGCCGCCTCCTTTGGCGCCTCGAGTGCTCTATCAAGGGTTTGTTGGAGCGCAGCTTTGATCAACACCTCAATTTTCTGCAGTGCTTGTTTTGATTCAGTAAGTCCTCCTTAGGCATAGTTCGCGCGGACCTCTGCTTGAATTCTGGCAGTCCGTCTAAACTGCGTCTGGTTGCTCTGTTCGCTTCGGTCCTCCCACTACCAGAAAAGAAGGCTTTTGCAACGGAGATTTACAGACGGTTTTTAAAGATAACCGTTTGAAACAATATAATAGGAGAGAGAAAAAATCAAATCAACATATAGAAACGGTTCATACATAAAAACCGTCGCCCATTTTCCGGACAAAAATTTTTAAAAACTGTCCTCCCCAAACAGTGACGGTTTTTTAAATTAACCGTCTAAATTTCAAAATTATTTAACGACGGGTTTTATATAAAACCGTCTTTATTTTGTTTAACAACGGTTTTTTTATTTAACCGTTTCTATTTGTGCGAATTAGGTCACAACGCGAAATGCCCTCTCCCTCTTCTCCTCATTCGACACAGCCAGCTGCAACAACAGTATTCTCTATCTCATTAATTGGTCATTAATTTCCATATCCATATACTACTTAAAAAAAATAACTAAAAATATCCAAAAATTCTGAAAAAATAAGAAGTGAATAGAGAATGAGATGGAGAGCTGATGTAAGGTAAAAAATTTAAATTTAAGCCAATATTTGATATTTTTCTTTTTTATTTCGGTTTTATCTTAATTTTTTATTAAATTAGTGACTTTTTGGTAATTTTTGTCATCATTTCAGGTCTAATTAAAAGAGACAAGGCCTACAAATTATAGATTGAAGGTATATTTCTATAATTTTATCTATTTATTTTTATTTCTCACACCCAATTAATTATGCATTAATAGCATTTGCATGTTAATTACATGTATTGTCATATAGGACCAAAATACCGGAAAAATACCGAATTTAGGTCATTGTCCGTCCGAGATTAATCCATTAGGGATTAATCTCGGATAGTACTCCCGGTCGGGAGTACTGCTCTTTGGATACGATCTGTCTCATTTAGGATAGCGAGTTGTACGTTAGATGCAATGTGTTGTGTGAGAAAAATTCGACGGCATTTTTCCTTATTTTCCCACAGATACGTACACACGAGCAATCGTGTGTTGGCGTATTCAGGGAACATAAGGGGAAATGCTGCCGAATTTTTCTCGCACAACACATTGCATCTAACGTACGCTCGCTAATGAGACAGAGTATCTAAAGAGCGGGCTAGGATGGTAACCAGCCTGAGAACTTGATGTGATAAATAGCCTAATAACCCTAAATCCTGATCATTTCCATACATTTTATTGTTCAGATGGATCGGACGTGGATGTACACAAATAATCGGCTCTCGGTTAAATTTCTTAATGGGCTTGAAGAATTTATGGTTTTTGCTAAAGAGAATTTGAAATTGACGGGCTATCATAAACTGCGTTGTCCTTGTAGTGATTGTCAGAATTTGAGATGCTGGGCTAATTTTGAAGAAGTGAGAGGTCATTTGCTTATGTATGGGTTTCAGCCCGGATATACCCGTTGGACACGTCATGGAGAGACTAAGGATGAATCTTTACATGCTGGGACTAGTACAAATGTGTTGAACTTATAATGTGATGAAGGAAATGTATTATCGGATGATGATAATTTATTGGAGGGTGAAAATGTAGAAAATTTGAATACTGATGTATTTGAAAATGTAGACAATACACAATGTAATGATGATTTGAATGAAATAGTGAATAATGTGGATGAAGATTTTGTTGATAATGTTGAAATTTTTGGTATGTTGCGAGAAGCGGATAAGATAAAGTTAAATCCCGGTTGTGAATTGTCAAAACTTAATGCTGTTTTCAGATTGTTTAATCTGAAAGCCAAAAATGGATGGAGCGATGCCAGTTTCACATCTCTGCTCAAACTTTTGCGTGAACTTTTGTTACCTAAAAATAATGAGTTGCCGGATTCAATTTATACGGCGAAAAAATTGTTATGCCCTTTGAAAATAGAAGTAGAAAGAATTCATGCATGTCCAAATGACTGTGTATTATTCCGTAATGAGTACGGGAATCTGGATAAATGTCCAAAGTGTAACGCATCACGATATAAACCGAGAGACGATCAGATTGATAGTGGGAAAAAGGGTCCAGCTGCGAAAGTGGTGTTTTATCTGCCGATAATACCAAGATTTCAGCGGCTTTTTTCTAATGCAAAGGATGCCAAACTGTTAAGATGGCATGCAGACTGTAGGAAAAGAGGCGATGGAATGCTTCGACATCCCGCAGACTCTCCGGATTGGAGGAACATAGACAGAGAATTTGAAGATTTCGGCAGTGAACCTCGAAATTTGAGATTGGGATTATGCACGGATGGGATGAATCCTTACGGCAACATGAGTAGTCGTAATACTACGTGGCCAGTCTTATTGTGTATTTACAACCTTCCTCCCTGGTTATGTATGAAAAGGAGATACATGATGATGCCCTTGTTAATTTCTGGTCCCAAACAACCAGGTAATGTTATAGATGTGTACTTGGCTCCATTAATAGATGACCTTGATAAATTGTGGCGTGAAGGAGTGAAAATATTTGATGCACACTCTAGAACTGAGTTCAAACTCCGTGCCATGATATTCTGCACAATTAATGATTTTCCTGCGTATGGTAACTTATCGGGGTATAGGAATAAAGGAGCAAAAGCGTGTCCTATTTGTGGGGAGAATACACATTCTATTTACCTGAAAAAATGCAGAAAAAATGTTTATCTGGGACACCGCAGGTTTCTTAAGAACCGCAATCACCCTTATCGGCGAGACAAGGAAAGATTTGATGGTACAGTGGAGACAGGTAAGGCCCCAATTTCGTTATCTGGGAAAGGAGTATATGAACAAGTAAAGGACATAAATGTTAAATTTGGTAAGAAATTTGTAAAGGAGATTCCGAAGGGGATATGGAAGAAAAAGTCTATATTTTGGAAACTTGAATATTGGAAAATTTTGGAGGTTAGGCATTGTCTAGATGTGATGCACATAATCAAAAATATATGTAAAGCTTTAATTGGTTGTTTGTTGGAAATTCAAGGAAAAACCAAAGATAGCGTGAATGCGAGGAATGACATGGTTGCAATGGGAATTCGAAAGGAGTTAGCAGTAAATAAAGAGAGTACAACCCGAATTTCGCTACCTGCAGCACAATTTAATTTATCAAAGGAAGAGAAGAAAAGTTTGTTAGAATGCCTAAAGTCAATAAAGGTTCCTTCGGGTTATTCCTCTAATATATCAACAAAGGTGTCCATTAAGGAGAGCAAATTAATTGGAATGAAATCACATGATTATCACGTCTTACTAACCCAGTTACTTCCGGTCGCAATTCGAGGAGTTCTTAGGGAAGAAGTCAGAAAAACTATCACCAAGTTGTGCTATTTTTTCAACGAAATTTGTTCTAAGGTGATCGATCCAAAAAAATTGAACAAGTTACAGGACGATGTTATATTGATCCTTTGTGAGCTCGAAATGTACTTTCTGCCGTCATTTTTTGACTCCATGGTGCATTTAACCGTACATTTGGTTAGGGAGATCAAAATGTGTGGTCCAGTATTTCTGCGGTACATGTATCCTTTTGAAAGAGCAATGGGTCAATTGAAAGGGCTCGTTCGTGGCCGATCTAAACCCGAAGGAAGTATAGTAGAAGGATATGTTGCCGAGGAGGTTATTGAGTATTACACCGATTATTTGGAAGATGTCCAACCTATCGGCATTCCAAAGTCTCGGCACGAAGGTAGACTTGAAGGAAAAGGTACAATTGGAGCCAGCAGTTTCAGACCGGGGATTGAATTGAGAACAAAAGCGCATTTCAAGATCCTCCAACACCTTGCCATTGTGGCGCCTTACATAAGTGTGCATATAGCCGAGTTGCATGAAAAGCATCCGTCTTACGACGAAAATGTGATTAACATAATGCACAATTTGAATTTTGTGCAATGGTTTGAGATACACAGCATATCACTGGAAAGGACCTTCTATTTCATGGAAACATGAAAGTTGCAAATGTGCAGAAATTGTGCCTCACTCAGAAATTGTAAAATTCAATAAGAACACACTATATTACATGCAAGGAGACATCATTGGATTACATTTCATTAGGATACAGATAGCTTGACATGAGTTTTCCAAAGGGGTTTCCAGAAATACCCCTGGGATGCAATTTCATTTGTTGTTTTATTTATTAGTAAGCTTCCTAAAATGAGAAAATTAATCTTTCACAGTCATATACATCATGTTAAGGCTGTCTATGCTATTATTAAGGTAATTTTACATACAGGTCCACAATTTCATCCTTTTCACCAAGGAGGCAGACTAACCTCATTGTCTCTAAGCCTATTGCAATCTATATAATTTATGTTATCTTTCAACAGATTAAAAGAAATATTCAAACATGTTTTTAATTCTAATATAATTCACTTAATTCTGTGCAGCTAAAAAAATAAAGTAAATACTAACTAAAATCTGATGCAAAATTTCACCATATGTATAACTTTCTATATCCTAGTTAATGTCCCTATAAAAATTATACAAGAGAACATGTATTGGATAGAGAAACTTAATACTTTCTTTTTTATTCCATTCACTTTGAACATCTTCATGTGACATCCATGAGTGCAGGTATTGGATAGAGAAACTCACTGAAGAATTTGGATGTACAACCATCACTGTACTCGATCCGAATATGGTGGCTCAAGGTACTTACCAACGTGAAGAAGCTGCAACAGTGGGTTACTTGAAGAGGTCGTACCAGGATTATCCATCCACTAATATGATCATTCCATACAATCAGGGGTACGGTTAGTTAAAATGATGAATACTAATTAAATCACTTGTTAAATTTCTTTGCATCACAATACTAATTAATGTTTATTATAGGTCTCATTGGGTAATCCTTGTAATTAATGTCGAGAAATTAACAGTTCACTATGTGGATTCTGTGGAACGCAAAAAGGTTCCAGATTTGCTAGATATTAAGGGATTTATAAACACGTAAGTTTCAGTTTGTACTTTAACATAATAATGATCAGATTGAAAGGCATTCCATCTAATTTAATTTGATTGCAGGGCTTATAAACATTATCATATGGAACTGAATCAAAGCCGTGCAACCAGGTCATTTAGATGGATCGAAATTCCGGTATGCAAATTAGGGATTATGGTGTAGAGTTTAGATTTACTGAAATTATTAAAATCTTTATCAACTCTATGACATGAATACATTTTGACAGATTATGTTCCAGCAAAATTGTGATATAGTTGAAAATTTTACTCTTAGTACTTATGCCAATTAGGGAATATGGCTAGTAGCTGTTTGTTCTTGCCAAATGCCACTTTTATATTTTCTTTGCCCTCTTTTTAAACTAGCTATTATGCTTTGTTCCTGGTTTCAGACATTTATTGAAAACATAATAAGTTTTTGTATTTGAATTTTCAGAGTCCGAAACAAAAGGGCGGAACCGAGAATGCGGATATTTCTCAATTCTTGCCATGAAGCGCATAATAATCTCAATGATCGAAGATCTACAATTGCCCAAGGTTCTTTTTTAAGATTTAGGGTTTATATACCAACATTTTAGGGTTCATGGATTTGGATTCAATCAATGTTATGTTTTGCTTAATAAAATGCAGATGCTAGAACCAGTTGGAAGAACATATAGTAATGAAGAGATTGGAGTAGTGGTGAAAGAGCTCATGAACTTCATGAAAAATAAATTGTTCTGAGTTAGAGGTTTGTATCCATGACTTGCAACATTTTTCTTCAATGTTTAGTGATATTTAGTAAACTGATCTTTAGTGGTTAAAGAGTTCATGGACTTATTTCAATAAACTGATATTTACTGATCTACTGTCTCATTTGAAATCGCTCGTTTAGGATAGTTTGGTACTTGGATTTGATCATTATGTATGTATACTTGGAGTAGTACTTGAAATCCCTCGTTTAGGATAGTTTAGGATAGTTTGGTACTTGGTTTTCGATTCTGTCTTTTAAGATGCATATTATTTTAGCCTCAACTAGATTATAATTTTATACTCTTCAATTTTAACTTGTCATTACTCACAATTTTCAAATGTGGACAGGTATGGAGGCTAGATTGGAAAGATGTGTGCAGGGAGTTGGAGGGCTTACTCATTTGGCAATAAGGGAAGAGTATTTGCTTCAATGTGTTAACTTTCTTGTGCCACTGGTATAAAACATTTGCTTCATATGTTAACTTTCTATGTTTCTGTTCCTATCTTACTCTTAGCCTATTAATTAGAAACTTTTACTTAGCTCAAAATCTGCTTGTATCGTGTCTTTTGTTGGTTTAGTCGGTATGTAGCTTCAATATGTAGGTGATTTTTTTGTTTTGCTGCATCGATACTTGGTATTGTGTATGATACTTGGTATTTTTGTAATTTATCTTGGTACCCCTCCTTAGGGTGCTCTCTCTTTCAAAAAAAACTTGTCTGTGTGATATATACATGTGAATTTGTGTGAAAGAGTCTTCTCTCTTTAATATATATGTGTAAATGTATGAATTGTGATTGGTAATTAATTGGTACATTGGTACCATTTGTCAATATGTGTGAATGTATTACATTGGTACCATTTGGTACGTTGGTACCATTTGTCAATATGTGTGAATGTATTACATTGGTACCATTTGGCTAGCAACATTGGGCTAGCCACAGAAAATTGGAAAATTAAAAAAAAATGAACATTAATAGCCACGGTTTTTATGTAAATACCGTCAATAATTTAACAAGTGTGTTTAAATGTTTATACAGTGATTGTATTCAACTATAGACGGTTTGAATTTAAAAACCGTCGTTACTCTTTGGGCCTACGACGGGCCTTCGGAAAAAAGCGTCTTTATTTGTCTAGGTTTACAGACGAGTTTTAGTTAAAAACCGTTGTTAATTTAAAGACGGTTTTTAACTAATTTGCTACAGGGGCTTCTACAACGGAAGAAAGCCGTGGTTATTTGATTTTAAGAACCGTTGCACAATCACAAAATTCAGGTAGTGTCCAGACGAATCTCTTCTTTCTTGCAGGTAAACCAACAAGAGAGTATGAGAGAGTATGAGACAATGATGATGTCGAAGTGGAGACCTCCTAACTTCTACTTACTTGAACTCGCTAGAATATTTTAATTTATTTGACCAAATGGGATAAACGTTTATTTGACCAAATGGTCATGTTGAAGAGTGTGTATCGGATCTGGGTAATAGTTGCAACACGTGATAGGGAAACATCTGCGCCAGTGGCGAGGCCAGTAGTGGGCAAGACTGGGCACTTACCTAGACTTATTTTTTAGAAACAAGAGACCCGTGTATACAAAGAAATGTAGATGCCTACGCTTAAAAAAATACAGTGCCCACACTTGATTTCTAATTTGGGCTTTTACTTGTGCGTGGCCCACTTTGCAATTTTTTGTTTTGTGTTTGACTGGTCCATTCTCTTGTCTCTTGACCTCTTGGGATCACAAAGTCACAAAAAAAGATTAAACAGAAAAGAATCAAAGTAAAGTCTGTGAAGAGTTGACTGGTGCGACCTAAGTTTTTCTATTCATGGAGGATTCGTTGATTCAACTTCGCCTCTCAATTCATCTCCGACTTCGCCTCTCTACTCGCTCACTCGCTATCTGCAACTTGTTTCGGTGCTTCGTCGCCGTTGCCGTGTGTTTTAGCCCGACTCTCCAGTTTCTGCGCATGTACTCCTTCGGAACTCCAAACGCACAAGCTAATTTTTCTGAAATCTATTTTATTAATAAGAATTTCAATTGAATAAAGTAGGAAAATAAAAAAATTAAGGATGATTTTGTCTTTATTGCCAAAACTATAGAAATTTTTTTTTTAGATGGGTTTGACTTGTGCGTAGCTCTCTGGTCTCTGCCTTAAGTAGGAAAAAAAACATTGTGCATAGTTCCAAATTATATATTGAAGTTTAGTTGCTTGCTGAAATTAAAATATAAGTTTGTATTTGTTAATCATGATTATGAAAATGTTTAGAGATGGATAGCAAAATTATTTAAAATTATTCAAATTTTATTGTAACAGAACTTGTTTTATTTGAGTTACTCGACTTGAATATTCAAATTAGGGTGGAAGTTTATGTCTGAAATTGAATCTTTTTTCATTCCTTGTTATAATTATGGAGAGTTATTTTAAAAAATCATCTCAACCTCTCCAAGGAACTCAGGAGCAAGTCGTAAACGAGCGCAATTGGATTCGAACTTTGAAGTTCCTTTCGATCCGGGCCTTCGACCACCAATAAATGATTATAATCCAAATGATCATGAGTTCATAAGAAGGCAATATCTACAAGCTGGTCCAAAACAATCTATGTTGCAAAACAACCTATTTTTTTTTTTATTTTACATTAGTTTTTTTATTCTCTATTCATGTGTGCCCATGCTTAAAAATTGACTGGCCTCGCCACTGATTTGCGCCTGTATGAGCCACGCTCTCCTCGTAATCCATGTTCGTACGTTGAAGTTGTCGCCGTGTCGTAACCCATTCAATATATATAGTATCAAGTATAATATGGAAATCCCATGTGGGACTAAACTCACATTTCAAAACCGGACAGACGGACCACATCCACATTGTGGATCTCTAATTCTTTATTGCTCATGATAATGGGCCGAAAGTGATGTTTAGCCCAAAGATGAAAGGGTTTAGTTGTTTGCCTGGTATAAGTACAGTATAGCCGTATAGGCTGTATAGCATCAATAATCATGCATAATTGATTATATTGCTCACTCTATTATAGTATATTGGGTATAACAACAATTAATATCCGTATTAAATATTTTTGGAAAGATATCTTTAATTAATTTAATATGTTGCCCCCAAAAACTAATTATTAAATATCAAGAATCCAAAAAAAATAAATTTATATATATATATTGCCAAACCTGTACCAGAGATTTTTTAAAATTTCCGTACCGCCGTACCGAATCGTACCAGGTACAGTACTCGTACCCGTACCCATGCAACATAGCCTACAACACAAGTAAACCAAGATAAAAGCGAAAAGATAAATAAATCAAACAAATAAGAGAATATAAAATCCTAAAATTAGTCACCGTCTCTAACAATAATGTCAATTTTGATCGAAGCAAAACCTAAGTTAAAATAACCTCGTGTCTACCGATCTAATCGTTTGTTGTATAGTTCGAAGATTGAATTATAGGGACGGACAATTCTTTTTTTAGAGTTTAGACAATTTAATTAGTTTGATAAAAGAAAAATGATCTAAAAACAATTGATTTGAATAAGATTTTTGGTGTTTTGATTTTAAATCTAAATTAAGTAAGATATTCTAAATTAAACTAAAAACGAGAACTTGAAATAATAGGCTAAAATTATGGTCAATTGCTCGGGTTACTCTACCTATCTATATTCAGGTGGATTCGTTCCTTTCCAGACGGGTCCGTTTTGAATACATCGTCATATTAGTTTAATCAATTTGGGGCCGTTTGGATCGCTTAGAAATAAGAGGAATAGCCTCTTCCTAGGCAGAAATTTATTCTTAACCATCCAAACTCTTCACAAAGTTACACACATCCCAATATTTTCTGCCTAGGAATAGGCTATTCCTCTTATTCCTAAGCGATCCAAACGGCCCCTTTTTATATTCTATCAAAGTGCATGATGTTGGTTTTAATCTAGGTTTTAGATTCTAATTTTTGTTCATGGTTCAATTCCTAAATTTCAACATTCAAACCTTCTAAAAATTCTAAGTTTCAACTTTCGTTTTTTGACTTAAAATTTCTAGGTTTACACTTTCTAATCTTAAGGATATCTTATATCTTTCGATATTAGGTAGAGATATACCTTTCGGTTAAATTTTTGGTTGATCTTTCGGTTAATACCTATTATAGCATGCAATTACAAATCAACTTGAAATTAGAGTTCGAATTACCTATCGAACTAGACATGACCTTAGTCTATCGGATAAAGCCGTCGATTCAAACAATTCATAATCAATTCAATCAAGAAAGACAAAACAAATAGATAAAATATAAAACTAATTAAACATCAATTAACTACCAAGTAAATATTCTTTACAATTGTCCTTAATAAACTAAATTACTCATTAAACTGCTCATTACTAGTCATCAAATACACACAAATCAAAAGTTTCATCGTATAAAATATTACGACAAATAAACAAAAGAAATATTACAACAATAACCAATGCCGTGATTGATGCAATATCCTTCCGAAATTAGCTCTAAAATAGGGCATCTCTTTCTTGGAGTCTGGGTCATGCTTATATAGCCTTGAAGTCGGTTGTAATTCGTGGAGAAGCAATTTGGAAAGGGAATTACTCATAACAATCAGAACTCGTGCAATCAGACAATCAAGAGGGAGCGCCTCCTTCCTCTCACGTGACCAACGCTCACCTTCACCCTCACCTTCGCCTCGCCTCTCCTCTCCTCAGCCTCACCTCTCCTCAGTCTCAGCCTCCCCCTGCTTCGCCTCGCCCTCCTCTGCCTCGCATTCGCCTCCGCCTCACCTCAGCTTCTCATCTTCTCAGCCTCTCGTCTCCTCCGCCTCGCATCCGCCTTCGCCTCACCTCAGCCTCTCCTCTCCTTCGCCTCACCTCCACCTCCGCCTCACCTCACTACTCCCTCTCATATACCGATCAGATCTGGTTGAAGAAGAAAGAAGTAGAAATCGAGAAGGATAAGAAGAGAAAAGAGATTTAGATCTAGTTCTATTACAACTCGGGAGTAACTAAATTACTATAAGGGAAGATATTAATCAGTATAAGAGAGTATCTAATATGTATTAGGAAGTAAATAATACTCATACCTGATTCTGTTGTTTTTTGCGAGTAATTAAATTACTATAAGGGAGGAAATTGATTAGTATAAGGGAGTAAATAATATATACAACGGAGTAAATATTATTCATGTATGATTCTACTGTTGTTTGCGAGTAACTAAATAGCTATAAAGGAGTAAATATCTAGTATAAAAGGAGTATCTAATATGCATGAGGGAGTAAATAACATTCAGAACTGATTCTACTGTTGTTTGGGAGTAACTAAAATAACTATAAGGGAGTAAATAATGTGTAGTAAGAGAGTATTTAATACAAGTAAGACAGTAAATAATATTCATATATGATTCTGCTGTTGTTTGGGAGTAACCAAATAGCTATAAGTGAGTAAATAACTAGTATAAAAAAAAGTATCTAATATGTATAAGGGAGTAAATAACATTTGGAATTGATTCTACTGTTGCTTGGGAGAAACTAAAAAAACTATAAGAGAGTAAATAATTAGTAGTAAGAGGGTATTTAATACAAGTGAGGGAGTAAATAATATTCATTTCTGATTCTGATAACGGCAGGACTGAGCTGGGCTGGGCGACGGGAGGGCTGCGACGAGAGGGCTGTGCGACGGCGACGGGAGGGCTGCGCGACGACGACGACAGGACTAGGCGACGGCGACGAGAGGGTTGCGCGCCGGCGTACGGTGAGTGGTGCGCGAACAGAGGGGCACGCGTGAGGGGGGTGACGCGGGGTGACATGAGGTGAGAGTGATCCAAGGTGAGGGTGTGCGCTAAGGCTACTATTGGACTTGGAAAGTCCATGGACAGTCTGGACAGAAAAAGGTTGGACATTTATGGACCGGACAGTATGTGGCATGGACTCTAAGTCCGGTCCAAGTCCAAGTAATAAAGCTCATATGGACAATTGATAAAATTCATATGGACAATTCAATAAAGTTGCGTGGACTAATTATGGACTGATTTCATTTCTCATGAACTGTGGATTGATAAAACTCAAAATTCCCTACTTTCTTCTCCGATTGTACTGTACCACACATACGAAAACAACAAAACTTCGACCTCATCTCTAATGGCGACATCTCCACTTCTTTTTTGTTTGGCGTTTCCATTTTTAAGATCTCTCTTCCATCTCTCTCGAGTAACTCTCTAGCACCTCTTCAGTTGAATTCCGCCTCTGTGTTTTAATTTTGGTATATATAAGGGTAACGATTTTGCTCTCTTAGAAATTAGAATGTCTTGTCTTGGGCTTGCCACCAATAGAAGTATGCCACGTCACTTGCATTTGTCAAGTAATCAATTTGTATGTGCAAACTTACAGTTAGTACAGATAAAGACAAAAGTGGATTAGTCCAACACTTAGTCCGCATGGACAAAATACGGATAATTACTGGATTTTAATTGGATATTAATTGAACTGGACACGGATGGACTATAAATACATATTGTGGACGTGGTGTGGACATGAATTTCTACTCTTTATGATTGGACGGAGTTGGATTTCAATTAGATACCATCCACTAGCAGCCATGGTGTGCGCGGACAGAGGAGATAAAACGCATTTTCAGAGAACGTGCTTTCCATTTTCGGAAAGAGAAAATTAGCGGCCATTCCAAAAATAACATGTGATTGCTTGATTGCCTAAGAGCTTGATTGTACTTATCAGCTCCAAATTAGGAGAGAAACTAATTTTCAAGTTTAGAGTTGCTAAATATGCTAAGTTGGCTCCCGCCTGGATTCAGAGGGTCGTCTGAACACTTCCTCTATCAAATTTTGGTCTCTTCTTGCTCTACTCCGCTTGGATTCAATCTGGTCCGCTTGAATGTTGTCTAATCTCCAGAATTACATCAAATTCGTCGATGAACCTGCAAAATAAAAAAGATAATAGCAGTATTTTGTTTTTAGAATAAAAGTGCAATAAATTCTAGCTAAAACACAAACGTTTCATTGAAATTAAAGCGTAAAAAAATTGAAATGTCAACCTGAAAATCCGCTGATCAATACTACAAACAGTACTATGCAAGAATGCCGATCAGATTTAATTTTCTACTTTAACATTTGAATCATCAGTCAGATTTAAAGCACCCCATTAGGTCAGAGAAGATTAAATTTCGGACAACTTATAGAGAAAAGATTAACCCCATTTAAAATAAAATTTATAAAGCACTTGTGGCAGACTGCAGTGTGCCTCGACAACAAAAATAACAATCCTAGTTTAGTAGTTTGTCCGATGCCATTGAAATAATAATAATAATAAAGCAATCCCAGTTGTGTTGCCTCTCCTTAATCCACATGGCATATGTAGTAAACTGGCTGCCAGAGTTACCATCCCGGGCAACCATGACCGAAATACCTTTGCGTCTTTGACCCTAAACGGCTAGTAGGTAGCATAACCAAGTTAAAAGTAAAAACCCATCTTCATTAGTATTTAATTTAAAATTATAGGTGACCGAACATTGAATGCATCCCAACGACAAACGTAAGCACTTTAGTGGGGATGGTTGCCGCTGGTGAACAACACCACCCACTGCCTTTAATTCCATCAGATTACAATTTACAATTCAGTCATTCACCTCCTGCAATTGCAATTGCCAGTTGCCACCAGACAAAGATTTCTCAGAACATTATTTCCCATCTCATCTCCATAACAGAAAATTAGAAGCACGCACAACGGCACATGACCCCACAATCATTGCTCCTTTTCAATCCAACTCGTGACATTTATTTCCCAAGCACCTCTTCTGCTCTTCATTCATCCGTCCTTGCTTGGCGTGTACTAGCCTTTTCTTCTGCTTCTCTCAAAACTATTGATTTATTTATAAAGTTGCAATTAATTAAACAGGGAGGTCGGTTATACTGTCGTTGTACTGCATGATCAATGTTACAGTATCTTATACAGTATTCCATTAATGTTACAGTATATTATAAATTGTAAATTTTCAGATTCAAAATATTTAATGTAATGTCCATGAGTTTTTTTTATTATTTTCTGGATATATTAAAAGTCATTGAAGTTACTATTGTTGGACAGTTTATAAATGTTCAAAATTAATGAATATTGTCCTATCAATAATAAATATTTAAGAACTATATTAATTTACTTATTTTAAGAGTTCATATCTGGAGTGTGGACCATATTAAAAACTCAAATTGACTCGATGGTCTGGATTAAAAAAAAAAATTCAAACTTAAGAGTCATATTGTTAGTCAATATTTACTATGTTAACAATTTGTACTTTCTCTAATTTCCTCATTCTTTTTGTCAATTAATTTATTGTTAGCTAATAATTCCATGTTCTCTTAATTTATCAAAATTTTTGAAATATTATGAGTTGTTACAATATCTATTTAATGAACTTATTTCAATTAATATGAGAGACTATCATGACAAGTTACACGACATGTTCTCTGTGATATGACATATCAAGATATCATGTGCACAATGTTTTCAGTTAATGTAACATTTTAAGTAATTATACTTTTTTTTTAATAAATTATTAGTATATATGTGTACTAAAAGATTGTCTCCTCAATTTAAATGCATGCATTAATCATAATACATGAAAAGTCAAGCGTTTTACATTTAAAAACTCTTTCATAACAACTTAATTACAACAATATACTATTTGCCACACACAATTGAAAAGAAGAAGTTAATGTTTTTTTTTCTTTTTTTTCTTTTTTTTTTTGCAACTCCCATTTATTATTTCTTTTAAAAGAATAATACACTAGCGACACTTGAAATTCATAGCGAAAAACAAGAAAGTGACTGATAACTGATTAGTCTTAGTCATCTCAATATATCATCCGAAAAAGGAATTCATTGACTGACACTATAAAAGTTCCATTAATAAATTTCAATCCGATTAACAATTATCCCGCTAATTTCTTCAGGGTGCGCCAAGCAAAAACCAGTTTGCTGCATAATAATAATAATTAGTTAGGCCTAGGCCCACTTTACAAACCAAATTTAATAAATAGAAGCTAACAGACGATGCAGAAGAACCCACCTACTCATCCTCTTTTTTAGTTTTTTTTCTGTAACAACTTACTTTACTACTCTGGCTCTCCACTAGTGCCAGAACAAGGCACAACCCAACACAACACACCACCAGCAATGTCCATGCTGGTACTGGTGCCACCTCTAATCCCAACCACATTATTCCTCTCCACGCCATGACTACCTCCGGTGATTACTACCTTCACGGCGCCCTTCTCATTCTCCTCCTCATGGCGGCGTCTCCTCCTCACTCGGCCGAGGCGGCGTCTGCCATGGAGAAACAGATTCTCCTCCAGTTCAAATCCAACATTACCTCTGACCCAACTCGCGCTCTCTCTTCCTGGACCTCCTCCAATGATCCCTGCCTTGATTTTATCGGAGTGTTCTGCGATCCCTTCGGCGCCGTGCAGAGGATTGTGGTACATCAGGCCGGGCTCGTCGGAGTTCTCTCTTCTTCTTTGGCCTCTCTTCCTTCCCTCCAATCACTTTCTCTTTTTGGAAACAGTTTATCAGGGGAGATCCCGGCCTCGTATGTCTCTCTCTCGCTCACTCTCCATAAGCTGAATCTGAGTAGAAATGCTCTTTCTGGTGAGGTTCCTTCCTTTCTTGGCCAATTTGTCGGGCTTCGCCTCCTCGACCTCTCTTACAACAGCTTCACTGGTCAGATCCCAGAGGAGCTGTTTCAGAATTGTGTGAAGACCCGGTATGTATCACTTTCTCACAATCTTCTCACTGGACCTGTGCCTGATTCGATTGGCAACTGTACAAATCTAGCCGGTTTTGATTTCTCCTTCAATAACCTCACAGGCGAATTCCCGCCGCAGATCTGTGAGCCGCCAACGATCAGTTATGTTTCTCTTAGGAGCAACTCTCTTTCTGGAACTGTAGCTGATAAGATATCTAATTGTAGAAGTTTAGATCTTTTTGACATTGGGAGCAACTCTTTTGCGGGGTCGGTACCATTCAATCTCGTCAGCCTTGTGAATATAACTTATTTCAATGTTTCTTGGAATAAGCTTGATGGGCAAATTCCAGAGATTAGCTCGTGCGGAAAGAGATTGGGCTACTTTGATGTTTCGGGGAATACCCTGGCTGGTATGGTCCCAGCCAGCATTTCCAATTGTGGTGCATTGCGTTTCTTGGATTTAGGCTTCAATAACCTCACTGGCACAATCCCCAATACAATTGGTGGCTTGAAATCTCTCTCTATTCTTCGACTGAGTGACAATGGACGCATTATGGGACAAATTCCAGCTGAGTTAGGAGGGATTGATCTGCTTCAAGTCCTCGATTTGGGAAATCTGGATCTTTCTGGTGGTATTCCGGAGACTCTTAGTCAATGCCGATTTCTCCTTGAGATGTAAGTTGCTTTATACACTAAAAACTTTGGATTATTTAAATGCCAAGAAACTTCATTTCACGAGTCAATGAAATGTTTAGTTTTCTTATTCTTTCAGGGATTTATCAGGCAATCAATTGCAAGGAGAGATTCCAACAAGTCTATACAACTTGACGTACCTCAAAATCCTTGATCTCCACAGTAACCATTTAAATGGCTCAATTCCATCCACAATTGGCAATCTTACTAATCTAGAAGCATTGGACCTCTCCAACAATTCACTTGGGGGGCCAATCCCTCCATCATTGAGTGGCCTAACAAATCTGACCAATTTCAATGTATCAGATAACAACCTTTCTGGAGAAATTCCTCACCCTGGAATTCTTCAGACTTTCAGTGCATCGGCATTTATGCAGAACCCATTACTTTGTGGGGCCCCACTGAACAACAACTGCGCAGGAGCTAAAAGACTTCGTTTGCCAGTTATTATAGCAATAGTTGCGGCAGCAATAATTCTTGTGGGAGTTTGCATAGTTTGTGCGATGAATATAAGTGCATACAAAAAAGGTGGTGGCGGGAAGGTAGTAGAAGAAGAGGAAAAGGAGGAGGAAGAAGATGAAGAAGAAGAAATAGTAGCATCAGAAAGCACTCAACCACCTCCTTCAGTGCCATCTTCTGGGGTTATTATTGGAAAACTGGTTCTTTTCAGCAAAAGCCTTCCATCCCGATATGAGGACTGGGAGACAGGTACAAAGGCATTATTGGATAAAGAATGTGTGGTAGGAACCGGGTCGATTGGTACGGTTTATAAAGCTAGCTTTGAGAGTGGAGTTTCTATTGCAGTAAAAAAATTGGACACATTAGGTCAGATTCGTACCCAGGATGAGTTTGAACAGGAAATGGGCAGACTCGGAGGGCTAAGCCACCCCAATCTTGTACCCTTCCAGGGTTACTACTGGTCTAGTAATATGCAGTTGATTCTCTCTGAATTTGTTCAAAATGCAAGTCTCTATGACCACCTCCATGGAACTAGGGCCCACACTGAGCTATTTTGGGACAGGCGGTTTAAAATAGCTCATGGTACAGCACGTGCTATTTCTTATCTACACCATGACTGTGTGCCTCAGGTATTGCATCTGAACATTAAATCCACGAACATATTACTAGATGAAAGCTATGAGGCTAAGTTATCTGATTATGGGCTGGGTAAGTTGTTACCGATTCTTGGTAGTTTTGAATTGGCAAAATTTCATACAGCAGTAGGTTATGTGGCACCTGAGCTGGCGTCTCAGAGTTTGAGGTATAGTGACAAGTGTGATGTGTATAGTTTTGGGGTCATTTTGTTAGAGACTGTAACAGGTCGAAAACCAGTTGATAGTCCTGGCACTGCCAAAGTAGTGGTTTTGCGGGATTATGTCAGAGAGGTTTTGGAAGAAGGGGTTGCCTCAGATTGCTTTGATAGAAGGCTAAGGGGCTTTGTAGAAGCTGAACTGATTCAGGTGCTCAAATTGGGTTTGGTTTGTACTTCTGAGGTGCCAGCTAAACGGCCCAGCATGGCTGAGGTGGTGCAGTTTTTGGAGTCTGTTCGAACCAGTTCATGATTTGATTTATTAATATTTAAAAAAATCAACTTACATTCTTTAGTTTTTTTTTCCTCAATTCATTACATGATTATTCTTTGTTGTAATAAAGACATACTTTCGAGTGTTAATTTTATGGGCTGAAGGTGTTCTTGTTCAGATATTTCATTTCCTAAGGAGTTCTGGATGTGATATTTTTGTATTTTAATTAGGGTAGGTACTGAGAAATTCTTTTGTCAACGGATTAGTTTATACTATTAGGAATGGTTGAACCATAACATCTTTGATCAAGGAGCAGTCGCATCTAACCCTCAAAAGATCGCTTATATATTTTCCAATCGCTCGTCATAGCCATTAACAAATATCATTGTAACAATACAACAAAAAAAATGGAAGCAGATATGGAAATCATAAGTGTCAATTACCCGAAACGTGAGAGACAACAAATTTCGGTCCCGTTTATGTGGGAAACAAAACCTGGTACACTCAAACGGGATTGGATTTCCAAACCTGTTTCTCTGATCTCATATCCACCTCCATCTCCATCTCCGTCTAAGCTTGTAGTGAGTGTACCATTCCAGTGGGAAGAAGAACCCGGAAAGCCGTTGACACAATTACCTCCACAACCATATGATGCAACAAACATGAACCTATTGACCGAATCCTCTTGCTCTTGGAATCCTTTTCTGGCCGGTGGTGATGATTACTCGATTGGCTTTGACCTAGATAACTTCAACAATCCATTCGTTTCAGGGCCTACACTTCCCGACATTCCAATCACAGAAGAGAAAGATGAACCTTTGTTACTGCAAAGTATGGACGAAGAAGACTCAAACTGTCATGAAAACATTGATTCCTTGTCACAGACTGAACAATACAGCAGTTCAGGGAGCTCAATAACTACTGAGAATGGTGCAAGCAGTAATGGTTTTGACATGGAATTACTATTTGCTCTTTCTTCTCCTGAAGTTAGTTTTCTTGGAAACCTCTTAGAGAAGAATGGGGATGATAAGCTAGGACCTGTTGGAAGAAGAGAATTAACCCTCGGTGAACTCATAATGCTCAGCCGCAAATTGAGCTGCCGAAACAAGCCGCAAATTGTGCATAAGAAAAACCCATCAAAGGTGATTTTTCTTTACTTGATTTCCTTAATAATATATCCGGAAATATGTTATGTTATGTTAGTCTTAAATTTTTCATGAGAAGGACGTATAGATAACTTTTGGTTTGCTAAAGATGACGAAAACCCAACTAATGTATGCAAGTTGTAAAGAGGACGCTATTTTAGCATCAACTAGCTAAAGTAACAGTTAGTGTAGAAAACCTTAATCGATGCTATCCGGACTAGTAATTAACACTCGATATAATTATTATAATATCTTTCTTTATCATAATTATTTGTGTAAAGATCCTCTACATTAATTAAGATCGCAATTATAGAATAAAGCATGTATTATCAGCATGGGGTACATGGAATGATGGGAACTATCAATTATGTGAACTATGATTATAATATATCCAATTAAACAACTAGTACCACCAGGCTTTAATTTAACAAGTGGAACATTTGACAAGATTTGATATTATTTTCTATGGGGGAGCCATTATTTCATTATTACATTGTTAAAGAATAATTTTTCGCTTATAATTGTCGTTTCTCGTTTATCAGGAACTAATCAGGAAGATTCTAGTCACATGCCTTTAGGCTTTGTTTGGGCATTAAGAAGGTCCGTTGGTGGTTGGATACATTTGCGTGGAATCCTGGCAGTTTTCATCTACTTTTTTTTCTTTAATTTCCGGAGAAAGATTCTCTGTTTTATTAAAAAAAAAGCTTGTAACTATTGCTAGCATAAGACTGTTGGCACACTCCCGTTTTAATATTTAAGAGCTACCTGTATGTGTTGTCACTACATGTGCAAAGGCAGCAAAGCTTTGGGAGTTGGGACCATCAATCAACAAATTAAAGCCATATAATGCAGACAGAAGAACATTTTTTTTCTCTTTTTACCTCTTTTCGTTGTTGGTCAAATAATAAAATGGTGAAAACGTTGGTTGGTAAGGAATCTGGGTTGCTAAAAGAGAAGAAATTGCCGTAGAACTAGTCTAATGGAGTAATTTGATCTTCCCCCCCCCCCCCCCCCCCCCCCCCGCCTTAGAAGCTGTTGCTTAGTAAAAGCAGAGAGATTATTAAAAAACTTTTGAATAATTTTTTTCTCCAAAGGCTTCGTCCGTTGAAAATGGATTAGAAAAAAAAAATTATATAGAAAAAGAAATGTGTGCAATAACCCTGATCGGGCAGGGCAGGAAAAAAAAAATGTAGAATATATATGTAATTTTATAGAATGGACAAAAAGGGAAAATCACCGCTAGAAGGAGGGCTTGAACCTCCGACCTTGTGGTTAACAGCCACACGCTCTAACCAACTGAGCTATTCCAGCAGTTGTTGCCTTAACGTTTACTTATCCAGTATTATATTGGCTTACTGCAAGACTAAATGATTATGCGAACGGTTAAATTTTAAAATTAACTTTCTGACTTTCTGGCAGTGGCGAGTGCGTTCCAAAGTTTCAGCCTCCTGAACGGGGTTATTTATTTTTAGATAATGTAAAGTTTGAATGGCCTTTTACATAAAAACAAAGCAATAAATTAAAATTACGGACTCCAACATGTACGCAGTTGTAAACTTTATTTGTATTAGCTTAAAAACTTTAGCTATTTATTGTTGAGGAAAATAAATAATAATTATAATACCATTATATAGGGAGTGCTGTGAACTTCTTTATTAAAGGTAGGTTTGTAATTAACGCAATAACATTCATAAGATTGAACATTGAAAATTTCGGGTGAAAATTTTGGAAGATCTTGCAACTTTTGTGTTATTGACTACAGCATGATTTATCTCTCTAATGCTGCTGAACTTTTGATTTGTCTCTGCGACGCAATTCCATCATTTTTATCAATTAAACAATTAATGGAAGGATGATGTCATTGTCTGTCGCAAAATCAAAGTATTTAGTGTCCTGATCAACAATTGATGCGGGTCAAGAGTTTAATGGCGTCCTAAGATATTTATTAGAGAAAAATATTGATGTTCTGTCGCGCACACACCATACGAATGATGGACAATTAGACATGAATCTATACGTAGCTTGATTGCAATAAGACAAACATTACCGTATCACTTATCAGCCCCACGCTATGAGAGGATCTAGAATTTTTTTAACATTCTAAACGAAACAACACAAGAAAATTCCTTCAAGCCTAATGCAACAGCTGCACATTATTTAGTGCCTTTCTTCCCTTTATTCTTGTATGCGTTATCAGTTCGTGTAAAGGTTAAAAGAGGCTATAGTTATAGGATTGCACATTTCTGCAAGCTACATGACTTAATAATAGGAAGCTTATCAACATTATAATGCGAAATATAGAGAGCAAAAGACCACAACTTACAATATGAACCAATAATCCACTAATAAATCATTATCATTTTACATAAAACCGTTTTCTCCATCTCAGGTTGAAATAGAGATAATGCAGCAAATTCTATAAAAAAAAATTAAACGATCTTTCCTACCACAGAATTTTCACTTCCAACTTTCATCCTATTTACAAATCAATGTAACAAGTGTTGTAGTATAAAATAGTGCTCCATGCACCAACTGACAAAATCTTCAATTTTCTTACTCTTGAATTCTGTATAACTAGCAATAAGTTGTTCAATGAACCAACATTTTTGTCAAAATGAGCATTTGATGTCACAATGATCTGTCGTTGTAGGCCTCAAGCATTATAGCCTTGTCCTGTAAAGAGTTCAATTTCAATGTGAGGCTTGGTTGGAAGTTTGGCATTGCAAACTTAAATCTCTGACTCTCAGTCACGTGCAAGTTTTGAAGCAAACTCCCGCTGAGAGAAGAAAAACAGAAAGAATTTGCCTTGAACTTCCTTGCAGAACTTATTATAAACACTTAGATGTAATCAACAAGACGTTGGAATTTTTCAAAAACAAGAATAGAAGTACCAGAAAATAGGACAATTATAGCTTGTATTGACCACTAGTAACAATGACATCCAGCTCTAGAACAGTTTTAGAAAATACTTCTCCTGGTAGATTACAATAAATAATAGCAAATAAATAATCCTCACCTCATTTTGCATGCTACTCTCTGAAGGGAACCACCGCATGAGAATTCCAAGGTGCATTACTGCCGGTATCAATTTGAAAATTAGCGGAGTTGTTACCTACATAATCACATAGAGATTTTAAATATAAAACTTAAAAAACAAAAGTCACGAGCTTACAAAACCATGACAAAAATGAACAAGAATTTACCAAGCTAAGAGCAGTGGTCCCAAGCAGCAACAGATACATTTTTGCCTACAATGCAAACTTACATTAGGAAAATGATTAAATGAATGATTTAAGCCCATCAAAAGAGAACATAAGATACTGTCAAACTCCTAATATCCAAGCTAACAGACACACATTACAAAAAGAGCATCCGTTCTTTAAGATTAAGTTCCTAAACTTTCTATTGATGAAGTAATTACTTTTTTTTTGAGTAACGGAATTGTCATACTAAGAAAAAATAGTCTTAACTTGGTTAATTATATCAGTTTTGATGTTAAGGCACATATAAGCATCAGATGTTTATCAGATAGAGAGAAGATGCTAGAAGATCACCTCAACAAGGTTAAGATGTGAAGCACGGCTTAAGAGTACAAATGCAAATTCCCCAATTTGTGCTAAAGATAATCCCACCTGAAGCAAAAAGGCAAAATAATAAGACAAGGTTGACATTGGTACCAATAAACTAATTCTTGTGTAAACAAAAGTTTGTAATGCAGTACTTACAACAAAAGCTGTTCTGATGCTGTAACCGAATGCCTTAACAACTATGGTCACAACAAAAGTCTTTATTATAATAACAAGAATGACAGAAGCAAGTAGAATGTCAACATGGTTCCACAGGAATTTCACATGTATCAACATGCCAATGCTAGCAAGAAAAAGTGCTGCAAATAAGTTTCTTATAGCCTCCACCTATATTTTTACAATAAAGAATAAACAGTTAATATCATCAATGGTCCTTAAAGAATCTAAAATAAGAATTGTTATAAAAGAGAAAGCACCTGCTCCAAAGTATGATGAGCAAAGTCAGTGGTGGATACCATAACACCAGCAACGAAAGAACCCAGCTCTAAACTCAAACCTAGCATATCACTGCACTAACCAGCACAAAAGTAGTAGAGTAGAAACAAATCAGTTGCCACAAAATGTTTTTTTTTCTAGTCTGTACCTATATTCCTAATTAAGGTTTTGATGAAAGTTTCGAGCAGTACTATAGTTGTTTTTATTACACTTATGCTATATCTTTTGGTTTTATATCGGAGTATCAATTTTATATACATTTCTTTGATTCTTTGAATTATTCAAGGATTTGTTAAACTGCACAGATACTAACCCAGGCAAGTAACAAGCAGAATGCCACGGCAGCTAACTGATATAGTTCATTTGTCTGAAAAAAAGAAAAAAAAGAATCAACATTAATGACCCTTGATCAATAAGGCAGAAATATAGTTGTTTAGTCAGATTGTCTTCCTTTTTTATCTCAAACCTAGGCAAATAACTCACAAGTAAACAGAAAAGTTACATTAAGTTTATACTCACTTGGGATGATAACTGGATCATGAGCTTCAAAAAGCGAGGAACAAAATACCATGACAGCACTGCTGTGACAGCTATAAAACCAGAAAGAACCAATAATCTGTATTTGAGCAAACAGCATTACATTATATACGATATAAATGCTCAAGAAAGCCGCTAATTTGTTTTTTTTATTTAAAATGAAGTTTCTCAAATCATCTAAAATCGTGCTATTTTTCTTACAATTTCCCCATCGACATTATTCCTCCCATAACACCACTGCTGCCGCCCAAAACTGGAAGTAGAGCAAATAATAGTCCAACTGCACAATCCTGCAGCAAAAAATATACACAAATTCATGGTAAAGAAGCCTTGGAATGAAAGAGATGACAGTATTTGCGAGCATTCTCGATGATTCAGTTTCAATATAAAATATTTAGGTAACTACCTAAGTAAAGCAGTTCTCTTGTTTTCCCAAAAAAATGCAATTTTTGTCAACAAAGCTGTGAGCTAAGTATTGTATGTGCAATTATCTAGCACGTGATTAACTTTTTAGAAAATAATAACCAATTGATAATCCTTAATTTTCCAAACCTGAAGAATCAGTGTGCCAATCGTAACTTGACCGTAAAGCACATTCGTGGTTCCCTTTTCTACCAAAAATTTAGAAACCTGATGCAGCACAGAATAAATGATATTAAGACTTTCTGATAAGAAAAAAATCAAAATTAATTTTAAGTTACTACAGGTATTCAATTCATTACCACTGCAGTTGAAGACATTGACAAAAAAGAGCCAACAAATATGCCTTCAGACAAATTGGCACCACACAACTGCATGCAATAACATTTGCTACATTAATATGTGATTATAATTTAATAATAACAAGCAGAATTTGAATCCGTGATATAGAAGTAACATACCATGGCAGTTACTCCACACAAGAACATGAAAAGAACAATCTGAAGTAGGCCTCCAAAGATGGCAACAGCACCGACTACTTTCAACTATATATATTTATTAAAGACTAAAATAAGCACTGGTTCAAAAAATTAGATGAAAAATTTACAAGTTTTATTTTGCAAAATTAGATGCAAAATACCTTTGTCACAGAAAACTCAAGACCTAGGGCAAAAAGAAGAAACACTACACCAAACTGTGCAACTGTCTCAACCTGAAAAATAAATCAGAGTTAGGTAACTCTTAGCGATATATGGATAAGCTAACTACCATTAATCGACAGTAATCACTAAAAGTGAAAGATATTTTGCCTTTTGTACCATTAAGTTCAATAAAAGATGATTTACAAGTTGCAATGCGTTAATTATTTACTTCAATTTAACATAACTAAAATAGAGCCACTACCTGCACCATTTCACTAATGAAATTAAATCCACCTGGTCCAATGAGAGATCCAGCAAGGAGATAGCCAACAATAACCTTGCAAATTTATGACAATAAATAACTAAAATCAACTTAAACTCTTCATAAAAGAGAATGTGTAAATTTATGCAAATCATTTTTGTGATAGAGATAAAACAATCAATTACCGGTTGTCCCAAGCATGAAAACAGAATGCCACCAATTGTTGCAGAAACAATCACGACCACCAAATCTGAAATTAGCCTGTATTTGTAACTTGTCTCAGTCCAATTTGGTAGTATGAGATGATTAGAAAATAAAATAAGTGGATAGGAAGAATTTGTAAGCAGTACTGGTAGAAGACATACCTTACATCTACTTGAAGTACTGGGAACTTAGATTTACGGTTGGACATCACAAAGACATTATCCTATAGAGCATTATTAAATTAAATTAAGCTTTCAGTAGTCTAATTTACCCTTCACGATTTTCAGGAAGTCCATAGAAACAAAGCATAAACTTATTTTCATGAAGTATTGAAAAAATAATACCTTTCTGTCAATCAAAGTTGTCATGTCATCAGAACCATCATTTTCCAAACCAAAAACATCACCAATTTGAAAAGATTTAGAAGTACTGCATTTCATTACAAGCAAAACATCAAAGTGGTTAACATGTTATTTTCATGCAATAATAATTATCGCTATAGCCAACATAGATTTCCAATTTCAACTTACTTTGCCTGATGGGATTCATTTTTCTTCTTGTCATGCGTAATAATTGCTACAGTCTCCAAAACAGCCTGTACAGACAACACATATGACAAATAGAGCAACCAATTTGATGTCATTGTTTTAATTCATAAAATAGAAAATGTGTTATAATAATGATAAGTATAAGAAACTTGTCGTTTAACTTAATTTAAAGTCTTATAATAGAGAAACTATTTCAGTGCACAAAAATTTTGCTCATTAGTAACCCTTTTCAAGCTACTAAAGTGCACAAAAGTTGCTTAAATGGATATAAATTAGCTTCCAATTTTTCTATACATGATTTCACTGCATAGGAAAAATGGAGGAAAGTCACACCTACTTGATTATCTGCAATGCTATTATTGAAGCTGTTCTTGTCTGGAGCTGCAAAAGTAAAAGAACAATGTGTAGGAATCAGAAAAAAGATTCAAATTAACTCCTTTTAAGCTTGCATTGAACAACTTTATGCATTGAAATTTATCAGATCAGCAAATTTTAATTTCTATAGTTGATACATAGTACATCTATTGTAAATAAACATACTTCTATGAAGTTGAAATCAGTACCAACCTAAATTGTTGTGCTTATCCCTTTTTGCATTTACAACTGCCAGTTTAATTTGCGGATTGATAACTAATTATATACCTTTGTAGTTCTGTTTGGTACTCCTGTATTTCTCAGTTAATTGAACCATAACGGATCTGGCGGTGTACAGTGTCATGTTATTATAAATAGATAACCTCCATTTCTATTACTATTAACCATTTTAGTCCTAGGGATGTAATTTCAGAGTTGATTTGTCAAATGGAACATATTAAATCACATACTAATCCCTCGAATAAGACATTATACTAAAGGACCAACAGTACCCTTGAAAAGGTAAACTGCTATTCTGTACATATGCTAGTACATATGCATCAGTGATGCCTAATATGAAAAAAAATAAACCAAAACTAGGTTATTGGAACAAATAATCATCTTTCATAATAGTGCCAACCAAACTATAAAATGGCAAGTATCCAATAATACTAAAAAGATGCACTGTCATACAAATCTCAATTCACCTAAGTCAAATTTAACAACCTGAAGTCAAAACAAAAATAAATAAATAATTCTTACTTTCAGGGGCATCATTCTCAGAAAATTCCTTCTCAAGCACACGATCGAACATGTCAGCGATGCTCCCTTCTCCCGAGGTACTATTCTTCGCTCCATTGACGAGATTCCCGTAGAATTTCTCCCTCGTCTCCTTGTCAGGTCTCCCTTGAGCACCTCCCGAGGAAGAGCAGAGCAGCAAAACACACAACAGCGACGCCGTCAGATTCGCCCATGTCGGTCGCGGAACTGAATCCATCGGATCGGGCGGCGCAGTTAGAGGCGGAGATCCGAGAGATGCATCGATTGGGAGGGAACGAAAGAGAGAGAGAGAGCTTCAGGACCAAGGAATAAAAAGAATTTGGTTTTGGAAGAGAGGGACAGGCGCAGTGACGGATGCTTTGGTCGTCGCCTTCCATCGGTAGGTGCACCGTTGGACTCGGACTTTTTAGACCCGACCCGATAGTGTCAATCTGTCAATTCCCAACAACTGCGGGGTCGTAGTCAACTACTTTGGATGCACCTGGAGTAGCGACGTACGAACAGAACCAATTGATGATTTCTGGAAAGTAGGGATTTATAATGTTTGTTTGACATTTAGCAATATACACCGGATTCATATAATGATTTAATCCTTCGAGATTCAGTTGGCTCTAGTGAAATGATTATTATATAATGAAGTACTGACGAGCGGAGCCCACAGGTTTATTGTGCGTACACCGTACCCTTTCCTTGCTGAGTGGAAAGAACCTTTCTATATATTGACTCGGCACACCATTTTATACTCACGTACTGCCACAGAAAAGTGTAGCAAGAGTCGTACTAGTGCCCATTGTTTTTTTCGTTGGGAAATGTCTCTGGACATGGTCCACGACATTAAACGAGTTCCTGCATTGGGTTTCTCGATTCTTCCTCCGAGATCCAGTTTTGCTATTTCTATGAATCAAAGCATGTAATTAATTCTAGTCCGCATTAAATACTAGAACACCGTTTAAGCAACGTCCCAACTATGTGGCCCTGTTTTTGGTTTCGGTAGGCCATCACACGAGTGGGACCAATCGTGGCGAGAAAGACTGCCTGCTGGTCTAACAAACCGGTTAGACATTTCTTGTCGTTTCGTTAACGAACCGGTTACACTGACCCGCAACTTTTGAATTAAATTTCTGAATATTCCTTCTGAATTAGTCTTTTTTTTTTTAATACTAGCATCAGTGCCCATCCAATGTGTGGGCGGAGAGGATCACAGTGATGTCAGTTTTCAATTTTGGACGATCGGCGTTGTTACATTTTATGAGGCTGGGTTTATTAGAATCGTGCGAGTACATTGAATGCAAGAGTGAAGTCAGTTTGTGTTGCGACATCACAATGTGTGGGCAGACTTTATTATGTGATATCTGAAAAAGAAAGTCTTATTTGACACAGATATATTGTCCATTTTTTATATTTAAGGTTAATGTTGTTTTGATCGGCGCCGAAAGTATGAAACGGTGCTCTCTTGTTTCACGTAGGCATGTGAACAATCCAATAAAAATAGTTCGACGAAAAAAAATATCTTCGATAAAAAAGTTTCACGTAAAAGTATATTGTCTCAAACAATAAAAAAAATACAATACAACATGACAAGTTTCTTGAATCGTTCTTGCTCCTTTGTTGTAATGAACATTGATCATAAGTTAAGACAGAAACCTATTTTAGAAAAAAATATTAATTAATAATTATAATAAATAAATAAAATAAAATAAAAACTTTAAGATAGTTTTATATGTTGCGTGCATGTGTGAGCATTATGTGAGATAGATAAATATTTTTTAAATATAATTTCGTTACCTTAAGTCTTTCGTAGCACTTCTCGATATACAACATTTTTGGTGCATGTTCCGTCTTGCGGGTCGATATCAGCACTTGGTTTTATAAGCAACTTTGTTTTTTGTCGGGAGCGCCACATACAGTTGTCCATGGGAAAACACCGGCTCGGGTAAGTAAACTCCAACATTAGGAATGGTTTGTCCTTGTGCCTTGTTGATTGTCATCGCAAAGCACAATCGAACAGGAAATTGTTTCCTCTTAAACCTAAAAGGGAACAAATCATCATCCGGCGGGCTTAGCGGAATCCTGGTAATAAATATTCGTTTCCCTGCATGTCCTCCAGTAGCGATCTCTGCATCAATTACATTCCTTTGAAAATTTCGGCACACCAATCTTGTGCCGTTGCAAAGTCCATTTGCAGGATCTAGATTATGTAACAGAATTATTGGAGATCCTTTTTTAAGTTTTAGGATATGCGGCGGCAATCCATTGGGCGTCAGAGAGTTCAAAAATTCAGAGGGGTAGTTGCCACATGCGTCATTCTCTGCTGTATCAATGCTGTGGTATATCAATTCTTCTCCAAGATAAGACTTAATCATATGCTGGTTGAGCTTGTCGACATACTCATTCTTGGTGGAGAGAATTGCTCGAGAAGCAATGTAATCTGTTTGATGGCCATTTTCATTGAGAGAGGGGAATACATTCTCAATTAGTTCATTTACTGAGTCTTCCTCTGTAGTGTATGGGATTATCATATCATCAGGGATACGTATGAAGTCATTCCCAATAGAGGGCTCGGTTCCATCGCCGACATTGAGTAGGAACTGAGAGAACCATGGATCACTTGAAGCTCTCATGTTTCGGGTCAGCTTTCTCTTCTTTATGTAGGACCATAGAGGGGACATTGGCAGTGTCGCGTCGACGATCTGAGCTTTGGTCCCACGTCTAACCACAGGCATAACTTGTCTGAAATCGCCGCCAAATACGATAATTTTTCTGCCGAATGGGTGGCGGTAGTCCGTGACATTCTGTTGGACCAAAATGCAACAAAAGTTATTTTATTTCATAAGTATAATCCAAAAGTAATGTATGTAATGTTACAATGTTAATGTAATATTACGTATAATTAAATTTATTTTGTTTTTAGTTGTCAAAACTTCATGATGAATCAAAATGCGGGATACTCATAATATTAAAAAAATTAAACAAAATCAAAGATCTATCAAATATAGACCAAAGATCTATTCAATTTTCGAGTCCAAAGATGTATTAATCCTTGATTACAAATAATATGGTTTAGTGATTGTTATAATCTGATTTGATCAAGGTGTAGATTTATTTCATGACGAGAATGTTAAGCTCTTTGCTTAGACTGGATGTTAAAATAGAAATAACACTAATGCAAATATTTTCAGCTCGTTAATTTAAAATTCTTTTTTTTATTCAATCTGAATTAATGAAAAGGAGATAAGATTAGAAAATATAAAAAGGAGATAATTATGCAAAACCATTTCGTTAGATGCTTTAGAAAATTATTGTCATAAATTATATTTTGAATATTTTTTTTAGTTTAATAAAATTTTGCTCACACATAAAAGAGAAGCAGTTTGCATTAGTCGTTTAAAGAATGACCTATTGATTTGCTTTTAAATTTTCCATCAGGATAAAAATTAAAACTACAATTTTGATCAACTTGGGCCCTGAGTATCCATTTTTTATTTGTTGGTCAATGATTATAATGTCAAAAGTAAAATTCGTTTTTTGAAGAATTTCTACGAATAAAACTAAAAACTGAACTCATATATCGAATTTCTCTATGGTTATAAGATTTTAAGAAATCTAAACATAGCATTTGGAAATTGTTTTTGTTATCATGTCATGATTTTCATTAAATTTTGCCCACACATTGGGTGGGCGTGTCTGCTAGTAATAAATAATATATAAATAAGAGATAAGATATCACTTGTAACGTCCTGTCGAGCGCTTCAATGGCTTGCCTTTTGACATAGATGCCTCGTCCCATATGATAAGTGTCGCCCTCCGAAGAAGCTCTGCAATCCCACTCTGCTTGCTCACCGTACACATGGAAGTGCAGTCCAAGTTGATAGGAATCTTAAACCTAGAGTGTGCCGTCCTTCCTCCAGGCATGTTGTTTGCCGCTGCACCCGAAGTAGCAGTTGCAATTGCAATGAGTTTTCGGGATCGAACTGCAGCTAATAATGCCTTGTACAAATACGTTTTACCCGTACCACCGGGACCATCAATGAAAAATGCACCTGGTTTCTTTTCCGTGACATGTTGCATGATCTCTTCAAATGCTGATAATTGTTCGGGATTAAGCGAATCATGTGCCTGCAAGTCCTCTTCTGATACATCTATTCTTTCTTCATCAGTAACTTCTTGAAAATTATCATGGTCATCTAATTCAGCATTTTCATAGAGTTCAGGGAGATCGTAATTTGCCAGGTGTTTGCCCATCGACTCAAGATACCTGCTAATATCTACCAGGGTCCTCTGTTCAACTATTTTGTCCGATGAACAAAGTCGCCGATAATCTTCAGACATGTCCGCAAAATGCCTATCCCATAACTCTCGAGCCTTAGCCCCCTGACAGAAAGTCAGAATCGTAGCGAAAAGTCTTTTGAGTGCAGAAGGCATCTGGTATGTTGCCGCCTCGTAGAGGCATTCTGAGAGAGTCTCATCATTATCTATTAGGCCCATTGCATATGCTGCGTCCTGAAAAGATAAATGTTGTATCCCATCCACCGTTAAAAGATCTTCATATGATTGCGGTCCCCTCACGTGATTAAGCAAAATACGGAGATAGTATCTCTCCGCATCTAATATCTTAGCATAAACCACCCTACCAACTTCACCTCCTTTTTTACGTAGTTTCCACACCCTGCGGCTCGCATCCCACGTGAAATGCTCAGGAAACTCCCGATAGAGGAATTGCCTTGCCTCTGGAAACCTCTTGTTCTCTTCAAAAAACTCAGTCAACATCGTCCTCTTTGCTTTATCCCTTTCACAGACATGTTCCAAATTGTCGTTGTCTTTATAAATAACCATTTGTTGGTTGGGAGTATGCAACTGTAAAGATCTCACCGAAGGTTTAATTTCACTCAAAGAGAATCTAAAAATCCGCCATAGCGCTTCTGGGGCCGACACCCATCGTGCATCTTGGAACATCTTGATCTCATCAACTATTGTTCCCTCTTGGCCGCGGGTTCCAACATACACTTCGGCACAATCATGTCCCTTGTATATGTACTTGAAGAGATACTTCACAGCTCTAATGCTCGAGCAGATCTCGACGTTGATGTGGCAATTGTAGCGCATCAACAGGTGAGGATTGTAAGGAGACACCCAGCGATTGTCCAGGTCGCAACCACGTACATGAATTTTACGCCCATTATCCCTCCTCCTGTATATCGGGTATGAGTCCTTACCTTGAATGGTTGTCTGATTGAACGCCCTTGGATATTTAAACCTGCAAGCACCATTCCTCATGCAAGGGCAATTACTTCTCAGAGCCCCACAAGGTCCATGCATCATGTGTTTGCTCACTAATTTATGCAGCATAGGATATCTTTTAGGATTCGGGATCTCGGCACAAACAATTTTGTCATACTGGTCTGGGTTCAAAATTTTAAAGCGGGACTGTAATATTATCAAGAAGTGAGCATGCGGCAGTCCTCTCTTCTGGAACTCAACGACATAAACGTACGCAGCTACATCGTCAAAGAACGTTTTTTTTATTTTTATTTTTATTTTTACTATCACCAAATAAGTACTTCTTGAGGTCCTCTAGTTTTCAAATTGAGATAATAAAATTGGCAAATATCGAATAGGAGCGTCGATTTAAACAAAAGGATAATATTCTTTTTTCTTACAACAATGATAAAAGGAATTAAATTAGCAATTATCGATTTCAACAAATTGGCAATACCGATTTTAATATTTGGGGCTTGTGCTCTATTGTACTGTTGTTTTAATATTTTACTTTTATTTGTTTAGAATCATACATAGTAAAACAATACCAATTAAATAAGCAATTACTGATTTCAACAAACAAGTTCTTTGCATCAGATTTTTTATTTTTTAACTCACATAAACAAAATAATTGTAATAAAGGATTTTAGACTGTAATCGACATAAACAAAATAACAATCAAACTACCAGTAAAAAGTGTGTCCCACGTTCTTCCTATTCCGATCAAGTAGATGCTTTCTTCGTTATTTCCTCTCCGTTTCTGATAACCAGTCTTTATCCTTTATCCTTCTTTTCTGATAACTCTGTTACACATAAACAAAATAATAATCAAACTATCGGCTGCCACTCGACAGTTGAATCTCACTAATTTAGACTTGACTGATCTTATCTTTACAATCTGAGAGAGAGAGATAGAGAGACAATTTGCAAGACAATTAGAGTTTTGGAACATTTCCTTTGCCAGAAACCATGACACAAAATCAAATCGAATAATGAGAGAGAGACGCACCGAAAGGCGAGGAGGTGACAAAATCGGGGTGCCAAAATCAGAATTGCTCTCCTTCGTTTAGACATCGTTGGTTAAATAGGCACAAAATTGAAATTTCAAAATAGCGATCCGTGGGACTTGGGTTGGGGGTGGCGATCGACCGTTGGATGTGGGGCGATGGATGGTTGGATGCGGGGCGATCGGTAGTTCGGACTGGAGTTAGGTTTACGAAGGGATGGAAGTCGGAAGAGATGAGAGTGAGGTGGAGACGCGGCTTGATGAGGGTGGCGATCCGTGGGACTTGGGTTGGGTGGAGATCGACCGTTGGATGTGGGGGCGATGGATGGTTGGATAGGGGGCGATCGGTGGGACTGGAGTCGGAAGGGAAGAGATGAGACTGAGGTGCGGAGAGCTCTTTGAGTCGGAGGGAAAAAGAGAAAAACCTAGGAGCGCTGAAAATAAATAAAAAAAAACAATCAGAAGGGATCGAATCGGCGAACGCACTATAACGAGCGAACATTCGTTCTGCTCGGACATCTGCGCGTTCCGATCAAATGAGATGAACCAATGTAAAACATTCTCTTCGTTCTGCGATATAATCTGGTCCCCTTATCAAGTTTCTGTTTTAACAATCAACGATGTAGATTACAAATTTAAAACAATCAATGATGCAGATCGTTCAGATCAAGGTTGTATCTTTAGATGTTACATCATTCCATTGGTGCTTTTAATATAGTAGAGATTAATAAATGTATTTTTCTAGTGCGCTCCCTGTCGTAGACTCATTCTCATTTCTTTTATTTATTTTTATCCTTTTAAAAATGTTTGTAGTGCTCAGTGAAGCAAACAAAGGCGTGCACTTAAGTTGCTTTAGTTTAATTTTCATTACAATCCTACAATTTGCTTCTAAACAATAAATATTGAATAAAATACTGGTCTGCTTAAGTTTATAATGGTTTACAAGTCAATTGAGTGTTTAACATGCATGCAATGGTCATACAAAATTTGCAGCAGGATGATGGCTCCTCTAACAACACCGAGTCCATGATCTTTGTTTTAAAGTCGGAACAGATAATTATAACAACTCTTAAGTACTCGTAAGGAAAAAAAAAATACAAATACTTGTAAAAATCCTGTAAATATATCCCTTTTACGAAATGACATTTTTTAGGCAAAATAGGAAGTTATATAACTAAAGAAAGGTGTTTTATATATGTTGTAAAAATGAGAGTAGATTCAAGCAAATAATAATAATAATAATTTCCTTGAAGCGGTCTACTTTATTGTCCCGCAACACATCGCTTTCAGTATTTTGACAATCTTACTGTCAACCATCTTCAAAGAAATATTCTTTGATCTGTATATTTTATTTTTGTTTGGATTAGTTTTTGTTGTGTATGCTAACATAGTCCAATGATGTAGCCACAAATATGATTGAAAAGTTAGAGCTGAAAAATGGAGTACCCAATTATGTCAAATATTTATGTGTTGCACAATCATATAAACTAATGTGTTATAACTTATAACTAATAATATTCTTACAAATGGATGCATAACATTCAAGCAGGCAACAATAAAACACGGAATGGACAAAACTTATGGCAATATATATATATATATATATATATATGGATATAGTACACTAATGTGCATATGGATTTTATGCACAGCATTTCTGTGCTGTCAGATCGGTTTTAAAAATCGTGTTGAGATTTGGATGATCGGTTAAGATAGAGGCGCTGAGGTTCCTCGTTTGTTTAAAAATTTCCGTTATCTCTGTCAAATCTCTTCGTATCCCTTCAACTATGTTCCCTTTTACCTCCCAACTTCTGCTTCTTTCTCTAGTATAACAGAAACAAAACTCTTAATATAAAAAAAAAACAGAAACAAAACTCAACCTCTAGGCTTCTAGTTTTGCTCTCCCCGTCTCCTCTTGGAGCACCTCATACAAAACCTCCGCCTTCGCCTCTTCTCGAAGCACCTCCGCCTCCTCTCGAAGCACCTCTGCTTTTGCCTCCTCTTGAAGCACCTCTGCCTTCGCCTCTTCTCGAAGCACCTATACCTCCGCCTTAATCAACACCTCTGCTGCCGCCCCGTCTCTAAGCACCTCGATCAACACCTTTCTTGGAGTAGAAACCCTATATTGGCTGATCTCCCTCTTCCTTTGAGTGAAAGAGTTACTTGAAGCTAATTTATTTTGGGTATTAAGTTATTCAGAGATAGTACGGTTGGGTGTATTTGGTAGACTCTGGAATTCAATTACACATTTCATAATCTTATAATGGTTTTGCGAGCACAAATGGCATCAAATAGGAAAAGTACCTTTATGAGGATTTAGTGATTCTTAGTTTTCACGGGGATGGCATCAACAGACATCAACAGATGCGAGCAAATAGAGGAGAGAGAATGTGTACGTGGTGTGTACAGGTTAATTAGAAAAAAAGTAGAAATGATGCATGTGCTTCAGCTTTTTTGTGATTTTTGAATTTTGAAAGAGATGTCCGAGCATAAATGGTTTCGTGCTGCAATGGAGAGGAAGGAGGAAGGAGGTGCTGAACGGGATTCCTCCAGAGTGCGCGGAGAAGCAGATCGAGTGCTTCGAGAGGAGGCGTAGGAGGAGCTCTGGAGAGGAGGCAGAGATCGTAAAGTTAGGATTTGTTTTTTCGCCATGGAGAAGGTCTGAGGTGCTGTCGGAATATAGATATTAAGGAGACGGAGAAGCAACGGAAAAAATTAAAATAACGGAGAGATCAGACAGCACCAGCGCCTAAATCTAAGCCCTCCATCTAAATATCTGCACGAAATTTAAAGCTAATCCTATGGTAAGAAAATGCTGTGCATAAAACCCATATGCACATTAGTGTACTATATCCATTATACAAATATATACTTTGGAGGGTCGCAAAAAAGATTTATTCCATCCCCTTGTATGAAGTTTTTAAATCCGATGAATAAGGTTCGTAAAATGTAAATCTCCTATATTTTTTCATTCTTACATTCCTGTTGTATTGAAAAGATCACGCAACATTGTTGAGTATAAAAAAGGTAATAAATAATAAATTATATGAAATTCAACGTGAAAAAAGGAACAAATAGGGCTACAAACGCAACGAAACGATCATGAAACAATCCATTTTCGTTAATTGTGTTTAATTTGCTATTTTGACAATTAATTTTTATACATATTTTTCTATTTTTTTACATGCGTAATTAACCGATTTGATACTATAGTATTCCCGGTTTATCAAAATTTGTTTATAATTACTTAAAAATATATAAAAAATGATATAAAACTGTTTAAAAAAAAAACAAAACAAAAGTGGTCAATTTCGTTTAACAAACAAAACAGAAAAATAATTTCATTGACTGTTTTGAAGGAGACAAAACGAAACGATCAATGGTTAAACGGAATTTCATTTGCAGCCCTATAAAGAAAAACATATGCTTGGTATTTTAAGGGTGAATCTAGGGTGGGAAACGGAAGCTGTTTAAACCGTTTTCCATTTCGTTTCGTCCGGACGAAACGGTTAACGAAACAACAAAACGATTTCGTTTGGTTGGACGAAACGGTTAATGAAACAATGAAACGGTTCCGTCCATGTGTAAATCACGAAATTTTAATAAATTTCAATCGTTTCATCTAGACGAAACGATGAATGAAATAAAATCTATTTCGTCAAAAAAAAATGAAACGGTTGACGAAACACTCCAGTTTCATCACCGTTTGGATCGTTTTTCAGCCCTAGTAGGTGAATCAAAGTTTGTTCATCCAGAAACACCCACTGACGGGCTGACAGCCCCCACTGACAGGCTGATAGCCCCTCTTTGTTAACTTGGGTCCGTTTGTTTCTCCTTGACTCGGTGAGGGAGATCCGGCCCAACTTAATCCAAAGAACCCAATGGATCAATACATCCAACAAATTATTGCCCCTCTTTGTTAACGGAAGCTGTTTAAACCATTTTCCATTTCGTTTCGTTCGGATGAAACAGTAACGAAACAACAAAACGATTTTGTTTGGTTAGACGAAACAGTTAATGAAACAATGAAACGATTTCGTCCATATGTAAATCACGAAATTTTAATAAATTTCAATCGTTTCATCCGGACGAAACGATTAATGAAATAAAAAATCTATTTCGTCAAAAAAAAAATGACATGGTTGACGAAACATTCTAGTTTCGTCACCATTTGGACCGTATTGCAGCCCTAGGTGAATCAAAGTTTGTTCATCCAGAAACACCCACTGACAGGCTGACAGCCCCTCTTTGTTAACTTGGGTCCGTTTGTTTCTCCTTGACTCGGTGAGTGAGATCCGGCCCAATTTAATCCAAAGAACCCAATGGATCAATACATCCAACAAATTATTGCTCCGTCAGTCCGTCGGTGGCTTTTATTCCCAAGGAAACAATATGCTCACACCTCACCGGGGACCAAAATTTTTAATTTAAAATAAACGAACATCTTAATTAACTGGCAGGTGTCCTTAACTATTAAAGATCCACCGATAAAAACAGCTCTCTGCGTCTGTATAAAATAGGTGGCAATTGAGACCCTTTTCATATTCTCATGATCCAACGGCTATCATGAGCTGCTGCATAAAGCTTCCAAAATTGTGGGCCCCATTTTTCAGGCCTGGTCCCGCCTATCCTGAAGCATCACGTGGATACAGACACGACATTCAGTGCTATCCCAACCCTGCTCTTAACCTTTTTCCAGAAAAGAAAAAGGAACCACAGGAACGAGTTGTATCAAGCACAATTGCATTTATATGAAATTGCATGAGCTAACCAGGAAAGATTTTGTACTTCCAAAAGATAATTAGAAATTTCATGATTTACAAAAATGCACTGCAATTATAAAAACTTAGAACCTTCAATTATTCAAATTGTAATTTTGTTTTAATGTTGAAAATCTAACGAACCTCTATATTGTTCTTTGGAAAATAAATTGGGGATCTAAGTCATCAAACTTATTTTTAAATTCTAAATTAAATGTCTATGAACCCCTCTGCCCCTAAGCGGATTTCAAACGTGCGACCTACTCAAGATACATCGCTCTTTGCCACTAGATCAAGAGTTATTTCTTTATATTATTGCTTTTAGCAAATTACATTAAATCTTTTCACCAACCTCAATAATTTGCAAGGTATTTAATTTTTATTTCTTACAATTACATGTATTTGACAACTATTGATTATTCTTTAACATTTATAGTCTTTCATTAAAGTTCGTAGTTATATTATTTTTTAGTTAGATTTATAATTGTACGATAATTAAGTGTTTTTCTTAAAATAAGTAATTCGAGTTGTATATCAACGTGAAATAAAAAAAATCATTTTTTCCTTTTCCCTAATTTTTTGAACTTATTATTTAGATTATTATAGGCATCTCAAACTGTGTGATATATATGAATTATTATTTTATATAATACTACACGTGATTAAGTTAATCAATATAATCATAAATGCTTAAAGTTCAAATTATGCCTATTCAAGTTGTCGGTCCTACTTTTGCAATTTTGAAACAATTGCAGATGAAATGAAGCCGGGCTCACAATCTCACACTAACCCTGGTTGGCCTCTTAACCCAACTTCCACCGTCCCTCTGCACATTCTCACTCCACTTCACATCTTAGAGCTACCTACCCAGCAGTAGTCAATCACTAGCTAGTCACACTCTCTCACACTCTTCTCAGAAGACAAGAGTGAAGTGAGAAAGAGAGTAGCAAACACAAATGGCATCCACCAAGGCTGCCATTCTCATTCCAATACTCCTCTCTTCCTTGCTCATTCACACAACACAAGCTCACAACATAACTGCAATCCTTGATGGATACCCTGACTATGCTCTCTACAACAGCTACCTTACAAAGACCAAAGTCTGCGACGAGATCAATGCACACGAAACCGTCACATGTCTCGTGCTGTCTGACTCAGCCATGTCTTCCCTTGTCACCGCGGCGAAACAATCGCTTGCCGGGATTAAGAATGCATTGCGTCTACTGAGCCTACTAGACTACTTTGACCCCCAGAAGCTCCATGACCTCCCGAGTGGCACCACTCTTACCACCACGCTTTACCAGACCACCGGCAATGCACCCGGAAACCTCGGCTTTGTCAACATCACCAATTTACGAGGCGGCAAGGTTGGATTTGCAGCTGCTGCTCCGGGATCCAAGTTTGATGCTTCATATGTAAAAGCAGTTAAACAATTCCCGTTTAACCTCTCCGTAATTGAAATCTCCGATGCCGTGATTTACCCTGGCTTACTCGATGCAACTTCGGCTTCAACTGCCAACATTACGGCTCTTTTGGAAAAAGCCGGGTGCAAGACCTTCGCTTCACTTCTTGCGTCCTCTGGTGTGTTAAAGATCTACCAATCACAGATGGATAAAGGCCTTACGCTTTTCGCGCCTAATGACGACGCCTTCCAAGCACCTGGTGCCCCTGATCTATCTACTCTATCTAGTGCCGATCTGGTTACTTTGTTACAATACCATGCATTACCAGAATATACACCGAAATCGTCTCTTCCGGCAAAATCTGGCCCGATTCAAACACTAGCATCTAGTGCGGCAGGTAAGTATGATATGTCTGTTGTTTCACAGGGAAATGATGTGTCACTTGACACCGGTGTTGATAAATCACGTGTTGCATCGACTGTGCTTGATGACACACCTGTGTGCATACTGACGGTTGATAGTCTTTTACTCCCGGTTGAATTATTTGGCGGTGCACCGGCACCAGCACCAGGACCTGCTTCTGAGACCCCAGTACCAGCACCAGCACCAGATGCCCTTGCCCCGGCACCAGTATCCAAGAAGCATCGTCTCCACCACTCACCACCAGCACCACCAATGGAGGCACCGGCAGAAGCTCCATCAAAGGCCGCAGCTGATAAAGCAGAAGTAAAGAAAGGAGCGGCAGCCGCAGTGAGTCCAATGGGACTTTTAGCTGCAATTATGTCATGTTTTGCTTTTGGTAATTTGATTATGTGAGCATTTTGATGGCAATAGGTTGATTTATGGATTGATCCGGTTGTTGAAATTATTCTTTGTTGGCTGTATCATCATGAATTTTTGTACCACTTTTAGACATTTATGTAATTGAATATTTTGTTTAAAACTTTAAATTCAAACTAAATAGACCAAAAGGTGATAGTAGTTATTGAGAAGGGCATAGAAGTATGGATGCAACAGGCAATATGAAGACAAATTCAGATCCGCTGCCGCGCGACACAGCGTGTCGCGCGGTACGCTGGCCGTCTGATTAAGATCCAATGGACAAGGGAGCCCCGTGCATGTAACCTAGATTGATAGGCCCGTAAAAAGTGAACCGTCCGATCAAGATCAGACGGCTCGTAGTGCGCTACACGCTGTGTCGCGCAACAGCAGAGTCGGATTGATATGAAGACATGTCATGTGAATTGTATGACCGCTGAGGCACTGAGCCCCACAAAGTGGCATCTTCAGATCTTGGAACAGTCTTCTTTGAGGAGGAAATTAGCTGGCATTTTTGTTTTCTACTAGGTATTCCTGTTTTGCTTTGTATCTGCTTAGTTATATTGGATTTAGTGTAGATCTACCAAATCTTGTTTTTCTATGGGAAACAAATTTGAATTTTCTTTCCATAGCCCATAGATAAACAACTGAAAGAAACTACAAACTGATATTTTTACTGTCATCACATTTACATACGAGGTTCAAATTCAAAAAATTGACAGAGTTTCTTCCGGGTATAATTCCATTTATGTGCGGGTCGTCATTGGATGAATTAATTACTTTATGTAGCTAGCTCTAGCTGTTTCTTAGTGAAAGAATCTTACAGCGACTAACTTTTATGTTTGGAACACATCACGAACAGCTAGTTCACGCGAACAAAATGGCGAACAAGAATCCAATGACAGCGAACAACTAGAACAACAGCAATTATGTACTGCCAGTGTCTTAAACTCTTAATTAAATAGGCGTAATGAAAGTGAATTCTTATGAAGGCTGCCAGGATATATAAGAGAAATGACCAACTTCCAAACATTTAGTACTAGAATGAAATTTCTGGCTCATATCAAACTTAAATTATTCTTAACTTAAAAAAGAGAAAAGTAAGAACAACTAAAAAACAACTAGAACAAGGGTCCGCAAATCGTCCGTTCGTGAGTAGACGATACTAGATAGAAATGGGACCATTTCTATTAGATTGGATTGAACACAAATACAAGCTACCTTATCACATATCTTGTACGTCTCCTTGGGTGGTGCTAAGTTGCTAACAATGCGAGGGAAATCTCGCTTTGAAATTTTGTAGGATTTACATATTTCTGCATGTTGCTTACTGAATCTGTACATTTTTCATGGACTGAAAACAAAAACTAGAATTTTGTGCCGAAGAAATCGTTATTCTACTTTCAAAATTACTGATACCTCAGACCCTTCAACGGGAATCTGCACTGCTCTATACAAAGTAAATTAACATGTATATTCTTTTCTTCCGTTTCGATTTTGCTCGACTCTACTGCTTACAAATACACCTAAAAAGCCTACCGTCACAAGATAAACAAAATTTGGAGCTCCACATTGCTGGTAAATTAAAACTTAGATAATTTTTCATTTCCGTGTAACAATGTATGGTCTCTAGTCCCACCCGTGGTCAGGAACAAAATCCTCTGCAGCTGCTACACGTTAGCCGACCAATTTCAGTCCATCTAATATATGATGGGTGCCTTGTAATTAATATCAGATCCGTCTAAATTTGTACGGTCCATAAAAATCTGTCCGTCGAAATTAGATCAGAAGGATAAAAGTTGGTTTGCTACCGTGTAAACCGCTACAGATCAATGATCTAAAAGGATCAACAAATGTGCCGGCTCTCGTTAAAGACGTGCGCCTACGGGCAGTTCTCAAAAAAAAAAAAAAAAAAAATCTAAAAGGATCAACACGGGCCATACGTAGGAAAGGATAAAATGGGCCATATATGGGCCAAACCAAAAATTATCAGGATATTTGATATCCATGTGAAGTGACAACTGTCATATGTATTTTTGTCATCGTTAAACACAAAATGAACACATAAAATAGACAAAATATATGGATGATCAAATTAAATACTTACAAATAAATAAGTGTTGTCATCTCTTATTCAAAATTTATATGAATATTCAATTTATTTTTATTGAATTTAATTATTTGTATGTGTTCACTTTGATCACTATATATGTTTACCTTATCTATTTTATATGTTCATTTTTATTTAGCGATAAGAAAGAATGACATTACTGCAGATGACAGTAATCAATTTCCATATCCCTCGTTTTCATATCCAAAAGCACGATTTTCTAATATAAAGTTTAGTAAATAAATTTATAAAAATTCATTACTGAAAACAGGTTTATTTAAATATGTGTAAAAAACTGAAGCGTTATTTAAATAAAATAAAATGATTTGTACAAATTAGAAAGACTAGTTATTCAAATGACATCAGAGAAAAAACTTGGAATATGATTGCGTCCTTCCGTTCTTCTGCTAAAGTTTCTTCATAATTTTTATTAAAATCCACAAAACAGGCCTTTTTAGTTTCCAGTGCAAAACAAGGCCTTCGGATTTGCTAGGGTGGTTAATGGGTACAGTACGGTACGGTAGAAGGTATTTTTATATCTGCATCTGTTAAATTTTTTTTTATCCATACTCTATCTGTATCCGTATTATTTAAGAATTAACGGTAAGAGTAGAATAACGGTACATAATGAATAATTATAATAATATTATTAATTTAATAAAAATTATATAATTTGCTAAATAAATAACATCAAATAAATATACAAATAAAGTACAATATTTAGATAATACTTTACACATAATAAAAATCATGTAATTTATTCTCATGTCAATTGACATTAAAAAAATCTATATAACTTATTATAAATTATAGTATAATAGAGTGCAAATTAAATTTTTTTCATCAATATAAACAAATTTGCATGGATGAAGATCAAAATCAATACCATATCTTATGAAATATTCTAATTACATGATTATATGTTACATATATGCTTGTAAAATTTTACGCATTAGATAATGGATACGAAAAATTCCTTACCCATTCTCGTACCCGTTAACTTAACAAATTTTTTTTTCTTTATCCATACCCGTACCCGTTAGTCTACGAAAATAAAACCTTACCCATATTCTCCTCATTGAATGCAGTACGGATATGGTAAATGGATAAACGAGCTTCATTGCAGCCCTAGAATTTGCAGATTTTATTATTACTAAAGCCATTATGGGATTCTACGACATTGTTGGTTCGTCCATTGACCATAGAGACAAATGTCTCTGCAGTTGATAAAGACGTATGTCTTTCTACGAAAAGACCTGGAGTTCGATTCTCGTGCGGGGTGCCTACTGACTTTAATTTAAAAAAAATAGAGATAAATGGGAAAAGATATTGCAATTTATATCTAGATATATAGGGTTGAAATGAAAAACCGTTTCGTTTTGCACGGAATGAAACGATCACCGTTAGAAAATTTAGTTTCCTTTCAGTAACAAAACGGTTACGCAAATAGAAACTAATTTTGTGTATATAATGAAACAATTATAGAAATGGAAGTGTTTCGTAATTGTTTATTACTTTCCGACTATTTCGTGCAACGAAATGATTAATCCCATTCCCAAATCTCTCTCTCGCCTCTCTCCCAAAATCCAATTACCCCATTCTCTTTCCCAGTTCGAGATAGTGTTCTCCAAAATGACACGACACGATTGTATTGGCACGATTAACACGACACCTCAACACAAATTTAATTATTAATGTTGATTATTTAAGCAAAATTAATAATTTAATTTCAATTTATAATACTTTATCATATTATTTACCATCATTTAAATCATAATAGTGTCCAAATCTAATTATTATTTTTATAAAAATATTAATAAAAAGATTAAACTTAATCAAATAATAAATTATTATGTTTAGTAATTTTTCTCTTACTTGTAATTTTTTTAATAATTTTTTAATTTAATAAAATAATAAAATAATATGATACGATTTGACACGACTAACACGACGTGTCAACACAACACGACACGATCGTTCAGTCGTGTCGTGTCAGAATACGTGTCGTGTTGCCTCTTCTCGCTACTAAGCACGACACGACACGACACGATTAAAAAAGTAGTTTGTGTCAACACGACACGACACGAGACTCTAACACGATCGTGTTTGACACGACACAAACGATTGGAGAACACTAGTTCGAGACAATCCCTTTTCTCTCCATCATGCCCTCCTCTCACGGCCTCTTTTCTTCACTCTCTCACTGCCTCTCCTCTCAAAACGATTATACACATTGTACTCTTTTTTTCTTATTTAAGTTTTTATTCCAATTTATTTTTCTTGATAAAATTTTTAATGAGGTAGATAAATTAATCCTGAAATTTCATGTTAATATTGATTATGAAGTATTATATTAATGTATAATGAAAGATGAACATTCAAGGAGAAATTTTATGAAATTAAATAAAATTTTAGATTATTCATCTTCACATTCTTCAGTACTTATTTATCTCCATAGTCTCCACTTCGGAACTACCCATTTTATATACATGATCTCTATTATTTATTTATTAATCATTATATGAGGTCTCATTTTGTAGTCTATAAATAAGGAAATTGTAAACATGAATGAATGGAAGGAAAGAGATAATAGAAATTCTGTATTTGAAATTGAGATATTGTCTTGTTTACTCGTGAGATATTGTTTATTGTTTCGTTTTTTCCATTTATTTTACAACAAATAAGTTATTAATTCTTTTTATTATTTTAATGAGGGGTAACATTGAGAAAAAATCACAGCATGAAAAATGTAAAAGGGGTCAGCACGGGCTATTAGTACGCAAGGATGATAATGGCTAGTGGGCCAGACAGAAAACATTAGGGTTAGGGATGTTAGGTATCTCTCGTTTTCATGTCCAAAGACACGAATTTTATGTTAGACACGAATTTCTAACATAAAATTTAGTAAATCAATTTATAAAAATTCATTAGTGAAAAAGGTTTAGTTCAAATATGTATAAGCAACTAAATATTATTCAAAGAAAAATATAATGTTTAATCAAGCTTTTAAAATACGTTTTTTTTTTGGTATGACGGTCCGGAGTTGATTTAACGGTGCGGCGTTTTTTTCGGTGAAATAACGGTGTATATATGCGAACATTTGTGTCAAACTCATATGTATTTTTGTGTGCAATATTATATTTGTATGGACGATTGGTATATAATATTGTACTTAGAGAGGCATTGGTACACGATATTGAACATCTCTAAGCATTTTATTCACGATATGTACCAAATACACTATGTTCTCAATACACGATATGTCTTTTGATATTGTACACATTTAATGGGTGAAAAAAGCACAATTTTTTTTTTACATTTTTTTGACGAAAAAACGTAAATGACATGTTACGTTATTTTATCATTTTTTTGTGACGTTTCTACAGTTGGCTACAAAATATCGTTATTTCGAAAAAAATTACATTTTTTTAGAAGCTTGTGTTTAATAAAAATTAGTTAGAATATTTATTCAAATGATGAAGGAAAAGTTTCGAACAATTATTATTATTATTTGTTTGAGAAATGCTAGTGTACAATATATTGGACGGATGGATCCGTCCAATACGATCATTTTCACATTTTTAAATTGCAAACGACCGATCCGAACCATTCAATATATTCTTCATATTGAGAACTTATAAGAAACTAATTTTTACATTTTTTTTTTTTTTTACATTTATTTTGTATTTTCGAAAATTCATGATATAAAAGTTTTGGATCGTCCAATAATAACGATATTCTAAAATACCAAAAAAAATAGTAAAAATATTTTAAAAAATGAAAAAATTGGTTTCTCATAAATTTTCAATATGGAGAACATATTGAACGGTTCGGATCGATATTTTGAAATTTAAAAATATGAGAACTATCGTATTGAACGGGACCTCATCCGTCCAATATATTAGAGTCTAACATTTCTCAAAATTCTAAAGTTTCTATATAGTTCAGTTTATAAATTGAATCACGCCTTTCTGTTGGCACAAAGAGACCGCAATCTTATTCTCGGAGAGCAAGCTGATTAGTGGTATACTTGTTTAGCAAGCTGATTAGTGATATACTTTGTTTATTTATTTATTTTTTTTGAAAATGGCCCGTAGCCAGATTAGTGATATATACTTGCGCAAGTGCTGACGTCATGAGCTATAGATTTTATGATCGAATTATTTACCATCATGCTAGTCCATGCTTATGTAGCCAAATGTACTCTGCATTCCCTGCTGGACTAAATGAACCGTGTTTATTGTCCCCCCCCCCCCCCCTTTATTATGCTTCATGTTTCTTTCTTTCTTTTTTTTTTTTTGTTTTTTTTGTCTTTTGGTCTAGTGCATCTGACACTTTAACTATTTAACTTACTTTTATTATCCCCTCAAGGCCATTTGTTTAGTCATGTTGTTAAATTTTCATGACAGTCAAGTTTTGAGCCACCTGCTGCATTTGTTCTTTTCCCCCCATGTTTTGCTTATATTTTTTCTTTCTAATCATTGCATTAATTATTTTGATCAACAAGATTAAATTTTCCTGCTCGAAAGGAAATGTGGAAAGGACTAAACGACTAAACAGCAAAAATAGGCGTTCTAATATTAGGCATTTATGTTCTTTAAAAATAAAAATCATCATACAATTATTTATTAGCTCGAAACACGATCAGACATTTATGGCCACATAGTTTTCCCACGAAATTCATTGGATAATCAACTCTGAATTACTTTTCACACCCAATTTCACAAAAAAGTAGCAATGAAATCCTTCGTTTATAATTATGATTCGTTTTTAAAGTATGAACCAATGCTGCGAATATAATATGCGCCTGACAGACGCATATGGTGTTCTTAATTAAAACCAGAGAAGACGACCAATTAAATAAAAAAATTGAGGACAATTATGCATACATATTAATTTATATATAAAATAAAATTATTTTACTGAATAATACAAATTTTTAGAATTTATTGACTATAATTTTCTATATATAATGATACTATGATAGTAATACTAATCTGAAAAACTATAATACATATTAAAAACAATTCATCACAAAACTTTATTTATTTGCTAATATGTATTTAGTTGACCTTAAAAAATGATTAATCAGATTTAGTGACTAACTAGTTGAACTTAGCTGTAATTTGACAATAAAGACCATAAAACACTCACCTTTCCTAGTGGTGACTGGTGAGCTATTGTTTTGAACTGAACAACCAATTGAGTCGTTTTTGACTTTTTGTACAACACGCTCATGAATGGATTCGTTCATTAATTATATGAAAGAAGTGCATTAAAAAAAAACCCATCTCAATGTATTAAGTGTTCACAGCTTTTTGTAATTTTTTTTTTATTTTCTTGGAACAAGTGAGCTAAACACCAACCACTCTTCAACCCTAAATGGCTACATCAACTCAAAAATACAATACTCCATCAATACAACCAAACTATTGTTGATAATTCAGGCAGAATTTTATGATAATTTGAAAAAAAAGGTCCTTATATTTATTAAAAGACCTGGACAAAAACAGAAAATCCGTCAACTACTCTTCACAGAAGTTGATGTAAGCGACAACGTCACAAGAACATTTAATATCTTCCAATAAGTAATCTTGGTCAAAGCCTGTTAATTTTTAAATTATTAATGATATTACTTAAAGTGTATGAGCACCTCCAATTGAGAGCAGACAAGTAACAATGGCAGCAGAGAAAGATGAGATTAAGCTCATTGGCGGATGGGCAAGTCCGTTCGTCATGAGGCCCCGGGTCGCACTAAACATGAAAGGAGTGGTTTATGAAATGACGCAAGAGACGGTCGGTAAGAAGAGCGATCTCTTGTTGAAATCCAATCCAATTTACAAGAAGATACCTGTTCTGATCCACAATGGCAAACCCATCTGTGAGTCCATGATCATAGTAGAGTATATTGATGAAACTTGGTCTGACGGGGCGTCCATTCTCCCACCTGATCCGTATGATCGTTCGATTGCTCGGTTTTGGACTGCTTATGTTGATGACAAGGTGAGTTGTGTTCTTGTCTTTCTTTCTTGAGTTAGATCTGATAATTGAGATATGTTGTTTTTTTTTAATTAATTTTTTTTTTCAATTTATCATTTTACATCCAAATTTAGTTATCTAATTGATAGCTAATTGATTAAATAGATAAAAATTTCATCAGGTTACATTTTCTTTTATCAGATCCCTGCTTTGATCCGCAAATTGAGGCTTTTGGTCAAAGGAAGTGCAGAAGCAGAGGTAGAAGCAGAAAAATTGAATGCTGCCTTACAGTTACTTGAAGAGGCCTTTGAGAAGTGTAGCAAAGGAAAGAGCTTCTTTGGAGGAGATGACATTGGATATCTAGACATTGCATTTGGGTCACAGCTCGGGTGGATAAAAGCAGTGGAGAAAATAGTCGAAATTAAATTTTTAGATAAAGAGAAGATTCCTGGTTTGGTTGCATGGTCTGAACGCTTTTGTGCACATGAAGCTGTGAAAGAAGTGATGCCGGAGGCTGATAGGTTGGTTGAGTTCACCAAGATGCTGTTAAGTGGCTCTTTTGCCAAGTGACTATTGTTTTGGTGGCACTTTTCTTATATTTATTTTTATTGTCAAGTTGTTAATTTAGATATTTCTGTTGATGCATGCTAGTTGTACCGGTGAAGATTTTATATGCATATTTAAATAAATTAATTGGCGATCATCATTTGATATTATTTTTACAATATAAAAGTCAGAAAGTTAAGCTGAACAACAGAAAGAGTGCATTCATTTTCATATTCATGACAAACTATAAATTTCCCATTGATCGAAAACGACATGAACTAAGGCAATTTATTGATGATGTATTTATATTGAGCCATTCAGGCCGCAATTTCTGGTTAGTGGTTACACTAAAGTGTCAAACGATTAGTGGTAGGTTGGTCTTTCAAATAATCAAATGACAAATGGTACCACTGTACCATTCTAGCTAATTTAGTACTAGATGCTGCAAGTTATTATAGTTGGCTAAACTAATTTTCTCACCGAAGAAAAAGTAAAAAGCAAGAGCAAGTAAAAAAAAAAAAGAGATCCGCTGATCGTTTTTTTTTAAGATAAATTAGGGATCAAACCTCCCAATTTATTTTTAAATTAAATGTTTATGAAAAATCTCTCAACAGAATTTGAACTTGCGACCTTTCACTTAAGATGTATTGCTCTTTAATATCATACCAAGAGCTGATTCTTCAGATCGGCTAATTGTTGGTTGAAGAAGATTGAATCGGGACCGTTTCTGTATATTGGATTCGACGCTATCTTACATATCCTGTGTATATGTTTCCTTGTGCCACGATAGCCATGGGAGGGACATATCGCTTCTTGTTTGTTAATTGTTAGGCCTTTTTTTTTTCCCCTTTTTTTAAACAAAAATGAGGGTTAAACATCTTCCTCAGTGAAATTTAAAGAAGCTACATATTTAGCAAGTGGCTAAATTATAAAAGCGAAAAAGATAAAATAACAAATCAAATAAAAAATTAAAAGTCTAAGGGTCTAATCGGAACTGCATATTTAACATGAGAAATAAAAATAAAAATTATTTTTCTCTAAATCCATTGATCGGAACCAATGAAGGAGACGCGGAAATTCTTTTTCGGCGAAAATTGGTGAGTAAATTTTAACCAGTGAATTCTCATCTAAAACTAAAACATTTGATCATAATTCTTTTTTTTCTTTTTCTTTCTTGCTCTTCTCTGATTCCGATCAGAGCCTAAATAATCTATCTGCTAGCAATCAAGAAACAAAGTGAAAATTCCGAAAGAGATCATCCTCAACACAAATTATTGGAACAAATAATGCATCGTACATAAATTTTAAAATTTTATAGGATTTACATGTTTTCTGCATGTTGGCAATACCTATCGGCGGTCTGCTCGCTCTTCCGCCCTCCTTTGGTGTTCGGTCTATCAAACCCAGGAAAATTCAAAAGCCAATTGAGTGCACGTATGAAATTGGGTGCGCCGCGGTCTATCTTTGACTTGGAGCGGCACAGATTTTGTACATTTTTATTGACTGACAAACCAGAAACAAAATTCTGTACCGAAAAAATCATTATTTTATTTCCGAAATAATTGATAGCTCAGATCTTTATAATTAAGACTTTGCTCAAAAAAAAAACTTTGCTCCAGAATTTTGCGAATTCTGTGACATTGTTAGCTATCTACGTCGGCATAAAGACAAATGGAACAAAGGAAATTGTTTTTTTTTTTATTAGAAAGGAAATTTGGACAAAAACAGAAAACCCGCCACTACTTGATCACAGAAATTGATGAAAGTGAAAGTGACAACGTCATAAGAAAAAAAATAATTTCTTTCAATAAATAAGTAAACTTGGTCAAAGCTGTCAATTTACGAATGTGCTGTTACTTTTCCTACTTAAAACGTATGAGCACCTCCAATTTGAGAGCAAACAAATAAAAATGGCAGCAGAGAAAAATGAGATTAAGCTAATTGGCGCATGGAATAGTCCATTTGTTATGCGGCCCCGGATCGCACTAAACATGAAAGGATTGGCTTATGAAATGTTGCAAGAGACGGATGGAAAGAAGAGCGACCTCTTGTTGAAATCCAATCCAGTCTACAAGAAGATACCTGTTCTGATCCACAATGGCAAACCCATCTGCGAGTCCATGATCATAGTAGAGTATATTGATGAAACTTGGTCTTCTGACAGAGCATCCATTCTCCCTTGTGACTCGTATGATCGGGCGATTGCTCGGTTTTGGACTGCTTATGTTGATGATAAGGTCAATTGTGTTCTTGTTTTTTGTTTCTTAAGTTGGATCTGTTAAAGAGATATGTTGACGTTTTTTTTTATAATTATTTTCAATTTATCATTTCTAGACTGAAATTTAGTTCAAATTTCCATGATAACTAAGTGACCAAATAGATAGAACTTTCATAAAATTGTATTTTCTTTATCAGATCCCTAATACAAATCGCAAACTGAGGACTCTGATCAATGAAAGTGAAGATACAGAAGCAGAAGCAGAAAAATTAATTGTCGCACTTCAATCACTGGAAGAGGCCTTTGAGAAATGTAGCAAAGGAAAGAGCTTCTTTGGAGGAGACGACATCGGATACCTAGACATTGCCTTTGGGTCGCATCTTGCATGGATAAAAGCAGTGGAGAAAATAGTGGAAATTAAATTTTTAGATAAAAAGAAGATTCCTAGTTTGGTTGCATGGTCGGAACGTTTTTGTGCACATGGAGCTGTGAAAGAGGTGATGCCAGAGGCCGACAAGTTGGTTGAGTTCATCTAGGCGCGGTTCAGCGCGTCTTCTGCCAAGTGAACTTTATTATGTTGGGACTTTTTTTTTTCTCTTTTTTTTTTCTTAAGGAAAAAAACGAGTTCATGCCCCCACCTTTTGTATTTAAAATATTTAAAATAAGATGCTTTTAGCTAGATAGGGCTGTCAATGGGTACGGTACGGTACGGTAGAATATATTTTCATACCCACATCTGTTAAAATTTTCTTTATCCGAACTCTACCCGTACCTGTTAAAAAATAGTTTTATCTGTACCTTATCCGTACCCGTTAAGAATTAACGGTACGGATACGGTAACAGTAGAAAATGGATAATAACAATAAAAATTGTACACTCTCAATTTTTCTAGTTAGACATGTGGCAAGTACGATATTGGATGCTGATAAAAAAATAATATAAAATTAGTATAAAGATATATGAAGGCTCATGTGAGAAAAACAGAAGGAAAAAAAAATGTTTTCAATTTTCATGAGATGAAAATACGGAATGGCTTCTCAGCTTCAATAACGACGGCAAAGTATTTTAGGTTTTTGTTTTTTTTTATTTTTTCTATACTGAATGGAAAGAATTATAGAACACCTTAAATAAAATCTAGCCATTATTTTTACCAATCATGCAATAAGATGTCATATATATATATTATGTAATTGTATCTTTCTAATTGTGGTAATTATCCGTTATGAAAGTAGGTGCGGAATAGCTTTTACCCATACCCATACCCGTTAAATTAACGATTTTTTTTTCTCATACATGTATCCATTAACTTAACAAAAATAAATCTTTACCCATACCTGTCTTATCGAATACGGTACGAATTGAATAAACGGATAAACGAATTTTATTGACAAGTCCTGAGGCTAAAAATTACAAGGGAAAAAAATAGTCGGCAGCACCCACTCCGAAGAATTTGCTCAAACCGTAGTAGAATTCCTTTTTTTTTTAAGGTCAAGTGGTAAAACACCACACAGTAAAAGAAATTTAAAAACTATACACGTCTAAGAAAGACGAGGGAAAAAAATAAAAAATAAAACGACTAGGCTAGTGTTTTTCAGGGATCCACGAGTGCCGAAATTCTTATTAATAGCATTTTAAGTGACACTGACAGAACATTATTATTTATAAATATTTATGAAGGGTGTCATAAGCAGCTATCGAGTTTGAGTTTTTAATAAATTTAAGATGACAACAGTCCAGACGAATTTGCATGATTTGGCACTAAAGAACCTTGACACCGGATCCCTCATCAAATCAAAATATATAAAACATTATTGGCCTTGAAACTTGCCTTCGATCTGCTATCAAATTAAATTAACCAATTGTGCAATTTGCAGTTCCCAATTACTGTTTTTCTCTTTGTCCAACCAAAAGAACGAATTGTTCAACTTTCTTAGTAATTGCACAAGTTCATCAATTAGCCAAGCGACTTGCTCTCTCTTTGGCTATGAGCATTCTCCCTAATGCTTCTACCCGCTCCACACTCGGGAGAACCTTCTTCACACAATCCGCAGCGAGGAAGCGATTTTCCCACTCTACAAGTGATGGCATCTTTGTCTCATCAAGAAGCTTGGCTCCAATGATCCTCTCTTCTGCTCTGATCCAAGCCAAGTAGGAACCTAAGGTGACATCAAGGTAACCAATGGAGTCTCCACCAAAAAAGGATTTCCCAGCAGAGCATTTCTTGAAAACTCCTTCCAGCATCTCTAACACACCATGTATGCCTGCAATTATTTCTGCTTTTGCTTCCTCTGTTTCAGCTTTCAGGGTATCTATAAGTAGAGGCAGCAACTGCACAGTATGGAATTAATCTCTAATTAATTGATACTTTTTAATATTATAGAACCTAATATGATTTGTAGAATATTTTCACTGGACACCAAGTATTTATTCAATTAAATACCTTATCATCAACATACGCTGCCCAGAAGCGAGCAATGGCACGGTCATAGGGATTAGCAGGGAGCACAGGAGGTCCAGTCCCTGACCAATTCTCATCAATGTATTGCAAAATCACCAACGACTCACAGATGGCTCGGTCACCATGGATGAGAACTGGGACTTTCTTGTGAACAGGGTTGTGTTTGAGAAGAAGCTCGCTCTTGTTCGCAAAATTCTCCTCAAAGTACTCGTAACTCAGCCCCTTTTGCTCAAGAATCATTCTAACCCTGATGACAAATTGGCTGCCCCATAGTCAGGGCTGCTAGTGGACGGTATTCAATTGAAGTCCAACTCCGTCCAATCATAAAGAGTTGATATCCACGTCCACACCACGTCCACAATATGTATATATAGTCCATCTGTGTCCAGTTCAATTAATATCCAATTGAAGTCCAGTAATTGTCCGTATTTTATCCATGTGGACTAAGTGTTGGACTAATCAAAACTTTAGAATTTAATACATACATGGATGAAACTAAACGTTACTGCGACTAAAATCAAATCATGCAAATTGATTAACATGCGACCAAAATTATAAAGGCATACAAACATTTGAATTATAAATATGGTTTATACATAGTACAAGCAAACTTGGCAATTGTTGACGTGTGAAGACGATGATCTTCGTACGGGTCCTGTGTGGCGGATTTCCGACAAAGTCGAGCTTGTGTTGGCCACAAAAGATCCAGAATGAATTTGGCGCTAGACCCCGTCGAAGGGAATGGGATTTTTGCAAAAAGATCCCTTCATTTCTTTCATTTTTGAACGAGTCCTTATGACAGAAATTCAGCGATTTCGGTCGCCATTGACGATGAGATTGGGCTTGTTGGATTCGTGAGGTTGAGGAGAGTGGGGGCGGCTTTAGTTTAGGTCGCATCGTCTTCAATTGGTAAGGAAGACGAGCATGGAATAATTAGTGTTGGATTTTTATTCAATTTGGTCCTTCACATTTTGAATTTTGTTTTCCGGCGATCGCCGTTACCATAGTCAATGAAACTGGCTCCGTTAAGGTCTTGTTGAAGATGAGAGCACGAAGGTGTGCCCAGTTAGTGTTGCGTCTGCCTAGGTCGATGGGTAAGCCGCTGGACTTGGTACGACAATGAATGAGTTTGGTGCCAGTAAGGGGACCGCTAGCAATTTCACGAGAAAGAAGAGGAGATGTCGCCATTAGAGATCGAGGTCGAAGCTTTGTTGTTTCCTTATGAGTGGCACAGTCGGAGAAGGAAAGTAGGGAAATGTGAGTTTTATCAATCCACGGTCCACGAGAAATGAAAATCAGTCTACAATTTGTCCACACAATTATTTTGAATGGTCCATGTGAGTTTTATCAATTGTCCATATAAGCTTTATTATTTGGACTTGGACCGGACTTAGAGTCCATACCAAATACTGTCCGATCCATAAATGTCCAATCTTTTTCTGTCCAAACAGTCCATGGACTGTCCAGTCCAGTAGCAGCCCTACCCATAGTCCCAACAATTTGAGTTCACCTTCTGCCATATTCACTTGAGGAATGGAGTGTTGCGAAATTTATATGGTCTGTTTTATACACAACCGGGGCTTAAATAATAGAAGTTAGGGCATCTCTTAAGAAAAAGTTTTCTTTTGTGTCTTGACTACCTGTTCACCAAGACGTTAATTAGGTACTCAACTACTCATTCAAAATTTGGATAACTGCACAATCGATCGAGTTATTATAGGTTCTTTTTAATTAAAATGGACATGTAATAATTATATTAATTTACATATTTTGACAATCATAATAAATTTTTTTATTATTAAATTCAAATTCTAGTATAATTTTTATAGTTTATACTTTGTATAGATGTAAGTATTAGATTTAATATAGTTTGAGAATTAACTAACATTTCAACCGCTTGTCAATATAAAAAGGCAAGGGCTGGACCCTTGTTTTTGTTAGAAAAAAAAGCATTTTAACCGCTTGATGCATGATTAATTAATTTTTAAAAATATATCGAAGTTGATACACAACGCATAAGAACAAAAATAGCGGTCCATATTTTTTTGTTGTTATGATAGATGTGCATTTCTATAAGTAGACATAAGAAATCACAGAGACAAGCGGCACAAGAAATCTCAATCTCACTCCGGAGATTTTTTTTTTTTTTTGGTATTTCAGGTTGACCCTAGGTAGTATTTGTAATTGCAAGGATGCTTCTGCTTGGAGATAAGCTGAGACTGAGAGTTTTTGGTCATTACAAAAAATTTCTGGTCTAGCCTGCTACCAGGCTGCTGGACTAAGCGGAGAACTTGTCTTTTTCAACCATCGAAGGGTCCCGCAAAAGTAGATTTAACTTATAAAAGTATTTGGAGACCAGAAATATCTTTCAACAGTTCTGAGGTATGGGAACTTCTTTCGCAATAAAAATGAAAATTCAAGGGCTACGACTTTTCTTATTATTATGTCATTATCTGCTATAACTTGAGCTCAGCAATTCAGGAGAAAATATAGAAGAAAGCTTAAATCCATCAGCATACTATCCTTCAGTGTTTTTTTGGATAACCTTGACTAGACTTGATTTGAAATCTATGTAAGTAGGTAGGGATGGACACGCTAGTAATTATCATTAAAAATGGTAAAGTAGATAAATAAATAAAATAGAAACTAGACGTACCCCAATACTGCACAGCAGCTGTACCGTACCAGCAACTGGAAACAGAATCATAAAATAGTTAAACTGTAAACCTAATGCAACAGTAGTAAGTATATCTCAAAAATTTACCAGAAAAAACTGATTGCACTAATGGAGCAATTGAAACTATTGTGGTAGAATCCAGAACGGCTGTGTCTGGACCAGTACCAGTATTTTGTCACAATGAGCAAAAATTCTGGTACATTATGGGGGGGGGGTGAAATAAAATATATATAAGCAGCGCTATCTAATTATTACTTAATCATGAAAGTTATCCTGTAACTTCAGTAACAAATACTAAAGAAGCAATTTTGTTTCCATTTTATTTCAGACCAGAAGCAATTTAATTTATATTATTCTCAAGTTTGTCAAATTTTTGCATCATTAAAGATTTTCACAAAATTATTATTTCGATATAAGTCAGGTGATGACAGAACGGTTCAATTCTAATACCTTTCAACATCATAAAACCCTATTAAATGTAATATCTTTGATGGGGCACTTTCTGAAATAAGTGACATGTCAATTTTCAGTAATTTTAGGTTCGGTATGCCCAGTTCAAACAAGGCCTAAATATATCATATATCAAATTAAATAATATATTACTATAAATTAGAGAACATAATTATATGTTAAGCTATTTTGCGGCAAATATAAACGGGTTACTGGTCAGCTAAAATGATTTCGAGCTATCAAAAGTCTACAACAACAACAACAACAACAACAACAACTAAGCCTTTTGTCCCAAACAAGTTGGGGTAGGCTAGAAAGAAACCCAACAAGAGAACACATCCAAGAACAAAAAAAATTACAAAACATAAAAATACTAATAGTAAGACTAGCCATACTAATAATAATACCTCTAATAATAATAGTAATAGTAGAAACCTAGACCTCGACCGTGACCTAATAGAGGGACCTACAAACCTATGGCATCGCTCCTACCCCTAAGTTCCTACGTCATGGCTCCGGTACATGAATTGCTAACTTTCAAGCGCTCCTATCGATCACCAACTCCTTGGAGACGTTCCATTCTTTAAGGTCTCTTTTCACCGCTTCTTCCTATGTCAATCTTGGTCTCCCTCTCCCCCTCCGGGTGTTCTCGAAATGATTAAGAATTCCGATACGTACCGGTGCCTCTGGAGGTCTGCGTTGGATATGTCCAAACCATCTCAAACGATGTTGGATCAGCTTCTCCTCTATTGGTGCGACCCCAACCATATCTCGTATGTCATCATTTCTAATCAGATCTTTTCTCGTGTGACCGCAGATCCACCTCAACATACGCATCTCAGCTACACTCATCTTCTGTACATGTCGTCTTTTAGTAGCCCAACATTCTGCGCCATACAACATCGCAGTTCTAATCGCTGTTGTTACAGATCTTTAAGGAAATAATATAATAAGATATATTTAGATTTAAGAAAATCAGATTTAATAGATATTATTTGATTTCAATATATTTATGTATCTTTCTATTTCTATTAGCTAGCTGATATTGAGAATTGATATGTTACCATATTTTAGAAAGCTCTATATATTACGAGCTGAGGATTGTATTAGAATTAAGCAGAAATCAATAACAAATAGTCTTTCCTTTATCTCCATCTCTCTCTTATCCCTTCTCCCTTTTCTTGTGTACCCCAACCAAAACTCGTAACAATTTGGTATCAGAGACAGCCACGATGTCTAAGGATAAAACAACCCCAGCCACATTTGACTTCACAACCGCCTTCCAAAATCTTCTCCAAAGCAACCAACAGCTTCTCCATGGTCAGAACGAGATCATGCGTCGCCTAACTCTGTTTGAAGATCGTTTGCTTGCATTAGAGCATCCTCTCAAAACAGATGAGAACCACCGTCCACAATCTCGCGCCACCGCTGATTTGGTCACTCCAACTCAACAAATCCATGTTTTCACCGCTAATTTGGTTACTCGAACTCAACAGAGGCACGTTTTTATTGCTTGTTTCTCCGATCCTCTTCGCGCCGATGTCGAGTTACACAAACATTCTGACCTGCAACATGCCATGAGCTTAGCTCGCAGTTTCGAGCATTGCTACCGCATGACTCCTGCCACAAGTATTCTTCTTGAACCTCCTGAAATGATGACGCTACCATATCAACGTTCTTTATGCCGCCTCACCCCAACTGAGCTGGCTAAGAGACGTCATAAGGGTTTGTGCTTTAATTATGATGAGCTATACACAAGGGGTCATAAGCGCAAGCGACTATTATGGCTAAAGGTCGTGGACGATGATGATCTTGAGCATTCATCATTGTTAATTACCAATGAAGCACCTGGATAATATTTGCATTTGTTACCCCATTTTTCAGCTTGAGGACAAGCTGATTCTCATGGAATGGGGAAATGTTACAGATCTTTAAGGAAATAATATAATAAGATATATTTAGATTTAAGAAAATCAGATTTAATAGATATTATTTGATTTCAATATATTTATGTATCTTTCTATTTCTATTAGCTAGCTGATATTGAGAATTGATATGTTACCATATTTTAGAAAGCTCTATATATTACGAGCTGAGGATTGTATTAGAATTAAGCAGAAATCAATAACAAATAGTCTTTCCTTTATCTCCATCTCTCTCTTATCCCTTCTCCCTTTTCTTGTGTACCCCAACCAAAACTCGTAACAGCTGTCCTGTAGAACTTGCCTTTTAGCTTCTGCGGGACTTTCTTATCGCATAGGACACCTGATGCTTGTCGCCATTTCACCCACCCCACTCTTATCCTGTGACTAACATCTTCATCTATCTCGCCATCGCTCTGCAGCATCGACCCTAAATATCGAAAAGTATCTTTCGTAGGTACTACCTGCCCGTCTAGACAGACATCTCCGTCCACTGGTCGTATCCCACTAAACTCACACCCCATATACTCCGTTTTAGTTCTACTAAGCCTAAACCCTTTGGACTCTAGAGTTCGTCTCCACAATTCTAATTTTCTATCGACCTCCGTCCTACTCTCATCGACTAACACCACATCGTCCGCAAAGAGCATACACCAAGGAATCTCTCCCTGTATATCCTTCGTGATCTCATCCATCACTAAGGCAAAAATATACGGGCTCAAAGCTGATCCCTGATGTAGTCCTATTTTAATAGGAAAGTCACTAGTTACACTATCACATGTCCTGATGCAAGTAACGGCACCATCATACATGTATTGGATGAGGGTAACATACTTTGTGGGGACTTTCTTCTTTTCTAGTGCCCACCACATAACTTTCCTTGGCACTTTGTCGTATGCTTTCTCCAAATCAATGAAAACCATATGTAGATCCTTCTTTCACTCCCGATATCTCTCCATCAATTGCCTTATTAGGAAGATGGCCTCCATGGTTGACCTCCCAGGCATAAAACCAAATTGATTTTTCGAAACGTTTGTCATCCTTCTCAAGCGATGTTCTATCACTCTCTCCCAAAGCTTCATTGTATGACTCATAAGCTTAATCCCTCTATAGTTTGTACAGCTTTGAGGATCCCTTTTATTCTTGAAGATTGGTACTAGAGTGCTTCTCCTCCACGCATCTGGCATCCTATTTGATCGGAAAATGCTATTGAATAGTTTGGTTAACCAAACTACAGCCACATCTTCGAGGCACCTCCATACTTCGATTGGTATGTTATCAGGTCCTAGAGCCTTACCTACTTTCATTCGTTTTAAGGCTTCTTTCACCTCGGACTATTGAATTCTCCTAACAAAACGTCTATTGGAGTCATCAAAGGAGTCGTTCAACACAATTCCTAAGCCGTCATCCTCTCCATTGAATAACTTGTTGAAGTAATCCCTCCACCTATTCTTGATCTCGTCGTCCCTCACTAAAAGCCTATCAGTCTCGTCCTTGATGCACTTCACTTGGTTTAAGTCTCTCGTCTTCCTATCTCGAAGCTTGGCTATCTTATACACGTCCTTCTCACCCTCCTTCGTACTCAGCTTCTGGTATAGATCCTCATAAGTCCGACCTCTTGCTTCGCTCACAGCTTTCTTTGCATTCTTCTCGGCCAATTTGTACTTCTGCGCATTGTCGTCGGTCTTGTCATGGTGCAAGCGTTTGTAGCATTCTTTCTTTTCTTTAATAGCTTTCTGCACTTCGTCGTTCCACCACCACGTATCTTTGGGTTCGCGGTTGCTTCCTCTAGTAACTCCAAGCACTTCCGTAGTTACCTTTTGAATGCTAGCTGACATATCTTCCCACATCTTGTTTGCTTCTTCACCTGCTTTCCACGGACCTTCTTCAATCATTCTGCCCCGAAAAGTATGAGACACGTCTCCTTTGAGCTTCCACCACTTCGTCTTCACAACTCGAGCGCCTCTACCTACTCTAGAACGCAGCGGAAAGCGAAAATCAGCCACCACAAGTTTGTGTTGTGAGACGACACATTCCCCAGGTATAACCTTGCAATCCATGCAGGCTCGTCTGTCCTCTCTCCTAGCAAGAACAAAATCAATTCGGAAAAAGTGTTGGGCACTACTAAAGGTAACTAAGTGGGATTGTCTTTTTCTAAAGAAGGTGTTAGCTATCATGAGGTCGTAAGCTATGGCCAAGTTCAAGAAGTCCTCACCTTCTTGGTTCCTATCGCCATACCCAAAACCCACATGCACCCTCTCAAACCCTCCACTAGTTTCACCTACATGTCCATTGAAGTCTCCTCCGATGAAGAGCTTTTCAGTGGTTGGCACACTTCTAATCATACCATCTAAATCTTTCCAGAATTGAATTTTGATGGATTCACTTAGTCCTACTTGTGGTGTATAAGCACTAATGACGTTCAAAACTAAGTCCCCCAAAACTAGCTTCACTAGAATGATCCTATCCCCTTGTCTCCGCACGTCGACAACTCCACTCTTAAGGCTCTTATCGATTAAGATACCTACTCCATTCCTGCCCCGTTCTTTTCCAGTGTACCACAGCTTGAAACCGGTGTTCTCCACTTCCTTTGCTTTTTGGCCCGTCCACTTTATCTCTTGTACGCACAAGATGTTCACACGCCTCCTAATCGCCGTATCCACTAACTCTCTTAACTTTCCTGTTAGAGACCCTACATTCCAACTACCTAAACGAATCCTACTCTCACTGACTATCTTCCTTGCCCCCCGCACCCGTCGTGAAAAGTGCGAAGACCCTTGCTTACTTGCCACTACATCCGGGCGCTGATGTAGCGCGCCACTAAGGGAGTGACGATCCGGCCCTTGCTCACTTATCACCTTATCCGGGTTCTGATAAGGCGCGCCACTAAAGAAGTGGCGACCCGGCCCTTGCTCATTTATCATCTCATCCGGGTTCCGATAAGACGCGTCGCTAAGAGGGTTACGCCCCAACGAAAAGTAATTGGGTTTCATTTCCATAGAGATGACTGAAATTTTTACGTTGGCTCGCCTAGCCTATCACAACCCTCCTCCTTTTAACCGGGCTTGAGACCGGACTATACTAAACAATGCAACCAAAGCTTAGTATAGGCGGAGTTGAGCTATCAAAAGTCTAAATCGAATAAAGTTGAATCGGCATTTATCATGCAACGCGAACTGCAAGCTTATTTCGAAAGCCCTAATTACATTAGATAGCGTCTACATGCTAAGAATAATAAAAAAATGAAAGAAAAGGCCGTTGTGGTCCTTGGATCAGGACCCCGCGACCACCTCCCCAGCCGGCAGCATCTTCGTCGTCTCCTTTGTATGGCCCCCTTTCTTTTTTATTATTATATTTTTTGTTCCTGTGTTCACTCTTAAATTATATGAGCATGATTTGACAGTAAAGACTTCACATCGGATCCTCCTCAAATATATTTATAAATAATATGCCTCGATATTATGCTTCTGGGATTTTTTTTTTGATGAAATGATTCTGGGATCTTGGATGCCATTGGCCATGCTTCCAACTTACGAAATACTAAAATAATTAAATCTGCTGGACCAAAAAAATGTGCAAAATGATTAATTAATTGCAATTAGGTTAGTCCACAATTAATTGTTTCCTCTTTTGCAAAAAGAAGGAATTATTTTACTTATTATAAATGTCGTCGATCGTACCTTATTATCGACTACTATGATTGGGAAGAACATACTAAGAGGAATAGCATAACAAAAGTCAATTTTGCAGTGCAAATATTAATTCACTCACCACAATAATAAGCACATATATCCCATTTTTTTTTTTTTTGGAAGGCCAACAGCAATTTTATTACTAATAATGGAAACAGTTCAGTTACAACTTCCAAGTTGCAACAAAGGTACATAAGCTAACAGCAACCAGTTAATACAATGAACCCCCTGTCACTGGTACAATTTTATTCCAACTATTACTGATGCACTTTATCATAAGAAATTGCAAAAATCCATCAATTAGTGGAAGCGGCCTTCCACCTCGTATCTCGAATCATTCTGGCACGCTCTTCTACCCGTTCCACACTCGGGAGAGTCTTCTTCGCACAATCCGCAGCCAGGAAGCGATTTTCCCACTCTACTAGTAATGGCACCATTGTCTCATCAAGCAGCTTGGAATCGGAAATCCTCTCTGCTGCTCTAATTCCGACCAAGTAGGAACCTAAGGTGACATCAAGGAAACCAATGGAGTCTCCCCCAAAGAAGCTTTTCCCACCGGAGCATTTCTTGAAAGATTCTTCCAACTTCTCTAATGCAGCATGTATATCTACAATATTTTCTGCCTTTTCCTCCTCTGTTACAGCCTTCAGGATGCCTATAATTGAAGTTAGCAACTGCAAAAATTAATCTCTGATTAGTTCATAACTTTTGTTATCATATGAAAATAGTATCATTAATTAAATATTTACATTGGAAAAAATAAGTAGTACTTTAATTGAAGTACCTTATCGTCAATATAAACTGCCCAGAAGCGAGAAACAGCACGCTCGTAGGGATCAGCTGGGAGCACACAAGGCCCAGTCCCGGACCAGTTCTCATCGATGTACTCCAAAATCACCAACGACTCACATATGACTCGGTCACCATGGATGAGAACCGGGACTTTTTTGTAAATAGGGTTGTGTTTAAGAAGAAGCTCGCTCTTGTTCGAAAGATCCTGCTCAAGGTACTCATAACTCAGTCCCTTTTGTTCTAGCATCATTCTTACCCTGAGGACAAATGGGCTATACCAGAGTCCCAACAATTTGAGTTCGCCTTCTGCCATTTTTACTTGAGGAAAGGTGCGTTGCAATATTGACATGGTCTCTTTTTATGTACATCCCGGACCTTAAATTAGAGAAGTTAAAGTTATTTTAATGTTATTTTATTTCCACCGTCAATGAATGTACCCCTGTAGATCCAACAAAATGTTGGGTTCTTTTGTGCCTTTTCAACCTGCTCAAGAAGCATTAGTAAGGTGCTACTATATAATTTTGGATAGAGAGCGGTTCCGCTGCCACAGTTGTCACAAATTTCCATCCGTACGATTAAAATTGATGGATGGTTGTGATTGAATTTTTATAAAGTAACTTTTTTTTCACTTAGTGGGTTGTCTCCTCTCTCATAACTTCTCTGCCATGGAAGAATACGAAATGAGTCAAAGGACCAATCCAACTCTTAATCTTTCTCTTCTTTCTTCCGCTCTGGTGCTTAGTCTCTCGATCTTCTCTCTCTCTCGTGCTTGCCCAGTCCTTTCTTGTTTTCTTTCCTCGAAAGAAGATGAGTATGTCTCCTAATTCAAGCAACAATGACGAAATATTCTTCAATTCTTTTCTTTTTTTACTGGACAAATTTCACTATATTTCAATTGAGCAAATAATTGGTCTTTCTCACAGTTAATTTACTCTCGTATGTCTCAAATAAGTGCTCTTTTTCACTATTTTTGTGATGATATGGAATCAATTTGCCACCTAGTTTTACATTGCGAGTATAACAAGCAAATTTAGGATTTAACGGGGCAAGCTAGGAACCACTTTATTGACTGACGCAATATTCATGATGGTATACAATTTACTCATAATTTCCCTTCAATTGATAAACAAACTTTATTTATTGTATTTGACTTGGGTTGGATGCTTGGAATAAAAAAAAATCAATCCATCTTTAATAAAATTGCTCCTAAAAGTATTCTAATACCCGGCTTGATAAATTGTTGGACAGGTTTGATACAAGATCATATGTGGAAACAAATGGAGTTAAATGCATACTACCACACTCACTGTTACCGGTACAGACATAATGCGGCAAACTTAGAAAAAAATAAGACAAACTCGAAAAAGCAATAAGACGCACTGATGTTGACTCCTCAATACTCTTTTGTGTTTTTTTTTTTTCGTTTTTAGAAGCTATTACAAACAATTTTTATTTTGTTATTCTTCAAAATCTTATGGTATGAAATAAAGTTAGAGATAAAAGATACAAATGAGAGGTCAGAAAAAAGGATAAGAGGTGCTCGAATTTTTTCTTCAATTGGGAGACATGCTCATCTTCTTTCGAGAGAAAAAAACAGAAAAAAGCATGCAAGCACGAGAGTACACAAAGCAAGAGAGAAGAGAGCGTAAGCGAGAGAGCGGAAGAGAATTGGGAGAGGAGAAATATTAAGAGTTAGATGAGTCATTTCGTATTGTTCCAGGCAAAGGTTTAAATAGCGGCCGTAGCGGCCGCAATAGCGGCGCTATAGCGGTGCTATTTGGTACACCGCTACAACGCTATAGATTTAGCTGCCCGTCCGATAGCGCGACCTATAGCGGGAAATAGCGGGATATAGCAGTGAAATAGCGGAAAATAGCGGGTGATATAGCGGTATAATAGCGAAAATAGCGGTACAGTTTATAATTTGCTGATATAACAATAGTATTTTGGGTATAACTTTCGCATACGAACTCCGATTGACGTGATTCAAAATTCTATGAAAAGTTTACAAAAGCGGCCACAATTTTTATGCTTTGAAAATTTTCAAATTCTTAAAATTTAATGCTCAAATATGCATAGAAAATAAATATAATTTTAGTTAGTATTAATTAGTTGCATGAAATTATTTCAATTTTTTATTTTAGACTAAACTAGACCTTCAAAATGCACTTGTGTGTGCAAATCTGCTATGGTCCGATAGCGGCCGCTAAATACCCGCTATCCGCTATGATATTAACATGTCCGCTACGAGTCCGCTATCCGCTATTTAAACCTTTGGTTCCAGGGCATAGAAGTAATAAAAAGTTACTTTATAAAAATCAAATCACAACCATCCATCAATTTTAATCGTACAGATGGAAATTTGTGACGACTGTGGCAGCAGAAAAACTGTGGCAGCATAACCGCTCTCTTTTGGATAAGGATCGAGTTATTATTGGTTTTAATAATCATAATAAATTTATGTGACAATTATAATTAAGATTGTAGAAGAATTTTTATAGATTATATGGGACGTGAATTATATTTCATATAACTTGAAAATTATTTGATACTGGTGAAGTACCAACAACTTTGATCCCTGCTTGTTTTTTTTTTTTTTTTTTTTTTAAAAAAAACAGTTATATATGATGACTTCATTTTAAATTACATTAAAAATTGTTACATTGTGTATCAAAACAAACTATATATGAAGATGTATAATCTTAAGTTTGATATTTTCATTCATGTGCACTTCTATTAGCGAGAATGTAATTTACATATTTTTACCATAGAGACAAGCAGAACAAGAAATCTCAATCTTGCTGTGGATATTTATTTCACGTTGACCCCTAGACAGCATTGGTAGTTGCAAGGATGCTGTTGCTTGGAGATAAGCATAGACTTCTTGGTTATTGTAAATAACTTCTGGTCGAAATCCACTACTGGCTACTGCTCTTATACAAGTAACAGGGGACAAGTGTAGAGTTTTAGTTCTTATTAACCATCAAGGGTCCCACTAGAAGCAGATTGACGCTCTTACATAAGTCTTTGGAGGCCAGGAAGATCTAGAAATATGAAAATTCTAGGGTTATGACTTTTCTTTATGTTATGTCATGATCTGTATAACTCTATCAGCAATCCAGGATAAAAAAGATAGAAGAAAGATCAAATCCATCTGAATACTCTCCTTGACTGATCTTTGTTCGAAAGCTAGATAAGGATGGTCACATCAGAATTTATCATTAAAAATAGATTATTTGATGAATAAGGAACCAGATGCACTCCAGCGGACAGCAGCCACACTGTACCAGAAACTAAAGCTAACGGTGCTAAATATATCTGAACAATTTACCAGAAAAAGCTGACACGGCTAATTTGAGTAATTGAAACAATTGCAGTAGAACCCAGTACAGCTAGTATCAGTAGTGGGTCTGGTACCTGTACCAGTATCGGAAGAATGAGAATTACGGGTACATTTCAGGGGAAAAAAATATATAAACCGAACCATCTATTATTACTTATTCCTAACTGTTGTCCTTTAACTTAAGTAAGAGATATGAATTTTTATTTAGGACTAGAAGCAATTTAATTTCCAGTAAACTCAAGTTTGTCAAATTGTCCCATCACTAAAAGATTTTCAGAAAAAAATTATTGTGATCTAAGTCCGGTGATGAGAAATTAGTATCAGAGAGGTTCAATTCTAACACGCATCATTTTTGCATACTTCATGCAACAAAATCAGCTCAGTAGTAGTTCTGATCAAATCAATCCCTAATTGTCAGTCGATTATATCAACCTGAAATCATATCCCTTCAGTAATTTTAGGCTTGGAAGGTGCTGTTCAAAAGAAGCTGAACTTTCTCAGTCAAATGTACAAAGATAATTACCTCATGATAGTCTACATAGGCCAGCCAAAGATGTTATAAATATGTTACCTCATGATAATTACCTCATGCTAGAGTGCCTAATCTAGTTGCTATAAATATGTTACATTTTGAAACGAGCTATTAAAAGTCTAAACTGAATGAATCAAACTGAAATTGAAATTGAACCGATTTTGAACAAGGTGGACAACAAGATTTCGAATTAAACCTCAAATTGAGCCATAAAAAATCTAAATCAAATGATATTTAAACTTTAGTTAAAAAGGATTTACATCAAACCAAAAAAGAAAAAAATAATGGAACGACTGTTGTGGATCATAACCCAGATGCCCATCCCCAGCAGCTTCATTTCCTCCTTTGTATGTACTGGCTCGCTCTTATTATTAGTAGTTTAGTACTGCCATGCTCTTATTATTTAGAAAAGTAGCTCATGTCCATCAATTAGCCGAAGCGACCTTCCATCTTGTGACTTGAAGATTTCTCGCATGCTTTTCTAGCTGGTCCACGCTCGGAAGAGTCTTCTTCGCACAATCCGCAGCGAGGAAGTGCTTTTCCCACTCTACCAGTAATGGCATCTTTGTCTCATCAAGCAGCTTGGCCCCGGAGATCCTCTCTGCTGCTTTAATCCAGGTCAAGTAGGAACCCAAGGTCACATCAAGGTAACCAATCGAGTCTCCACCAAAGAAACCTTTCCCCGTGGAGCATTTCTTAAAAGCTCCTTCCAGCATCTCTAAAATGGTGTGTGTCTCCGAAATTTTTTCAGCCTTAACCTCCTCTGTTGCGGCCCTTAGGATGCCTATAAATGAAAGCAATAGCTGCAAAAATATGAAAAAAAAAATTCTATTAGAAATCTTATTATTTATCGAACAATTTCATTAATATTCGGTTTTTTGCTTAATAAAATTTACATTGGACTGTGCCAGGTGTTTTAACTAATTACCTTATCTTCAATATAAGCTGCCCAAAAACGAGCAATGGCGCGTTCATAGGGAGTAGCAGGGAGCACGGGAGGTCCAATCCCAAACCAATTCTCATCAATATACTCCAAAATCGCTAACGACTCGCAGATGTCTCGGTCACCATGGATGAGAACTGGGACTTTCTGGTAAGTGGGGTTGTGTTTGAGAAGAAGCTCACTCTTGTTGAAAACATCCTGCTCAATGTACTCGTAGCTCAGCCCCTTCTCTTCTAGCATCATTCTAACCCTGATTACGAAAGGGCTAGCCCACATTCCCAACAACTTGAGGTCACATTCTGCCATTAATTTCCACTTAGTAATGGTATTCTGCGAAATGGATGTGGTCTGTTCTATGGACCTGGGGGTTTAAATAATAAAGTGAGGTAATCGGTTATTATTGACATTTCGTCAGCAATGTTGGCACCTCTTTAAACCAATAAACCCAAAAAGAATTTTGGTTCTTTGACTAGGGTGCTTTGTTGCACGTTTGAATCATGGATCAAATCATAGGATAATTATGAAATTATACAAAATTAAAGTAAAATAATAGATATAATTTTTTTTTTTGAAGGTATAGTAGATATAATTTTAAATTTATATATACCGTTTATGTAATTTGAAAATTAATTCATCACTTATGAAGTGCCGATAGAATTATTTATCACATCTTCAACATATTAAAATTATAAAAGGTCTAACTTAAAACGCATTATAATTTAACTCAGGAGCACATACAAGATACAATAGATTGAATATATAGTTGAAATCTTGTCGTAGAGACAAGTGGCACAAGAAATCATGTACTTTGGTTTTTGTATTTCATACGTTGACTGTAGACAACATTAGTATTGCCGACACAAGATGCTCAATTGCTCATGCTGCTGCTTGGAGATCAAGCAGAGAATTCTTGCGCAATGACTGTCGGTAGTAGATATAGAAATTCAGATCCGCTGCCGCGCGACACAGCGTGTCGCGCGGTACGCTGGCCGTCTGATTAAGATCCAATGGACAAGGGAGCCCCGTGCATGTAACCTAAATTGATAGGCCCGTAAAAAGTGAACCGTCCGATCAAGATCAGACGGCTCGTAGTGCGCTACACGCTGTGTCGCGCAACAGCAGAGTCGGATTGTATAGAGTTCCTAGTCTGATTTTGTTAGTCTAATACTAGTCAGCAGGCTCTGCGGACCAAATGCAATAATTGTACTTTTCCAACCATAAAGGGCCCCACCAGAAGAAAATTGACGACCTCATAGATTATTATTATTTTTCTTTTTGGGATAAACTTATTATAGATGTTTCTGGATAGCCTGGAATATACTTTGGCACTACTGGCTAAAACTTTCATTTATTTAATTAAAGATGGAGGCTAGACCTCAGTTTTTGCTTTAAAAAAAAAAAATCCTGGATAGCCTGGAATATACTTTGGCACTACTGGCTAAAACTTTCATTTATTTAATTAAAGATGGAGGCTAGACCTCAGTTTTTGCTTTAAAAAAAAAATCAAAATACTTTGGCACTAAGGGTCTGCTTCATATTTAGTGCTATAATGGAATGGAATGGAATGGGACAGAAGGGAAGAACTAATTCTTAATCCCCAAATTTGGGGTGACAAAATTGATCAAAATTGTATGGAGTGATTCTCCTCTCTCCCCCTCATTCTCACTGATTTCCACTAGATTTTTTGTGTTCTGGAGCAGCAGGTGAATCTTTCGGGCAGTGGCAGGGCAGCTGCCCTCCTCTTCCCTTCACCCCTCTACCATCGTCTGGAGCAGGCCCTAAAGAAACTTCACATCGGTCCCTTCTCATATTGATCAGCTAGAAAATATTTATAAAATAATCTTCCTTGATATCTGCCTTCTAGGACCCTCAAAAAAAGATATTTGCCGTCTAGGATCTTGGAGGCTTATTGGCCATGCTTTCAAATTAAGAAATGATGAACGCAATTATTTTGTTTGGAGAAAAAAAAATGCTGACCGGCTCTTTTGCAAAACAAGAAATTATTTCATTTATTTAATGTCCTTGTAGCTATCAACAATTACGATGATAGTGAGAACACCATACTAATTTAAAGATAATTAGAAAAAGGGAAAATCAGATATATACCCTCAAATCATAGTCAATTGGAAATATCCCCTTCTAATCTTCAAATTTGAAATATCCCCCTCTAATCATCATTGTTATAGATATTTACCCTTTAGTTATTTGAAATGATTTTTTAATTCTACAAAATCAAACTTAAATATATTGGACAAAAATACCCTCTGTACCTGACGATTCATCTTCATTCTCGTCTTTTGCACTTTATTAATGGAAATAAACATACAATATGAGCAATTCCCTTCCCTTTCAACATATTCTCTCTTACCCCATCGTAACAGAATAAACCTTTATTTCTCCTCAAAATCACTAGAGAATGCTTCTGGATATCTTCACAATTTATCATTATTTCTAAAGATCTTTGCACTGTAGAATTCTTAAAATCGTTTATTTTCCAAAGATTTTTGCATTAATCAATGGGATAACACATCGACCATCTATTTCATATTCAATGTCTTTTTTTATGAAGATCTAATATCAATCCTGTCCCTTGAGAAAAATGTAAACCTTCAAAATTGGTATTTACCAGGAGAGAGAAATTCTGAAATAATAAAAATTGTGTAATATTTTCATTAACCTCTACAGGATAAATGTATAAGTATATCTAGACCTTATCCGGCTCACATACATGGGTGGATCCATTAGATTGTATACAATCATTATGAATTAACTAATTATTTGTGTTTGAGGATTGAGGTCCGTTCTAGAAATTGGGGCTAACCATGTACGAACATACAGTCCCAGTTGATTTGAAGTTTTTAAATATTTTGAAATGTGATTGATTGGGGAGAGAGTTTTCTAGCGATTTTGAGGAGAAATAAAGGTTTATTCTATTCTGATGGAGATAAGAAAGAATATGTTTGAAAGAGAAGGAGACTGTTGATATTGTAGATTTATTTCCATTAATAAAGTGCAAAAGACGAGAATGAAGATGAATCGTCAAGGGCATTTTTGTCCAACATATTTAAGTTTGATTTTGTAGAATTAAAAAATCATTTCAAATAACTAAAAGGGTAAATATCTATAACAATGATGATTAGAGGGAGATATTTCAAATTTTGAAAATTAGAAGGGGATATTTCCAATTGACTATGATTTGAGGGGTATATATCTGATTTTCCAAACGAGACTCAATGTTTTCAACACAAACATTAACCAAAATAATAACATGCACACAAACATTTCCCAATTAGTACTGCCTGCCTCGGTCTTATTATTTAGAAATAGCACACATCAATTGGCCGTAGCGACCTTCCATCTCGTGACTTGAAGCTCTCTCGCGTACTTTTCAACCCGGTCCACACTCGGAAGAGTCTTCTTCGCACAATCTAAAGTTATGAAACGTTTTGCCCAGTCTACCAGTAATGGCACCTTGGTCTCATCAAGCAGTTTGGCGCCAGACATAATCTCTGCTGTTTTAATCCAGGCCAAATGGGAACCCAAGGTCACATCAAGGTAACCTGTAGAGTCTCCACCAAAGAAATCTTTACCAGCAGAGCATTTCTTCAAAGCTCCTTCCAGCAGCTCTAACGCGGTCTGTGTATCAGCAATTTTTTCTGCCTTTGCCTCCTCTGTTGCAGCCTTCATGAAGCCTATAAATGAAGGTAGCAACTGCATGCACAAATATATGAAAAGCATGAAATTAACATTAGTTATTGAGTTAATTTCATTAATGTTATGGTTTTCCATTTAAAAAGCTTTACAACTTAAAATTTTAATTACCTTATCATCAATGTACAGTGCCCAAACACGAGCAATGGCACGATCATGAGGATCAATAGGGAGAACGGGAGGTCCAGTCCCAGACCATTTCTCATCAATATACTGCAAAATCACCAAGGACTCGCAGATGTCTCGATCGCCATGAATGAGAACCGGGACTTTCTTGTGAATAGGGTTGTGTTTGAGAAGAAGCTCACTCTTGTTGAAAAGATCCTGCTCAATGTACTCGTAGCTCAGCCCCTTCTCTTCTAGCATCATTCGAACCCTGATTACAAATGGGCTAGCCCACATTCCCAACAATTTGAGCTCATCTTCTGCCATTTTCACCGGAGGATCGGTATGTTGCAAATTGTTTTGGTCTCTGTGTTTGGACTTCTGGAGCTTAAATACTAGAAGTGTTGGAATAAGATATGATTAATATTGCGTCAGCAATGAAAGCATCCCCATTAACACTATTATCCAAGAAAGGCTAGGGTTTTTTGTGACTAAGGTACTCCGTTATAAATTTTGGGACATGATCAAGTTATCTAAGCTATTTGTCTTGAGTGGGTACATCTAATAATCATATTTATTGGATAATCATGTTAATTAATATATTAATTTATAAAATCATAACATAACATATATTAATTTGGAGAATTGAATCCGGATCCGAAGATACTGATCTACTGATGAATTAAATAAGTAGTCTGGATTGGATTCCAGCGTCACGAATCGGTTTTTGGAGAATTGAATCCGGATCCGAAGATACTGTTGGCGAACAGTATTTTCGGCCGGATCTTTTGTTACAGCTGTTCAATATGTGGTTGCGTATCCAAGAATAAACAAGTTACATTGGTCGCAGAGGATCCGATGTCCATATCATACAATGCGTGCACACGGGCACTCCACCACTCACGCACGTGGAACGCCACATAGGCAGAGCCACAAACCTTCACTTGGTCCTTCAAACCCGGCCTATATATATACTGTAAAAAATATTTAGATTTTCATTGTGGGACTAAGTGGTGACTTGAAAACCGGACAAGCCAAGGTCTCCCATTCTTTTAATCATCTCAATTGCATTTCAAATGGACATATCCATTTTCGATTTTTCAGAAAATTGTATTTCAATTTCTTAATTGTTTGAAAGCATTCTAAAACTCATTTTTGCATAAAATTTTATATGCATGCTCACAAAATAATGACGAATTTGGGAGTGTAAAATTTTTTATTTACATTTTTTTTTTAAACATATAGCATAAGTTTTGAGAAAAAAAATAGTTCGCGTAATATGATAATAACGATGGAGTACCAATTTATTAACAATTTTAATTTTTTGTCTTTTATGTTTGCCTTTAAAAATATCAGATATGTCAATATTTTAAATAAAACATGCTAATGATTAAAAAAATTCAATGGTTGATATAAAATATTTAAAAATAGTTCGCGCAACGCGCGAGAAAACCACTAGTTGTAGATATATTTTTGACAACTTATATAGACCGTATATTATTAAGTTGATGTAATTTAAAAAAAAATTGATGATCAAGTGGTATGTGCTAAAAATATTATTTATCACATCGACTCATATATGCAATGTATAAAAATTGTGTAAAGGTACAATTTAGAATTTGTGTTTTTGATAATTATTTGTTATTAACACAGGAGCTCTTCTATTAGATTGAATATTTTTTTTTTTTTGAGGGTCAGATAGCAATCACCACTATTAGATTGAATATTTGAAACCTTCCCATATATAGAGACGAATGACACAAGAAATCTCAATCTAACTCTCTGTATACTGTTGTTTTTGTATTTAATGTTGACTCTGCAACATTGTTATCGCCAGCTCTACCAAATCTCTCTAAAAAAAAAAAACATTTAGGATGCTGTTGCTTGGAGATGAAGCAGAAAAATTTTGCGCAATGGCTGTCGTCAAGAGCTGTAGTTTCCTGGAACGTGTCCAACTAATACCGATATAGTCTAATACTAGTCAGCAGGGTCTGCGGACCAAATTTAATCATTCTTTTTTTTTTTTTTAAACCATCAAAAGGCCCCGCCAGAAAGATTGACGACCATAATAATAGATGTTTCTGGATAGCAGAATATGCTTTCACTACGGGAAAATGGACCTTCTGTAACGGGATTTCAGTAACGGTTTTTGAAATAACCGTTACAGACTAGTGAGGCATAAGGCGGGAAAATTGGCGTCACAAATCTGTAACGGTTATTATTAAAAAACCGTAATAATATTTCCGTCATGCAATAGGAAAAAGTGCGTCCACCTTCTGTAACGGTTGTTGGATAATAACCGTTACAGATTTTAAGAAATCTGTAACGGTTATTATCCAACAACTGTTACAAAAGATTCGAGAAAAAAAGAAATTAATAATAATATTCTGTAACGGTTATATATAAATAACCGTTACAGTATCTCTGTAATTCTATAACGGTTATTTCCTAATAACCGTTACATAAAGGCAAATAATTTTTTTTTTAATGATTACCGTTACAGAAAGGTTATGTATAAATATCTTACTCCCTCATTAAGTCTCATCTAACTCTCAGCCGCACTTCCCCCTTTCTCTTCTTTTCATTTATTGCGAATTTTGTGGTGTCCACTTCACTCCAAAAAAATAGCAAAAAATTTCTAAAAATTCTGAAAAAATAATAATTAGAAAGAGAATAAGAAGGAGAGCAGATTTAAGGTAAAAAAATTTAAATTTGAACCGTATTTTTTATTTTTACATTTTTTCCTTATTTATTTCGATTTTTTCATTAATTTATGGTTATTTTTTGTTTTTTTTATATATTTTACGATCTCATTGAATAGGGGAAGATCTTACATCGGCGTAGTAAACGTATATTTTCAACGGATTCAACGGATTAGAAGTCACACGATTGAAAGTATATTTTCATGAACTCCTCTTTTTTTAAATTATTTGCATTTCGTTAATAATTTGCATATATATAGGCATGAATTTCGTATTGTCATATAGTAAACGTCATCAAGTAGTAGCAATAATACACAGAGGTGAGAAAAGGAAGAAAGTGAGGCAAAGTAAAGAAGAAAGTTCTTTGTTGATATTCCAAGAAGAAAAGGATTACAGCCAAGAAAAGCAATAAAACATACAGAGCTAAACAAAAAAGTATAAGGCTGAAATTAGAGTTAGAAAGGTTGATCCACAAGCACAAAGAGAAGAAGCACTTAGACAACTCCAGCATCATTCAAGATCAATTTCAAGTTCTCAGTAAGCTCAAAACCTCCCAGCATAAGGACTAGTTCAGCTTGAGACAAGGTTGGTGGATCATCTCCTTTTAGAAAGTCATCTGCTGCCTTTTTTATTTCAAAGTGGAGACGCTTGGCATTAATAGCATTAAAGGAAGGAGCTGGCTGGAGAGAGAACTGCTGTAAATTAAAGGAGACATTAATAGCATTAAAGAACCAAGGGAGAAACCTTGAAGAGGCAATAGCTAAAAAGGGATCTCCAGATGCAGGCGAGAGGATAGAAGAGCAGAAAGGCCCAGTAGCACAATGTACTGGCAAGGAAGTAAGAGGCTGAAGAGCATCAGAAGCTGATTCAGTAGGAGAAGCATCAGAAACTGGGTCAGCATGGAGGGCATCAGAAGTTGAATCGGTGTCAGTCGATGGTGGTGACGGCGGAGGAGGTGGTGGAGGAGGCACCCAAGGCCTGCCGGGGCCTACAAAAGGTGGTTCAGTGGGGAAACCAACTTGTTGAAAACCTTCAATATGTACCCTAGCTCTTGCAGCTCGAGGGTCTGTAGAGATAACCAAATGATGAGGGATGAGCTCCTTTAATAAGCAAACGCAAATGAAGGAAGATCCCATCAGAGAAGTGAGGAGCAGTGAAAACTGGATAACCAAACCCAGACACCAGCAAGTTAATGGCACTTCTATTCCAGAGATGAAGAGGGGGACCAGTAATTATGATTCTGGTACGATAAAGAGGAGGTTCATAAACTGTACCAGCACGCTCAGTCCACCTTGTTAGGACCAATCTAACATTCTGCAGGTAAATGACACCTAGGCTGTAAATTTCATTCCTGACCCCTTGATTTGGGCAAACCAGAAGAAAATCTCCAGAAGTTGGGTGCACTGGAGAGAGACGATACTGGTGAACTGCAAAACCAAACTGACTAGCAAGTCTGAATCCCAAGCGGTGCTCAAGATCAGGCGGAAGCAATCCTTCTGCTTGGAAAGTAACAATCGCCGCTCTGTGCAGAACTTCATTTTCAGGATCAAGATCTTGTAAAGGAGAGTAAAACACATTTAAATGATCAGGTCTGAGACCATCAAACTCAGCAGCACTGTTCATAGGCACAAATTGCCAATCATGATTGGAAGTCATATCTGAAGAGCTAGAATTAGAAGAAAGAACTAAAAAGGAGGAGAGGTGGAAGAGGCAGCAAGAGGGGATTGAGTATTAATAGATGGGGGAGGGAGAGGAGAAGGCAAAGAGATTAAAGGAAGAATTGAAGAAGACGATTCAATTCCAGGGAGGGGAAGGTGCATTCTCTGACATTATGACCAAATTTAAGACAAACCAAGCACCTCTTCGGAAGACTACAACTTGATTCAGGTACGAGATTCTTATATTGAGATTCTGATATTGAGATAAGGACTACGTACGGTTCTATCTAAGCTATTAATGATATTGAGATTCTGATATTGTACGATTCTGATATTGAGATTTTGATTTGATGATACTTGTGATATATGTAAATACTTTGTTTATTGTTTGTGTGATATGCATGATTATATATGTTTGATATATGTGTGCTTTGTGATATATATATATGCTGCATGTGTTAATGTAAATTGGGTACCAATTTGGTACCAATTCGGCTAGCGAATTGGGCTAGCCAATCAAACAGGCGAAACACAAAAAAAGAAAAAAGAATTTTGTAACGGTTATTAGCAATAACCGTTACAGAATATTATAATTTCATTTTTTTTATTATAAACATTATCTGTAACGGTTATTACCTAATAACCGTTACAGAAGCCAGTCTTCTGTAACGGTTATTAAGTATTAACCGTCATAGATGTTCTCCAAATACCGTACATGTTCCGTCCACAATACCATAACGGTTATTAGATAATAACCGTTACAGAAGACTGGCTTCTGTAACGGTTATTAGGTAATAACCGTTACACATGTTCTCCAAAAAACTGTACCAGATTTTCCTTGCATAATACCATAACGGTTATTAGATAATAACCGTTACAGAAGAGGGGGCTACTGTAACGGTTATTGATAACGGTTATTAGACATTCTGTAACGAGGGCTACAGTAACGTTTCGTGTACCATTACAAAAGTCTTTTATTAACCGTTACAGAAGCCAAAATTTCGCGTAGTGTTTCACGGTTCTAATCTAGCTTCTATATATGGAATCCCAACTCGAAGTTTATCGCAGTAAATAAAAAAAATACATATCAAGGTTACAAATGCATTTCTTGGGCAACAAATGTAAAGGTCCAACAAATTGCTAAATGTTTAGGCAGCTAGCATAAGAAAAGGAACAAAATTTTCAGAAGGTTCATTTTTATGCTGTGAAGCTGAGATGTAAGTAATTAGTAGCTAGGGTATTGTACAAGTGTTGTTTTGTGCGTGTCAAATACATGCGGGTTGAAATTCGTACTATATCCAGTTAAAACAGATTACTGTATTAAACGTACCATCTTTGTACTGAGTATGTGAAAGAATTGGCTGACACGATATACATTCGAAGCAAGGGTGGGGACCTTGGTGAGCTTGGCCTTCCAGACTTTTTAATTGGACTAATATTCATAAGCTAATTCTAGTGAAAGTACTAAATAAGTTTGTAGAATGGTTCCTTCCAAAAAATAAAATTTACATATTTGCCCCACTCAAGTTATTTTTCTAACTTCGTCCCGCTAACATGATATGTCGTGTAGTGTTGAAACATAGTGTTAAACGAACAAAGTCATGTTAAAATATATTTAAACTTGATATATTTAAAAATATTCAAATAAATCAACTTAAATTTTTATATTTCTGAAATTGGTCAGTTTAAAATTATTTATTAAATAATATTCATTTTCCTTCTAGAATTAAATGCACATTGGCCATGACTTCCAAATTAAGAATGATGAACATAATTAATTTAATTTAATTAGGAAAAAAGGTCACCGGCTCACAATTTGGTGAATTCAAATTTGATAGTTTCCACTTTGGCAAAAGAAGGAATTATTTCATCTATCAAATTTCTTGTAATTTGACTATCAATGAACAATTAAAATGATAATGAAAACATAATAGTATTTTTTTTTCAAAAAAAAGAAGATTCAATTTCAACAAAAACATTAATTATTTCACCCACCAAAATAACACGCACACATATTCTAACTAGGGTTGGACTTCGAGCTTCGCTCGATACATGAGTTTGTACGTAGTTGGTTATGACAATGACCAAATTTGAGATAAGAAAGAAAGAGAGCCCACCTGATTTTTTTTTTAAATAATTATTTTCAATGTACAATCCATGATTGAAACAGATGTAAAAAAGAAACATCATTGTAAATTTAGTAAACCAAGGTAGTAATAAGTTTTTGAAATTTTGTTAATCTTTTATTAACAATTACTTGCAAAAAAATCAATCTTCGTTCTGTGAAATAGTGTTACAATGCTGATCGTAATTATTTCTCCTTCAACATCTTCATTTGTAAGAGGTAGTGCCTCCAAAGAGCCATCCTCTTCTATTTCAGACAATGGCATCTGCTCGCCATACTGTAGGTTGCCTTAATACTGATAGAAGAAAATTGCTTTCTAAGTGATCTTATCGCTTCTCTATATCCACTGGTTCCGCCGCCCATGAATGGATAAAGTATACTTCAATACTGCCAATTATATAGTAGAAACTCATTAGTCATAAGTATTAATTTACATCCGTGTCTATATCTTTCCTACTTGGGACCCATCATTAATGGAATATTTGGCAAATCAATTGCATACAATTAAATTATTTAAATTATAATTTATATTTGGCTGATATGGTAAGTATTCATTTGAGCCAGAATATAATAGAAAGTAATTAATGTCAATTAAATTATAATTTATAGGGCCTAAAGTAATTAATTCCATTTTTGCGCGGATTTTCTCTTTAATTTTATTATTAATTTCAAAAACTGAAGATGACAGAATTAGCAGCGCACTATATGCATGTCTTTAATTATTGCATTAAGTAAATATCTTGGCAAAAAGGTAACTTCTTCACAGCATGCATAATGGTGAAATTGAAGGGAAAAACCGGATTGACCTCATTACTTGATGCGCATAAGCATGAAAAAAAAAAAATTGTATCTCATGAGAAAAATGAAGCTGAAAAATATTTCTTTTTTCATTCCATATATTTAAGACTTGCCATTTGATCCTCATTACTTGCATATATTTAAGGCTGTATGAATAATTTAAAAAGATTTTTTTTAGTTTAAAAAAAGGAGCCAAATTTGTATTCTATTTTATTTGTGGTTTGACACCTTGTGGAGTTGTGATACTAAAATCATTAACTCCCTCTTTCAAATTATGGACAATAATAAATAACATTATTTACTATAATAATTTTTTAGCTAATCACATTATTTTAATTGACATTGCCCAGGAATTGAAAATGTGTATCAATTAACTTATAGATCTTAAATTGAAGCATCAATTGCAACCAATCCAAAATCATATCTTGGTTCAGTAAGAATACATCTAATATTGATATATAGACACACCTAACCAACATTTATCATTCAATCTTGAAAATTATAAATTGTACCGCTTTAACATGTATAATGTTAGAATTAGCTTTTATATTATATATAAAAAAGATACTACCTGATATTTTCTGTTGCGCATAGTCAGGGCCTTCACGCAAATGAGTATCCATTCAAAAGTAAAGCACCAAGGCTGCTATCAAAACGGCAAAACAGAAAATTAAATAAATAATCTAATTCTTAGAACCATACCAGACAAAAATGATAGAACCATACCAATAAACATGGATCTGCAAGATCAGTACACTTTTAAGTAGAGTCCGAAGAGAAATTCTATGTTTTCAAGTGCTATATGAAATTTGAAAGGATTGAATATAATCAGGCAAAGCAATCAACATAATTTATCTTACAGGAAATATACCAATATTTTATATGCCTAAATAAGTAGACATAAAGGGTCATAGTTATTACTTGTAAAAAACAATGAAGAGTAACAATCAGTATCAGTTAGTACAGGTAGCAGACCAAAGAAACACAATGAGGAGTAGATAAATTGTGTCAGAGTTCTCTTTTTAAGTGATAGATTAAGGAACTTCTAGCCATCTAACCATGAGAATTATATCATACTCAAAAAAAAAAAAAAACATGAGAATTATGATTAGCTTCTATGAGAGCACCCAGACAACACTCTTAGAAATGATGTTAGTGAAACATTTACAGTAAGACAATTTACCTAAATAGCGAGACCCAATGGGAGCCCTTCATAGTGCTTGGAATTAACGATTCAAAGAAATCAAACAAATTTAGTGCAATTAGTTCTGACTTATCAGACAGGGTTAGTGTTTAGTCCATTATTATTGTTGTGTATAGTCTTTACATGGAGGTCTTAGTTCTTTCTAGGAGACTCAATATGCATCTTTGCTTTTAAGAAAAAAAATATATTGTAAGGAAAAAAAAATGTAAATTACATTCGAACCTCTAGGTCAACTGTAATTACTTGAATTCTATTGAAGGAGAGGGTCATGTGGAGTTAAATTTTGGAGAAACAAAGACTAACTTCTTTATGCCAACGACATAAAAACCTTTACAAAAATTCCAAAAAGATACAATAATTTATAAGAAAAATAAATAATAATTTATAAGAACATTGAGGTAATAATGAAAGATTTGAATGCATATGTATCCAAAATAGGCCCAAAACGTACTCAACATAATCACGATTTGTTTGGATTTTTTGCCAAAACTAACTAAACAATTTAAGCAAGGACAAATATAGACACATAAAAATTAATCCATTCTCTATTCAATCGTTAAAGCCATGATCTGATATTAACCCAAAAAAACTATTCCTTTCTATAGTGGGGATGGGGCAGCCAGATGGAGTGGAAGAGGAATTCGAGTGTGGGGAGGACAAAGGTGGCAAGGGCAATGGGATGGTGAGGTGGTGGAGGAAGAGAAGGGCTGCGGAGATTTGAAAGGGGCGAAAGTTAATACAAATCAAATCAAAATCAACCAACAAACTAAAGGAAAGTAAAATCGAGCAATACCATAATAGTCATTCTCCATTGCTTTTTCTTCTCTTGACCCTAGATCAAATCGGTAGGTCTGGTGAAGCGGGATCAGATGGGTATAGATGCTTTGAAAGAACTCCATCACCGACAACGGGCCTGAGATCGAGGGAGGTAAGCCTGAAATGAGAGGGAGGCGGTCGAAATTCTGAGGTGGTGCGAAGAGGGATCGAGCAGATCGAAGAGGAGGCGTTGGGGAGGGAGGGAGATGAGGCGACAGCGATAAAACTGAGAAACGGATGGAGAGGCGACACAGATGGTCAGATGGAGATGGCTAATGTGTGGAACGGACCGGATATAACTAACACGAAAAATCAAATGGACAGGATGATGTTTCGCTATTGCTTTAAAACCCGCGCTGGCGAATGGTTGCTTTAAAATCCGCGCAAAAAATTCACGCGGATTATATTATATATATATATAGATTAGTATACTGCGTCCTCTTATTATTTAGAAAATAGCGCAAGTCCATCAATTAGCCGAAGCGACCTTCCATTTTGTGACTAGAAGCTCTCTCACGTACTTTTCTAGCCTCTCCACACTCGGAAGAAACTTCTTGGCACAATCCGCTGCGAGAAATCTTTTCTCCCACTCTGCCAATAATGGTATCATTGTCTCATCAAGCAGATTGGCTCCAATGATCCTCTCTTCTGCTCTGATCCAGGACAAATAGGAACCCAAGGTGACATCAAGGTAACCAATGGAGTCTCCACCAAAGAAGGCTTTCCCAGCAGAGAATTTCTTGAAAGCTCCTTCCAAAATCTCTAACACCACATGTATGTCTGCAATGTTTTCTGCCTTTGCCTCCTCTGTTGCAGCCTTCAGGGTGTCTATAAGTTGATGTGGCAACTGCACAATATGGAATTGATCTCCAATTAATTCTTAATTTTTGTTATTACCTAATATCGTTTGTAAATAATTTTTACTAGACCAAGTAGTTATGTAATTAACAAATAATTACCTTATCATCAATATATGCCGCCCAAAAGCTAGCAATGGCACGGTCATAGGGATTAGCAGGGAGCACACGAGGTCCAGTCCCCGACCAATTCTCGTCAATGTACTGCAAAATCACCAAGGACTCACAGATGGCTCGCTCACCATGGATGAGAACCGGGACTTTCTTGTGAACAGGGTTGTGCTTGAGAAGAAGCGCACTCTTGTTCGCAAAATTCTCCTCAAAGTACTCGTAACTCAGCCCCTTTTGTTCAAGAATCATTCTAACCCTGATTACGAATTGGCTGCACCATGTTCCCAACAACTTGAGTTCACCGTTGGCCATTTTCACTTAGAGGCTCCGTTTGGATGCGTTGAGAATAAGGTAGGAAGAAGGAAGAATGTAAGAAATTTATTGGAAAGGGATAATTTATTGGGAAGTGTGTAACTTTTGTGAAGAGTTTGGATAGTTAAAAATAAATTTATTGGTAAAAAACGGTTATTCCTTATTCCTTATTCCGGAACGAAGCCATCCAAACGGAGCCAGAGGTCGGTATGTTGCAAATTTGTATGGTCCGCCTGTGAACACCTGGGGTTTAATAGTAGTTTTTTTTTTTTTTGGGGGGGGGGGGGGCGGGGGGGATTTCCTGGGGCTTAACATAAAAGAAGTTTGGCACGTAATTTGAATATTATTAATATTTCGTCAGCAATGAAAGCACCTCTTTAGATCCAAGAAAGAGTTGGGTTCTTTTGCGACTAATTAAGGTGCTCCGTTACAATTTTGAATCATGGACCAAATTATCATAAGTTTTTGTATTGAGAAGGGATATATATTAATTGTATTTATCCTTGAAATAGTAGATATATTTTTTATAATATATATACACCGTGCATTAGGTTGATATAATATGAAAATTATTTGATCATTAATGAAGTGCCAATTAATAAAATTTAATCTCATCATAAACTTTGATACACTATGAATTGAATTTAAAAAATGTCTAATTTAAAACACATCTTTTTATATTAACTCAGGAACAGTTCTATTAGATTGAATAGTTCAAATCTTGCCATAGAGACGCGGACACAAGAAATCTTATTCTTACTCGCTATACAATTGTTTTCGTATTTCACGACTCGCCGGGAAGTGCTTGGAGTCTTGGAGATCAAGCAGTGATATCTTGCGCAATAGGCAATAACAGCCGTCAACGCTGTAGAGTCTAGCCCTAGACCAAACGTACAACTAATACCGATAATCCAATACTAGTCATCAGACAGGCCCTGCCCACCAAATGTATTCTTCGTATTTTTAGGCTAGTATTTTACACAATATTTTTTAAAAGTAACTAATAAGAGAAATTTTGTAATGTGTTAATCAATTTTGAATCGAACTTTAATCGCAACAGTTCATGAGTACTAATGAATTAATTTTTCTTAAAAATATACGGTTCAAATTAAAACCCAATTCAAAAATTAATTCTCATAACAAAATTTCCCAATAAATAATTATCTTAACGAATCCCTACGATAGCATCTAGAGCATCCACATGCTCCAAACAGGTTCTTATGGTCTCAGTACTGGTCCAGTCTATTTAAACTTCCTTTCTCACCTTTCACCCTAAACCCTAACAATCCTTTCTCCTTTTCTCTCCTCTCCGACCAGAACAGATCTCTCTCCTCATCTCTTTTCTCACTCTCCGATCCAGACGCCTCTCGCCATGGGTTTCGGATCACTCGAGCCTCGACTGCTCTCTGCGCGCCTTCTCTCCGTGTCTCCTCATGCGCGCATGGATGCGACGACGGCCGCTTTGTCGTCTGGCCTTAGATCGCCTCCTGGCATCAGATTAGATCTCCTCCGTCGCCACCAACTAGATCAGATCCGGCGTCTCCTCTCCTCACCCGACTACGACCATATCAAACCATAGTCGCCTCCAACCAGATCGCATCTTCTCCTCTTCGATTAGTGTCATTCCATGGGGTCTGAGTCTAACTTTGGATTTCTCATCGCCAAAGATGTCTCACAGGTTATTTCAATTCTAAATTTTGAGTTTCATTAATACTAATTGTACTTAATTGAATTTAATGTGGAATGATTTTCCTTTGGGATTTGTAGAGTAAATTTCTGTTTACACATTAAAAAAAGGAATTATTGAATTGTTACTATTTGTTCATTGCATCAAAGAATTGAAATTAGTAGATACTTTCATGACTAATCACTTAATTCAATCATTTTGCAATCAACTAGAAGATACTCATATCAAATATGTTCAAATAGATCTAGTACCTCATATGTTCAATTTGTTGTCAAATAATCAAATGGAACTAATAGCATCTAAAGTTGTTCAATTTCATTTTTTTTTTGTTATTGAATTGTGAAATTTAAACGCATTTTGAATTTCAGGTTCAATTTCAAATTTTAATTTTTTTTTTTTGAATCTGATCTAGATATACTAATTAATTGTGTAGTTTCTTTAATGGATTAGTTAGTTATCATATATGTTAAGTTAGTATCTCTAAGGGATCATTTTTATTTCGTTATGTATTTTTTTAAAACTTCACATGATCTGATTGTTGATTATGTAATTTTACTATTTTTAATTGTTCAGCTCTTTAAGGGAGCATCTTGTTTTAATATGACTTAAGTTAGTATCTGTAAGGGATCATCTTGTTATATTACATTGTTCAGTTCTCTAAAGGATCATTTTGTTTCATTACATATATTTTTAAAACTCGCATGACCTGAAAGGATTAAATATTATAAGACACTTTATTAGTAATCGAACTTAATTGTATTTTGTTTTATTTGTATAAGAATTACAGGACATGATGAGAAGAGTTGTGTAGAAGGAATCGAAAGAAGAGTTGATGAAGTGTGTTTAGTTTGTAGTGGTTAAATTATTTAGGATTTGTGTTATTATTATAAGAGTTGTTCAGTTTGTAAAATAATGGATATTATTCTTAATAAATGATCATTGTTTACTTTATTGCATGGTTATTAAAACGTCATATTACGAGTGCATCTAACTAAACACATAAACAATTTTAATTGATCCCTTAAATAGTTTAACTAAACACAAAAACTACGAAATCAAATTTCTGCTGTAATTAACTGAACATAAATACTTTAAGTTCATCCCTTAACTTATTTAACTGAACACAAAAAAACTAAGATTTCAAATTATTGGTGCATCTAACTGAACCAAAAAACAAAAAATTCAAATTATTGGTGCATCTAACTAAACTATTACACACTTTAGTTCATCCTTTAAAACATTTAACCAAACTCTTAAATCAATATATTTGATGACGTCAGCACAAAAAATTTCGGAAATTTGTCAAAAAAATTGCTAACGTCAGCACGCGGAAATCTGAATTTTTAAGTCCATTTATGACTTCCTGGCCTGTTGGATACTTGGATGTTTTTTTGTTGGTTTCTGTATATCAGCTCCGTACTATTTGTTTTTTTTAACATGAAATTTTGTTGGAAGGGCCGTGGCCCGTCAGTTTTTTTTTTCAACTCCTTATGTGAACATAATATCTACAAACTCGAAATATAACGAAAAATTGAAAAACAAAAAATTCATTCTTTTTATTTGGGTTTATTTTTCTTTGTATATCTTTCAAAATATGGCCATTTTTAATTTCTACCTGAACATCGTAATATATTTTATTTAACTTTTCAAGTTTTCATGGTTTTCTTATTAATTTACTCGTTATATATAAATCATAACGACATCTAACATTAAAATTTAACATTCCTTTTGAATATGAAATATTCTCTCTCAACCCGACATCTAATATTCGATTTCTCCTGTTTTAATTTCTTTCATTAAAGACATATATTCAAGACATTTATAATAAACAATAATAATATGATATAAGTCGTGATAAGCTCAGTTTTGGTAGAGATTAACAACGTGAAAGAATTTAGAGATGAGAATGAGTGGAAAATGAATTTTATTGATTCTTTGGGGATTACAATCTGTCTACAATTAGTCTAATACAAGCGCTCTTCTCTACAAAAATGCCAACCCCTTATACAATGGTCTACCCCCTCTATTTATAGGCCTATCTCCCATAACAGAATGCTGACGTCACCCGACAGCCGTTAGCCAACTGGATGCCTCTAAATTCTCCCGATTTATGTTCGGTGGGGTGCTCCGTATGAGTTTGTTATGGCCTGTCCTCCCGACTTCGTTTGGGGCGCGCTGTTTTAATTTTACTTTTCCCGCTTCTTTACCTCCATTGCGGGCCTCTTTTGGGTTAGGTTCCATATCCTTCTATTTGGGCCGAGCTTTATCAGACCGGCCCTATCATAAGCCCTTGAACTTGGGATGAGTATTCATCGTAAGTTGAAAATTAAGTCGCAAAATACAGGACTCTTAGGTGAAGCACGAAGTGATGAAGCCCTTGAGTTCCGAACGCATGACTCCCGGGTGAAGCACGAAGTGGTGAAGCCCTTGAGTCCCGAACATATGACTCCTGGGTGAAGCACGAAGTGGTGAAGCCCTTGAGTCCCGAACACATGACTCTTGGAGAAGCACGAAGTGGTGAAGCCCTTGAGTCCCGAACATATCTCTTGGGTGAAGCACGAAGTGGTGAAGCCCTTAAGTCCCGAACATATGACTCTTGGGTGAAGCACGAAGTGATGAAGCCCTTGAGTCCCGAACGCATGACTCTTGGGTGAAGCACGAAGTGATGAAGCCCTTGAGTCCCGAACGCCTGACTCCCGGGTGAAGCACGAAGTGGTGAAGCCCTTGAGTCCCGAACACATGACTCTCGGGTGAAGCACGAAGTGGTGAAGCCCTTGAGTCCCGAACATATGACTCTTGGGTGAAGCACGAAGTGATGAAGCCCTTGAGTCCCGAACATATGACTCTTGGGTGAAGCACGAAGTGGTGAAGCCCTTGAGTCCCGAACACATGAAACGGTTAGGCGGTCAAGTTACCTGGCTGTCGCTTGGTATGCACCTTGATCCCAACGCCAACCTTTCCATCTTCGCCTCGTGATCTGTGAAAGTTTTTACCGCCTTTACTGCTGTCCTTTCAACTTCTTGTCTTTTATACTCCATTCTCTCTCCTCTTCTGCCATTTATCACTTCAGCCTTCTCCTCTTCTCCTCTTTCTTCTCTGTCGAGCTATTCTCTCTTTGCTACTCTTCCGGACGATCGTTCATCTTTCCTCTCTTACTCTCCGGTGAGCTCCTCTTCTCGTCCTCCGACGGGCCTTCCTCTCCTTCTCCGGCGAGTTTTCTCCGGCGAACTCCTTTTTCAGGTATTCTTTTCCTTTATCCTCCTTTTGTTCTAAGTTTTCTTTAAAAATACCATGGAATCGCCTTTTCCTATCTGTTTGGTATGAATGTCAGTGGATTTAGAACTGGTATGGTTGATACCTACTGTGGTCTTGGTATAAAGATTATTTACTCCATTTTCTTGCTTACACCCTTCTTATAGTTAGCAAACAGTTTTCTACTGTTTCTTGTTTTATCTTTTTAGGTATGGTATATACCTTGTTTTTGTATCGATTGGTATAAAAGGTACAAAAGGTATAAAAGGTATTGGTGTGACTCCAACTATACTGTTGTGACCTTTCATTGATGTTGCATGCTATTTTAGTATTGTGCTTATGTGCTTTGTTTTCCAGTTTCTATGGCTTCTAGCAGTTCCAAGCCACCAATTCCATCTTCGGACGTCCCAGAAAAATCTGCCAATTCGGAACGACAGATGGTTGCTCATTCTTCAACTGAGGGAAACCTAGAAGTCGACACTTCTTCACCTGTTCGGGATCCCGAGAAGGGGAAAGGTCGAGTGGCTCCCAGAAAGGAGGTTTTTCGTCGCACCTCTCGTCCTCTTGATGAAGTATTCAAGAAGACACCTACCTTTCAATCTCAACCCTGGAGTGAGAAGTCTTTGTATGCTTTTTCTTGTCAGATTGGTCTCACTGAGAAAGATGCCTTAGAAGCTGCAGCCCCAGAGTATCGACCTTACGATGAAGAAAAAGGGGCAGTTCTTTTCAAACCTTTATCGAGGTGTGGTTTCAAAGTCCCTCTTACACAATTCGTGATCGACATTCTCTCGCTTCTCGAGATTGCTCCTGGACAACTTCACCCCAACGCCTGGTGCATCATTAGATCCTTCGAGACTGTGGTGACCTTGTTTTCCTTGGCTATGGGCTTTGAAGGAATGACAGCTTCCTTACGGATGTTCGGGCATTATTTTGGATTTTCAAAAGCTGGGGATCTTTGTACCGTTCGGAACACGGTGAACATGGTCCTGTTCGGGAAGGTTAAGAAACTTGACAATTGGGAAACTCACTTCTGTTATCTTCGTCAGCCTTATTTGGATGTGTTCGGGATTACTAAAAAATGGAATAAGGACACTGACAGTTTCAATGGTGTCTCCATTGATCCTCCCACTATAGAAGAATACGCTTTTCTTCTCAAATTGGACTCTGTCATCAAAACCGAAGGTCCAATTCGTTTGGTTTTTAATGGGACTTCCTTAGAGGAAGAATCTCCGATACATCTCGGGGTCGAAACTGTTATTCCACCGGTGGCTCCCCCGAAGGTCCTAAAAAGGGGGGTTGGTTCTACCACTATTTCTGAGCGTCGCCAGAAGAAAGCGCGACGAGATGCTGGACCTGCTAAAGTGTCACATCCTGCGGTGTTAGAAGGAGGTATCTCGTTGAAAGGGACTGGAAGTATAACTAGTGGAAAGGGTCCTTCTCACACTCGACCTTCCCTGGAGACATCTTCTCACCCTCCTCCAGAAAGGGCAACTATTGATGTTTCCGATGACGAGTTGTTCGTGGTACCCCCTCGTTTGCCAAAACCTTGTTCATCAAAAGTCGTGACTCCCCCTGCTTCAGAGCCTATTCTTGAATTTATTCCCGAGTTCATCCCAGAACCTGTTCCCTCTCATCAGATTTCGGAGGGTTCAGCTCGTTCTTGTCCTCCAACTCCTGCCCGATCTCTTCCTTTGGAGGATGAAGACCTGATGCATTCTGCTTCTACCCCTCTTCAAGTGCCTGCGAGTTCTCTGAGATCTCACCTGGATGCAGCCGTTGTCACTCTGAACCCAGTATCTCCTTCATCTTCTCATTTAACTCATTGTCTGGCAGATCTTCGAGCGATCTTTTCTGCTCAAGAGGCTCGCATTGCTTCTTTGGAAGTAGAGTTGGCGAAGGAGAAGTCAAAGGTACAAAATTTAAATGTTGAACACGACCAGCACTATAAGGACTGGCATTCTATGACTCACAACTATGTTGACGCTAACAAATTCATTGTACTGTTCGCTCAGAATCTTGTGAAGGAAAATACCGAGCAGGCCAAGAAGTTGGAGGATTTCGAGCGGCTAAGGCATTTATTGCTTTTGAAGCTGGATTCCTCTTTGAGACAGAAGGATCAAGTCGTGGGTCTTCTGACATCTACTCGGAAAGCTTTGGCTGGGGAAACAAGTAGGAGGCAGAAGGCCGAGAACATCTCGGAAATTCTCAAGGAAGAAGTAACAAAGTTATCAGTAGAGAACTCTCTTCTTGTCGGGGCTACCGAGTTGTCTCAGGATGACAAGTACAAGATCTTTGAAGAACAACTTCCTTCTTTCCTTCGTTCTCGCGCTTTTAAGAGGGCTGCTGGAATGCACTCGGCTTCAGTTCTCAGGAATGTTTTACTTCGAGTATGTCGCGGGCTCCAATGGTCCTACCCGATTACAGATGAAGAATTTGGGCTTCTTGCAGCTAATGAAATTCCACATCTTCCTCCTGTTGCCGAGTGCAGTTGGCGCCGTTCTGATGATCGACTTCTAGCCCCAGATGGGAAAGTGTTATCGGGTACCATTGATGTTTTGGGAGAGATGTTTGCCCCCCGATACCCGTGGCCTGAAGAACAAGTGCCTTGGCCTGCAGATGTTCCGAAGCCTGTGGATGACGAAGATAACTCGGGATCTGGGTAGGATAGTATTATTTTTTTTATTTTTTTTTTTGGTAGGATAGCTGAGATTATGGCAGTTGTCTAGTGGACTAATGTTTTGGTGATATGACTTTTTGATGTAATATGGTGCTTGTTTGAATGGAAATCGTGACTTCTTTTCACTATAGTTGTCTATACATTCTTCTCAATCAATTTTTTTTTTTTTTTTTTTTTTTGCGAGATGTTTACAACATCATAACTGGGTATATCTTTTACAGCTTGGTTTCGAGATTTATTCTCAAACTTAACAAGTATACTAACTCCCATCCTTTTGTCAAATTTTAACATATATATTTAAATAATGTGTTCGTAAATATAAAAGCACACTAAGTCCGAGATACATTCTCAAGGAAAAATAAAAATACATTACTTCCGAGATACATTCTCAAGGAAAAATAAAAATACATTACTTCCGAGATACATTCTCAAGGAAAAATAAAAATACAGTACTTCCGAGATACATTCTCAAGGAAAAATATTTTCTAACTATTGCTAACTGCACCGAGGATAATTCTTCTTGACTTTCTTTCTGTATATATTCGCGGACAATCCTCAGAAAGAAGTGATTTGAGTCATCTAACACTAACAACCCCGGGCTAGTTATTAAATCTTCCGAGCCTTAGGAGAAAATCTTCTAAGGCTAGGGAGATCTCCATCACCCGAAACACATTCGATCCATTGGATTCGGAACGACTGAGATAACAAAGCCGCTCCTGAATTCACTAGATCCAGGTGTTTCGGGGATGTTCGGAACCGAAGACTGGGGTATATCTGATGCGAGTATTTTGCTTCACATCAGCTATCCACCTAAATCTCCGATTCCTTCTCAGCTATCCTCCTAAATTTCCTTTTATTTTTGTGGGATATATATTTTATTTTTTTTTTCTTTCTTTTCGCCATTGTTGATTTCAAGCTTGGTGACAACTTCTGGTGCCTCTCCTTTGGGGAAGACGATGGGTTCTATTTATAGCTTTTTATCAGCTAACTGCCAACCAACTGTATTAATTGTCAGCATTTATTGTCAGATTTGCCCAGTTTTTGTCTTCATTCCCAAGTACAAGCAAAGTACAGTTATTTGTCAGTTTTATCCCGACTATACTTTTCGATGCGTTTACTCCGAGAATTCTCTCGAGGAGGGTCACGACTATTTTTACATGCGCTTACTCCGAGAATTCTCTCGAGGAGGATCACGACTTTATTTTTTCATGCGCTTACTCCTAGAATTCTCTCGAGGAGGGTCACGACTTTATTTTTTCATGCGCTTACTCCGAGAATTCTCTCGAGGAGGGTCACGACTTTATTTTTTCATGCGCTTACTCCGAGAATTCTCTCGAGGAGGGTCACGACTTTATTTTTCCATGCGCTTACTCCGAGAATTCTCTCGAGGAGGGTCACGACTTTATTTTTTCATGCGCTTACTCCGAGAATTCTCTCGAGGAGGGTCACGACTTTATTTTTTCAATTCTCTCGAGGAGGGTCACGACTTTATTATTATTATTATTATTTTTTTTTTAAGCATGCGAGAATCAAGTAAAAAACAAACTCTCTATTTATAAACCCAAATTATATTACAAAGGCCTTAATACCCCAATTAAGAACAAAAAGACCCAACTACGATACTGGTCTAGTTCTTGTTTTTATCCATTACCACAAAAAACGAAAACCTGAAAACAACTCGGACACGAAGAGACCGGCTACGGTATTGGTCTGGTTCTTGTTCTTATCCATAACAACAAAAGCGAAAACATAAAAAAAACAACTCGGACAAGAAGAGACCGGCTACGATATTGGTCGACTTCTATCCCCTCTAAATGTAAAACTTTCTGAGATGGGCATCGTTTCAAGCATTTGGAATGCGCTTGCCTCTCATATCCCTGAGATGGTAAGCCCTGCCTTCAATAGACTTGATGATCTCGAATGGGCCTTCCCACGCGGGATCAAGTTTCCCCAATTGTTTACCTGTGGCTTCGATCTTCCTGAGCACCCAATCGCCTGGTTGGAAATGTTTGGGAGCGACTTTCCTATCGAATCCCCTTCGCATTCTTCTCTGATACTCTTCCATCTTCACTCGAGCTTCTTCTCTCAACTCGTAAATGGTCTCCAAATCTTCTTCCCTTCGAGTTCCATTCTTCTCCCAAGTATATGACTTCGTTCTCAAAGTAGGGTGTACAGCTTCCATAGGTGTGACAGCCTCCATTCCATAAATCATGGAAAAAGGTGATCGGCCTGTGGAAGAGCGAGGTGTGGTACGGTAGGCCCATAAGATTTCATCGAGATATTCGGGCCAAGTATTCTTGCTGCCTTCGATTTTCCTCTTCAGTCCTTCCAATATAGTTCGGTTGGATACTTCAGCTAAACCATTAGATTGGGGATGACAGACCGAAGAGGTGCACAATCGGATACCCAGTCCTTTGCAAAAATCCTGGAATGGGGCGCCAGTAAACTGTGTGCCATTGTCGGAGATGAAGGTATGTGGGATCCCGTATCTATACACGATCTGGTGTCTCGCGAAGTCCACTATCTTTTGCGATGTGATGGTTGCCAGAGGTTTGGCTTCGATCCATTTGGTGAAATATTCCACGGCCACCACTAGGAATTTAACATTTCCTTGACCTTGAGGGAAAGGCCCTAACAAATCTAGCCCCCACACATTGAACGGCCATGAACTGGAGATGGATTGCATCGGATGAGGTGTTGTCTTGGAATGCGGGCGTGGAATTGACATTTTTCGCATCTGCAAACATATGTCTCTACGTCCTTTTTCAAGGAAGGCCAGTAAAACCCTGCTCTAACGATCCTCCTTCCTAGCGAAGTTATTCCTTGATGGCTACCGCATATCCCTTCATGCACTTCTGCAATAATTTCGTCCGCTTTTGCTCTTCCAACACATGTGAGCCAGGGTATTCCATATCATTTTTTCAATAGTAGACCATCTCGGATAGTAAATTCGAGAGCCCACCGCTTGACTTTTCGGGCCACCTTGTCTTCTTCTGGGAGTCTGCCTTCTTTGAGGAAATTCCATAACAAAGCATACCACTCCTTTCCTGCCTCAACGATATACACTTCGAATGCGAGAACATCAATGCTGGGGTGTGGCACTTCTAACATAACAATGGGTTTTTCCCGATCTAGATCGCTTTCTTTAGCAATTTTAGACAGAGCATCTGCTGTTTCATTTTGAGTTCGTGGCACGTACTCTACATAAGCACTTTCAAAGGCAGCTAACACTGTTTTCACTTTCTCCAAGTATAGGGCTAGCCTTTCATTTATTGCTGCATATTCTCCTTTGATTTGGTTTACCACCAGCTGAGAATCCATGTAGAAACGCACACTTTTTGCTCCGATTGCCTCCATAAGTCGCATACCTGCCAACAACGCTTCATACTCTGCAACATTGTTGGATACCTCGAAAGTCAAATGTATCGCATAATGAAATTTCTCGCCTTTCGGTCCTTTTATTTCAACGCCAACACCCGAACCCTTCTCAGAAGCTGCCCCATCCACGAATACCTCCCACACTTCTTCCTTGGGATTTTCAATTTGTCTGGCTGTGCATTCGACTATAAAGTCAGCAAGAATTTGTCCCTTATACGCTGTTCTTGGTTCGAAACTCACATCATATTCGGACAACTCAACTGCCCATTTTAACATCCGCCCTGCTATATCAAGTTGTCCCAAAGCTTTTCGGAGAGGCATGTCGGTGAGCACTTTGATGGGGTGTGCCTGAAAATACGGTTTGAGTTTCCTGGATGCTATCATGACCGCGAATGCCACTTTTTCAACAGGAGGGTATCTTATCTCAGCATCTCGCAGAATGCGAGACACGAAATAAACAGGTTTTTGTTGGTTTTCTTCAATTCTGATGAGAGCTGCGCTCACAGCCTTTTCGGAAGTTGCCACATAAAGATAGAGAGTTGCCCCTTTCACAGGTCTGCTGATGATCGGTGGTGTGGCTAAATATTCTTTTATCCTTTCAAAAGCATCTTGACATTCTACTGTCCACTGGAACTTCTTGTTTTTCCTGATTGTTTGGAAAAATGGTTGACACACTTCGGCTGACTTCGAAATAAATCTGTTTAGGGCAGCTATTCGCCCAGTTAATTCTTGCACATCTTTGACTGTTTTTGGTGGTTCCATATTCGCGATTGCCTGACACTTGCTCGGATGGACTTCTATACCTCTTTCGGATACGATAAACCCTAAAAACTTTCCACTTCCAAGACAGAAAAAACTTTTTTTTGGGTTTAATCGCATTCCGACTTCTTTCATTTTCGCGAACACTCTTTCCAAGTGCTGGACATGTTCTTCCCCCGAACAACTTTTGATCACCATATCATCAACATATGCTTCCATAATCTTCCCAATTTCTTCTTGAAACAACTTGTTCACCATCCTTTGATATTCTGCTCCTGCATTCTTCAGACCAAAAGGCATGACCTTGTAACAATAGATCCCTTTTTCTGTAAGGAAACTGGTTTTCTCTTCATCTTCTGTACACATTTTAATCTGATGATATCCCGCGTTGGCATCAACAATGCTCAAGTGAGAAAAACCCGCTGTCGAATCCACTAATGCATCAATGTTCGGCAATGGGAAAGGATCTTTCGGACAGGCTTTGTTGAGGTCAGTGAAATCAATGCACACTCTCCACTTGTTGTTAGGTTTCGGAACTACCACTGGGTTGGCTAACCAAGCAGGGCATTTAACCTCGCGAATAAACCCAGCTGCGAGTAACCTTTGCACCTCCTCCTCAATTATCGTTCTACGTTCGGGTCCGAACTTCCTTTTCTTTTGATGCACTGGTCTGACATTTGGGTAGAGCTTGATTTTGTGTTCTGCAATCTCCCTCTTAATACCCGGCATCTGCCCTCCTTCAGCGACAAAAATTTCTTGGTTTCTCTTAAGACATTCTTTCACTAATTTTCTGTCCTTGGCCCCGAGCGCCGTCCCCAGTTTAGTAGTTATTCCTTCACTCAGCTCTATTTCTTCCACATCTTCCCCTGGAGCACCCGAACTGGGCACGCGCACTTTCTTCTCAACATTTCCCTTCTCTATTTGTGTTACTTGATCTATCACTGCTGCCTGATAACATTCTCTGGCTTTTTGTTGGTCACCTTTTACCACACCCACTCCGAGTCTAGTGGGGAATTTGATCATGAGGTGTTTGGTCGAAGCGATTGCGCCAACATCATTCAGAGATTTTCTTCCCAAGATCACATTGTATGCAGATGGTGCATTAACCACTATAAATTTTACCCTCGATATTACACTGTTGGGGGGTTCCCCGAACTCGACTTCTAGATCAATTGTCCCAAGTGGTATCACGGTGTCTCCTGCAAAGCCAATTAATGGTGTGTCCATCGGAGTCAAGGGGTATGAAACCAAATTAAGTTGCCTTAACGCGTCGAAATATAGCACATCTGCTGAACTTCCCGTGTCCACTAAGATTCTTTTGACACGCCTGCCATGTATTCGCAGCATCAACACTATGGCATCATCATGTGGGTAACGGACGCCAACGCAATCTTCAGGCCCGAAAGAGATTCGGGTATTAGTTAAAGACCCCTCTGCATGCAAGTGAAATACCTCATAACGCGAAGGTTGAGATAATCTTCTCGGATCTACGTATGAAGCTCGTTGATGAGGTTTGTCGCCGCCAGATGCATCCCCTCCTGCGATGAACATCACTACCGGAGACCCTTTGTTTTCTTCTCTAGGCTTATTCGGAACATTTTGTCGCTGGATGGGAATATTGTTCGGGTTGTTTCGGTTGTCGGTTATTTTCCATTGGTTATTGTATGGTTTTCGTTGCCACTGGTTGTTAAAAGATTCTCTAGTTCGGTTATCCTTGGCTCATTCTTTCTCAATGTACTTCTCCAACAAATGTGTATGCCGGATTAACCTTTCTATTTCATCTTTCAACTTCAAACAATCTCGGGTGCGATGTCCCGAACTGCGATGGTACTCGCAGTAAGCCGACTTGTCAAACTTCTCTGCTTCTACCAATGGTTCGGGTTGTTGCAACTCCTTGCTATCTTTGATGACGTTAAACAATTGCTCCCTGGGTTCTGTACATATGTGGTAAGTGGAGTACAGGGGTGCATATGCCTCTCCCGTCTTTCTGTAATTGTGGAGTTTGTATGTCGCTCCTTTGATCACCTTTGCATTCCTTCTCCTCCCAAGAGGGGATCCATTGCGAGGTTGAGGCGGGGGAGAACAACTTCTTCTCGTTGGCGTTGTGATGTGTCTCTCCGTGACATTTTGCCAACCTATTCGTTCTGCATCTTCCTCTGCTTGTATCACTTGTTGTGCACACTCCCTGAATTCCCGAAAAGATCCACAATCTTTTTTTATCAGCTCATATCTCAAATTTTTACTCCGAAGACCTTGCAACACTGCCGCCAGCACCAGCTTCTCATCAAAATCAGAAACCTTATACGCTTCTTCGGAGAATCTTGCGAGATATGCTCGTGATGATTCATATGGTTCTTGCTTTAGGGTCATGAGGCTTGTGCATTTGACGGTTGGTGCTCTTAATCCTCCGAACCTTCCCAAAAATCTGTCAGTTAAGTCATCAAAACTATGAATTGACCCTTGGGGTAGTCGCGAATACCATTCCCATGCACTTTCTGTTAGCCTTGTCGGAAAAACTAAGCACATCACCCTGTCAGATGCATGTGTGATGGCCATCATTGCTCGAAAGCTATTCACAAAAGCTTGAGAATCCTTAGCTTCTCCTCCCGGATATCTATCAAGGTGGGGGTAATTTTTCATGTCAATTCGTGCCCCTTGGTATAACCTTCGCGCTAGGGCACCGACAGGTGGTGACCCTGATCCTTCTGATTCTCGTGCACTATCTGAACTATGTTCGCGGCGCTGCCTTGTTTTCGCACGGCCCCTAGGAGATCTTTTTTCTTCGCGTTCCCTTCTTTCATTATTCGGGTTTCCTCCCGACAATACCTCTATGTCTTCACCCGATTGTGGTGCCCTTGTTCTTTCCACTCGAGATCTTAAGGGCTCTTGATTCACTTGTGGGATAGGTAATGTCGGTACAGGAATTGCGAGAGATGGACTTGGGTTTGTTGGGATGATATTTTCGGGAGGCCTTGGAGTAGTTTGTGGCCCAGGGTGTTCGGGTTGTTGAGGTGTTCGTGTCCATGAGTAAGGATTAGGGGTGTTCCATGAAGTATGTACGCCCCATTGAGCTGGATGGCCCCATGGAAAATAGGTGGATGGAACCTCTGGTCTAGGAAAACCGTAAGTATTATGTTGGGAAGGATACCAGTCTGTCATATGAACTTGTGGTATTGTGTGGTGAACGTGTCCCATGGGATGCCATTGGAACATATGTGGAGGTTGTCCGACATTGTACGCTTGCGTTCCTTCTGCTCTCCATGCCACGTTGTGGCGAGGATCAGCGACATACCCGTAACTTTGAGGAGGTTGTGTTACGCTTGGCATCTGCCGTGGGTTCTGGATCTCCGGTCTTGGTGGATTTAACTGTACTGTTGGAGGAGTGGTGGATGTGAAGGCTGCTTGCAGTGTTTGCTCTACGAGGTTTGTGAGATCTGCTTGAGAGAGAGAGCGTTGGTTCTCTAAATTGGTGGTGCTTCTCTGTTTTGCTGTAGATGTTTCGGGTTTTTCCAATCTTGGCTCTTCGCGCGGTTGTTGAATAGCTTGCAAGATCGGGTGCATTGTAACTGGTGTTGCTCTCTCTGACTCTTCGCGAGATTGTACAGCTTGCAAGATCGGGTGTATCATAGCTGGTACTGCTCTTGTCGATCCCAGATCTATTTATGCAAAAGAATGCAAAACAAATTGTATTAGTTTAAGTATTAGGGGAGTTAGGGATTAAATTTAGTACTTTTGAGAAATTTTAGGTTAACAAATTCGACTACTAATCTAGATGTTAGACTAACCACATGCATATACCAAACTCCATCGAAATGAAGAGATATAACTGAACTTGAGCTATTTCGATCACGATATATTAGAACAAATATAACAACTTTTACATATATACGAAGATATATATAAACAATGTGATATGGCTATTGAATTTGTAAATTAAGTTCTTTTTATGTATTTATAATATGTTAATTGATACGTAGATTCCGAACCAACCTTTTCTATTGATTATTTATTATTATTTATTTACTTATTTATGAAAGGGTGTTAATTAGAACTCCAATGTGAGTTGTTAAAAACAAAAAATTCAGATGAGCAGTCCAGATGTAGTGCCATGATTTGGCTGTAAACAACTTTGACCATAATCCATTCTTAAAAATTTTATGAAATCATCAGCTTTAAAAATTTGATAACGTAATTAATTTAATTGGAAAATAAATAAAGGTCACCTATTTATTAATTGGGAACTAAGCTAGTTCCGAATTAATGACTTCGTCTTTTACAAAGGAACGAGGTTTCATTTATTAAGTATCATTCTCTATTAATTTAATACTTCAAAATTTTCTTTTTTGAAATATTAATAATTCAAATTTAAGATAATAAAAAACCAACTATTATGATACTGAGAAACAAAATTATAAGAAATAATATAACAAAACAAGACTGAAAAATAAAAAGCAAACATTATTTCAACACCTGGAAGAGTCTTCTTCACACAATCACACTGTGAGGATGCGTTTTTCCCACTCTGTCAGTAATGGCACCTTTGTCTCATCAAGCAGCTTGGCCTCGGCGATCCTCTCTACCGCTCTAGTGTCTAGTCCAAGCCAAGTAACAACCCAAGGTTACATCAAGCTAACCAGTAGAGTCTCCACTAAAGATCGTCTTTCCCAGCTGCAGAGCATTTCTTGAAAGACTCTTCTAAATCAATACAATTGCTGGTGTGGCTATCGCCCCTTTAAAAAGAAAGACTCTTCTAAAATCTCTAATGCGGCATGAAAATTTGCAATATGTTCTGCCTTAGCCTCCTTAGTTGAAACATTGGTCAAGCCTATAAGTGAAGGTAGCATCTGCACAAATATTGAATTAATCTCCCATTAATTCTTAACTTACGTTATTGTAAATTTGATTTCATGTAAGAAAATTTTAATTTAAATACGTACCTTATCATCGATATACACTGCCCAAAAGCGAGATATGGTGCGTTTGTAAGGAGAATCGACCGGGGAACACAGAAGGTCCAGTTTCAGACAAGTTTTCATCCATGTACTCCAAAATCATCAAAGACTCGCATATGCCTCTTTCACCATGGATGAGAACTGGGATTTTCTGATAAATGGAGTTGTGTTTCAGAAGAAGCTCGCTCTTGTTCAAAAGATCCTCATCAAGGTACTAGTAACTCAGCACCTTGTGTTTTAGCGCACCATTCTAACCCTCATAGCAAATGGGCTAGCCCACATTCCCAATAACTTGAGTTCAGCTCCTGCCATTTTCACTTGAGAAACGTTGTTTTCTGAAATTGATATGGTCTGTTTGTACTTAAATATTTAATAGAGGTTCAAATTATCAAATTGTTGTCACTTGTCAGCAATGAAATCACCTCCTTGCTTCCATGACAAGAGTATATTAATTGATAAATTAATTATCAAATTTAAAAATAAATTGTAAGATATTGTTTATAATAATCGTTCATAAGACATGACAATTAATTTGCAAGTTTATTGATTCATTAAGTTTGAACAAAAATAAATTATTAATAATTTAAATGGATTAAATTTTTTTTATTTTTATTAATATCACACTAAATTTTAATATACAACATATCGTAACTGTAAAAGTCTATAATTTTAAGTTAGTTTTTTTATAACTATTTCAGCCTGTTATTAACTCTGGTGCGCGTAGAGCCAGGCAGCATTAGTTTGGTACTGCAAGGACACTGCTGCACGGAAATCAAAGCGGATATTTCTTGCGCAATGGCTGTCGTCTTGGCCTATAAATTCGTGGCCATACTAACTCGTTAACGTCTCGAGCCAGCAACGAGTGAGCCAGACCAATCTCGAACTCGTCACTGTAGCGCCTCGCGAGTTAACTAGCTCGTCTCATTAATAGCTCGAGCTGTTAACGAACGAGCTGTTAATCAGTGGAGGATATAGAAATTTTATATACCTGGACACAATAAATTTTATACTAAATTAAATAGAAATAATAATGATTAATAATTTAATATAAAAATACCTTTTCCATATATTTAACTAACAAAAAAATGAGCTTTTTTCATAAATTTGAAGTTTCTAAACACTGAACTATATATTGGATGAAATTTTGAGCGTACTAAATGATGATTATTGGATGAAAATATCGAGTGTACTAAATTTTGTATATATGGGAATTTTTATTGGATAATGCCTAAAAACAATATTATATATATTGCATTTCGCTTCATGGAGTAGGTGCTACATATATCCCATCTTTTAAGAAGAAAAAAAATGTACCGAGGAATCAATCAACTCAATAATAATGTACTGTATTTAGCAATAGTTGTACAAACGATTTAAAAATGAACTAAAAGACAAATTGGAAGTTCAATTTTTTTCTGCCAGCAATATGGATACAGATTGCTTTCTGCCATTGGCACCGTTTGGATGCGTTGAGAAGAAGGTAGGAAGAAGGAAGAAGGGAAAAATAAATTATAAACAATCTAAACTCTTTACAAAGTTACACACTTCCCAATACTTCTTCCCTTCTTCCCACACATATCCAAACGGAGCCATTAATAAACAATCTCATGTAAAAATTAATTTGGATACAAATAATAAATACTTCATTTCCAATCCTTCATTTCACTATAGCTCAAATCGCAACGGTTGTGCTAACTAGTGGGTGCGTCGCGCGTTGCGCGACCTATTTTTTTGTTCTGTGTTTTTTTGACAGTCTTATTAATAGTAAAAATATGTTCGAAAAAAGAGTGATAAATCTAAACTGAATTTGACAAATTGAGGCATATAATTTTATGATCAACTAAATGCAAAGTAATGACAACCTGAAATTATCCGGTGCCTAATTGAATTATCACCTATTCAGGGGTTGAAAATATTTTTGGCACTTGAAATTATTTGATAAACTCCTCACATAATAAATGTGTTCAGAACATCCATAAAAAAAGAAATGTCTAATTTGATTTTCTACGTACAATAATAATACAATAACAAAACAAAGATCTAAAAAATCATGAGTATTGAAACTTAGGTTGGCTGAGAGTTCTATCAAAGTAAAACCATAGAATTTAGTTAGATTTTTACTGATCCGAGGAAGCCATAGAATGGAGACTTCTGAAATATTTTCGTCAGCTTTAGTTACTAATTTATAATGAATTTCACAACAAAGAAATTTAAGAAACGTAGGCTGGATTCCAATTGCATACCATTTTGAAGAGTGAATATTGTGAGGATCTCCGGAAACAGCTCAAATAATCAATCTGAAAGGTAAATAAAAAAAATTAAAAGTAAAACCAATTAGAAAGAGTTATAGATGTCAAAATTAGTCTTATACACAGCCAAACGTTAAATTGCTGATATCCATTGGTATGCAAATCAGATTGTAACAACCAATTACTCTTATACACAACCAAACTCCCTCTTAGTCTCTTCCAGTGGCATCTAATTTCATGAATTGAATTTATAACTATGTAGGCTGAATAACGTCAAAAAAAAAAAAAAAAAACTATGGAAATAGTTTTGCAAGAGATCCATCATCTTATATGGTGAATACCAGTGACAAAGAGACCTAGTTCTGCACTTCTATCACAGCAGGAGATTACATAAAACCAATTTTTGTACTTCCATCGTTGTAAAGATGATAATATAATGGTACGAAGATGATATAATTTATGTCAATGGTATAAAGACCAATTGGTTTTTATAAATACAATGGTCTTTATACCATTAACAAAGAGACCAATTTTTGTACTTCCATCACAGTAGGGGACCACATAAATATAATTTGTAAAACAAAATAAGAAATTAAGAGACAAAAGTAAATATTTGCCATTTCAAATAATTAATAAATTGATAAATTAAAGATGTCTCTATACCATTGAAAATTAGAAGCAATACAAATTTGTACCTCAAAGTTCATACAGATCTCGAAATATTAGTTCATAGCCCCACAAAAAACCTGCAAATGATGCACAAAAAAAAAATTAAAGATGAGCTATGTCAATAAATTTCTGTATCAATAACAGAACAATTAATAAACATACAATCATTTGCAAATGACAGACCAGAGAAAAGATGGAAAATAGAACTGAATCATCACCAAAAGAGGCCAGCATGGGTCTCTTGCAAAAGCGCATCAAACTTCATACAGTGCTTTTCATCTCTTCTGACCACAATCCTTGGCAGTACCCTAACACACTTTCAATAGGTGTACACACTAAACTAAAAGAATGATACAGAGCATTTGAAAACCACCTCATCTAATATTGGACAAAATTACAATTAAAAATCAGAGCACAAAGAACGAATCAAAGAAAAAGGTACTAAAAATTAACCTGTGATCATCATCTATTTATGTTGGAATAAAATTTTATCAGTCATTAACGAAACACATAAAATGAAGGCTGTGAGAGTGCTGAATCCCTAAAGCACATACTTAGAATTGATGACCAGCTGAAGAAATAAAATATCTATCAAATAAAATGAAAACCCACTGCCGATAAGCAATATAAGTTGATCGACAAAGATCAGATATGTAGTACCATACATTGAACCCACAGAAAAAATTGGGTAAGCATAAGATGTGAAACTACTTGCCAACATATGAAATTTTGTTTTCTTTCGCCACAAAGCCAACATTTCATTTTTTTTCTTCCAAGCGCAGACTGGATGAAAAGTACAAAATTTATACAGTTAGGAAAAATCTATTATGAGCTAAAATAGTAACAATGAATAATAAGAACAAACCTGATACATCTTTCAATCCCTCAATGTGTGAAAATAGTCCCAAAATTGAGAAAGAAAGAAAAAGATTTTACCTCGATGAAGGCCTAAAAAGCGAAATGGCTGTCCAACCTTCATTAGAAATCCCAATCCATGGTGTCACGTCCTCCTTGCCAATTAATTGGCAGTAGCTTCAGAAAACGTTAATGCATGTGAAGGCTTTAGTTTTTTGCTTGCTTCCTGTCGCAAAGAAAATAATTTTTTAGAGAGCAAGATACTTATACCAGGTAATTTTTATTTACTAATACGCTCTAGGTTCTGAGCATGAGATAGTGTGGCACTAAAAATTTTACAGAAGTCCTTTACCTGGAAGAATTCGGTATGAATTCCATCCTTAATACCACCAACAACTTGGCAAAGGTACCAAATTCCAGCGTTAGCCATCCTGAGAAATTCATAATATACCAGGGGAACAATGAGATAAGAACTGATTTGCCAAATTAAAATTACTCATGAAACATAATTATGTACTTGCCTATTGTGAAGTAAAAGAAATTTTACTTCCTAGTTATGAAGACAGTTTATTGTATGCAAGACAAATATTTGTTCTGCGAAGAAGACCCCCAAAATGAATCTATAACAGAAGCACTAATTTCCTTTATTTCAAATACACACTTATTTTGTATATTTCTTCGACCCTAGCAAAGTTGCAATGCAAGAAATAATTTAAAATAGAGAGTAAGAGATATATTAAATCAACTCTCAGGTGGCAGCAAATATTGAAGTTGAAGGTCACTTTAAAATGAAATTAATTAGGCACACAGTGCTATGACATGTAAAAATCTATGAATCGGCAAAAAATAATTTAGAATTTACCTAGGTAGAGACATGAAGCTGCTCATCAGTATTCGCCTCTTATGCTTTCTGATCCAAACGAAACGTAAGCTGTAAGGCCTCTAAGCAACAGACATTCTGGAATCGCAGCTGGAAAAAAAAAACAATATAATCATCAGACATAATTCGAGAGATTCCAAGATCAAATAAAAAAAAACCTCGGTTCAGGATTGAAAAATCCACCTTGCAGCATGCTCAAAAGTGAAAGCTTAGCTTCTCATGTTTGCTCTTCACCTTTAAAGTTTTTTATTCTGTACAGCTGAATGGCTCATCTAAAGTACAAAGTGTACACTAATAATTATTTACATTTCATTCAAAGCTCATTCTACCAGTAAATGAGGCAAATAACACAGGTCTAGATTTCAAAAATTAAAAGAAATTAAAACTTGATTTCAAGAAACATCCAAGGTAGACCAACATATATCAGTAACAAACAACACAAACTGTATTGAATTCCTTCAAATTCATAGGCTACAACACAGTCCCCACTGCAGAAAAATAAAAGAAAATTTTCAAATTGATTCATGAAAAGCTAAAAATATAGAAGAAAATTTTGAAATCTATAACAACAAATTAATTGATATTTTGTAAATAAAATACCTGGAGTATCTCAAAGTTCCAAAGTTGAAATGCTGGCACAAAGAGCACGGAATATATGGAGACACAAATATACCAGGCAACTCCAAAGAACATGGCACCACGGTACAAATCCTGCAAATTAAAACAACAATATTTGATGAACAAAACAAAGAAGCAAAAAAATCAGAGCACAAAGAGGATAATACACGAAGTATAAACATAATAAAAAAAGAAAAAAATAAAGAAAAGTTCAAATCTGTAAGTCACCTGAGCAAATGGACGGAGAAGAAGCACAACTTTAGGCCCCTAAACCTAAAACCAAACAAAGGAACAAAAAACAAAATGCAATTTTACATTGACACAATCGATTGATCGAAACCAAATCAAACATAGAAGAAGCATGACCTGACAAACTGATGGTAGGAAACCAATTTATCATCTCGACTCTGGAGAAACCAAGTTGCAGCAACGCGCGAAATCGAGAAGGAAGCATATTCTTGGAGCATCTAACAAACTAAACGAAAAATCAACAAAATGGTACTCATCCGAAAGAGGAACGACCGATCTACCCATCTAGAAAAAAGATGCTGCGAGTTGAGATCGGAGGCCACCGGAGTTGAGACCAGCGCAAACCGATTCCATTTTTGATAAAGCGAAGGTGTTGAGACCAGCGCAAACAACAGAAAAAGGGAAGGCGATAGGAGATAATCGAGGCAAAGAGAGACAGAGATGAGCGAAGAGGAAGAGATGGGATGGATGTGCCCTATTGCTTTTTCTCATAGGAGAGAAAGATCGAGAGTAAAAAGCTAGAGGGTCGGAACTCTCTGGAAGAAGGAAACGGGTGTAGCTGCGGATGCGGATGCGGACGGAACTGTAGACGAAGCGCGGCGACTGTGGATGCGGATGCGGATGGAACTGAGATCAAAAGCGGCCCCGCAAGTCAGCCATACCGTTCCAACTACTGTGCGCTCACAGTAGTTTCGGAGTCGGACTCAATTGTCCGGAATAATATATGTTTTGATTGAATCTGAGCCCTTCGCCTCCGCTGGCGTTGTCGCTACTCTTTCATGCTTTTGTCGCTACTCTTTCTTGCTTTCGCGAAGCTTCGTCCACAGATGATGCATCCTGACTGTTCCCTCTCTCTTGAATCTAGGGTTTCTCGTCGTAGCGCGCCATCAGCTGAACAAGGAGAACAAGGAGGCTGGATCGATCTGCGAAGTGAGAGACGAAGAGAGGAGACGGGGCCGAAGGAGAAAACCCTCTTTCGTTGTCCTGCTTCACTTTTGTTCTTCTCTGCTCTTCTATCTTTTGCTCACCGGTTCTTGGGACAGCTTCTTTGTAGAACCTAATCAGCTACTCGGACGAAACCATGGTGAATACCTCGCTACCATTTGGTTTTACCTGTGTCCTTTTTTCTTCTCCCAACGAGGCTACGATCTTTTTTTTTTTCCAATTAGCGCTTAATAATTATTCATGCATTCTATTATTTGATTTGCTTAGTAGCATTTTTTCTTATTTGAGGTAGTTTAGATGAGTTATCAAACTGATTTATGTGAAATAGGAAATTTTTTTGTACAATTTTACTTTGCCTTTTGTTCAGTTGGAGAACCTGTTGTTGCACACTTATGGAACGCTAAGGGTGTTTGCTTTTGCTTTAGGTGCTTAATTGGAACAAACAAAAAGGTATTGTCTTCTTTTGTTCTAATTTGTTTTGCGTGTTTTTGTTTCTGTGCAAGTTATCATTAGTTTGTCAGCAATATCTATAGTTATATACAAGGAAGAACAATCACCGTGGTACAAGAGGACAGTTACCATGGATTGTGATTTGTATTGTGAATCTGTATTCAGGTTCACAGATCAGTTTGGATTCTTATAATAGTATCGAACTTATTTCTGTTTGGGTCCATTGATTGGTTTGGCTTCACAAATATTTGAGTTTCGATATGGTTGTTTCAGTAGTTAGTTTGATATTATTTATCTTTTTTCAGGAGCCAAGGCGATTCAGAAGAGATTCTTCTTGAAGACTAGGTTCATCGATTAGAATTCTCTCAAGTGAGCTGCCCTTTGTTTCTTATTAAATAATATTATTAGTATGTTTGGATTTATCGTTGCATGATATTGGTTAGAGGCATTTATAATCCACTAGCATGTCCAAAGAATGTTTACCATCATCTTAAAATCATTTAGATGCCATCAAGGTTGGATTGATCATATAAAAATTGTATTGTTCTGCATAGGTAAGAATAAATTTGTTTAAAACATCTTACCTAATGGTGCCTATCAGGTTATTGGACGAATATGAACCATAGACAATGGTGTTGCTTTTTGTTTTCATGTGTGTCAATTTTCTCATTGGCCTATTTGGTTTGCACGATGAGTCGAATCTATGAAAATGTCAAACATCAGATCTTTCAGCATTTTCGTATTATTTATTTGAATTATTCTCTTTTTTATTTTTTTATATTCTTAGTCAGAAAAACAACAGTTGAAAAACTTTACATCCGAAGGAGCCTACCTATGCCCATTCAAATGCAGATTGTTGGTGAATGTCCAGATGACTATCGACTGGTAAGTATTTCATTGCCCATTGGTGTTTATTTTTCTAAATATTTTTGTGGCAGATTAACAATCTGCTCTTTTTTAATACAACAGAAAATGACAAAAGCGGTAGGAGCAGTCATGCAGTACAATATAAAATGTGATGTGACCAAACATTGAGAGATTTTTGTTTCTAATTAAGCTTATTGTTTCATTTGGACAAGTTTGTTTGTCGAATTCTGCCGTTAGAGTAAATTTTTTTCCAGAAAATGATATAAAAAAAATGTACGGTTTTGCACATCTACAGATACATATACTACTAAATACATGTTCGAGAAAAAAAGAAATCATTTGATCGTCTAATTAATGTGTATTTTTATTGAATTTGCATGTGAGTTGTCTCAGGATAGAGGACTGATTTGGGTACCATAAATGCAACAAGACTGTCTACCTTCGGTATTGGTAAGAAACTAGGCAGACAGATTGGTTAATATCTCCTTACTAATTATCGTGGATGTTCAAGCCTTTTTTATTGCTCTTTGTGCAGTCTGTTAGAGACTCTTATTATAGAACCATATCAGTAAGGTTTGAATATGTTACATTACAAGGTAAAGCCTGTTGCATGGAGTTGAGTACCACATTATTATTTTTTTAATTTGATATTCATATTTTTTTCAGATTTCTTTCTTCAAATTAGAGCTCAAATTTCTCTATACAAACAAATTATAAATACTTCAATTTCAAACCTTAAAATTGCTGTTGTATTTTTAGGGGTTTTTTTCCCAAGTTCTATGGATCACATAATTGTTTGTTACTTTTGTTGTAGGATGATATGAAGCCAATATTAGCGAACTCTTGGCAACTCATCCTGGACTGGAGTTTCTGCAAGGCACGCTTGAATTTCAGGAGAGATGCGGTACGCTCTTTTGTCAGTTCTGGCTCATATGTACTGATTGGCTCTGCTATAATTACGTTTCGAGTGTGGATATTGATAGTCATGAAATCTTGCTTTTTTTTTTGATCTATCTTATTTCTTTCAGGATTAATTTAGTTGTATGCCCACAATATATGTTACCACAATATGAATTAGTGTTTGGTATTGTGCATGGATGGTCTTTCTCGGTGCCTCATTGTACTTTGAGATGGCCGTGTTAGTGCCAGTACGGTGATGCTGTTTTAATTTAGGCCTTTGTGGGGTTTTATTTAGGAAATTCTCGAAGTGAGTTGTTCATCTATGTTCTTTGATATTTCAGGTTTTTTGCTGGTTCTGCTGTTCTGAGTTCTTACGTTTGCTGTTGTTCATCTGTGTTCAGGTCTTTGTGCTGCTGCTCCAAAACAAATAATTTTTTTTTATATTTTCTTTATTTTTTAGAAATTTTCTATTATTTCCCCCCTCCCTAATTAATCATGAATTACTGATTTAGGAAAGAAATATTCTTCTTCATGAATAAATTTCTATTTAATTGGTCAATCTTTAAAATTTTTCCCCTCCTATCCTCCTATCATAATTTCCTGGCTCCGCCCCTGCAAGGAGAGGTGTGCTATTGTGCTACGATATTAGGGCAAACATGGTGGGGATTTCCCTGGTCAGGGTCAGGAATTTGGATTGTTGTTGAATAGGATATGCTTTAGTTTTTTTTTTTTGTTCGGTGTTGTTCAGTGCTTTATGAAAAAAACTGATCCTGTGATTTCTCAAGTTCTTGAAAGGAACCACCTTAATTTTTGGGTGTGTGTTTTTGCCTTTTTTTATCTCATTGATTAAAATGTTGTTCCATCTTTGGGTGATGATGTAGTGTGCTGATCAGTTCTGTGCTATAAAAAAAACTTGCCCTGTAATTTCTTAGGTTGTTGTGAGAGTTGAGCTTGAGTTTTGGGGGTGTTTTTGCTCTTTTGTGTCTTAATGTGTGGACTGTTTTGAAAAAAATTTGGTGCGGTGTGTCCAAGGCTGTTGTTCATAGGTTATTGCTTATATAGTTGTTTAGATCGTCGTAGTTCTATGCTATTTATATTAAAAACATTTCGATCCTGCCTTGCTCCTTCGATTATTATAGCATGGAGCCTTACTGGGTTTCATGCAGTGCGCACACACTTTCTTAGCTGCTGCAGTTTTCGTGTTGTGTGAACCAACATAAAAACTGCCTAATCCTAATCTTTTGCCTTTCACATTTTGCAGGGCATGATGTTGTAGTATCTCCCTTCTTTATTCTCTGTTGTTCTGAGGTTTGCATCTTCCTACTCCTATTAGTTCTTAGGATTGGTTGGGCTCTGTGCTGGCTTAGATAGACCATCCTCAGTCTTGATTATCCTGGTAGGTTTTTTTTTGGGTCTTTTCATGGATGCTGCTAATGCTGGTCTATTCTGTGCTATGTTGAATAGAGGTGTTTGCTGCATAAGAACAAAGTTGCTAAAGAAAAACATATATATTATTTGAGCTTTAGACCAATTTTACTAAAAGATGACAATTCTAGGCAGATTGTGGCTCAAATAAGAAAAAACTTACTTTAGCATACCAGTAAATTTTTCGTTCTAATTATATTTCAGTTAGTTTGTTCGTGTTTTATGGAGTGTCATGTGATGCCTATATTCAATTGCCACACAATATATTGACCAAGTATACAATAGAATTTTCAATAATTTCAGTACAAATATCTCTAATTTCCATCTCCTTTACTTTTAGCAGCCCGTGAATAGTATACAAGACTTAGAATGCCTAAGTGAGTTTTCCTGGCCCCAAATAATACTTGCATTATGTAAAAAAAAAGTTAATGACGATCAATCTGACGAGGTCTTTGTCAACCAATCAGAAGCTTTTGAGAATGAGGCCAGACCTCATTCGTCCCACTGGGCTCTCCTTTTGTCCAAATTAGATACAGCCCTTTCTCCAAAGGCGGTATGGTGCTATAACAAGCCTCAGCTTATACCATTTTTCAAATGGCAGGCATCTTTTTTTTGCTTGCAATTATAGCAGCTTTCTGCTCGATGTTTAAATTGTTGTTATGAGAAAGATGCATTGTTATCTCTGTTACAATGCTGTACAAAATTAGAAATGCCATTTGTGGAATATGTATTGAAAATTTTATAGCCTTTTTATGCAGCCAACTTCGGCCCGATGATTTTGAGGTTCTGGTGTTTAAGTCCTTGCCCTCTTTATTCTGTGATGTTCTCAGGCTTGCATCTTGATATTTCCTTTTTCCTGATGTTCTCAGGCTTGCATCTTGCCCTCTTTAGTTTTGGGGATGCTGAAAAAATCATGTACATGTAAATCACTCAAATATCTAAAACAGTAGATTAGTTCCTTATTTGACCAATGTCAGCAAAAACTTTGATGATGGAATACAATTTACTTTGGATTTGTATTAATATCAGCGCTTTGACAATGCCTATTGAAGTTGGTGCTGTGGATCCAAGCTTATAAAATTTTTATTTCCATTGTAATTTTGACTTTTTTTGTTGCGTTTCCATTTCTGTATCAAGTTCTGGACAATGGCGTTGTAACCACATCTGTTCTGATTTTGATTTGCATACATCCTTCGTACATCAAATTATTTCAAAAAAACTGTATATAATAATTTACATGTACTATTAGATGTCGTTGGCTGTTTTTATTAGCTCTGGTGTTTTTGCTTTTCATTTTGTGCTATGTTTGCCTAATAATTGATCATTATCTATTTTAGGCCAAGACGGGAGCAAATGGCAGTTTATTCTTCTTCAAAATGGGAAGTTCCAATATTTATAAATTTATTTTATCTTGAGATAATGATCTATTTATGATAGTATAAAGCTTCGTCATATTAATTTTTCAAACTTTCAAAAACATTCTGCGAAAATAATTTACCTACCTGGATGTAAATATGATAAATATGAAAAGTTCTTCAACATGGCATATGAACCATGCCAGTTTATAGCTTAATATAGAAAAAGTAATGTACTAAAATAAATAATGTAATCATTTTAGGTTAATCTTACATCGCGCGAAGCGCGATGCATTAGCTAGTTTTATAATAAAATATAACTTACCAAACTACCAATATGATTAATTAACTTTTTGTTTCACTGCACATGGGTAACCATTAATAAAAGAAAGCTGTTTTGTACAAACTTAAAGCTCAGGCACTGGAGCGATGTGAATTATCCAAGGAAAATGTTACAAAGGAAAAAAAGAAAAGATAACACAGAACCAAGACTAGGCACTGCAGCAAATTAAGCCCGGGCACTGAACTTCCAAAATTTTAAATTATACAGAAAATTAACGCTTGAACCCAAATTTCAGAATCAAGCCCTGGCACTCTGAATAAATCCGCCCCTGCTGTTAATTAGCGAGATTTTCTCGAGTCGAATGTGAGCGAGCTACGAGCTACGGATTTTTCTTGCACGGTTGCACCCCTAGTAAAAATCACTATGCAAAACAGTATTAGAAGTATATCACATATACCAATTGTAATTTTGCAAAGCAAACTTTATATTCAACAACAACAACAACAGACATCTAAAAGTTTTCTGCGAGACATCTAAAACAATCACATGTACCAATTACTACCGCATTATTACTTTTATTATATATTGGTAATAAAACAAGTCTCTGTTGACTAACACGTTTCCAAATTATTCTGCATAATGTATAATACTATGATTATTCAAAACAAGAAAAGTAGCACAAGTCCATGCATAATTTAGCCGAAACCAACGTTCCATCTGGTAACTTGGAGGTCTCTTCCGTACTTTTCTACACGCTGCACATCGGGTAGAGTATTTTTGGCACAATCTGTACCGAGGAAGCGTTTTACCCACTCCATTAGTAATGGCACCTTGGTCTCATCAAGTAGTTTGGCGCCAGAGATCCTCTCTACTGCTTTAATCCAGGCCAAGCAGGCACCCAAGGTCACATCAAGGTAACCAATAACGTCTCCACCAAAAAAGTCTTTACCAGCAGCGCATTTCATGAAAGCTCCCTCTAGCAGCTCTAATGCGGCATGTGCATCGGCAATTTTTCCCGCCTTTTCCTCCTCTGTTGCAGCTTTCATGATGACTATAAATGAAGATAACAGCTGCACAAATATCAATGTAATATCAGAATTTGTTCATAAGTTTGCTTTTATTAAATTTAATTTCATTTATATTATGGTTTTCTTTTAAATATATATACATTGGACAGCGCACAGTGACTGAATTAATTATGTACCTTATCATCGATGCACCCTGCCCAGAAGCGAGCAATGGCCCGTTCGTAGGGATCAACAGGAAGCATAGGTCCAGTCTTGGACCAGTTCTCATCAATGTACTGCAAAATCACCAGTGATTCGCAGATGTCTCGATCACCATGAATAAGAACTGGCACTTTCTTGTAAATAGGGTTGTGTTTGAGAAGAAGCTCACTCTTATTGAGAAGATCCTGCTCAATGTACTCATAACTCAGCCCCTTTTGTTCTAGCATCATTTTAACCCTGATTACGAACGGACTTGACCATCTTCCCAACAGCTTGAGTTCTCCTTCTGTCATTGTAGCTTGAGGAAGGCTATCTTGCGAAATTGATATCGCCTCAATCTTTGTTCATCTGGGGCTTAAATAGTAGAAGTGTCAGAATTTTTACAAAATCCAAATTCGTCAGCAATGAAGGCACCAACTGAGATACTGGGTTCGTTTGTGGATCGACTTTCTGTTAACAAAGATGTAAGTTGCTCTTTAAAAATATTGGAAAATATTTTAACCAGTGGGCATGTTATACTTGGTCACGAGAAAGAACAATAAAATTAATTTAACTATCTTGGCAAATAGCAAATTGATTCCCAAATATACAAAATAAAATGTTTGAAGCTGGAAATCGCATGATAAATCTATTTGGAACAATCATAATCCACATCTGTCGTGCACGCATATCGGATCCCAACCAAAAAACTCGCTATCTATAAATTTAAGAAACACTGTAATTTTATTCAAACTAGCAAACGAGCCCACCCGATTGTGTGAGAATAAAAAAGGAAATTTGAGACGATTTTGTTAAATGGCGATTTTATTATGATGAGAGAGTTAATTTTTTTTTTCTTTCCTTTACTATGCGCACAAATTAAGAAAGAATAGGAAAAGAAATAACCATATGAGCATGTTAACACGGTCTAAACGAAAAGTTTAAATCTTTTATCTCATTATTAAATCTACATCACTGATCTGATCAAATCGCAAAATGGACGATACATATTGCATTGGGTAAACAATTGTTTGTTCCTTTAGGTTTAAATTTTGGATAGATCTTTGAATCGGTGCTTTAATAAGTACTAAAGAAAGATTGTCAAAAAAGAAAAAAAAAAAGGAAGTTGACGATATATTCTACTTTAGTTTCGAACAGGATTCATTACACCAACAGACCAAGTTTTATGGATTGGTGTAGAGAATTTTGCCACGACGCATGCCTATTAGTAACTCACATTTTTGTGAAAAATTAACCCTCACCAAACTTATCATTCTTTTTTTTTTTTTTTCCTATTTGTATCTTTCCCAATCTATATTTAGCATAGATATATGAAAGAAATATGCCCACGTACGTCTAGATCTATCTATTAAAGATATTTGAAATTGAAATTAGGCCATGGACCTTCTAGCCACAATGAACAAAAACAAAATTAGTACAAACAAAGAAAAATTATATTGTGGAAAGGGGAAAAAATGTCAAATTAGGCAATGGACGAACATAGTGATAATCTGAAGTGGATATATCCTGAAATGTTTGTTAAAGTCTCGACCATGTACATGTTTGCATTAGTTTGTGCAAATATATTATGGATAAAATACACTCTGTGGATCGTCTCCCGTACACCAGAGTCATTTATGAAATTCAAAAATCAAACAGTCGATCCGAACCGTTCAAGTTATTCTTCATATTGAAAACTCTTGGAGACCAAATTTTACATTTTTTCGAAAACGAATTGGAGTATTTCAGACCCTCCAATTTGAAAAATATCATAATATATAGCAAAAAAATTTCAAAAAATATAAAATTTGGTCTCCGAGAGTTTTTCAATATGGAGAACAACTTGAACAGTTCGAATCAACTGTTTGATTTTTGGATTTCAAAAATGACTCTGGTGTACGAGGACAATCCGTACACTATAGTGTATTTTATCACCCCTATATATATAGAGAGAGAGAGTTTAGCTATGGTGAGATGCATCACAAAAAAAATTTCGTGAGATGCGGTCAAAACTCATGAATCTGGTCCAAAATAACCGATCCAAACTGCGCAATATGTTCTTCCTATTGAAATCTTCTTGCAGACCAAATTTTACATTTTTTCATACTTTTTAAGTATTTTTTCGGATTTTTAAAAATGACAGTTCTTGAATGGTACAGAACTAATTAAATTAACGATTTTCTAAAATTTCAAAAAAATACTTAAAAATTTTGAAAAATATAAAATTTAGTCTGCATGGAGATTTCAATAGAGAGACCATATTAGACTGTTTGGATCAGTCATTTTGAATCAGATTCATGAGTTTTGATCGCATCTCACGGAAGACTTTCTGTGATGCATCTCACCATAACTTTTTGTGATTAAAGTATTTCAGGCCCTCCCATTTAAAAATATCATAATAAATAACAAAAAAATTCGTGGTCTCCAAAGGTATTTCAATATTTTGATCAACTTGAACGGTTTGGATCGACCGTTTGACTTTTGAATTTCGAAAAACGAGCCGATAGAAAATTGATGGTACGTACCATCGATGACGCGTTAGCCATTATATATATATATATATATATATATATATATATATATATATATATATATATATATATATATATATATATATATATATATATATATATATATATATGTGGCGATTTCTACACTCTGTACCATATCATCAATTGGCAACACAATTGGGACTTATCCATTTCAAATCACCCAACGTTCAATTATCCTCATCCAATCATTTTGATTTCCTTAAAGTATGCTGATGGCATCAAAATTTAATGTTTGTCTCCATTCACATTTCCTTGTCAATTTTCCTATCTTCTCACATCTTTTTGTTCTCTTGCAAATGAGAGGACAAGTGGGAAGAACAAAAGATTAGAAAAATGAGTGTTCGCAATAGAAGATTTGGGAAGACGAGAGAAACGGAGAGAACTGATAACAGAAAATAAGTCAATTTTGTTAGTATATTTGACGTGATCAAAATCATGGAGTCGTAAGATATAAGAAAAATAAAATGTCAACTTAAATGCTAAAATGAGAATGGTCAAATGATATTATTAAATAGGAGCTGAGATTAGGATAAATTATTAGATTTCTTGTTGGTTTTATCCTAATGCACTGACTTGCATTAATTAAAACCTTGTAGAGTTGTAGTTTCTTTTGTTTACTACAAAAAACAAAAACCTTGTATTTTCTTTTGACAAACCTCCACTAGCCTTGTATAGTTTTTTATCTGAATTTGACGTAGATAGTTAGATACCTTGTTACAACCTAAGAGAAACCGAACCCACAAATTAAACTAATTGTGGAGCTCTTTTTATATATTTTTTTTTAAAAAAATAAGATAAGAATCAACCACTGAATTACATGATATATTAGCTAATTGTGGAGTTGTTTCGATCAATAGATCAAGTGGCAATTGAAGTGGGATAGTGAGGTTCATTTTCATTTTTCAATATATATGTGACTTTGCCGGGGCACTACCTGAGTGGGAAACCCAATCTTACTATTTGGGACACATATATTGGTATTGCTTTAAGCCTATTTAATTTCTAGTGATCTAGTCTATTTCGAAATTGAAGTGCTTGTTCCGAAAATATTAATATTATTGTTAAAATATTCAAGAATTTTGAAAATATTACTTAAAAAATCAGAATTATATTAAATTATAAATAGTATCGCAATATTGTTCTTTCAAATAATGATACAACCATTTTGATTATTTTATTAATATATTTTTAATACTTAATTATTTTTATGACAAATTTATGATGAATTTAGTCCGAAAATTATTTTATTAGTATGTATGTATGTATGTATGTATGTATGTATGTATGTATTAAAAAATCTCCATGGAGATCAAAGGGTTGGTGAGTTGCGATCAAATCTCCTAAATTTAGTTCAAAATCACCAATCCAAACCATTCAATATGATCTCCCTATTGAAATCTCCATGCAGACCAAATTTTACATTTTTTCAAAAATTTTAAATATTTTTTTGAAAATTTAAAAAATCGTTAATCTAATTAGTTTTGAACCATTGAAAAACCGCATTTTTTAAAAATCTCAAAAAAAATATATAAAACTTGGTCTGCATGGAGATTTCAATAAGAGATCATATTGGACGGTTTGGATCGATCATTTTTTAACAAGATTTGGGAATTTTGAGGCAACTCACGGACCATTTGGTGAGTTGCAACTCACCATATTAAAACTCTATATATATATATATATATATAGGGTGTGTTTGGATGACTAAGGAATAAGGTATAAGAATAAGAATTTTCGATTTGCGTGCTTATCCAAATTCCTTATTCTTATACTATGGTTTTGTTAGTATAGGAATAAGGACCCTTATTCCTTATTCTTGTGTTGTTTGGATTACACAAGAATAAGAATAAGCACGCAAACCGAGAATCCTTATTCTTATACCCTATTCCTTAGTCATCCAAACACACCCATATAGTTTTGCTATGGTAAATCGTGCTCAAAACTCCTAGATCTGGTTTCAAAATGACCGATCCAAACTGTCCAATATGATCTCCCTATTAAAATCTCCACGTAAACAAAATTTTATATTTTTTTAAATATAAAATCAAATAATTTATCTAAGCAAATATTCTTTTCATAAATACAAAAATAATAAAAATATATTAAACTTTAAATTTATTATGAAGTAATATATCGAGCGCTTGATGTCCTACTCTAGATTTAGATGAATGTGTTTGTTTTAGGTGGTGTCTACTCTAGATTATAATTATCCAACTAGTTGCTAATTGATGACACAAAAAAAAAAAATCTAATTTTATATATCACAACTTTGTCCGTAAGAAATGCAGCGTATTGGACCATATATAATTCCATAACTAAAATTATCATATGATAATGAATCAATGATTAATTTCATTACATCGTGCAGAATTTGCACAAAGAACAAATTATTTCATTTATTAAATTCCGTTGTAATTAGACAGGTTTGTACTTTATGAATTTAATAATTTAAATTTTAGTTTTAGAAATCACCTACTATACGGTGAGAAATACCATACAAAAATTAGAAAGAAAAACAACATAAGAAGACTGATCAATTTTGCAATGCAAACATTGTCACCCGTCACAAATAACACGCAGACGTGTGGCAACTTTTAATGCCTCATTTTCATTTAAAAAGAAAGCTAAGTCCATCAATGAGCCAAACCTAGACCTGGGCAACGTATTAAACGGAAACGGAATGAGGCATTCCGTATTCCGTTCCGTTTCAACAAACGGTATGTACCGGCTGATTCGTATTCGTTCCGTTTGGACGGAATGTAGAGGAACGGTATAATTTACACTGTATTTCACATAAACGAATCACGAATTGCATTCTGTTTTCCGTTCCGTTTGCGAAACGGAATGAAATTTTGTTCCATTATACCTTTCACATGGACGAAACGGAACGATTTCGCATATTCGCGGTATACCGCGCCCACCCCTAGCCAAACCCGCTTATCCAGTTATTCTAAGTCGTAGCGCTCTACCATACTCTTCTAGCCTCTCTACACTTGGAAGAACCTTGTTAACATAATCCACAGTGAGGAAGCGTTTTTCCCATTCTACCAGTAATGGCACCTTTGTCTCATCAAGCAGCTTGGCCCCAGAGATATTCTCTAAAACTCTGATCCAGACAGTGAAGGAACCCAAGGTCACATCGAGATAACCAATGGAGTCTCCACCAAAGAAGTCTTTACCAGCAGAGCATTTCTTGAAAGCTCCTTCCAGCAGCTCCAATGCGACATGTGTATCGGCAATTTTTTCGGCCTTTGCCTCCTCTGTTGTAGCTTTCAGGATGCCTATAAATGAAGATAACAGCTGCACAAATATGAAAATAATATCCGAATTAGTTCATAAGTTTGTCATTATAAATTTTTTAATTTCATTTATACTATGAAGATTTTCTTTTTAAATTATTGTTGATTTGATTATGTACCTTATCATCGATGTACATTGCCCAGAAGCGAGCAATGGCCCGTTCGTAGGGATCAACAGGAAGCACAGGAGGTCCAGTCTTGGGCCAGTTCTCATCGATGTACTGCAAAATCACCAGTGATTCGCAGATGTCTCGATCACCATGAATAAGAACTGGCACTTTCTTGTAAATAGGGTTGTGTCTGAGAAGAAGCTCGCTCTTGTTCGAAATATCCTGCTCTATGTACTCGTAACTCAGTCCCTTTTGTTCTAGCATCATTTTAACTCTGGTTACGAACGGGCTTGACCATGTTCCCAGCAGCTTAAGTTCTCCTTCTGCCATTTTAGCTTGAGGAAGGCAATGCTGCGGAATTGATATGGTCTCAATCTTTGTTCATCTGGGGCTTAAATACGTGAAGTGTCGGAATTTTTATATTATCTAAATTCTTCCCAATGAAGCTTCAAAAAATTCGCCACCAATGAAGCCTTCTTAGATCCAAAGATGCGGCGGGTTTGTTTACGTATCATTATGAAGGCACCTACTTAGATCCAAGAAAGAGGCGGGTTTGTTGGTGGATCGACTTTCTGTTTACAAAGATGCAAGTTGCTCTTTAAAAAGTTGGGAAAATTTTTGGACCAGGGAGAATGTTGTCATTTGGTCACGAGACAACATCTAAATTAATTTAATTATCATGCTAAATAGAAAATTGATTATCATAAATAGTAGCTAAGTTGTAAATATATTTTGACGATTCCTAGTTCTTGTCAACACATAGAAATGCAGACTAGTAAAGTACCGAAGCCTATTGCTTTTGGCTCCGTTTGGATCGCTTAAGAATAAGAGGAATAATATTGGGAAATGTGTAACTTTGTGAAAAATTTAAATGTTTAGAAATAAATTTACGTCTAGAAAGAGACTATTCTCTTATTCCTAACCCCATCCAAATGGAGCCAAATTTGTTCAGTCAATCATCGAGTCGGGAATCAAAACTCTAGAACATTTTTCAAAAGAATGCGCTTTTCTCGTGAACTGGGACAGAGGATAAGTAGCGGTGTCAATAGTCTGTCGTTTCAGCCATTTTCGTTCCGTTCGAAACGGAATGATAAATATGTTACGTTTTCAGAGACGGAACGGAAACGGAACAGGTGGTACAGCACGTTAATGTTCCGTTCTACCGAAAAATGACTGAAATCAATGAAAAATAGACTGAAATCAGTGGAAAATGAACGGAATGGATTTCATTTTCGTATGCTGGAACAGAACAGAAAACGGAACGCCCTGTTTAGCTTCCGTTGTTAACTTTTGACACCTATATGGATAAGCTTCACACTACTACCTGAACACTATTACACGCTTTCTCAAATCCAAAATGAGACACAAATCGCTCAACTTCAACCAAAAGACAAACTCTATATGAGAAAATTGAAACAAAAAAAAGACACTATTTACGACAAAAATGAAATGAATCAGGAAAGCCCGGTTTAGATTAATTGCAATTTTAAGAATAATCCGATCACCGGTTCTTAATTAGACTCACATAAATTAATTCAACATATCAAGATTTGTAATTTGAACAATGTTGCCACGAAACCCGGCCACTTAGAGATCCCAATCTTACTGTCCTTTGGGCAGGGGAATCGGAGCTAAGAGAGGAATGGTATTAACTTATTTCAAATGGGTATGTTTGGAAGTTCATAGAATAAGAATAAGCTAGTTTGGCACCATTTAGAACAAGAAGAATAAGAACAAAATGAACGTTGTTCTTATTCCAACAAAAACATGAAACTATAACAAGAACAAAAATAAGTTTGTTCTTGTTCTTATTCCACACCACTTCCAAACATACCCCTTGTATTTTCTAGGTGAATAGACAGAAATAGAAGGAAACAAATTTTCTTTAAAACTTAAATCAAAACGAAGACTGGTTATCTCAAAATCGAGGTGTAAAAGAGAGATGAAAAATCCAGTTTTTTCTACCAGCAATACCCTTGATCTATAATTTCGTCTTTTCTCTTCTAATTAAAACTAAAAGACAATATTGTCTTTAAGGAAGGTTAGTATCGTTTACTCATGTTTATGTTTTTTGGAAACTAAAGTAGATTACTCTCATTTACATATATTTTTTTAGTTTTAATTTCCTTGCCGTCTCTTTCCTTTCCTTAACCTTTGTTTCTTTCTTCTAGAGCAAACTCTTAAACTTCTCTCCTTTTGTATTCTATATTTAACTTGACTCTAGAAAACATTGGTATTGCATGAATGCTCATGCTTGGAGATTAATCTAGAAAAAAAAACTAATTGTTCTGAAAAATATTACTAACTATCCTGAGAAAAAAAAAATTGTTTTTGAAAAAATGAGGTGGGGAGAGAGGGAAACATATGTGCTAAAAAGATGGGGGACGTTTTAGATGATAAATTCACGAAATGAGCGGATGAGCAAGAAAAACAAAAAGACAGTTACCGTTTAATTAATCATATTTTGTAAATCAAAAAAGAAAAAAACACATTTTGTCAGAGATGATAGGATGATAAATTTTGAAATGTATAAGCCCGAAAATATAGTTGACCAAACTACAAAGATAACTAGAAAAGAGGACCAATAATAAAATTTTCCGACGGCTTCGTGTGATGTAATGTAACTAGTACCAAAATTAGGACACGGTGTTAGGGGTTCAAATTTCAATAGCAATATTAACATGATTTTTATACATTAAAAGTAATATTTTTTTTTACAATAATTAAGGAGCATTCAATTTTAACTTTGTTAACATCGAACTTCATATATGAACATGTTACTCTAAAATTATGCTGTCAAAATAACACAACCAGCTCAAGGAAAAAAAATTATTTTCGCGAAATCCGGGAATATTACCTCAAGCAAATAAGAAGCAATTCAGAAGGCGACAGATCCGCAACAAGCAAAGCATGCCATCTCATGAAATTAAATAAAACAATTTCATGAAAATCACCAAAAGTTCACATCAAAATTCTACAAAATCCCTGCATAGCCCACAATAATTTTGGCATCCTCATCAATCCTAAATATAATGCCATTTCCCCATAAAAGGCCTATAGTTTGAGTTTTTATAGTTCAAATAACGCCTCGCCTTCGGAAAATAGAACAAAATATTTTTCGAGCTCAATAAATGAAAAATGTGTTCCTTATAGTCATGCTTGTAAAACTTCACGAAGAACCAACTTTGGAAAGCGCAAATAATTTTTCCAATTACAGCCACTGAAATTTCAGTGAAATAAAAGAAATCAAATTTCTGTTGACAAATACGCCTATGAGGCTTCTTCAATCAAATCTATGCTTGGTGGGCAATAGGTCCAACAGAGAAAATGAGATAAAGGCCCAAAAAAAAGGAGCAGAAAGGAATCGTGGGCCCTGATAGTCAGATCGTCCTCTTTTTTTTTTTTGTTTTTCGGCTGACACTTCTTATTCCGATCGGCGCTCTTCTGACCCACCTGTCAGCCCGTCTGCTCCTTTATTAGGCCCTCGCTGAGCCCCACCTGTCAGCGATGTGGCTTCACACAGATGGCAACTGGTTCGATATGTGAGTGGGTCCCACACCGACAGAAAAAATTGATTGAAGAAGACGAAGCTCTTCTCTGACACAGTCATTCCGACGACCTGCTTCACCGCCACCGGAGCTCTCGGCACCGCTGAAAAGCTGGCGACGAGGAGAATCCAATGAAACCAACCTCACCTCCTCCCGTTCTTTAATTCACAGCCAATTAGGATGTTAAACTCTCGAACCAATGGAGAAAGTGGTTCAAAATTGGACGAATTTAATGGAATAAACTCCAAGTTAACAGCTCAGACACCTACTTGGAGATAATGAAATGCATCCTGAACAGTCAATTTTGATCAAATCATGACCAGTAAATGGGAACACCAATCGATGCCATGGCTTGGTTAAGTGCCAGTCAAGTTCTGATTAGCAATGGTTAACAAGCTTAATTGATGATTAGAGGATGTTAAAAATGATCTTTGGATGCTCCTAGAACTGAGAAGGCTTTGGTTGAAACCAGTGAGGGATTGATGCTATCATTCTCACAGTCAATAAGGAATAAAGGGTATACAGGTAATGAGATATGCATGACGGTTTGCACCTAATACTGGTTAGCCTAAGGCACCATGTTTGAATTATCAAAAAAGAAGTGTTAATGAATATGTAAAGGAAAGTTTGTTCTTTACTGTTGAGAGAAGACAAATTCTCATGTGTGCTATAAATGAAATTAGGTGGTCTTTACTTATGATGTGTTGCTACAAATTCTCATGTGTTCTTTACTGGTTAAAAGAAGAAAACAACAAAGGGAAGGCATGTACAGCACAAGTTCAGTTCATTACTGTTATGGGATGAGAGATGAAACAATTGAGATAACCAGTACATGAGAGATGAATGCTTGAAATATGAAACCACACATGAGAGGTATCACACAAAAAATTAAGGTGGAATTCCCATATTGCCCCTCACAATGCCATATGTTGTCCTATAAATAGAGGGGAAGACTCCAAGGAAGGACAAGCAGAAAGAGGCAGAAAGAAGCAAAGACATACAGAGAAAAGAAGGGGAGAGACTCCGCTCAATTTAGGCTAGCCACTTTGCAAAATAAAAAAGAGAGAGAATAAAGAAAAGAAGGAAAGACAGGTGAAACCACATCTGTAATAATCATTCACTTCATCAATAAAGCTTGTTATATCCATTTAATTTTCTGTTTTGAAAATTGTTTCATGTTCAGTCCAGCCACCAATCTATGATGTACTTGGACATGTATGTATCAAGAAGAGTCCGAAAGCTTTAAGAGCTTGAGAATTATTTATTCATGCATCACATTTATTGGTAGTATATGTAAATAAGATGTCAGGTTCACTTTCTTTTTTTATATACCCGCACGGCCGCACCAAATGATATATATATATATATAGGATGGCTAACGTGCCATAGATGGCACAGATGGTCCTGTGCCATAGAGTCGTTTTTCGAGATCCAAAATTCAAATATCCAATCCGAACCAAAAAACAGAAAAGAAAATACAAAGTCTTGACATTAAGAGGATACGTACAACCAAAATAGACGGCACATCCCGAACAGTTCTTACCAGTAACTAGAAAACAAATTATAAAAAGAAAAGAAAACAAGACCAAAAGAAAGAAGTGGACTATCTCAAGTTCTCAACCCTCTTACTAAATAAACAACAGATAATAAAATCCTAATCATTCTTTTTTTAAAAAAAAAATTCTGCATGACTGCATCCAACTTTAGTCTTAATTTCATTCTAGCTAGCTGTTGTGCTGTTGGAAAGCCATGCCAGCTAGTACCTCTTCTTCTTGCCTCATTTGCTAGCATGTGCGCATCCTTCACCACCTCTCTTTTGACTGCTCTTATCTCTATCCTTCCTTGATGTGCATGTAAAGTATCTCTCAGCCTGCAAACCTACTCCATACAGGGGCGGATTCACCGCTAGGGCGGGTGGGGTTAGAGCCCCACCTACCGCCGTCGAGCCCCTGGATCCCCTCTTTAGCCTCAGCAAAATTTTCTGCCATTAGAGCACTCAAAGGTGGGACTGAAGAATAGAAGAAGAGGAATCGTTCGATCAAATAATTCATTGGAGCACTCAATCCCACCTAAATATTTTTTCTAGATCCGCCACTGGCTCCATTGCATTCCAATCAGGTAAAGTTTGATAATCGAAATCATTTACAATATTTACCAGTATCCTACAATCACAAAATAAAATTGTTTTGCTTTCTTCCATGAGCATGCTATAATGGGCTGCCTCTTCAATCTAGAGCAATAGCTTCAACTTAAAAGGAAGAATTGGCTTGAAAAGGCCTACAATTAATGCACCAAATGATTTATTTGCATAAAAAATATTAATAAATAAACAGCATCCATGTATACCCAAGCATTCTTAAGATTATATACGTATTGAATTATTCATACATATATCTATAATTAATAATTAATAATTAATCATATATCCATTTGTATGAATATATTATCATATATATATATATATATATATAATTAATAATTCAATATGTATATAATTTGTATGAACAAGTTTCAGTGCCACCATTTTGGGTGTCACAAGTTGTCACAACTTCATATTTTATCAATATTTAAAATTTTTAAAATTCAAACGTTGAATCCAAATCATTGATCTTGTTCAGTTTAATGAGTGATGTGTGTCCATATAAGTTCTATAAGATTTGGACTCAGTTTGATATTCGATCAAATGGCCAACAAATGAACGAATCTGGTTAATTATGATAGATTAATTCTAATACGTTCATCATTTGGTCGATTGATCAAGTATCAAACTAACTCCAAATTCTATAAAACTTATATGGAAATACATCGCTCATTTAATTGAACAAGATCAATGTTTGGATTTTAAAAATTATAATATATGTAGTTGTGGTAACTTGTGGGACACTGCCACTGGAACCTTGCTCATTATTAAATGCCATTGTAATTAGACATTTTTGTTCTTTATGAATTTAATAGTTTAAATCTTAGATTCAAAAATCACCTTCTATACAATGTGAAATACCATACAAAAACTAGAAAGAAGAATAACATAACAAGAATCAATTTTGCAATGGAAACATTACACCCGTCACAAATAACACGCAGACATGTGCCAATATTAATGCCTCATTTTTATTTAAAAAAAAATGGGAAAAAGCTAAGTTCATCAATGAGCCAAAGCCATATATCCTATATCGTTGCTCGAAGTGCTCTACCATACTCTTCTAGCCTCTCTACACTTGGGAGAACCTTGTTAACATAATCCACAGTGAGAATGCGTTTTTCCCATTGGACAAGTAATGGCACCTTTGCTTCATCAAGCAGCTTGGCCCCAGAGATTTTCTCTAAAACTCTGATCCAGACAGTGAAGGAACCCAAAATAATATCAAGATAACCAATGGAATCTCCACCAAAGAAGTCTTTTCCAGCAGAGTAGTTCTTGAAAGCTCCTTCCAATGTCTCTAATGCAGCATGAGTATCTGCAATTTTTTCTGTCATTGCCACCTCTGTTGCAGCCATCAGAATGCCTCTAAGTGAAGCTTGTAGCTGCCCAAATATTTGGAATTAATCTCCGATAAATTCATAGCTTTTGTTATTGTAGAATATAACTTCATTTTAAATAAATGTCTGTGCATGAACAATAACTAGTAATTTAATTGTGTACCTTATCATCAATATACACTGCCCAGAAGCGAGTAATGCCGCGTTCGTAGGGAGTAGAAGGAAGCCCGAAATTATTTAATATAAAAATTCAGACACCAAAAAATTTAATACAAAGAATTATTTATTTTTTTTTAATAAGAAGAAAGTTCCAACGCGTTTATAAACCGCGCCTCCCTCTCTCCTCTCGAACGCGTTTTATAAACGCGTTACAGGCCCTAAAACGCGTTTATAAAACGCGCTAGAAGCCTGAACTTTCGGAATAGTTAAAACGCAATTAACGCGTTTATAAAACGCGCTAGAAAGCTTTTTACTCGTTTATAAAACGCGCTAGAAGCCTGAACATTCCAACTTCTATCACTTCGATCAAACTTTAGTCATTTCAATCGAACTTTAGTCATTTCTGTCTATAAGTTTGTGAATTTATAAACGCGTTATTTGAAGTTATATAAGACTATACATTCTCGCAGAATTTAAATCGTCAACAACAGATTATCTCTTACAATTTAAAAACCTATCAATCAAATCCAAAAATGTCTACAATTACAATATATGTCAACCAATGTCCAACTTTTGGTGCTTCTTACTTCCACATCGGTTGTAGTATGCATACCACATTTGCTGAAATTCGAAATGAATTATACAGCAGGCTACAGATTTTAGAAACCCAGTACACTTTGAATATCCATGGTCGTTACAATGAAATTGTAAATGGGAGATATGAATCACTATTTCTTCCTGTAAATTCTGAAGATCAATGGCGCCTTTTTTACCACGAGACATTCGAGACGAGAGGGTTACCGATTATTGAGTTGCATGTTGATTTCATCCCCGTATATGGCACGGGACCAGATCTGAACCTAACACCCCTTGACGAGCCCGGTAGCAGTGAGCCAAACACTTCCTTAAACCTTATGTGTGGCCAGCAATCCACCCCTTACCAATACACTGGCGAACAGTCCGTTCCTACGCAAGACAATAACACATCAAGAGATGAAGTCGAGGTTGCCGATGGTGATGAAGATGAGGGTCCGGCGACTTACTCCGACCTTCCTACCGGAGAAGAATATACCGATGTGGATGACTTCTCCGAGAGAGAAATGCCTTTTTATTCAAACTGCGACCAGCCATACGTTTCAGGAAGGACGGACTTGCACCATCCTGTAAGTGAATTGTGTGATATTTCCATGTTTGAGTATGCTGGTATGCCGGAGCGTAGTTTAGGGCCACAAGGCGAACTTGCTGTTGGTAAACGATTCGGTTCCAAAAAACAATTAATTCTAGCTGTCTGTGATGTTTCATGCAAAACAAATCGAGAAGTTCGAACGGAAACTAGCAATAAACAAAAAATTGTAATGGTTTGCATGCAAAAACCGAATTGTAAGTGGCGATTGTATGGTAGACGTGAGAGTTATAATACAAATTGGAAGATCTCTACCAATCCAAATGAGCATATTTGTTCGAGACCCCCGGGCCAAAAAGGTCACGCAAACCTTACAGCTAGTCTCATTGCCGAACACGTTAGGGATGAATTGAAAAAAAATTTGGGAAAAAGTGTCCAGGACATAGGAAGCCTCATAAGGGCTAGATATCCACGTATTGAACCGACTTATAATAAACTATGGCGTGGGAGGGAGCGAGCGTTGGAGCAATTGTTTGGGTCCTGGGAAGGGGCCTACAATAAACTTCCACGCCTCCTGGAGGCAATGAAGACGACAACCCCAGGAACGAAATACACAATAGTTTCTTGGCCTACAAACGATCCTAACGTTGGCGTCTTCAAGATGGCAGCCTGGGCTTTTGGTCCGTGCATAGAAGCGATGAAATATGCCAGACCTGTTATCTCAATTGATGCTAGTTTTTTATCGGGCCGATACAAAGGTAGATTGTTCTCAGTGTGTGGTTATGATCCAGAAAATCGATTAATTCCGGTTGCATTCGGATTGGGCGAAAAAGAAGATAAGGATACTTGGGGATGGTTTATGTCTTGGGTTAGATGTGAAGTTTTAGGCCGGAACACTAGATACTGTGTCATATCTGACCGTCATAAGGCAATAAAAGCGGTATTTGCATCCGTAGATTACGGTTGGAAGGCACAAGGTGCGCATGCAGTAGCGATTCATCGGTTCTGCATGCAGCATGTTGCGGAAAACTTATGGAAGGAGGCTGGCGGGTCACAAGATGCTGATTTGAAAAACTTTTTCAAATGTAGACTTGCTAACAAGAAAAACCCTAGACGTTTTAGAGAGAATTGGGGAGTTCTGAAGGAAAATAACCTGAGAGCTTATCAGTACCTAAGAAATTGTGGTAAAATTAATGAAAATGACAACAACGAGCGGCCAAAACTATATAAATGGGCTCAGAGTTTTGACAAGGGGTGTTAAGATTGGACCTTGGAGAATTTCGCGTGAAAGTTCGCGAGGAGTACCGTGATGGTGTAGGCTACGATTATTCCCATTACACAGTTCAAATTCCACCCGACATGGAGCAAACCGATGTGCAATTGCCCTTCACTCGAACCACATGTGAGTGGCAAAAACCACAATTGACAGGTATCCCTTGCGCACATGTCATTGCTGTTTGCAGGGAGACAAATTACAATGTAGATCAATTTGTGGATGGTCACTATAGCATGCAAAACCAGCACATGATATGGTCAGCAGGTCGGTTTCATTGTTACAAAGATGAGGAAGAGTGGCCAGTTTATACAGGTCCGATAATTGTCCCCGACAAGAGTTTGGTCAATCGAGGAAGGCGCAAAATCATTCGTGCAGAGATGTGGATGGATAGGATGGAAGGAAGGAAAGGTGGAGGTTCCACAAGAAAAACAAAAAAGAAAAATCAAGGTGAAGCTTCAACCAGTCAACCGCGACAAGCAGCACCCCAACCGCCATATCCGATGGACGCATTGCAATCCGGTCGATACACCAGTAGACCACCAACAAGGGCCAACAGTCCAAGAAGGGCCGCGAGTACTGAACTTACGGTTCGGACTCGTCAAACACCCATTCAACCAGGACGAATGTCATTGCATGTTGATCCACGAAGCAACAATAATCGGGAGGACCAAGGATCTGTACAACCACAGAGAAATTCTATAAGCATTGATCCACGGGTAAGAGATGTCGCATCTGGAAATATGAGAAGTGAGTCGGCTAGATTTCCAACAGATCAAGGCAATACATCAAGGGAGAGAGGACGTAAAGGATTGTTTGGGGGGAAATTTGGCAATATACTGTCTTTCGGTAGGAAGAAAAAATGAAATAATTGAAGATTAAGTGTTGTCGTAATTTTATATATTGTAATGGAATGTATTGTAAGAGAATTTTACAATTAACTCGTATAATATAATGTTGAAAGGTTTAGTGTTAGCATTGACAGACATGCATTCTTGTTATCTACAAAAAGCCCTAATCCTAAAAGGCTTTGTATTCTATTTAGTGTTGAGAAGCAGTTAATTAACTCGTACCGCTAAAAGGCTTTGTACCCTTTTATAAAACGCGCTAAAAGGCTTTACCCTATTATAAAACGCGTTCAGAGGCTTTGTACCCTTTTATAAAACGCGCTAAAAGGCTTTACCCTTTTATAAAACGCGCTAAAAGGGTTTACCCTTTTATAAAACGCGCTAAAAGGCTTTATCCTTTTATAAAACGCGTTAAAAGACTTTGTACCCTTTTATAAAACACGTTAAAAGGCTTTGTACCATTTTATAAAACGCGTTAAAAGGCTTTACCTTTTTATAAAACGCCCATTTCTCGCATCTCTCATTCTCACCTCTGAATATCATTCTCAACTCTCATTCTCACCTCTCTCATTCTCACCTCTCAATGTTAATAAGTGCGAAATTGTAATAAGAGATTTTCCGGTGGAATCTGTTATTATGTACGAAGGTCGGCCCAGATGGACAGCTCGCTAACTTCATCATCATCTGAGGTAGACCAACACTCTGCTGCCTACGATCATGGGTAATGGGCGGTAGAGTTCTGCCGACCCAATTAGGGAGGAACTCGACGACTGTCGAAGGCTCTCGCAGAATTGGGCAACTGTCCATGAGTCTCCGCAAATCGTTGTTTTCATATTAATGAGAATTATTGTAATGAAAATTGTTATTAATTTAAATCGTTGTTTTCATATTAATGAGAGTTTTTGTAATGAAATTTTTTTCTTAATTTTTATATTAATTAGTTATAAATATTAAAACATAAATAAAACATAAATTCATACAATAGCATAAATTCATACAATAATATAAATTTCATAGAAAATAAAATACATAAATTCCATTATTCTAGCACAATTAAACTTTAATTTTTCTCCACTTCCTTAACATCTTTATTCTTCTCCTCCTCCTTATTCTCACTAGAACTCTCATCTATTTTAACCCCCATACTAAAATCAGGGCTCCTGCCACATCCTGGAGGGAAACGACGTACAGCCGAGACGGCCCTTCTCTTCGGAGGACCGTATAATGGGATCCTTTTTGCTCCCACATTAGGTGTTCCCTCTCCCACCTTGGATGTTTCTTCCCCCATCTTATTATTATTTTGATCCTTCTCCATTTCTCAAATTTCTGATTTTACGCGTCTTTTGTTTGTGATTTTTTGATACGAAATAGGAGAACGAATTGAGATATATATAGGCAATTATTTAACCGTTTATAAAACGCGCTAAAATAGGGGTCTGCTCAAAAAACGCGCTATAAAACGCTGCTCAAACACAGTATCACGCTGCTCAAAAAGTGGACACCACCTTTGTACGCGTTTATAAAACGCGTTGGAGGCCTCCGAACGCGTTTTATAAACGCGTACGAAGGTGGTGTCCAGGTAAAACAGCAAAACAGACTGACAGTCTGCGAAAGTATTGAATTCCATTAACTTAGCCCTTCGTACGCGTTTATAAAACGCGCTCAAACCTTATTACGCGTTTTATAAACGCGTACGAAGGGTTGAGTCTATAAATAATCCTGCTTCTCCGCAAATTCACGTCGAAAATTCAGAAATCAAAAACCAAAACTTTAGAGAAGTTACGCAGAGAAAAGAAACAGAGAAAACATAATGTCAACTAAACCACGTCATGTTTGTACCGGTGTGCTTCTACAAGGAGATGGAGGAATAAGTAAACGAGATATTCTTCGGCACGTCTACTTGCACTATCCTTCCGACAAATTTTACGTGAAGGTTTTTCAACGCGACGTTTTTGTAGTGAGAGGGCCGAAATATTGGACGGATGCAGTTAAGAGGGATGGAGGATATAATGTCCGACGTGGAGATGGAATCGTTTGGTTGCGTTTGCAACAGGCATGTCCTCCTGGATTTGAAAATCACCCATTAAATGGAAATGACATATATCATTTGGACTGATTATTAGGTTTTCTATAATTAGATGTTTTTATTATTGTGTGTTCTATAATTAGGTTTTCTATAATTATATGTTTTTATTATTGTGTGTTCTATTATTATCTGTTTTCTTTTATGTTTTAGTATATGTATTAATTCGTGTTTTAGTATATGTATTAATTCGTGTAGTATATGTGCTGTAAGTTTTATTATCTAATTTATTTTAGTTTTTATTTTATCCATTTTCATTTTTACTGTGAAATTCGAAATACTAATATTTATTTAAATTATATTAGACATTACAACTTAATGAACATTATAATAAAAAACACAATACAAATTAAAAATTACAATTTATTAAAATTTTGAACCACACAATACACAACAAAAAAAATTATAAAATATATGATATTAAAATTTTGAACCACATAAAAAAAAATTGTAGAGGATCCATTGCTAAGGGTGGGAAGAGAAAACATCACCGCAACTAATAGACAAGAGTCGGGCGACTGATTGTCATATTGACCCCCTCTTTTTCTGAGACTTGGATGAGGATGACTGCATGTATGCAGATTCTCATCCAAGGATGTCGGCTGCGGTGTTATGGCTCGTAGACCCAGCCCAACAAACCGTCCTCTACACGTAATAACAGATTCCACAGGAAAGTTTTTATTTTAAAGTTGGTGGAATATTAATAGCCATAAGGATTGTGTGCGACTCTGTATCAGTGAATAAGTGTGCCGCATACAACCCTTATGGCTATTAGTTTCGCACCAACTAATATTATTTTGCATTCCACCATCTAACTCTTTTCCTCTCATTTTTTTCTTTTTTTCAGATCTTTTCTCTTTTTTTTTTGATTTTGGACGACAGAAGGATGGGTATTTATATGGAAATTAGATCTCTCCAACGCGTTTTATAAAAGGGTAAGAACGCTTCTTACGCGTTTTATAAACGCGTAAAATCAGAAAATAACGCGCAAACTCAGAAACTTTCGCCGCAATCACTGCAGCGTTTAGCGCGTTTTATAAACGCGTTTTAAGGCCTGTAACGCGTTTATAAAACGCGTTCGAGAGGAGAGAGAGAGGCGCGGTTTATAAACGCGTTGGAACTTTCTTCTTATTAAAAAAAAAAATAAATAATTCTTTGTATTAAATTTTTTGGTGTCTGAATTTTTATATTAAATAATTTCGGGAAGGAAGCAGAGGAGGCCCAGTCTTGGACCAGTTCTCATCAATGTACTGCAAAATCACCAAGGATTCGCAAATGCTCCGGTCGCCATGGATGAGAACTGGGACTTTCTTGTAAAGAGGGTTGTGTTTGAGAAGAAGCTCGCTCTTGTTGGAAAGATCCTGCTCAAGATGCTCATAATTCAGCCCCTTTTGTTCAAGCACCATTCTAACTCTCATCACGAATGGGCTAGCCCACAATCCCAACAGCTTGAGTTCGCCTTCTGCCATTTTCACTTGAGGAACGCAAGGTTGTGAAATTGATAAGATCTGTTGTACATCTGGTGCTTAAATAAAAGAAAATTTTGGAACTTTTATATTATTATAATTATAAATGTCGTCAGCAATGAAGGCAACTCTTTGTTCCATAAAAAAAAAAAAGTTGGGTTTTTTTGTGGATTGTGTACCTCAACCAAAGAAGCAAGTACTGGTCCTCTAAAATTTTGGATCATGGACATAGTGTGTTTGGATGCATAGAAATAAGAAATCTAATAAGAATAAATTTCAAATTTTTTATTCACATAAAATTCAAATAACACAATAATAAAAATTTTGAACTTATTCGGATCCTTATTCATATTCTAACAAAACCATGGAATATGAATAAGGAATATGGATATGCACACATTTTTAAATCCTAAATCCTTATTCTTATTCCTTTTCGAGAGGGTGGTCAATAAATAAATTATGATAACTTACAAATAATTAAAAAAAAAATTATTTATTTGACAATTATGTTACTTAATAAATAATATTTTGATTATCAAATATATTAAATACAATTAAATTTAGATAGATACATTGTGAATTAATTAGATATATATGACAGTTTGCAAATTGTTCGATTGATTATATATGTACCAGCAAATAAATTATTAATATTTGAAACGGATTGATGTGTAACTAATTAAACTTTAAAATTATTTTGAATTTGATACACAACATTTCATAACTGTAAAAGTCTATAATTTAAAGTTGTCATTTTAATTGATGACTATTTCAGTTTGTTATTAACTCACATGCACGTTTATCTTAGAGGGGCACGTATTTCAAATCTTGCCATTGAGACAAGCGGTACAAGAAATCTTACTCTGTGTATATAATATATAGACATAGTACTTCACGTTGACAAGAGCCAGCTTGTTAGTGCACGGAGCCATGGACTGTAACTCTGTTGTTTGGGAATCAAGCCGGTTGCGCAAGCGCTGTCGTCATGACCTATAGAACTTGTGGTCGAAGTGTCATCCAAAATATATACACGCACAATCTATATTATGATAATATTACTTACTCAAACAAAAAAATAAATAAATGAGGGCCATCCAATACCGATAGACTGATAGTCTGAAACAAGTCAGCGGCCTATGCGGACTGAGGACCAAACGTACTTAATTGTCTTTTTGTTTTTGTTTTTTTTTTTGGAGTGAAATGTATTGAATTGTCGTTTTCAACCATAAACGGGGACCTCGTCAGAAGTAGATTAAGGGACCGTTTGGATCGCTTAGGAGTAAGAGGAATAGCTTATTTCTAGATGGAAAATATTAAAAAATATGTAAATTTGTAAAAAATTTGGATGATTAGAAATAAATTTCCGTTTAGAAAAAAATTATTTCTCTTATTCCTAAGTGATCCAAACGGTCCCTAAAATATTTCCGGAAGACCGGAATATGATTCAACAGTTATACGACTTTTACGTTAAGTTTATAGCCTACAGGGTTGCCTAGACAGAAAAATAACAAACTGATCAAAATATTATATGGCAGCTAGCATAAGAGGAATAATAAAAATTTTCAGACGGTTTATTTTTAGGAGGCATTTGGTTGTTGAACAAGTGATGGCATAACTTAAAGAGATATAACATAAAGAGGAATAAATATTCCAACTTACTCTTTGAATGTGGCAATCGCCATCGATCCTACCCTCAAAAAAAAACTAAAAAGGTATAAATATTTTATGTCAAATTATGTAACGTATGTTTAGTCATGGAATAAAGAAGAATAACATAATATTTCTTTAAAGACCATAATATTTTTGTTATCTTTAAAAGAATAATATAATGGAAGAGTATTAATTAAAGGATGGTTAAGATTTTTTTTTTCTGTCGTGAGATCCAATTCCATATGTGGATAGTATAAGTTATTCGTCTTATAACGTTAATATATTTCACTAGTCTTATAACGTTAATATATTTCACTAGTGTTTGGCTACATAAATAGAGAATAAGTAACATTGTTTCTTTTTTTCCTTAACCAAACATGTCCATATTATGTAGTGTAACTGTTATGAAATAATCGGTACGGTACCACAACTACACAGATCAAGAAATTGGAAACAACCACTGCATACAATCAAATGTCAAGCACAAATAAAAGAAAGATATTACCGTGTATAGATCGAGTCACATCAAGCACAAGAGAAGAGAAAACACAAGAGTAAAGTGGTTCGGCCGAGCCTACTCCACCGGGAGGCAACGAACCGACAAATTTCACTATTCACTAAGGAGATTACAAGAGTTTCCAAGAGGCTCTCAAGAGAATACAAGAAGGTACAAGAGTATCTCAATTGCTAGAACAAGCAATCACTCTCTCTCTCTATCTCTACCTCTCTCTATCTACCCTATCTCTTCCTCTCTTTATTCTCTTTTTCTCACTCTCTGTCTGCGCAGCCAAGGAGAACTCATGCTCTCTCTTCCTAACCTAGCGCCACAGTGAGGATGTAAATAAGTCTCAAGCAAGATATGGGTTGGGCCCAATTTGGACCTAAAACTCAACAAATCTTCACCATAGGCTCAAATTAGCAACACAATCAAGTGCCAAGCATCACAGCCCAATAGTCTATCTGTCGGTATCCACATCACCTCCCACAAGCCTCTAAATCCAGAGACTAACCGCATCTACCTGAGTCCATGGCCAGTGGCCGCCCATGTCCAATGCACCATGCGGAATCAGCAACCACATGTCTCCGCCTACCTCCACCGGCATCAAGGCGTCCACCAGAAGAACCAAGACAGTCAAGCCTACCGTCTCCAGCATGCCCTAATCCAGGCTGCTGTGCAATGTGTGACATGCCCTCAACCACCGCAGCAACTCCACTGCAATAGGCCACATAGTCACCTCCTACAGCTCCACAAGCTATAGTGCCGGCCGATACGACAGTGGCCGTAGACTCCACCGTACCGACCACCTCATAGAGGCCACTGTGCCTAGCACCTCGAATGACAACTCTATCACCTCGAAGTACCTCCATGAATCCATCACGGGTTCTAAACTCAAACTCGCGTTAATCCAACTCACTGAGTGACATAAGACTGCTTCGTACACCAGGCACATACCGAACATAAGTAACCGTACGAATCACACCATCCCACATTCGAAATCTTACCGTGCCAACTCCAACGATCGACAAAGCCGACCCATCAGCCAGAGTCACAATGCCACCGGACAGCTCACGCAAGGAATGGAACCAATCCCTCCGTGGACAAACATGGAATGTGCTACCAGAGTCTAACACCCAACTACTCAAGGCATCACTGCTACCGCAGTCTCAGTCACATCCTCCTCACCAACAACAGTCTCAGTCACATCCTCCTCACCAACACACAAGAGAATATCATCCCCATCACCGACCACAACCGCCGTGTGACTAGATCCATGCGTAGAAGGACTAACCTGTCGTAACTCGGGACAGTCGCGTCGAAATTGACCAGGCTTCCCGCACTTATGGCATGTCCCACGACCGGATTTCTTCCGTCGCCGCCGATCTGATACAGTCACTAGCGCGTTGGAGGATTCTGGCACATCCTCCTCACGCCTCCTCAAGGACTCGGAATCCAAAAGTACGGCAGTCACCTTCGCCATGGTTAGCTCGCTCTTCTTCCCCAACAAAGGCATCGTAATAGCATCATACGACTTTGGTAGGGATGTCATAAACAGACAAGCTTGATCCTCATCCTCGATCTTTCCACCCGCATTGAGCACATTGTTAGAGTTATGTCCTAGAAGTCAATAATTTGATGACTTAAATATTAGTTTATGTTATGGATGATATTTTATCATCTGTTCCTAGGTTTATTATTGACAGATTATTCAGGTTGAGGATCTGAATTGTAGATCTCTGTGGATCATTCTTTAGAATGACAATAATAAATCTAAACGGTCCATAATCTTGATAATTAGCAAGGAACATTAATTATCATATAAGATTAGTATGCAAGTTAAGTGATGATTAAGTTCTACAAATCATAGGTAAAGAGTTACCAACTTAATTGCATATGTGTATGTTATGGAACATAGTACAGGACATGACCCAACGAAATAAACATATGGATTGTGTTATGTGTCATTGTTTATTTCGTTATGATTTTGGTTCTAAGTTTGAGATGATTATCTTTTCCACATGAGGATAGGTTCTATAAATCTTGTCTACCGTTGATTCCCGTTAAGGGCTGCTATACGGACTTGATTTACGTTCTCTTGAATTGTGCGGGGAAAAGCTAATCATCAAAAAAACCGTATGTCCCTCATTAATTTACTTAGTGAGTGACGATATCTGTTTGGGCCCCTTGATGGAGTTGGATCGTATGCGCGCAACTAAGCGATCAACTCTAGATCAAGAAACGTATAATTTGCAAGAATGACACATTCCTATCTTGGATTATACGATGATATCGTGAGACATAAGAATCAAAATAGAGATATATTTTTATTCTCTTATGCAGGATTTAAATACTGTAGCAGTACATTATTTATGCGAATTGGGAATCATAACGTGTTGCTAGATACCGCTTATGATTATTGGAATTAAATAACGATTTAATTCCATGTCCAACTTAGCATAAATCCTCAAAGGGTCACACAGATCGAAATATAACCAAACAGTGCATTAATCATTTATTTGCATCAGTGTACTTTTGCGAAAATATGATAAGTTGATTAATTGATTATATGTCGATATAATTAATTAATTCAAACGGATCATATCGAAATGATTTAATGCATAAGCTAATCCCATGGTAATTATTAATTAGTTAATAATTATTCAACACAACACAATTTAATATAAATAGTTATATTAAATTAATGGGCCGATATTTATTATTGAATAAATAGCCCAAATGAAGAGCACTAAATAGTGGATTGAATGAGTTGATTTAATAATCAATTTGGAGAGCTTGCAAAGCCCATTTGGGCCCATATATGGCCGGCCACAATGGAGGTGGTAGGTAGGTGGCATGATGGTAATTAAAGGGAACTTATTGCTAGGGTTTGAGCATTATAAAAGGACCCTTGTGGAGGCTCCTTGCTCCTCTCTCTCTCTTCCTTCCCTTGGCTGCCACTACCCTCCTCTCTCCCTCTCTTTGGCCGCCACCTCTCTCCCCTCTCATCCACCTTAGCTCATGTGTTGAGCACCATAATCTCTCCACTTAATTAAAGGGAATTAAGAAGGCGAGAACGCTTGGGATTAGCCTAGACCTTGTAGCTTCTAGCAAAGCTTGTAGGTCTTGGTTAATTTCGTGGTGGACTCGAGGACGAGCTTGGCACGAAGGAGGAGCTAGACGCGCGCACCACCTACAACCTAGCCGGTTCAAGCCTCTTGATTACGATATCAAGAGAGGTATAAACCTTGAACTCTCTCTTTGTGTGAATGGCTTTAAGTGCAAGATCCGTGATTGTGCATGCTTAAATTGGCTAATTAAGAGTAATTAACCATAAAAATGAAAATTAGGCACTTAACTAACACACATCTCTTACCAAAGTGTTGAACGCACCAAGGTGAACCCTCAGATCCGTACCCTCCTCCATCCTAAGTCGGTACAACCGCTTCTTCAAAGCAGTCCGACTTGCCAAGGACTTAGACAGATACATCTCCTCCAGTTTCTTCCACAAGTCATTCGGAGAAGTCTCGACCATGAACGGGGCTTTGACCTCATTCGACAAGCAAAACCGGATTGTACTTAGGGCTTTACCACACAACGTCTTCCACTTATCATCCTCTAACCCAGCTGGTTTTGTATCACTCAAAGCATCATCTAAACCCTGAAGCACAAGGGCATCACGAACCGTGCCTTGCCACAATGCAAAATTTTGTTTCCCATCAAACTTCTCAATCTCAAATATGGATACTACACTAGGGTTTGCCATTGCCATATCTTGCTCAAGTTGAAACCGTACCAACGAACCTGTCGCTCTAATACCAATTGTTATGAAATAACCGGTACGGTACCACAACTACACAGATCAAGAAATTGGAAACAACCACTGCATACAACCAAATGTCAAGCACAAATAGAGGAAAGATATTACCGTGTATAGATCGAGTCACAGCAAGCACAAGAGAAGAGAAAACACAAGAGTAAAGTGGTTCGGCCGAGCCTACTCCACCAGGAGGCAACGAACCGACAAATTTCACTATTCACCAAGGAGATTACAAGAGTTTCCAAGAGGCTCTCAAGAGAATACCAGAAGGTACAAGAGTAACTCAATTGCTAGAACAAGCAATCACTCTCTCTCTCTATCTCTACCTCTCTCTATCTACCCTATCTCTTCCTCTCTCTATTCTCTCTTTCTCACTCTCTGTCTGCGCAACCAAGGAGAACTCATGCTCTCTCTTCCTAACCTAGCGCCACAGTGAGGATGTAAATAAGTCTCAAGCAAGATATGGGTTGGGCCCAATTTGGACCTAAAACTCAACAGTAACGAATTAGAAGCAGAGTTAAAACATGATGTTAGATTATTAATGAACTTTATATAATTTGTACTGAATTTTTTATTTATCGTGTGAATGTGTTTGTGGTTTGGTATCATTCTATAGTATTCTTTATATAATTTTTTATTTAGCGTATGTACAATGTGTGTACTGAATTTGTACTGAACGGATAATCATTCTATTAGTATTCTTTGTAAAATTGGAACTCATAAATTGTGTCGAATAACGAATAATCACATGAGAAAATATTAAATATATAACAGAATTCTTTTATTATCGCTCTACTTCGCGATTAGGTCAATTAATTGAAAATATAGATTGAATAATGTTTATATAAATAAACTATGATAAATTCTTTACTTGTGAAAAGTAAAAGAGACTTATTTGTATTCTTTCATTATGTGGTGGACTGTTCAAATTTAGAAATTGTCTGCTTATATCCATGTAAAGACAAAATGCTAAACCATCGAATAGCTAAATCATTAATTGTATAATTATATAATCGAATAATTTTTAAATTATATGAAGTTTCATAACAGCCTATTCAGACGTCGAATATATATATATAGAGGATTGCTAAAATACTATGCATATATAGTATGGATGACTTTCCTGCAACGAATTCGTTTTTGAATTTCATACTTCAAACTATCGATCCAAACCGTCCATTATCTTTCACATATTGATAGCTCATTAGAAACCAAATTTTATATTTTTTTTGAATTTTTTTATTATTTTTTTCATATTTTTGAAAATTCTCAATCTAATAAATTCTAGACCCTTCAATAATAGCGACTTTCAAAGATATGAAAAAATAGTATTAAATTTAAAAAAAATGTAAAATTTGGTTTTTAATGATATTTCAATGTGAAGAAGATAATGAATGATTTGGTTTTTAAGAACGAATCCGTAGCACGAAGGCCATCCTTGCTATGCATAGTATTTTAGCATTCATATATATATATATATATATATATATATAGAGAGAGAGAGAGAGAGGATGGCTAATGTGTCATAGATGGCACAGAGGGTCCCGTGCCATAGAGTCGTTTTTCGAGATCCAAAATTCAAATTTTCGATTTGAACCATTCAAGTTATTCACCACATTAAAATATCCTTGGAGACCAAATTTTACATTTTTTTGAATTTTTTTGCTATTTATTATGATATTTTTAAAAAACGTTATAATTGGAGTATTTCAGACCCTCCAATTTGAACATATCAAAATAAATACCAAAAAAATGTAAAATTTGGTCTCCAATGGTATTTCAATATGGTGATCAATTTGAACGGTTTGGATTAACTGATTGAATTTCGGATCTTTAAAAAATGACTCAAAAAAGACGTCTATGGCATTGCCATCTATGGCACTTTAGCCCACCTCTATATATATATATAGAGTTTTGCTATGGTGAGTTGCAACTCACCAAAGCGTCCGTGAGTCGCGCTCAAAATTCCGAAATTAAGTTCAAAACGACCGATCCAAACCGTCTAATACGATCTCCCTATTAAATTCTCCATGGAGACCAAATTTTACATTTTTTCGAAATTTTTAAGTATTTATTTTGGATTTTTAAAAACTGCTGTTTTTGAACGATTCAGAACTAATTAGATTAATGATTTTCCAAAATTTCAAAAAAATACTTAAAAATTTCGAAAAAATATAAAATTTGGTCTGCATGGAGATTTCAATAGGAAGATTGTATTAAACGGTTTGGATCGGTCGTTTTGAACTTAATTTCGAAATTTTGAGCGCGACTCACGAACGCTTTGGTGAGTTGCAACTCACCATAGCAAAACTCTATATATATATATATATATATATAAAGGTTATAAAAGGTGATTTATGCGGTTTAGCGGTATAGTGTTGAATTATCGGTACGGAGTTTTATCGGTGATAATACGGTACATACACGAATGATGAAATTGATACTACAGCGTTATGATTTATAACTAATATAAGAGTATAATTACTTTAAAACCAAATTAAAGCATGTTGCAAAGTCATTTCTAGTTGGAATCAAGACACCTCGTCAGCACAACCATGCACATCTTGAAAAGTAGTTGGCATCAGTATAGCAACCCCCTGAAATTACATGGCAGTGTCTAACAAAATAAGCTATTAAATTGATAAATTGGCACAAATCAGGCATCTTATATTAATTAACATAATTTCAATCGGTTCAACTCATCCATGCATCAATTTAAGTGGAAAATTTAGTCAATTTGTTTGCAATTAGCTAAAATGTTTCCATCACAAAGCTAACAGATGCTATTCTCAATATTTAACTTCAATTGTTCAATTGTGAGGAACTTAATATTTGAGTTAATAAGCCGTGCACATTAATGATGGATGTAAATTGGAAAAGACAATTGCTAAGTCCTATAGTAAGCTTATATTTGACTATTTGAGTTCAACTGTTCAATTTCAATCTACTATTGGCTCCAATACTTCTTAAAATTATAAGCAATCCAAACTCTTCATAAAATTACACACTTCCCAATACTTCTTCTCACTTCTTTCCTTCTTCTCACCTCATCCAAACGGAGCCATTAGTGAATTAAAAATTTATTTCCTCTTCGTACCAGTTGATAAAAGACAAGCATCTTGTGCTGTATTTTTCCAGTACCACTAAACTTGGCTGCATTGTCCAGTGCATGCTTACTGCTGCTTTTGTTTTATCTTTTTTTATTCTCTAATAAAAGAGTAAAAGGTAATGTGATTATAGGCTGCACCATCGATTTGAAGTTCAAATGCATACATACCACCTCTATTTAATTGTTGCAGGCACATCCTTAATTTTGCTTGTAGTTTATGCTTAATTACTTTTATTTTTGTATGCAATATTGAAATGATTTTCTTTTGTATGGATAATGAGAAGGTCAACAAAGTTATGTGTATCTTGTATTTGTGGTTTTAAAGTAATTATACTCTTATATTAGTTATAAATCATAACGCTGTAGTATCAATTTCATCATTCGTGTATGTACCGTATTATCACCGATAAAACTCCGTACCGATAATTCAACACTATACCGCTAAACCGCATAAATCACCTTTTATAACCTTTATATATATATATATATATATAGAGTTTTGCTATGGTGAGTTGCAACTCACCAAAGCGTTCGTGAGTCGCGCTCAAAATTTCGAAATTAAGTTCAAAACGACCGATCCAAACCGTCTAATACAATCTTCCTATTGAAATCTCCATGCAGACCAGATTTTATATTTTTTCGAAATTTTTAAGTATTTTTTTGAAATTTTGGAAAATCATTAATCTAATTAGTTCTGAATCGTTCAAAAACAGCAGTTTTTAAAAATCCGAAATAAATACTTAAAAATTTCGAAAAAATGTAAAATTTGGTCTCCATGGAGAATTTAATAGGGAGATCGTATTAGACGGTTTGGATCGGTCGTTTTGAACTTAATTTCGGAATTTTGAGCGCGACTCACGGACGCTTTGGTGAGTTGCAACTCACCATAGCAAAACTCTATATATATATATAGAGGTGGGCTAAAGTGCCATAGATGGCAATGCCATAGACGTCTTTTTTGAGTTATTTTTTAAAGATCCGAAATTCAATCAGTTAATCCAAACCGTTCAAATTGATCACCATATTGAAATACCATTGGAGACCAAATTTTACATTTTTTTGGTATTTATTTTGATATGTTCAAATTGGAGGGTCTGAAATACTCCAATTATAACGTTTTTTAAAAATATCATAATAAATAGCAAAAAAATTCAAAAAAATGTAAAATTTGGTCTCCAAGGATATTTTAATGTGGTGAATAACTTGAATGGTTCAAATCGAAAATTTGAATTTTGGATCTCGAAAAACGACTCTATGGCACGGGACCCTCTGTGCCATCTATGGCACATTAGCCATCCTCTCTCTCTCTCTCTCTATATATATATATATATATGAATGCTAAAATACTATGCATAGCAAGGATGGCCTTCGTGCTACGGATTCGTTCTTAAAAACCAAATCATTCATTATCTTCTTCACATTGAAATATCATTAAAAACCAAATTTTACATTTTTTTAAATTTAATACTATTTTTTCATATCTTTGAAAGTCGCTATTATTGAAGGGCCTAGAATTTATTAGATTGAGAATTTTCAAAAATATGAAAAAAATAATAAAAAAATTCAAAAAAAATATAAAATTTGGTTTCTAATGAGCTATCAATATGTGAAAGATAATGGACGGTTTGGATCGATAGTTTGAAGTATGAAATTCAAAAACGAATTCGTTGCAGGAAAGTCATCCATACTATATATGCATAGTATTTTAGCAATCCTCTATATATATATATTCGACGTCTGAATAGGCTGTTATGAAACTTCATATAATTTAAAAATTATTCGATTATATAATTATACAATTAATGATTTAGCTATTCGATGGTTTAGCATTTTGTCTTTACATGGATATAAGCAGACAATTTCTAAATTTGAACAGTCCACCACATAATGAAAGAATACAAATAAGTCTATTTTACTTTTCACAAGTAAAGAATTTATCATAGTTTATTTATATAAACATTATTCAATCTATATTTTCAATTAATTGACCTAATCGCGAAGTAGAGCGATAATAAAAGAATTCTGTTATATATTTAATATTTTCTCATGTGATTATTCGTTATTCGACACAATTTATGAGTTCCAATTTTACAAAGAATACTAATAGAATGATTATCCGTTCAGTACAAATTCAGTACACACATTGTACATACGCTAAATAAAAAATTATATAAAGAATACTATAGAATGATACCAAACCACAAACACATTCACACGATAAATAAAAAATTCAGTACAAATTATATAAAGTTCATTAATAATCTAACATCATGTTTTAACTCTGCTTCTAATTCGTTACCGTTGAGTTTTAGGTCCAAATTGGGCCCAGCCCATATCTTGCTTGAGACTTATTTACATCCTCACTGTGGCGCTAGGTTAGGAAGAGAGAGCATGAGTTCTGCTTGGTTGCGCAGACAGAGAGTGAGAAAGAGAGAATAGAGAGAGGAAGAGATAGGGTAGATAGAGAGAGGTAGAGATAGAGAGAGAGAGTGATTGCTTGTTCTAGCAATTGAGTTACTCTTGTACCTTCTGGTATTCTCTTGAGAGCCTCTTGGAAACTCTTGTAATCTCCTTGGTGAATAGTGAAATTTGTCGGTTCGTTGCCTCCTGGTGGAGTAGGCTCGGCCGAACCACTTTACTCTTGTGTTTTCTCTTCTCTTGTGCTTGCTGTGACTCGATCTATACACGGTAATATCTTTCCTCTATTTGTGCTTGACATTTGGTTGTATGCAGTGGTTGTTTCCAATTTCTTGATCTGTGTAGTTGTGGTACCGTACCGGTTATTTCATAACAATTGGTATCAGAGCGACAGGTTCGTTGGTACGGTTTCAACTTGAGCAAGATATGGCAATGGCAAACCCTAGTGTAGTATCCATATTTGAGATTGAGAAGTTTGATGGGAAACAAAATTTTGCATTGTGGCAAGGCACGGTTCGTGATGCCCTTGTGCTTCAGGGTTTAGATGATGCTTTGAGTGATACAAAACCAGCTGGGTTAGAGGATGATAAGTGGAAGACGTTGTGTGGTAAAGCCCTAAGTACAATCCGGTTTTGCTTGTCGAATGAGGTCAAAGCCCCGTTCATGGTCGAGACTTCTCTGAATGACTTGTGGAAGAAACTGGAGGAGATGTATCTGTCTAAGTCCTTGGCAAGTCGGACTGCTTTGAAGAAGCGGTTGTACCGACTTAGGATGGAGGAGGGTACGGATCTGAGGGTTCACCTTGGTGCGTTCAACACTTTGGTAAGAGATGTGTGTTAGTTAAGTGCCTAATTTTCATTTTTATGGTTAATTACTCTTAATTAGCCAATTTAAGCATGCACAATCACGGATCTTGCACTTAAAGCCATTCACACAAAGAGAGAGTTCAAGGTTTATACCTCTCTTGATATCGTAATCAAGAGGCTTGAACCGGCTAGGTTGTAGGCGGTGCGCGCGTCTAGCTCCTCCTTCGTGCCAAGCTCGTCCTCGAGTCCACCACGAAATTAACCAAGACCTACAAGCTTTGCTAGAAGCTACAAGGTCTAGGCTAATCCCAAGCATTCTCGCCTTCTTAATTCCCTTTAATTAAGTGGAGAGATTATGGTGCTCAACACATGAGCTAAGGTGGATGAGAGGGGAGAGAGGAGGGTAGTGGCAGCCAAGGGAAAGAAGAGAGAGAGAGGAGCAAGGAGCCTCCACAAGGGTCCTTTTATAATGCTCAAACCCTAGCAATAAGTTCCCTTTAATTACCATCATGCCACCTACCTACCACCTCCATTGTGGCCGGCCATATATGGGCCCAAATGGGCTTTGCAAGCTCTCCAAATTGATTATTAAATCAACTCATTCAATCCACTATTTAGTGCTCTTCATTTGGGCCATTTATTAAATAATAAATATCGGCCCATTAATTTAATATAACTATTTATATTAAATTGTGTTGTGTTGAATAATTATTAACTAATTAATAATTACCATGGGATTAGCTTATGCATTAAAGTTGGATCCTTGTGCTGAAAAATGTGTGTTCATAGGCTATGGTCAACATCAAAAGGGCTATAGGTGCATGAATCCATCCTCTAGAAAAGTCTATACCACCATGGATGTGACATTTATTGAAAATGAAGGGTATTTCTGTAAAAACCAGACTCATTCTCAGGGGGAGAGTGTGATAGACAATGAACTCTGGTTCGATGCAGTAAGAAATGATGTTTTTGGTTCGAAATCTGAGATTTGCCCAAATGAACCCGTTCAACTCGGTCCGAGTTCGACTCATCTCGGTCCGAGTTCAACCCATCTCGGTCCGAGTTTAGATCATCTCGGTCCGAGTTCTACCCATCTCGGTCCGAGTTCGACCCATCTCGGTCCGAGATCAACTGAATGTGAGCATTTGAATCTAGAAATGGACCCACTGGTTAACTCGGGTCCATCTGAAGAAAGTTTGGAAACTGAAGATGAAGAAATGATACAGTCTCCTACTTCGCCACATGACCAGACTCCGGAGTCAGAAGTAAGTAATGTTGAACCCGTTACTACTAATCCTGGCTATCAGTTACCTTTCAGGTTTAACAGAGGCAGACCTCCTAAGAGGTATAGACCAGATGAGGTTGGCGAGGGCAGGTATGCAATGGCGAACTTTATGACTATGTCTCACATGCCAGATTCTGTGAAAGAATTTGATAGAACCTTGGCGTCAGTTCACATTCCAAGTAATCTAAATGAAGCACTCAGTGATCCCAAATGGATGGATGCAATAAAGACAGAAATGGATGCACTTGAAAAGAATGAGACCTGGGAACTGGTGAGTAGGCCAAGAGATAGAAAGGCAGTAGGTTGCAGATGGATATTTACAGTTAAATATGGGCCCACTGGAGCAATTGACAGGTATAAAGCTAGGCTAGTTGCAAAGGGGTACTCTCAGACATATGGGGTAAATTATCAGGAGACATTCTCACCTGTAGCCAAGCTGAATACTGTTAGAATACTGTTGTCCATCGCAGCAAATAAAAATTGGTCACTACATCAGTTTGATGTGAAGAATGCATTCCTACATGGGGACATAGATGAGGAAATCTACATGGACATCCCACCAGGATATGGTCATTCAAGTGAACAAGCTCTTGTGTGCAAGTTGAAGAAAGCACTATATGGTCTAAAACAGTCGCCAAGGGCCTGGTTTGGAAGATTTTGCAATGCAATGAAAGGATATGGATACACCCAGAGTGATACAGATCATACATTGTTCTTTTACAAGAATAAAGAAAAAATTGTAATCTTGATAATCTATGTGGATGACATGATAATTACAGGTGATGACTCTGAAGGAATCCAAGATCTGGAGAGAAAATTGTCCAAGGAATGTGTACTTTCTAGGGATTGAGGTCACACGGAGCAAAGAAGGTATATCTCTATCTCAGAGAAAATATGTACTAGATTTGCTTGCTGAAACAGGAATGTTGGATTGCAAACCTGTAGACACACCTACCAAACAGAACAACAAACTAGGAATATTTCCTGATCAGGTACCAACAAACAAGGAACAATACCAGAGATTAGTAGGGAGATTGATTTACTTATCACATACTAGGCCTGATATTGCCTATGCAGTTTCTGTGGTAAGTCAGTTCATGCACGCTCCTAGTGAGCAACATATGGAGGCGGTTATGTGGATACTTAGGTATCTCAAGGGATCTCCAGGACGAGGTATCTTTTTCAAAAGAAATGGACATCTTCAGATTGAAGGATATACAGACTCTGACTGGGCAGGAGATGTGACTGATAGGAAATCTACATCTGGGTACTTCACTTTTGTTGGTGGCAATTTGGTCACATGGAGAAGTAAGAAGCAGAAGGTAGTGGCTCTATCAAGTGCTGAAGCTGAGTTCAGAGGAATTGCTAAAGGACTGCAAGAATTACTATGGATAAAGAGAGTACTCAAGGATCTTGGCTTCTATGATAACAGGGAGATGAAGCTGTTTTGTGACAACAAGGCAGCTATTGCAATATCTCACAATCCGGTGCAGCATGATAGGACCAAGCACATTGAAGTAGATCGACATTTTATCCGACAGAACATTGAAGAAGGAGTTATTAGTATTCCTCATGTAAGAACGGAAGAGCAACTTGCAGACATACTAACCAAGGGTGTGTCTAGTACTAATTTTCATGAAGCAATTGACAAGTTGGGCATGCAAAATATCTACCTGCCAACTTGAGGGGGAGTGTGGAGAAAAGGGGTTGTTTGGCTCGGTCCGAGATGGCTTGAACTCGGACCGAGTTGAACCACACCTCTTTGGCTCGGTCCGAGTTGGCCTGAACTCGGTCCGAGTTGGACCTTCTGAATTTCCTTTTTATGATTTATGCATATATGGAAATGTAATTAAAAGAAATATTAGCCTACCTATTATAAAGGAGGCGCCTCTCTCTTCCTTCCTGACCTATCTTCTTCCCCAATTCTCTCTTGTACTCCATTATTATTGAAAAGAAATAAAAAGTGTGGTGTGTGTGAGTCGTGGACGTAGGTACATATTGTACCGAACCACGTAAAATCTTCGTGTTCTTTTCTGTGATTGCTATTATTAGCATTTTATTAGAAATTTACTGCTATTGAATTTGAAATTACTTTATTAGTAGATAGGAATTTTGTTATCTTAGATGATGTACTTTTGTAATGTTTCTCATTAGCGATAAAATAGCAATTATCTAATGTTATATACTTCTTAAGTGATACGGGATCATTTTACTTCCCTGCGTGAATGACAATGTCTCCATGTGAAAGTACCCTTCACTTTCACACAATGTAATACATTTTTTTTTAATTATGATTTTTTATTGTTGTTATTCCTCTGTTGTGCAAGCAAAATAAATATTTTTTTTTCCTTTTTGTAATTTGCGATGAAGTAGAACACAAACTAATAGCAATTGTGAAATTAAAGACTCTTCTTGTCAGTATTAATGCACTGAAAAGAATGGCCAGGTGAAAGATCCAACAAATAGTATGCGGTTACAAGTCTTTTGAGTTTTGACCGGTAGAAACTTCTTTGCATATAATAACAGGAAGTGGCTTTCCTTCCCTTGAACTTGTTTGCAAAAGTTACTTTTTTTTAAGGTATTGCAAAAGTAATTTTTTAACAAACTTTTCCTTTTCTTTGTTAATCGGTACTTGGGTTTTTTTTTTTTTTTTATCGCTGTCCGTAGGCATCCACACCCAACGCACAGACACTTTTTCAGCCCACCGGCGGTTGGCAATCGGTACTTGGTTGGATGTCAACTAGCAACCAAAACACTCAACGAACACCAAAAAATAAATAAAATAAATAAAATGGATGGTATTGATGTAGAAATTAGCATATTTCAATTGAATCAGGGCCTCAGAGGCAGCATAGTCATACATATCCATAAGGCTGTCAATGGATACGGTACGGTAGAAGATATTTTTATATCCGTACTCGTTAAAATTTTCTTTACCTGTACCCATTAAAAATTAACGGTACGCTACGGTAACTATAAAAAATGAATATAATAACAATAAAATTTATAAACTCTGTGTAAATAAATTATATCAATAAGTATATCAATAAAGTGCGGCAATGATGGTGAATATTTTAAATTTTTACTTTTTTTATTTTTTTCGTCCAGTGAATGGAAAGAATTATAGATTTTAAATAAAATCTAGCAATATTTTTTACCAATCATGCAATATAAGATGCCATATGTATCATGTAATTGTATCTTTTTAATTGTGGCAATTATCCGTTATGAAAACGGGTACGACATAGCTTTTATCCGTACCCGTATCCACTAAATTAACGAAAATATTTTCTTACCCGTACCCATATATTCCCATTAACTTAATGAAAATAAAATTTTACCCATATCCGTCTTATACGTAGTGAAAGTCAAAAGGGCCGGGCCGGATTTCAAAGGACCGGATTTGACGGGTTTGATAGAAGGGCCGGATCGACCGGGTTAAGAAAAAGGATCGAGATGGGACGGGTTAGACGGGTTTGTTTTTTGAAACACAAGACCGGCCCTTCGAAAACCCTGGCTCTTATAGGTCCTTGGCCCTTGTAGTCCTTTTAAAATAATATCAATATTTAATTTTTTATTTAATCTCTATCATCCTATCATGATCAAATAGTCACTACTATTGAACGATTAGGTCGGATCCGGCCCTTCAACATCCGTCTTTGAAAAAAATTATACCCAGTCCTTTCAAAATCCGGCCCTTCTAGACCCTTGTCCATCGAAAAGTCTTTCGAAGGACCGGTCCGGTCCGGATTTTAGGACAGTCTTCCAAAAGACGGACCAAGGGCCAAAGATTTTTGGACTATCACTACTTATACGGTACGATACGGATTGGATGGATTGGATAAACGGGTAAACGGGTTTCATTGACAGCCTACATATCCATGACGCCGGTTGACACGTGTTTCATCTCGCTGTGGCCCCGCGCCCCCGCTTTTGCAAGGCCAAAATTGAACAATTTTGCTGTATAATCCTTCAGAAAATAGAAACAAAAACTTGTCATGAAACTATTTACAGCTTCTAAGAATTACAGCAGAAAAAAGTATTATTACAGAATCAAGATTCTAGTTGACCATAATAAAGGATGGGCCAATTTTGCAGAAAAAGAAAATCAGTAAAACAATGGTTTCCCACGTTTGCAAATGGCTTAGAAACATTAGATAAGATTAAATAGATATAGGTATATATATTTTTAAATTGCAACTTATAAATTGCAAAATTGTATATATGAGAAATAACAACTCCTGCTGATGTGATAAAATACTAAGTGTAATTGCCAAAACAAACACTCCATTTTATGCTAAACAAAAAAAAGATAACACGAAGAGGAGGAAATAATTACTTCTAAATAGATGATTTTCAAGGCTTCCTCTGAACATGAATCGCTTGTTAACATTTTCGTGGAAAACAAGATTGCTTTCTTAGGGAAGATCAGGATTTTGCTGCACAGAAAAAGCACAAATAAAGATGAATCATCACTGAATTATAACAATTTGAATTGTAAATCTCTTTGTGATAATATCAGAGTAACAGTTGCAAATACCACCTATAAATTTTAAATGAAAAACCTTTTATAATAATAGTAGGCTCGTTTGGATCGTATGGGAATAAGAAAGGAAGAAAAATTTTAGGAAGAAAATATTGGAAAGAGTGTAACTTTGGAAGAGTGGGAATAGTGTTATTGCGGAGAAAAGAAATGTTGTTTGGATGGTGAGTTAGAAATAAGCAAATTAATATTAATTTAAATACATTATTATTTTAATATTAAATAAAGTACTAATTAAAGAGCACACAAAATTTCATTTAGCTATTAGTATTTAGCTAATTTTGTTGAAATTATGTATACAATTGTTGGAAGAAGCCATTTTTAGAAAAAAAAAAAACTATTCCTAAAAAGAAATTATTTTTCTTCTTATTCCTAAGCAATTCAAACGAGATAATAGAAATACAATGTTACAGATACCTTGCTTCAAAAAAAAAATGTTACAAATACCAAGAAAAACAAAATTTTTTTTTTTATTGGACTCGGTATATAGTTTTCCACATCAAAGTAGTTGGATACATGCTTCGTAGAACTTCCCTTTTAGTCTGATGTGACTAGGCCTGTCTAACGTCCACGACGTACACGGAAAATAGAGATTCCGTTATCTGTTCCGTTGCAGAAACGGTATATACCAGCAATTTCGTTAGCCGTTCCGTTTGGACGGAACGTGACGGAACGACTAAAATTGAACTATATACCACACAAACGAATGACGAAATCCGTTCTGTTTCAGAAACGAAATACAAATCTGTACCGTTAGCCGTTCCGTTGGAACGGAACAGCCACGGAATCACGTGGACGAATCCTCCGTCTGCAGGCCTAGATGTGACCAGTGAAGTCATCCAGGATAATCGATCTAGGTCAAAGTTTAATTAGTACATTCATAAATAATATTACTTGAACAATAGATAGTTGTCAGGTTCCCGCTCAAGTATATAAATAGGATCTCCAGTTCAAAGGTAATTACAAAAGCACCACAAAACAACTTTACGAAGCAATTTATCAATGGCATCTGAAGGGAATGAGATTAAGTTAATTGGAGCATGGCCTAGTCCTTTTGTTTTGCGGGTGCGGATCGCATTAAACCTTAAAAAATTGAGTTATGAAATGTTGGAAGAGACATTTAAGAAGAGCGAGCTCTTGCTGAAATCAAATCCAGTTTACAAGAAGATGCCTGTTCTGATCCATGATGGAAAACCCATCTGCGAGTCCATGATAATAGTTGAGTACATTGATGAAACTTGGACTTCTGATGGGGTGTCGATTCTCCCATCTGATTCGTATGATCGTGCAATTGCTCGATTTTGGACTGCTTATATTGATGATAAGGTGAATTATGCTTTTATTAAATTTTGTTACTCGAGTTAGATGTTTTTAATTGTGATATATTGGCTTTTTCATTTTGTTTCAATTATATGTAAGATTAAACTTTGAGCAAATTATGTTTTCTTTTGCCAGATCCCTTATGCGATCAGCAAATTGAGGCCAATGGTCAGAGGAAGTGCAGAGACAGAGGTGGAAGCAGAAAAGCTGGTTGCCACCCTCCAAGTACTTGAAGAGGCCTTTGAGAAGTGCAGCAAAGGACAGAGCTTCTTTGGAGGGGTCAATATCGGTTACTTAGACATTGCCCTCGGATCATGTCTCGCGTGGATTAAGGCATTGGAGAAAATGGTTGAAATTAAGATTCTGATAAAAGAGAAGATTCCTGGTCTGGTTGCATGGTCGGAGCGTTTCTGTGCCCATGATGCTGTGAGAGAAGTGATGCCAGAAACCGACAAGATGGTTGAGTTTGCGAAGGTGTTGTTAAGTGTCATGGCAACCACTCCTGCAAATTGATTGAATGTTTGTTACTTTTTTCTTGATCTAATGTATTATGATTTGCCCGGTGGCTGATCTTATTTTTCTTTTAGTAATGCTGTATCAGTGAATAAGTTTAATCATTTAAACGAACATTTGTTTTAGTGAAATAATGGCGTCCATGTCCTATATTCGCATACCAAACTTTTTGTTAAATAAATGAGCACAAATAAGCCTGAAAGCATGAAGTGCCGCTTTAATTGGTGAGAATTTCTATTAAGACGTGCTGGCAAATTCAAATGTAAATTTTGGAGGGCTGAGGTTCCCATGCTAAAATAATTTATTTTCTTAATTAATTATAAATTATATATCAAAGTTTTTTCAGACGAAACTGCTCTCTACATTATTCGTCTCTATTATTGATACTTTTGACAGAAGTATTCTTTATTTCAAGTAGTAAATTCTTATAAAAATATGACCTTAATTCTCTGAATATTATCAAATATTTAGAAAGATTTGTTCTCTTATGCTATTTCAAATTGAGAAATTGATCTTTGAGCGAATGTATATACTCCATGCAATATTTAGCAGATTATGAACCAGGTTTTATCATGTTTGTAAGATTTATGTTAGGTTGTATATATGGATTTGTATTGGATGTGACAGCAGTAAATTACATTTATTCTACGGTTTTATATTAAAAAAAAATACCATCCAAACAATTTCTGGAGATGACACGAGATCTTCAGCCTATTCTCATGCTCATGAAAAGAATCAAGAAAAAAACAGAGAACATCTGAGCAATTACTGTGCAGAGCTTGAAGAAATCAACAGTAGGCAGGGCAGCTGGCACATTCAATATATTTAGTAACATTAGCTAATGAGAGAAGCTTAACATCTCAGGAGATACTAGTCCATGCCATCATATTAGGTCGTATATAAATTGTTCCATAAAGCAGACCAATGAAATGTTGTATATAATTGGAGGTTATTCTATCGGTTTGAAGCAGAAGCATTAAGCATGCTTGTTGAATTAATTTCGAAAACCTTTCCAACTTCTCCACTTCTAGTACAACTCCTTTGACATAATCTGCGGAGCAAAATCGATCTGCCACCAACTGTTAGGAAGTGTGCTAATTTTTATTTTTATGCTAATTACCAACTAATTAAGCCAAGAAAACAACACACAAAACGGATCGTGCACAAAAGCCATTCGACACAAAGAGATAGGGGTAGATTTTTTACCTCCCGCGAAATCGCATTCGCGGGGCTCGACCTCGGCATAGAAGTCGGTGGGGTGCTCTCCATGCGCCTCCTCCTTCATCGGTTGATCGACCTCAAGTCCACCAAGGAAACTAACCATTCTCATAGGTCCTATGCTAGTAGGAACTAGAGAAATGCTAATCCCTTTGCTATTCTTGAACTAAGTTAGGAATAGCTATTCTCAACACATGAGACCTAATCAATGGAAGAGAGCAAAAAATGGAATAGAGAAAACCACTTTTCTCTCTCGATGGTGGCGGCTAGAAGAAGGAAAGAGGAGGAGAGAGAACTAGGGTTGGAAGGCACCAACTAGTGGTCCTTATATAGAGATCAAGTCCAACCTTCTCACTTCCAAAATTACCACAATGCCATCCACCCTAGGCCGGCCAAAATAAAGGCCTAAATGGGCCTTTTCCATATTTTATTTATTTTCTCTCAAGCCTATTATATCAATTATATAATGGGCCTATCCAATTGATTATTATTTCGGTTCATAACGGCTAATTAAATTAAGCATATATATTCAATATAATTCATACAATTATATTAAATATTGTTGAGCATAATTAATTATCAACTTAATGATAATTATCTTGGGATAAGCATATGTATTAAATTAATTTCTATATGATCATTTTGATATAATTAATTATAACGGTTTGCAACGGTATATAATTAATTAATCAACTCATCATATTTTTGCATTCTCCAATGCAAACAAATCAATTAATACACTGTATGGTTAAAGTCCTATTTGTGTGACCCTTTGAGGATTTATGCTATGTTGGACATGGAATTAAATCGCTATTTAATTCCAATAATCATAAGCGGTATCTAGCAACACGTTATGATTCCCAATTCGCATAAATAGTGTACTGCTACAATATTTCAATCCTGCATAAGAGAATAAATATGTTTCTCTATTTTGATTCTTATGTCTCACGATATCATCGTATAATCCAAGATAGGAATGTGTCATTCTTGCAGATTATACGTTTCTTGATCTAGAGTTGATCGCTTAGTTGCGCGCATACGATCCAACTCCATCAAGGGGCCCAAACAGATATCGTCACTCACTAAGTGAATTAATGAGGGACATACGGTTTTCTTGATGATTAGCTTTTCCCCGCACAATTCAAAAGAACATAAATAAAGTCCGTATAGCAGCCCTTATCGGGAATCAGCGGTAGACAATATTTATTGAACTTATGCTCATGTGGAAAAGATAAACATCTCAAACTTAGAACCAAAATCATAACGAAATAAACAATGACACATAACACAATCCATATGTTTATTTCATTGGGTCAAGTCCTGTACTATGTTCCATAACATATACATATGCAATTAAGTTGGTAACTCTTTACCTATGATTTGTAGAACTTAATCATCACTTAACTTGCATGCTAATCTTATATGATAATTAATGTTCCTTGTTAATTATCAAGATTATGGACCGTTTAGATTTATTATTGTCATTCTAAAGAATGATTCACAGAGATCCACAATTCAGATCCTCAACCTGAATGATCTGTCAATAATAAACCTGAGAATAGATGATAAAATATCATCCAAAATATAAACTAATAAATAAGTCATTAAATTATTGACTTCTAGGACATAACTCCAACACCAACGATGGTACTTTTTTTTGTCAGAAAGTTTTGCTCCAAGCATTCTCTCTGCCATTTTTGTCCAGCCAATGAGACTTCCTAGAACAATGTATATGACTCCTGCTGATACCCCACCAAAGAACGACTTCCCTTTCGACAGTTCATTAAACGCTTCCTCCAGTAACTCGAGAGAAGCCGATATTGAATAGCTGCTTCCAATTTTGCCTCTTATCATTGAGCTTTGATGATACCTCTTATTGCAAGGAAAAACTACGATCACATAGATTAAAATTCAAAGTCATTTATTTTATCTAATTTGAAAAGATCAGTACAACTGAAAGCAAATGCAAATGGAGTTTTGCTACGGTGAGATGCAACTCACTATAGGGTCGGTGAGTTGCGATCAAAACTCCTAGATCTACTTCAAAATGATCGATCAAAACCATCTAATATGATTTCGCTATTGAAATCTCCATATAGACCAAATTTTACATTTTTTCAAATTTTTAAGTATTTTTAAAAAAAAATAAAAAATGATTAATCTAATTAGTTCTGAACCGTTTAAAAACAGCACTTTTAAAAAATTCGAAAAAATACTTTCAAATTTCAAAAAAATATATAAAATTTGGTCTGCATAGAGATTTCAATAGAAATATCATATTAAACGGTTTGGATCGACCATTTTGAAACTAGATTTAGGAATTTTGATCGCAACTCACCGATCCTTTGGTGAGTTGCAACTCACCATAGCAAAACTTATGCAAATGAGTATTTTATCCAATTTGAATCATGCATAATGATATATATAACAGAATGTATTCGATTCAAAATAGATATAGCTTTCCCATGATATTTTTTTGAATTAATTTTATTTATAATAGCAGTAGTGCCCGTGGGAGGACTTTAACATGCAAATTATATTATTTGATATGAATATGTTATTAATTTTCAATATTTAAAATTGTTGTCCCTAAATTAAGGCCTAGAGGGGGGTGAATAGGCACAAAAACGAAATTCTAAACCGGTATGGTCAATATTTGGTTCAATTCAAACTTGGTCTAATACAAACAATCAAAGCACAAACAATTCAAGTATAGCAAGATAATAAAGAGAAAAAGAGAGAGAGAAATTGAACACTCGGTATGATTACGGAGTTCCGACCCGCTAGGAGAAGCTAGCCTTAGTCGTACGTCTCCGGGAGTTCCGCTACCACGAAAGGGCGCGCTCCGTTCAATTCCAACAAGAACGGGACTACAACTTCGAACCGAATCACCTCGTCACAAGGACACTCGAGGCGGATCGGCCTAACTCGAATGGCACAACGGCCTCAAAGGAGAAGAGCTCTCAACCTATTCCAACCTACACCTAGCGACAATGTCGGGGCGGTGGTGTTTGAGGCTACTAAATCTCTCAAGATGGTCTAGCTATGAAAAGCTCAAGTGGGAGAGTATCCCTGTGCTCAAAGGCTCAATTCTGGTCTAATTTTTGCAAGACTAGGCTCTCTTTTGAGAGAGAACAAGGGGTGGATATATATAGGGCTCGAAATGAGCAGTTTCCCAGCAAAAACAGGCCACAGCGTTGTACAACGCTGAATAGCGTTATACAACGCTGGAATATGACCGTTGTAAATTCTAACGGCTCTTTAATATAGCCGTTGGTCTGTCAGAGCGTTGTGCAACGCTATTTGCCGTCGCACAACGCAGGAGTGTAAAACCAAAGGAAAGCTCCGACAATTCCGTTGGAAATTGTCAGAGCGTTGCTTGCCACTGAATGGCGTTACACAACGCTAAAGGGAGACAAAAGGAACAACTCTGACAGAATCAACAGAGCGTTGTACAACTCTATATGCCGTCACACAACGCTAACGTTACCCAACGCTGAAAGACGTTGGCTAACGTCTCCAGAGACTTTGCATGTAAAAACAGCACAGCTAACTTGGGATTTTTGTGGCGTTGTGCAACGCTATATGGCGTTGCACGATGGTACTCAGGAAAATTTCCAAGTTTTTAACTGTAGCGTTGTACAACTCTACTGAGCGTTGTACAACGTTGTGACTCAGCGTTGCCTAACTCTATATAGCGTTGTGCAACGTTGATTCACAAAAGTATGAATTTAGCTGTTCTAGCGTTGTGTAACTCTATCTAGCGTTGTACGACGCTAGGTCACAGAAAACATGATTTTGCTGGTTTATTGAGCTTTTCGCTATCTAGACCATTTTAAGGATAAACAAGGACTAAAGTATACCTTCTATCCTAGTCTAAACTAGCCTACAAGCTCTCTAATGACTTGATCTTGATCTTTCTTAAAGCTTTTATCCAAGTCCTCATAAATTGTATCTTCTTCCTATAAAACTCAAAGAAGATTGTTAAATGCCAAATGATATTGTTTTGCAATCGACAAACCTAGAGACGTTTAGTACAACAAAAATCAATATTGTCTTGATTGGCACTGAAAATAGTAGCATTATTTGCCGATTTAAACAAATAGAATCAATAAAAATAGACATGTGAAGGGCTAAAACATAATTTGATGAAAATAAATACATTTCTCAATAATAAAGTAATTTGAAGAAAGTAAACATGACAAATTAACAATTGTTTCTCATCCATTAATTTTAATCTCAGCAGAATTAACAATTGTTTATGCATATTAAAAAAATTATTTATGAATCTGTGTTGTACTAAACGTCTCTAGGTTTGTCGATTGCAAAATAATATCATTTGCCATTTAACAATCTTCTTTGAGTTTTATAGGAAGAAGATGCAAATTATGAAGACTTGGATAAAAACTTTAGGCAAGATCAAGATCAAGTCTTTGGAGAGCTTATAGGCTAGTTTAGACTAGGATAGAAGGTATACTTTAGTCCTTGTTTATCCTTGAAATGGTCTAGATAGCGAAAAGCTCAATAAACCAGCAAAATCCTGTTTTCTGTGACCTAGCGTCATACAACGCTAGATAGTGGCACACAACGCTAGAACAGCTAAATTCATACTTTTGTGAATCAACGTTGCACAACGCTATATAGAGTTAGGCAACGCTGATTCACAACGTTGTACAACGCTCAGTAGTGTTGTACAACGCTGCAGTTACAAAACTTGGAAAATTTTCTGAGTACCATCGTGCAACGCCATATAGCGTTGCACAACGCCACAAAAATCCCAAGTTAGCTGTCCCATGTAAACAGTTGTTTTTACATGCAAAGTCTCTGGAGACGTTAGCCAACGTCTTTCAGCGTTGGGTAACGTTAGCGTTGTGTGACGGTATATAGAGTTGTACAACGCTCTGTTGAATCTGTCAGAATTGTTCCTTTTGTCTCCCTTTAGCGTTGTGTAACGTCATTCAGTGGCAAGCAACGCTCTGACAATTTCCAACGGAATTGTCGGAGCTTTCCTTTGGTTATACACTCCTTCGTTGTGCGACGGCAGATAGCGTTGCACAACGCTCTGACAGACCAACGGCTATATTAAAGAGCCGTTAGAATTTACAACGGTCATATTCCAGCGTTGTATAACGCTATTCAGCGTTGTACAACGCTGTGGCCTATTTTTGCTGGGGAACTGCTCATTTCGAGCCCTATATATATCCACCCCTTGTTCTCTTTCCAAAAGAAACGAGTTAGAGAGCTCCACTTTGCAAAATTAGACCAGAATTGAGCCTTTGAGCACAGGGATACTCTCCCACTTGAGCTTTTCATAGCTAGACCATCTTGAGAGATTTAGTAGCCTCAAACACCACCGCCCCGACGTTGTCGCTAGGTGTAGGTTGGAATAGGTTGAGAGCTCTTCTCCTTTGAGGCCGTTGTGCCATTCGAGTTAGACCGATCCGCCTCGAGTGTCCTTGTGACGAGGTGATTCGGTTCGAAGTTGTAGTCCCGTTCGTTGTGGAATTGAACGGAGCGCGCCCTTTGGTGGTAGCGAAACTCCCGGAGACGTACGACTAAGGCTAGCACTTCCTAGCGGGTCGGAACTCCGTAATCACATTGCGTGTTCAATTTCTCTCTCTCTTTCTCTCTTTATTATCTTGCTATACTTGAATTGCTTGTGTGCTTGCTTGTATTGGGTACCAATTGAATTGTGTTAGGGTAGTTCATACCAAACCGGTCCAAAACCTTAATCGCTTCCGCTAAACCTTGGTTAAGCCGCCTCTTTTAGGGACAACAAAGTGGTATCAGAGCGGGAACCTCGATTAAGCTATTCTTAATCTCGGTTTTCGATCATGACGGCTAGAATGGTACAAAAACCGGATAAATTGGACCATACTTGCACAAATTTCTCTATTTGGAAAAATGGTATAGTTGGCTACCTCAAAAGTATGGGTGTTTGGTATATTGTGGCAAATGAATCTAAATTTAAACTAACTAACAAGCTTACCACCGAGGCCTTGAGGGAAAAGGAGGATAATGACTATGCGGTCAATGTCATCCTAAGCTCGGTACATGAATCAATTGGTAGCACACTTGTTTGCAATTTTGATATAGCTAGGGACATATGGAGAGCCATCTTAAGTTGTTTCGAAGGAAGCCAAACGGGAGGAGTCTACACGGATTCGAAGTTCGATCCATGTACGTCCGATTCGGATTCTCATGAGGTGTATGCTATGGTGGCAAATGTGGAAGAGGTGGTATTCTCAACGGATGATGTGGAAGATGACTTCGTGAAGGACATCCTCAATGAGTTCAATCAAGGGACAAGATTTGTTCATCCGCTACTTCAAGCGCGTAAGGCAACACCACCTCCATCTCCACCAACTTCGCCAAAGGCATGCTCTCCTAAGGTATATCTTCCTCTCAATGAATCTCTTAGTAGTAGTGATAGTGAGAGTGATGATGAACCAACTTGTTCAACCAAATGTGTTGATTGTGATAGGTTGAATTCTATTCTTGATGCTACCCATGATGCCTTGGTTAGGAAAGCCGATACCATAGAAACCTTAAAAACCAAGGTAGATGAGCTTACTTCTAAGATGGGTGAGTATGAGGCTAAAATAAAGGAGCTTGAAAAACAACTTGAAAAACCGGTTTTAGCCCAAGTTCCTAAAACGGATTTGAAAAACCTTTTCAAAGGTCAAAAGCCTCATGACAAGTCCGGTCTTAGTTACCAAAAGCCTTATCAAACCAAGAAAAGGAACTTGTCACACAATAATGGGAAACAAGTTGCACAAACCACACAATTTCAAAAACCTAGGAATTCTCGTGGTCATGCACATATGTACCAAAGGAAACCTAGAAACACTAGAGTGCAAAACGAAAAGAATTTGCAAAATCAAGAAAAGAAGGTTTTTGTTCCAAAGGCGTCCAATAAAATTTATTTTAGAGGACCCGATGGATGGTTTTATGAATTTAAAGAGCAACACTCTTCTCAAAACCACAAAGCTCAATCCAATGGGCATAAAAAGAATGTTTCCCAACATTTCCAAAAGGATCGCAAAAAGGATTTTAATGCCTCATCCAATGATCCTAAGAAGAAGGCCGAATACCTTAGAGCCCATTACTATTCTCATTTTGTCAAGGGTTCTACCATGCCTAAGCCAACCAATGCATATTGCAACTATTGTTGTCAAAATGGTCATATCTCGTTGGAATGCAAACTTAGGAAACCAAATGGTGAGTCCAAAAGTAAGTGGGTTCCAAAAGCTTGTACCTCTAGTGGTACAACTAGTGGTATGGTAACCAATGTGGCCTAAATACCAAGTTAACCCCCGGTCTTATAAGCCAAATTTTTAGGGGGAGCCTCTTTATTTCTATCTTATTTTTGGTTTGAAAGGTTAAATTTGGTCACACTACTTTGTGTAGTGCTCTAAATTGGTTCTCCAATTCCTTTTCTCCAAAATTAAGGGGGAGCCATAAATTTATGGGGAGCTTGGTACAATTTTCACTTTTTGTCGATTTACAAAAAGGGGGAAAATTGTAGTAAAGCTTGTGAAATGCCAAATTTTAATCGCTTTACTAATGATATTGTTTTGCAAATCGTCAAAAGGGGGAGATTGTTGTACTAAACGTCTCTAGGTTTGTCGATTGCAAAACAATATCATTTGCCATTTAACAATCTTCTTTGAGTTTTATAGGAAGAAGATGCAAATTATGAAGACTTGGATAAAAACTTTAGGCAAGATCAAGATCAAGTCTTTGGAGAGCTTATAGGCTAGTTTACACTAGGATAGAAGGTATACTTTAGTCCTTGTTTATCCTTGAAATGGTCTAGATAGCGAAAAGCTCAATAAACCAGCAAAATCCTGTTTTCTATGACCTAGCGTCATACAACGCTAGATAGTGGCACACAACGCTAGAACAGCTAAATTCATACTTTTGTGAATCAACGTTGCACAACGCTATATAGAGTTAGGCAACGCTGATTCACAACGTTGTACAACGCTCAGTAGTGTTGTACAACGCTGCAGTTAAAAAACTTGAAAAATTTCCTGAGTACCATCGTGCAACGCCATATAGCGTTGCACAACGCCACAAAAATCCCAAGTTAGCTGTCCCATGTAAACAGTTGTTTTTACATGCAAAGTCTCTGGAGACGTTAGCCAACGTCTTTCAGCGTTGGGTAACGTTAGCGTTGTGTGACGGTATATAGAGTTGTACAACGCTCTGTTGAATCTGTCAGAGTTGTTCCTTTTGTCTCCCTTTAGCGTTGTGTAACGCCATTCAGTGGCAAGCAACGCTCTGACAATTTCCAACGGAATTGTCGGAGCTTTCCTTTGGTTATACACTCCTTCGTTGTGCGACGGCAGATAGCGTTGCACAACGCTCTGACAGACCAACGGCTATATTAAAGAGCCGTTAGAATTTACAACGGTCATATTCCAGCGTTGTATAACGCTATTCAGCGTTGTACAACGCTGTGGCCTGTTTTTGCTGGGGAACTGCTCATTTCGAGCCCTATATATATCCACCCCTTGTTCTCTTTCCAAAAGAAACGAGTTAGAGAGCTCCACTTTGCAAAATTAGACCAGAATTGAGCCTTTGAGCACAGGGATACTCTCCCACTTGAGCTTTTCATAGCTAGACCATCTTGAGAGATTTAGTAGCCTCAAACACCACCGCCCCGACGTTGTCGCTAGGTGTAGGTTGGAATAGGTTGAGAGCTCTTCTCCTTTGAGGCCGTTGTGCCATTCGAGTTAGACCGATCCGCCTCGAGTGTCCTTGTGACGAGGTGATTCGGTTCGAAGTTGTAGTCCCGTTCGTTGTGGAATTGAACGGAGCGCGCCCTTTGGTGGTAGCGAAACTCCCGGAGACGTACGACTAAGGCTAGCACTTCCTAGCGGGTCGGAACTCCGTAATCACATTGCGTGTTCAATTTCTCTCTCTCTTTCTCTCTTTATTATCTTGCTATACTTGAATTGCTTGTGTGCTTGCTTGTATTGGGTACCAATTGAATTGTGTTAGGGTAGTTCATACCAAACCGGTCCAAAACCTTAATCGCTTCCGCTAAACCTTGGTTAAGCCGCCTCTTTTAGGGACAACAATCTGCATTTATTATGAAAGGTGAATATTTCCATTACTATCTTCAAATAAATTGATGTAGAATTATCTGGTCAATACATACCATAGAACTCGATTGCGGGTTGTGTTTGATTAACATCTATTCGACAAAACTTGATTTAAAGTTAAATTTCATATAGATAGTAACTTTTAAAATATTATTCTAAAGTAAATAAAACGTTACTTTAAAAATAAAAATAATCTAGAAAATATTAAATATTATTAATCTGTACTTCACTTACTTAGAAATTTAGAATTATCTGGTCAATACATACCATAGAACTCGATTGCGGGTTGTGTTTGATTAACATCGATTCGACAAAACTTGATTTAAAGTTAAATTTCATATAGATACTAACTTTCTGTAAAATATTATTCAAGTAAATAAAACGTCACTTTAAAAATAAAAATAATCTAGAAAATATTAAATATTATTAATCTGTACTTCACTTACTTAAAAAAATAAAAATAATAATAATAACTTATTTATATGTTTGTATAGAAAGTAATCTGATCAAAATTGTTTCGATTTAAAAATAAAATAGTTTAATTCTAATATATTACAGACATCATTCACATGTATGTATGAAAATTAATCCAATTGAACCTAGGACTTTGCTATACTAATTATATCTTTTGCGATGGCATATTACTAATTTTTAAGTTTTATAGTGGAATATTTAAAAGGGTAAAATTGTCAAATAATTGTCCGATGGCAAAAAAAAAACTAATTTTTATAATTTAATAGTGGCAAAAAAAATAATTTGTCGTTTAATGATAGAATATCCCCAATTTCAAATATTTACAGTGGCATAAATCTAAATCACCCTTTTATAAATTAATAATTTTTGCATTAGTAAAAAGATACTAACTATTCAATTTCTTTCTATTCAGGTTGTATTATTATTATTATACTTTTTATGGTTGTTTTCCCATCTCTCACCGTCAAATTTTACTCGAATTTGGTAAGTTCTCTACATTATATTTTTTATCTTTTTGTTAATAAAATAAAATAATTGTCAAGATAATACATTTTAAATGACATCAATTTTTACCTGTACTGGATGAAATGAGATATCATATATTAACGGACAATATAACGAAGTTCCTTTAGTTATAGTAATGGACAATATAACGAAGTTCCTTTATTCAAAAAGAATTACTGATTTACCTATATATTTCAATCAAAATAAAAATTGTTTGTAGAAAAATGACAAATTAGCCGAGGAAACCATCATAGGTAAACAAAAAAGGGAAAAAATGAATACAATAAGAGCTGGCAGTCTTCCTATTAATTTCATTCTGTCTCATCGTTATTTTAATATTGTGTTATACAATTGAAATATTTACACCTACCATGGCGTCTCAAATATTAATAAAACAAAATAAAAACATTTCCATTCATGAATAGATCCCACTGAAAAAGAATTATCTTTTAATAAAATTCCAAGAAATATAATTATTGTCAATGTTTCCAAATTGCTTAGATAGATTTTAAAATAAATATCTAATTCCAATATTATCCACTATTTGATTATCAATCAGCGTCAGAAGCATTTCCATTATGATTAGAGGAGTTAATTTTTAATCTTTAGTGCGAGAAAATTATCAGTATCAAATAAAGATTTTTCTATCAAATATTCACATAATTCGTTTTATTGGCAGAAATATAATTTAAGGATTTCATTGATTTTATGCCACTGTGAAATTTAGCTAATTAGGAATATGCCATTGTTAGATTACAAATTAAATTTATGTCATCATCAAATTATGTAAATTAGAAATATGTCATTATCTCATTCCAAAAAATATTTAATTCTAAAATACCATCATGAATGCTCTCAATATTTTTCAAAAATCCCAAATTGCCCTTGCCGAATGTATTTGTTTCTATTTTTTATATTGCCTAATGCATAATGATGCTTAGTAAATTTAGTTGTTTGGATTTTGTGATTTCTTTTCACATATAAGCTATAGCCTATTTTAATTAGATGTGCCATCATTTTTTAATCAAGCCTTATTTCATGCACAAACAAGTTTAAAAATTAAAAGCACATACAGCAATTTTGCATGCGAGTGTATTCAATTTGTACCAAAAAAAGGTTATAATTTTAAAAATTAAAAGAAAATGCACATACACAAGAAGCTGAGCTGAGATTAACAAAAGACAAATGATGTTCGAATCTTAAAGTATAGTGCATTCTGAGAATATTTCCAATTTCAAAATATTGTAGTGGCAGAAAACTTATTTGTCATTTAGTGATGGTATTTTTTTAATTTTTAATTTTTACAGTGGCATAACACTAATTTGCCATTTAATGATGGCATTTTTCTAATTTCTAATTTTTGTAGTGGCATATTTAAAAGGATAAAATTGGAAAATCAATTTTTCAGTGACAAAAAACTAATTTTTTACTTTTTCACTGTGGCATAAAACTAATTTGTCATTTAGTGATGATATTTTACTAATTTCAACTATTCGCACTGGCATAAACCTAATTAACCCTTATTTAAAAGATACCAGTACTCAGTTGTGTAATAATTCTCTTTTTTTTTTCTCTTCCAAATGTCCTGTGGACTCAACTGATTACATGAAACAAGCAAGAAATAGTGAATGTGCATAACCAACATTGCAATATTTCTGTTCCCAAGCCATGAAAGCAAACATAGGAGCCTCTATTTAACTTCCCTTGTGATGTGTTCGCATTATATTCATTCTTTTCTGTCTAATCTCTCTCTAAATCTGCATAATCCCCAGAAATGGTAAGCACGTCTAATAAATCTGTTCTATTGACAGAACAAGCTATTTGTTGGCGTTGAAGGCCCATGCATGAAACAAAAAAATCCTGTACGGCTGTACCAGTGTACCAGTATTAGATGCATGATATTATTCTCATTGACTTTACTCATTCTTACTCAGCAACTGAAATCAGAAAGCTCCTTCACTACACAGGGGCGTAAGTGGAAAAGGACAGTTGATTTTTCTAAAAAATATACCAATTTGTTCAGCAGGATATGCATTAAGTGCCATTATTTAGTTTTATAAACCAGTTTTTATAGCATCAAGGATTCCAGCTTGAAATTTGACCTCAAGAATTGACACAATAAACCGGGATCTGCTTCTTTTATCCAACTAAACAGCAGTTAAAAACTTCAAGCTTCCAATTACTTCAAAAATAATTTAACAATAACTAAAATAACAAAATAATTCATGCCTAATATTCAGTTGCCTTCCTATGTGGCGCTAATTGCTTGATCGAATTTGCAAATATTTTTCTTCACTAGAAAAGAGCAATTGTCAAATCGGCACCTTTACACCAGCTACAGAATAAGCTTCACCAAGTCCAGGCAGATCCTTCTCAAATGACACTACATAAGTCGTGAGGAAGCGACTCTCAGATATCACACAAGCATTCAAAAGACTGCATTTTTTTTTAGCCCCTTGGTTTCCAATGCACTCAATACATGATACCTTGGTATCAATACTCTCTCTACGCTACATGAGAGCAATTGCGGTTGCAAAGCTATGCTCCTGGGCTCGAAGCCAGCATTTCTGATAAGAAAGTCCATATTCGACTTCACTTATCGTCAGAGCAAGCAAACATGGACCTTCCTGAAAGCAGCATATGCCTCTTCCTCTGACCAGCCATATGTTACCATGAATACTACAAAGAAATTAATCTAAAAACTATTAAATTCTGAATACTATTTAACAATAACAAAACTAACAGAATAATTGAAGCTGAGTATCAGCTGCACCAGTTAATGTAAGAGACATCAACATAATATTGAGCTGCCTTCCAATCCAGTGTTATTTCTAGACCAAATTTGCAACTATAACCTGATACACGATACTCTTCCCTAGACAAGGGCAACAATCAAACCGCCATCTTTCCACCATAAGCAGCAGTATAAGCTTCACCAAGTCCAGGCACATCCTTCTCATATCGCACTACATATTCCTCATGGAAGCGTCTCTCAGAAATCACACAAGCACTCAAAAGACTGAATTTTGGCTTGGACCCTTTTGCATGCAATGCACTCAACACACTATACCTTGGAATCAATACTCTTTCTACACTACAGGCAAGCAGTACAGGTTGCAACGCTATGTCCCTCGGCTCAAACCCAGCTTTTGTAATAAGAAATTCCATATTCAACTTCACTTTATCCTCAGAGAAAACCAACACACTAGGCAATTTCCTGAAGGCAGCATACACCTCTACCTCTAACCATCCATATGTTACCATGAAGAATTCCGCCTTCCTTTTTATATTATATTTAGGATAACCGCCGATCGCTTTCAAAGCACACACAAACATTCTGGACCCTCTCAAAACCCCCAACTCCTCAATTAGCTCAAGTGTCTGCCTCAAAGAATCCAAGTTTCGGCGAAAACAGCGGCTTTTACTAGCCATCATCAATGACATTATATCTTGACTTGATAATCCATATTCTTTCAACAAATTTATAACTGGAAGAATATGCTTATCAATGTCATATGCGAACAGCAAACCGTTTCTCTGAAGGATCTTTAACAAAACCTCGTCATTATTTCCAACATAATCTCTCCAAAAATGGAGGCGCGAGAGAGTGTCTTTCAAACAAAGGGAAATTGGGTTGTGTCGGATCAGCTGAACCAGTAGTTCTCCCGAGAAACCCCGATCCATCAACTCACGTACCTTTGGCTTCAGGGTTTTCTCCACATTGGAACCGAGAAGAAGGGGTAGAATGAAACAACAGCCTTAATCTGGTCATCTGAAAGACCAGTATCTTTCAGGAATGTTACGACCGACTCAGGCCGCTCTGGGGATTTGATCGCCGTGAGGTTCCGATGAGCCGAGTATTTGAGGGCTCGATCAGGGAAGAAGCCAAAGGAGGAGATGAGATACTGAGCTATGAATGGTAGATCCTTGGAATACTGTTGCTGAGGTTGAGTGGAAAGAGGAGTCCGAAGCGCCAGCTGATGGAGACGGTGACAGTGACGGTGGAAAGGAGAAATGGAGAAATAGCGGGCGAGCATGGTAAGATTTTGAGGGAACGCTGCGCTCGGAAAAAGGCGATTCTAGAATTGGGTAGCAGCGAAAGAGGGTTTCGTGAAGACTGAAGAGCGGCGGAGGCAGGAAAGGGGAGCGTATCCTCTACCAACTTTTTGAGGTTGGTAGAGGGCCAACGTTTGATCCGAGCCGTTAGATCTAATCTCGACGGTTAAAATTTTTCGGGCCTATCAATCTAGGTTACATGCACGGGGCTCCCTTAACCATTGAGATTAGATCTAACGGTTTAGATCAAACGTTGGCCCTCTACCAACCATAAATGGTTGGCAGAGGATGTGATTCCGGCAGAAAAGAGGGTTTCGTTTGATCAAAACTCAAAAGGGTTTTTACCCGGTTCGATCCACAAGGTTCAGTTTCTAGATATAAAAACCGTCCGACTTAACATAACTCAAGATGGCAAATTTTGTACATTTTTCTCTTGGGCTAGCTAAATTGAAACTTGGTTCATGTTTATTATTTCTTATGTTTGGCAGAATTAAACATGTTTTACTTTTTATTTTCTTGGCACAATCTATATATCCTTCCTAATTGACGAAATAAAAATAAAACAAGAAACTTTCCAAAAGCAAAATTTCCTTTTTTTGGCAAAAAAAATAATAATAAATAAAATAAAAAGTTATGTTCGCTTGTTTATTGAGTTGCTCCACTAGATTACCTAGTCGCCAAAATCCCGCAAGCATATGTTCTTAAGTAATTGAGTTTTTTAATTTCTGCAATTATGAGTTGTAAAAATGATAAATTGCATAATTTCTCTCCGCGACTGAAGAAGGTGATATGATATCTCCACGGATGTTTTCAGTTTCTCATAATGAAATAGCAATACTACCTGTTGGCACATGTTCTCATAATAAACTAGCAATATTGCATAATTTATTTAGCGTGCCTAAAGAAGGTGATATCTCAACATGATGTGGTTAATAACTCGAATGCGATGTCATTATATTGGCCATAGCAGCATTAGGATTAACACTAACAGCGACATTGAATCTGCTGGATGAGTTGTTTGTTACATGAGATAGCTAGGCAGAAGCTTGTAATCAGTGAGAGTGAGCAGGAGACTGGAGACAAGGGTAAAGGTTCTCTCTACAAAGGATATGATGATAAACACTGCCCATATATAGCTCCACTTCATATCTCTACACAGAATCATACTCCACCGGATGTGGTGGAGCCACAACATAACAATCTAATTTAAGGGTCTCACCAGCTAACACATTGACGGTGAATGGATTAAACAAATCAATTCTGAGTATGGTGATACTTAGAACTAACAAGAAGCCAGAGGAGATGTTAATTGATGTAGACCGTGCGAGAGAGAAGACGTAAAACATGCAGAGCAGTAGGAAAACAAAAAGGGAGCAAGAGGTTGCGTTTTTATTTTTGTGCTTGTTTTTACCACGCCTTATAGATGTCTGCATAGACAATAAGATTCAGTTTTCAATACATGAGCATGTCATTAAAGCTTGAACACAGTAAAGGCGAAAGGTATTTGTATATCAGGACCATCTGATTCAGTTGAAGCTCTATAAGGTTCAGCAAAAGCAAGTTCATAAGATAGAACCAAGAGGATATGTTTCTGTATAGTTGGTACAAAGATATTGCAATACAAAACAGATAAAATACTAAGACTAAGATTAATCATTAGAAATGAACTGTTTCATTTGGTAACCTGAAGGAACTGCAACTATGTATGTCACTGCAACAATAATACTGTAGTGGTGCGAAATTCATTTTTACAGTATACCTTCTGAATGGTATGATAAGGTGCCCAGATGGGCTTCACTACCTCAAAATGGTCAAAAAGCTCATGAGGAAATGCTGAGAGATAACCCGGACCAGTCACGTTCTGAAATGCGTAAAGCACATCAACCACCGCCGTCATCGTCGTAAATAGTGTTTCATTGTGTGAGCTGGGCCATGCCTTTTCTGCTACACTCATGTAATGCCCTGAAAAAGGATTAAAATTATTATTGAGGGAATAATAGTAATTTTCTATATGACAGTGTATCCTCCATTTTTAAGCGCCCACATTTATTTTCATTTCAGATTGGCAAAGATAACTCTTCTAATTTAAGTTTAATTGTTTCTCTTGATTTTATCGCTTTACAGTGCTTTATTTCAATAATAAGATATTATCTACCCCTTGAAACTACCAACTTTTTTTGTTTTTGACTCTATTTGACCATGACAAATATCACACAGCATAGTGCAAACAACTTTTAATTTCCCTTTTTATGCTGCAAACAATTAAAATCTTTCTTTTTCCCAATTTGTTCACAATATAGGTATCATGGTAAACGTCTCAAGAAAAATAATGTACCAGCCTGTTTCGTGAAATTCTATACCAATCGATCAACATCTAATAAGAGAAGATACTCCAAATTTGTTTGGTAGGACTGGTTCAAAAAGTTAAATTTTTGGTTGGTAGGCCTGGTTCAAAAAGATTTTTGGTCAGTCATCAAACAATTTTTTTTTACAGCATTATAAAGATTTTGCCTTAAAGTCTACGTAGACCGCCCAAAAAACGCGCATGGCACGTTCATATGGATAAGAATTCAGAAGGAAGTAAAACGGGCATAGTGTCAATTGACACCTCATATGCATTGTAGAATCACAATGACTCGCAGTTGGAACGGCCGTTGTGGATTAGAATTGAAACCTTTAATTTTTATAGATCGATTGGACTCGAATAGAACCTCTTCAACAATAGTGAGTTTTATCGTGCTTATCTTGTAGAATGATTTATTTGTCTTTAAAAACAAACGACATTGTTGCAATGCTGGATGCAACTAGCAGAACCGAACAATTTTTTCTTATAGATTACTTTGTTATTTTAGACTTACCGAAAAATCCCTTTTCGCTTATCTTTGGAAAAAAATAAAGAAAAGGGCCCTGTCCATTTGTTACAATGGAAAGAGTTCTCCATATTGGCTTCCATCTGCATTTAAAGACTTGTCAAAACATCTGAAGGTTGGATAGGATGAATATCCAATGGCTCGTGACTAGGTGGACCAGGTGGTGATTGTTGCAGAGTTCAATGCCTATGGTTTGAATTATCAAGGTCAAAGCACTAAAAATAGCTTTCGAATGTGAGAGTTTTGACATTCCGAAGAAAATTGAAAACATTTGAACCTACTATTATACATTTTCTAGAAGAAATTGAATAATTCGTGACAAAAAAGATTAAAAAATATTACAGATGTACAAAGAAGATTCTATAAAACGGAAACTTCCTATGTTGTTCACACCATTCAAATTAACCTGAACATGATTTGTACTTTTTTCTTGCTTGACTTCATTTCATGCAATAATCCATCCTAAATTTAAAAGTGCTAACAAGATGTTGATCAATCGTCGTCGATCAAAAATTATATCAAGAAAGAGAATTAAAATTTCAACCCTTAGCTTCCTAATCGAACGACTTCATATTCATTCATTTCTCCTAATTAAAAATGTATAAGTTACATGCATGGTACAACAAAATTTTTGTATAGTAGAATGTAATTTGTTTGTATTTATATTTAAAGTTATGTGTGATTTATCATAATACATATTATATGGTATTTAATATATAGTTCAAAAAAAATACTTCATTTGTGTTTAAATTTTGAATATGAGCTATTTTGTAAAAATCAATTAGGTTTACAATTTTTAATTTTCTTCGATATATACTTTTTTTAAGAACAAAACTTGAGAGGCAACATATAGTTTAATTAATTTTCAGTGAATTCCCCATTCAAAGTCAAGGTATACTATTCCCAGTCAAAACAAATTGTCAATAAAACGTGCTTCCATATATTTAATATAAATAAAGCATGACATACTCAGTTAATAAAGCAAAAGCTTGACAATAATCATACACAAGCATAGAGAAAGAAAAACAATGGCAGATTTAGGGAAAGAGGTTAAGTTGGTTGGCTCCACTAACAGCTTGTTCACATGTCGGCCCCGGGTAGCACTGAACCTGAAGGGGGTAGACTATGATTTCTTGCAGGAGAAATGGTGGCAGAAAAGCGACCTCTTGTTAGAATCAAACCCAGTTTATAAGAAGATGCCCATTCTGATTCACAACAACAAACCAGTATGGGAATCAATGATCATCGTGGAGTATATTGATGAGACATGGACTTCAAAAGGGCCATCAATTATCCCTCTGGATCCATATGATCGTGCTATGGCCAGATTTTGGACTGCTTATAGCGATGACAAGGTGATGTTTTTGTTTGATTGCTGATATATGATATAAACAGTATAAGCATATGAATATTGGATCGATAAATTTTGGTTTTAAATAGTGAATTTATGAAAAGTACCCCAAATTATACCCTTTTGCTCAATCAGAAATTTATGTAGACCAACTAATTAATCATTCATACAAGAGCAATAAAAAAGAACAGGGTCTAGGTACCATCCCAAATATATAGATCCAATTTCTTCATCATCACTGAGGAAGAAATGTTAGTAACACCAACAAACCAATTATTTAAATCTAAAAAAAATACCAATGCAGTTAAGCAACCCAATAGCTAACTAAATTTCATATTGCAGTTTCCTTCCCTGTTACGCGTTTTGATGGGGCCCATCCCAGGTGACATACCAGAGGCAAGGGAACAATTTGTAGCCTCCTTGCAGCTACTTGAAGCAGCTTTAAAAAAGTGCAGCAAGGGAAAGATCTTTTTCGGCGGAGACGACATTGGGTATTTAGATATAGCATTGGGATCACATTTTGGCTGGATAGAAGCCACCGAGAGGCTAGCTGGCATCCGATTATTGGAGAAAGAGACGGTGCCTCGTTTGGTTGAGTGGTCGGAGCATTACTTCGCTCATCCTGCTGTGAAAGATATCATGCCGACGACTGATGAGTTAGTTGCATTTGTTACAGAGGTCAAATCCACTTTGAGTGCTCCAGCCAAGTGATGAAGTGAATGTCTCCTTCAGGTGTTTTATAGTTAACAGAAATTACGTCTTCAAAGAGTGTGAAGCAGCGCCTTTTAAGTTCATATTTTATGTCACATAAAAGACTTCATTAGCCCTTGGAAGGATAAGAAACATAACATCTCCGACAGAGGAAAATGAATTGGCATTATTTTGTCTCTTTTTTTTTTTAGAAAGGCCTACCAAGGGATGTTTCTCTTTTCTCGCCTCATTATTTTACAATAAGAAAGTGATTATTTTGGAAAAAGAAGTAATTAGCCCAATATAAGTTTCAATCCGGCCTATGTTTGCCTTATTAGCTGCCAATGAGATGTTTAATTCAGGAGAGGCACCAACACTAGGCCCTGGTACAGTACAGTACCAGTATAGTATACAAGGCGTTGAACTCGATAAGTTTTTGACGCACAAGTAGGCCAATGGGTTATCTAGTACAGCGTAGTTTCAGAAGCCAAAGTAGATGAATGAATACATAATTATTTTGAACTATATGAAACGAAAACACATGAAGATTAAGAATTTTTTTTAAAAAAAAAAAAAGAAATAGAAATACTAAACTGTTCCTAAGACAATCAAATGCAAAAAAATTAATAATAATAATACATTCAAGGAAATTAAAAAAAAAACATCTGGAAAGAATAGGTACGTGAGATAGAAATCGTTGATACTTTTAGCTGTGATCCTTCGTAGCAAGATCCTCAAAGCCTTTATAACTCCGTTTCAGAAATTACTAAGCCATGCATATTGGACAGAGGGATGAATCTGCAAATAGAAACTTTGTTTACTGCAAATGAATAAATTAAGCAACCCTGATTCTGATTTTCTTTGAGATATGGGTTTCAAAACATAAAATCTTCTTGCTCCATCTCTTGATTGTCCCAATCAAAAACTGCATCTAAATCATCATTTGGCAAAGATTCATGCTTGCCAGTATCATTCAAATCACTAAAGGAAGTTTTGGAATTTTCAACTTCTTCATCTATTTCTTCTTCATTCTTCCAGTGAGCAGCCTTAATTCAATAAGAAAGAATGCACACTGATCAGAAATCATGTGCTTGTAAGGCCATTAAAATATTATCCAAGTAGAAGTTGGTTTTAGAGAGTTCAAGAGGCACCTTAGATGATGACTCTGATTCTTCTGGTAAAAGTTTATCTGGTTGAATCTCCAAAATCTCTATAACCTTCTCAAATTGTGAATTATCTGGCATTCAATAAGGAAAAAAAAAAACACAATGCAAAATTTATAAACAAATTAAATGAACAGAAGTACAATTAAGCATTTCTGTTTGTTTTTCTGTAAGTTTTGGTTTATTTTAATGCCTTCTTATGATAGACAGTAAAAAAAAAATCATTAAAAAAATGGGAAAAAGAAAAGCAGTAAAGTATGCTTCGTTTTGAGAAACCCATATTATAAAAAGAGTAGAAGAGCTAACCAGTAAGACGATGTGTGATGGCATCGCGTATGCGTGCTGGGTATTTCTTATCCTCGCTCTTGAATTTCAGTTTTATTTGGTGCCTTGTTCGGTTTGGAAATAACTGTTGTATCATCGCAAAATCTGTACCAAACTGACGGATCCCCTATAACATAAATCCAGAAATCAAAAAAAAAAAGGGAAGGGGCAGCCAAAAAATAATAATCTCAATAGAGCTACATCCCGAGGTAGCAGATCACGTGAGATACTTTTGAGTAGTAATATTTTATATTAATACCCAGGGATATTTTTGTAAATTACCTTGTAGAACAATTCAGTTTCAAGTTCAGTCCACCGGCTTGAGGATGATCGGTTCATATAGGTGTGGTAGTTCAATTTTTTGGTAGTTGGCTCAAATGTCTCCTGTGGGTTCGAGTCATGCCGCCTGTTTTCTTCTTCACCCTCCTCAAAATCAAAAAACTCAAATTCCTCTGGCTCTCTTCTTCTTGGCATCGAACTGTTTTACATGAAACAATTAATATAACAAACTTTGAAGGAATTTATGTGCAGAAAGTTGAAGAGTTAAACTGCATGAGATAAGAAACTGTTAAAGTAACTTATTGTAATCACACCTTGGTGGTCAGCTTAATATGATCGTCTCCTGATTATTATTTCAACTTGCCAACTTTTAGATACTTGGGAAAATAAATAATTAAAAATTTAAAGAGATAGGAAAGTAAAGTAAGCCAATTCATATTGCAAATACCTTGCATCACCAGAGTTCCTTGAGGCTGCCTCTTTGTTCTGTGAAAGTTGAAATGCAAGAAAATATTACCAAGGTTCAAACAATATTTTCAAAGATTTATTAGGGGAGAGGGAGAAGAAAACCATACCCATTTCTTCTCCTTGGCCTCAGCTAAAAGAATAAGGTTCCTAATGCTGATTTGTCTTGGGTTTATCTCATTTTCTGGTGTCTCTAACAAAGTTGGATCCACTGTTCCAACATATAAAAAGATAAATACCAACTCATTGTTAGCAAAACTATAATATCAAAAGCAACTACAAGCCACCATATAAAATCCAGAACAACAATAACTTGGCCACATTACAGAATATATTCCACTAGGCTAGCAAGTTGCTCGTTACCTGTGCAACGAGCCTCAAATAGGAAAGCTGATCTTATGTTTTATTTATTTTTTCACTTGTACCCAAAATCAAAACAATCTTTGAATACACACGTAGAAAGATTAGAAGAAAATGAAGTTCAGTTGTTATGACTGGTAGGGTAATGATGTACTAGAGCCCATAATCAAAGAATGCCAATACCTTTCCTTCTCTTCCGCCGAATTCCATGGGGTAGCTTACCCCTTTTCTTAGGTGACCCCTCTTCGACCTGTTCTTCAGCATTAGAGCTGCCTCTGGTTCTCTTGGAAGGCTTTTGATCAGCATTTTTCAATTCCTTTTCTTCCCTTCCATTAATTTCTTTTCCCCCAGTATAATCCTTATCAGTGGGGTCATCATCAGCTTCATCCATTTCAAGGATGGGGTCAGTATCATCCAAAAAGTCAAAGATTTCATCAAGGTTTGGCGCATCTTCTTTTTCCTTTTCTCCCATGCTTTCAGAATTCTGTCCTTGTTCATCATTTTCTATAGTTTCATCCATACCAGATTCTGATGCATCATTCCCCTGAACCTAATTTAAGAAAAAAAGAATCAAAAAAAAAAAATGAGAAAAAGCAATGATACATGGACACTATGTACAATATAGACCAACACACATTCTCCATTCCATTCAAAATCTCCATAAACTAAATAGAAAAAAGGGGTGCATTCAAGAAACCAATAAATTCATTCTAGTGGCCACCAACACTTCAAACAGATCAAAAAGATGAGGTAACAATGTAAATGACATAAGCAGCTAATAAATTAAACCCATCTCCTCAAAAGTAACAGGACCTGGATCAAGAAGAATATCAGAACAATATGCCTCAGGAACAGATGTTTTACCTTTTTGGCCTTCCCATCTTTTTCATTTTCCTCAAGATGTTGCTCTATGGTTGGTTCAGCTATAAATTTACAGGAAAACAATTTCATTAGTCGCATGATAAATGGCATTATCAAGAATCTTAATTCAAATACTGAAATTAGAAAATATGATTTCAAACTTCAGAAACCCATCATGTTTGGAAACAAAATTATGAATCAACTAGCTACTACCCCAATTAAGTATCCAAAGAACTTGAAAAATGTTATACTGCAAACAAAATGTAGTCACTGCTCTCTTCGCATAATTAAGTAATTTCTAGAAGTTACTATAAAATTGTAGAAGTAATACCACCGGAAGGAAGTGGTTCCAAAGAAACATCATCAAGCAAATCGATATCAGAAAGTGAGGTTGGTGCCTGAAATGAATAACATATAGTCATGAAGAAAAGAAATTATGCATGAAAAAGATTATTGGAAATAGAAACAAGAAAAATAGAAGTTTGTAAAGCAGTAGCAGGAATTACCTGGAGATCTAACCTACTGAGATCAACCCCAGAAGTAAATGTTGCTTCAATTTCATTTCCATGGATATCAGAGAATCCATCAAAACCAGGTTGAGCTGGCTGTTTCTTCCTTTGCGGTTGCAATTTGGTTTTCATGTTAGATGTACCCTCAAACTTATCTGCTTATGCAATTACTTTGCTAATGAGAAAGAAAATATAGAGAAATGGCGTAGAAAGAACAAAAGGTCAGGACTTCCATGGGGAACAGAAAGAGAAGGTCAATAATTTACCAAACCTGTCAATGGCAAGTTTTGCATGGTAATTTAAAACTTAGATGCAAGTGATGCTCAGAACTAGTGTTCTCCAAAATGACACAACATGACACATTTACACGCTTATTCAACCACAAACAAACACACCCTTATATTGAGTTTATATTATAAATTAATATTATTTAGAATTTATTAAATTATATTGAGTTTATATTATAAATTTAATAACTCTTATTCATAATCTGTTTTATTCAATCATTACTTTTTATATTAACATATGAAGTTAAAATAAATTATAACAATTTATTCTATTGTTCTATTTTTAAAATTATCTTAGTAATTTTTTATAAATTTTTAGCAAAAAAACTAAAATACATTATAATATGGCTTGACACGTTTAACACGTCGTGTCCGACATGTCATGTCATAATGTGTGTCGTGTTAACCAAAACGTATTAATTCGTGTTAACACGACACGACACGAGCTCTAACATGCGAGTGTTTGATACGACACAACACATTTGCAATACACTACTCAGAACTACCCTGTTTGCAAATGACACACCGGTATAGTTCTCTAGATTCTCGAAAAGTTCTACATTTACAAATTCATTTATTTATTAAAAGAAAAGGTAAATACCAGTTGTCATGCAGGGAGTCAGTGAGCAATCTGAGTGGGGACCTAAGAGGGAATCTCCATGCTGCAAATTGTTAAGGTAAGATATTAAATTCTCAAATATGAGTGAAGGGTTATTTTAGCCACCCAATACTAATTTGTTCTAACTATATATTAAATTTCAATATGGAAAATAAATTGAACGGTTTGGCTCAATTGTTTGAAGCTTAGATTTCGAGAAACAAGTCTGAAGTAAAATATCCCAATGACATATAACAAGCGCAAGTACATCTTTTCTCTGATAATTGAATTTTCTACACCTCTTGCCTAAAGCCCGAACCTGTGTTTTCTACCTATCACGTATGATAGATTATTGTTAGGAGATGGGGGACCCACCTGAGACTGCAGAAGAGTGTCAGTTGGAACAGAAGGTGTTTGCAGTTTCCTAATGGAGGATTTTGACAAGTTCTTCACATTCTTTGGTTTAAACTTAGCCGCCGCTATCTCTGTCATAGTGTCATTCCAGTAAGAAAACACAATTTTAACTATAATTTATCACTAGGAAAAGGCAAAGTAAAGAACTGATGAGCAGCATACTGTCAATAGTATTAGCATATAGTATTGGCATGATGGTATGAACAGAAGTTTCCTTGAAGTGAATCAGGAAAACATACCTTTCTGTTGCTGGGTTTCAGTTTCATCAAAGAGGCTGTCGAGTAAATCCAAATCCTCAGCCATAGAAGTAGAATACTAGAATCAAACAAAGAGATGAAATAATCTGCAGAGAAAAAAAATTTTGCCTAATTATTAAAAAAAATAATAATAAGCATTCTTCTCTTGTTTAAAACGAGAAAGAGGAGCAGCGAAGAGATAGTTAATTTGGAAGATTACTAGCGGGAGTAAAAATTAGGTCTGGCGCCACTTTTTCCAGGGGTATTTTGGTAACTTGACTTGAAGAAACCTAGCGTACAATAAGTAGCGAAGATTTGAGTACCTTGTTAGAGAGGCGGTCTTTCAGAGAGAATGAGAGACGGTTGGATGGAGTCGGACGAGACTCGCTTGTGGCGGTGTGTGAGAAGATTGAGAGAGCGCGCGCGGAGCATCATCTATCTTCTATTAATTCTGTAGAGAGGAGAGGAGAAGGATCAAGGCTCAAGGATGCGAGAAAAAAAAAATGGTTAGATAGACGATGGTCGGTGGGAAATAAAAACTCGAAAAAGGAGCCCACAACGAACACAGCATCGTTTCGGCCCAAGACTCTGGCCCATTTAAGTGGACTGGGCTTGCTACCTTGAGCTCCTAAAGTTGGGCCTATTCTTCGGCCCATTCTTTATTTTTAAATTTGGTTTACTTTTCATTTTCCTCCGTTTCAGGAAACTCTTGCGCATCCGCAAGTACTTCTCAAACCTTGCTTGCTTGTGCAAAGTTGGAAAATGAAAGTTGCTACAAAAATGTTAAGTGTGGGCATGAGAAAAAAAAAATTAACAACTATAAAATGTTAATGCGGTCGGCAGTTCACAGAGAAACCTTTTGCACGAGCTAAAGATGCAACAAAGGACAAATTGCTTTAAACCAATAAAAATTAATATAAAAAATGATAAAAGTTTTTTCTCCCAAAAGAGTAAGCACTAACATTAAACAAAACTTGAGATAAGCCGATAAGGTAAGGTTGTCCTCGATGGAATCCTATAACAATAATGTCAACTTGATGCATTACACGCTGGATTGCAAATACTGACCCATATAGATCCAGACTGCCATTCTGTGTGCATTTCTTCTCTTCTTTCTTCATTTGGATGATGTGTCAATTTTTTTTAGTAACTAATTATTTTCCCTATTTATTGCGTGTCTTCTTAGAATTTTATCTTACAAAGCATGCTATTGGTAGCTTTAATTAATTAAAAAGTGTTGTACTAAACGTCTCTAAGTTTGTCGATTGCAAAACAATATCATTTGGCATTTAACAATTTTCTTTGAGTTTTATAGGAAGAAGATGCAAATTATGAAGAATGGATTAAAGCAAGTGTGGCGCATAGTTTGGAGCTTCAAGAGATTGCTTTGGTCTAGTTAGAATCAGTAGTTAAGGTTTAATTAAACTCTAAACTAATCTCAATCAATTTGCTGGTAAAATGCTCAGTTTTTCTGTCCAGTGTCATACAACGCCAGTTGCCGTTACACAACGCAGAGTTAATTTGCTCTTAAATTGCAAAATCTCTGACAAGGTTGGAACAGCGTTACACAACGCTCAGTAGCGTTGTGCAACGTTAGTTCATTTGTTTTTAAACCAGTTAAATCTATTATTTCCCCTTGTCAGAACGTTGTGCAACGCTAAGTAACGTTACACAACATTTCTGCTTCTATGTTGTGTAACGCTATTCAGCGTTGTACAACGTAGTCATGAAGCAGGCAACTCTGCATTGCTCAGACATCGATCAGCATCGATGCTGCATGCATGCTGCCATGTTCCATGCATCGTAGCGTTGTGTGACGCTCTAAACTTCGCTCAGACATCGCTCAGTCGCTCTGTCCGCGTAGTGCAACGCTGAATAGCGTTGTGCAACGGCCACGTTGTGTGACGCCAGTCAGCGTTGTATGACGTTCTGACAATATTGTTTGAGTTTGTCAGTTCCGCCTTGATTCTTTTCTTGACTTCGTTGTGCAACGCTATCAAGCGTTACACAACGCTCTGACAAGTTCCAACGGAACTGTCGAGCTTCTGCTTTGGATTTTTGCTGAAGCGTTGTGCAATGCTATACAACGTTACACAACGCTCTGACAACTCACAACGTTATTGTCTGTGACCGTTTGATTTTTCAACGGCTATTTCGGCGTTGTACAACGGCATATAGCGTTGTATAACGGTAGAGTCTGTTTTGACTGGTTTTTGGAGCTGTTGGCGCCCTCTATATATATAGGGCCTCTTGGAACTGTTTAGACACTTTTGAAACATTTGAAATTCCTCCCTTTTGAGCTCCAACCAGTTAGACATTACTCTCTCTTGTGTTTGAGCATTAACTTAGCAAAATCATTGAGATTAGAGTGTGTAAACCAATCCACTAGTATTAATTGCTAGATTTGTTGAGTGATTTGGTTAGAGCCTCAATCCTTTGAGTGTTTGAGCTTGTTTAATTGAGCTAGACCATCTTGAGAGATTTAGTAGCCTCAAACACCACCGCCCCGACATTGTCGCTAGGTGTAGGTTGGAATAGGTTGAGAGCTCTTCTCCTTTGAGGCCGTTGTGCCATTCGAGTTAGGCCGATCCGCCTCGAGTGTCATTGTGACGAGGTGATTCGGTTCGAAATTGTAGTCCCGTTCTTATTGGAATTGAACGGAGCGCGCCCTTTGGTGGTAGCGAAACTCCCGAAGACGTACGACTAAGGCTAGCTTCTTCTAGCGGGTCGGAACTCCGTAATCACATCGCGTGTTCAATTTCTCTCTCTCTTTCTCTCTTTATTATCTTGCATTGTGAATTGCTTGTGTGCTTGCTTGTATTGGGTACCAATTGAATTATGTTAGGTTAATTCATACCAAACCGGTCCAAAACCTCAATCGCTTCCGCTAAACCTTAGTTAAGTCGCCCCCCTTAGGGACAACAAAAAGAACTGTAATATTTGTCATGGACCATTTGTTGTGAAAGGAGCACCTTCACTAACTAAAGAGAAACAAATTATTTCATTACTCCAAATATTATTTCCTTTGATTTTTTAGGTTACTTAGTTCAAGGATTTGTGGTGCAAAGTTTAATTTTATTTACATTCAACCAATTCCGCAGCCAATGAACGGTAATATATGTTATAAAACACAACCTACATGTCTTTAATCACCACGTCATGAAGCTTGAGTTGTAAGGGATAACTTTTTTCATTAATGAACCTTGGTAGGCTCAATATATCAAGCATATCTAAAACAACTTTTTTTTTCATTAATGGGAAAAAATGGTGAACAAAGTACCTCACTAGCTAGTTTCCCCAGAAAAAAGTCATGAAGCTTGAAAATTACAATTTAATTAGATGGAAGTAGAATTGTCATCTTTGATTCAAGTTGGCTTGAAGTTTCTTTCGTCACCATATACTTCCAGCAAGGACATGTCATTAAGTCAAAGAGCACAGAGAATAATAAGAACCAAGACAAAATATATGTTACATCAATATATTTATACGGGTCTTTGTAAATATTTTATTATTAATAAAATTTATCGGTGTGATACTTTGCCACCCGTCCTTCAAAAAATATATTTACACGGGTCAATAGATACATGTATTATCACTAAAAATTTACATATATTCAACATATATGTGATACCCGTGAAACCAAGAAAGGTACATACTTGTTTATCAAATTAAAGTCCCTTTCCATAATAAAGGAAATCGTCTAGATGTACAACAACCTTAAATAACCATTTTCAAAGTAACCAGTTGATTCGAAAGAGACAGAAAACATTAATTAGTTGTTAATATGCGAAATTGTACGTACCAACAAAGTAAAAGCCAGTACAAGAAGCAACATCCAGGATTAATTGGTACCTGGTGAATGATGCAATAGCTTATAGGTGATTCCTTAGTACGTAGAAATATTTTTATATATGCCAGATTTTATCCCTCGTTCTTAATTTTCTTTTGGATGAAGCAATATAAAGAATAGAATATGCGCAATTCATTAAAATATCCTTCAATTAAACAGTGCAAGTAACATAGATTTTTCACTGCCAAAGGCCTCACAAAAAAACAGAGAACAAACTACTAACTCAATTGAAGGCATTAAATAAAAGCAAAAGCAGAAAAAAAGAGATCCTAATTAGATATAGCTAAGCAAACTCTAGTTGCTCTCTTTAAACTCCGGAAGATAAGGAAAACAAAACTTAATTTATTTGCAAAAAAAAAAGGGAAAGTTATGCTTTCACCTCTCGGCCTTAGATAACTAGAAGAAATTCAATAGCTACGTAATACATAAATATATTTTATTACCGAAGGGAACTTTGAAAAGAAGTTCCCTACAGTTAAAATGCCTTCTAATTAAGGTCTAAACAACAATCTCACAATATCTCTCTCCATTATTCACCCCTTCAATTTCACTCTTCTCCTCTCTTTCTTCAAATCCTTTTATGCAATAATGCTCGAACCGCTCGGCAACGCCTTCGGGAACAGAGATTACCACATTAATTGCACCTAAATCACCAACCACCGGCGTGAACACACAATATATTTCACTAGTTAAAGGTCCCATGTGAAGAGGCTTTCCCGAACCAAAATCCAATTCTTCCAACCCTAATCTAGACCATGCTGAAATAACCAAACTAGCAGACATGTCTGGTATAGACCTCTTCTCCTCTAACAAATCGATGACAGACCTGACATAGCTGTCGTGCAATGATTGTTTTGCCAGTTGAATCAACCTGATTCCATAGTACGGGTTTGACGCAAGCAACTGGTTGACTGGTGTTTCAGCACAACCAAGCACAAAACCATTTCCATAGAAGCCTTGGGGCAGATTCGGCTTGATCTTTTTGCGCACGTTTGCTGAGAAAAGAAGCTTAATTTGGAGTGTTGAAGGGAGTTCTAGAGACTTGGCCCATGCACGCCACACATGCACGGCGAGCATCTCAAATGATGTACATTTGATGGAGGGGGTGCATTGCTTTTTCAAATGGAGGATGTGCGAGGAACTGAAGGTGATTGAAATTGGGGTTAGGGGTTGTGAGAGAAGGAATTGGTTAAGGGACAGTGAAGAAGATGAATTGTTTCCGATGAGATCAGCGCCGTATTCAGGATGCGAGAAGTTGATTTGAGGTGGCTTTCTAGGTTTCAGCATGGTTCGATCATGAAACGGCATGACTTGAGGATCGGACAAGGGATTCGCAGTAGCCTGAGCCCATGCATGAAGGAATTGTGATGTCCCGATACCATCACAGAGGCAGTGGTTTATGGCAGTGCAAAGAATCATCCCTCCACATGTTAGATGCGTCACCTGTACATATATTTATGTTCATTACAAATCAATGCTACCTAATTAAGAATTTAAGATTATTTATTTTAATTATGATAATATTACAAGAATGTTAGCAATAATTATAAATTTCCTTGTTTCAAAAAAAATTATAAATTTCCATTAGGCATATAGATAGAGGGTGGTGAGTGATCCATCAAAAGCCATTTATTCACAAGGGTCTTTCCAAAGCTGATTGATTAATTGACAGAATTACGACAAGAAGAAGTTCTACTGTTATAATCTGAAAATAGATATGTCTATACATACAAATGCATTATTAATTATTTGTACTCCGGATTATCCTTTTCATTCAGGGTTTAAGCCAGAAAAATAACTTGAATGGGGCAATATGTAAATTTTATTTTATTTTTTTTGAAGGGGCCATTCTACATATTACTACTACTTTCATTAAATTTAGCTTATAAATATTAATCAAATTAAAAAATGCGGGGAGGCCAACTGGCCAAGCCCACCAAGGCAGCTTCGCCCCTGTTTTCATTGTTATAATGTAACTTCCTTTTCCTTAACAACAATTATGTTATTTGTACTCCGGGATATCCTTTTCATTATTAATGTAGCTTCTTTTTCTTAACAAGAATGATGTTACTATATTTGCCGAAAGGTTGCTACAGGGCACCGGATTTCAACAATCACAGACATGCATAATCCCAGCACAGTGCACAGTGGGCTCACATGAGAGTACGCATTAGCGGGATGGAGCCCAATTCCAAACAGCATGATAAAAGATAACTATTCACTTTTTTCTTATTGAAAAGATAACTATAGGCTCCATTTGGATAGGTGTGAAAAAAAAGAAAGAAGGAAAGAAGTAAAAAAAAGTATTGGAAAGTCTGTAACTTTGTGAAGAGTTTAGATTGTTTATAATTTATTTCTTCCTTTCTTCCTATCTTCAAACGGTGCCATACAGAAAAAGCTTTGAGCAACTTTCTCTTTGTTTAATTTTTTTTTTCACTTTTTTTTCTACAAAGAAATCGCTAGACCATTTTTTTATATAAAGTAATAAAATATATAACTTTATTTCTTGAACTCCAGCTATTTTTAAGGCTTCAATTGCATTGGCACCCTTCTAATATTTTAATTTTGGTCTTTGCGCATATCTAGTAGACGTACTAGTAGATCCATTTATAAAACATTGCTAGCTAGCTAATATGTCGGTTGAAAATGTTAAATACTTGAAAGGTTTACATTTCATTCCAAAAGAAAATTTAGTTATTCGTAGAATATATAAGATATGTCTGTTTAACATAAATTTGTAAAACCTTTAACAAAAATATTTTTGAATATGTTATGAAATTTAGGAAACATATGTGACGATCATTTTGATTTTCTTCACAAACAAATCAGACAATTTCGCGCAAAGTCCCAAACATGAGTGAGAAAAAAGTTAGATTAGATTTTACTTTCTATTTGTTGTTTTAATTAATAGTTAGAGTAGATATCAGGCCAGCAGTGAAAGACAGGGAGATACTCGGATCCTCTCCAGTGGGAGAAGCATTGATCGATTGTTTTAGACATATATGGACGGTTCAAAACAAGCTGAAAAAGCATAGAAGAACCAAGAACAGCTACACAGGACAGGAGTCAGTTGATAAAACAAATTAAAGACAGTGTGAGAGAGGCTAATGGAGACACTTTATCCAGGTTCCCTGCCTAAAAAGAATGGAAGATAATAAAATAAATGCTAATAATCTAATACTCCAATCTAATCTTATCTGATCTGATCTGATCGAATCGAATCCAGGTAAACCAAAACAAAGTCTTCAACTGAGAATATATATTGATAAGAAACCAAACTGAAGTGTGCAGAATAATGTAGGCACTTAGTAGCGTATGAACAACTGTCTAGTGTATATACAGTGTAGTCCCCATCACAGACCAAAAATTCTAGTGTACATACAGTGTATTTTCCAAAATTATAAGGGGCCGTTTGGATCGCTTAAGAATTTGGGGAAGTTGCAATTTCTGGGAATAAATTTATTGGGAAGTGTGTAATTTTGTGAAGAGTTTGGATTGTTTATAATAAATTTATGGTAGGAAGATGAAATTCTCCAAAATTCCATGGGATCCAAACGGCCCCATAGTTATGCGGATCTAAGGTGAACTTCACATCGCTTTTGTGGCACCACAACTTTTTGACTCAAATTCTGTCCTATTGCTCTGCCTCACATGTACCCAAGTATTTTGCAACTGCCCTATTAATTATAATTGCCATTGTATTTACCATTTTCTTTTTCCTTTTTGGCTGGTCGGCAAAAGTACCAAAACTAGAAAATTTATTATTATCTTTACCATTTTCATCGTTAATTAATAATTATACATTTAATTTGTACACAATGTAAGTTCTTTTTTATAACTTTTTTAAGGTTTGTGAAAAAGCTCAGTTTTCTGTTTTATAATTAATAATCTGCTGGAGTCACCTAATTAGTTCATTTTTTATCTTCAAAAAGAAAGTTAATTTTGAACCTGTATCTTCTACATATTTACTATCATGTAATGCATCTCATTAAATAAGCGTTTGTCTACTTGATCATGTCTCACAGTCACATGAATTGTAGATGAATTGTAGATGAATTGAAGATAGATACAATTAAGAGAGTGATTTTTACCCTGCACCCTGCTTAGTTTATCCTTTTGTTGTAGACATTTCACTTTTTCCTTTTTTAAAAAATTTTAGTTTACTCTTTTAGGTTTTTACTAGGGTTCAATCTGATCCCTATTGTACTTTTGTTACCTTAATTTATAAAAATAATGGGGTTTGACCCCTATTTTCTTTAAAAATAAAGAGTGATTTTTATCGTCGCCCTTATATATATTTGTAGTAAGAATCATGCCTGTAATATTATGTTTCCATTTTTTTTCCACATCAAAATAGGTGTAAATTAATTTCTCAAATTTCTTAGAATAATATAGTATTTTATTTAATTAGAAGAAAAGAAAATATATTAGTACGTTTAATTAAGAAAGGTGAAATGTGACGGGGGCAGTTGCATATATGATTTGGTGGTCGTTTTCTTGTCACTGGTGATATAACTATATATATAGATGCGTCCATACTCCATACAATAAGAAGTGGAACTAAGGGAAGGCCTTCTGGAACTCACAAATTGTATACTTACAAGTAATAATTGTACACTTACTGATTGTCGCATGCAAATACGTACATACATAGTAGCACGCATTAATTGGAATCTTATGAAGTAAATGTACAGTTCCATTTTGAAATAATTAATATAATTTTAGTATCATTCACGGTTGAATTTTCTTATATAAAGATATATTGAAGAGAAGCTACATGTAGTAATTTAAAGTAAGAATATATACCTGGATGACAAGAGGAGGAACCCCCAGGAAGGTGGAAGCATCAGGAACTCTGTAGAGCAGTTTCCTCCAGCTCCGGTTCGGAGGCCGGGAGCAGAACTCGTTAGCGCTAATGTCAACAAAGCCTTCCGCCATGATAGCCCCTTCCCCGTTGCAGTCCACCTCCAACTTCTCTTCTGATTCTACGCCTTCTTCACTACCGCCACCTGAGACAACCCTGGTCAGGCGACCAGCAAGGGGGTAGTAGTGCACAAGGATGTCGGAGAGGGCAGAGCGGAGGCGGTCAATGGGCACGGCCTCACGGAAGACGTAGAGGTATTTGATGGAGAAGCGCAAGAACTTCTGGTCATCAAGGTTCGACAAGTAGAGCCTGTGCTTTGGCGTCGACCCGCTCGGCTGCACGAGCACAGGCCCGGATGGGTATTGGCAGTCGGGTATTTCCATGGATTTTTTCATTATGTTCAGTGCTTTTGTTTCTTTCTTTCTACTAATCTTGGATGGATGGATGGTTGATTTCTATGGAAGATAATTAATGAAGAGCGAATGCCGGCGAGAGGAAGATTTCTGCAGGTGCTCTTATATATAGACATACGTCCATATAATTAAGTTCAAGACTGAATATAATTAAGATCATGGTTTAATTAATGTAATTTAATTAATTAGAGAGGCGGTGCGAGAAATTAATTAAATTTGAAAGTGCGTGTGTGTGGGGTGTAGGACCAAGAGAGTAGGCACGACGGTGACTCATGACTCATGAGAACTGGAAAACATTCCTCAACTCAATATATGGCAGTATGGCTTCATGCCTCCAACACGTGTCCTGAGCCAAATGTCAACTGCTGACTGGTCCATCTGGCATTAACACTAATACCGACAGGAACATAATTATTTCAAAATTTTGGATAAACCAATGCAAATTGTGTTGAGTATATTCTAAAGTTCCAAATAACCTTAGCAGGGATAAAACATAACAGTATAGCACTGTATGTTGAACTTTGGAGCTAACTAAACTGAACTGGAAATACAATTAATTAAACTATTAATAGTAGATGCCTAAATTAAAAGATGAGCCTAATATGAAAAATGAATTTAAGACTAAGTGGCTAACTAAACTAAATCTATGCAAAATCAAAATTCAGCCCTAGAAAAATAAACTCAAATCTAAAAAGTAAAATCCAAAAAAGGGGTGGAGCCTAATAGAAGCAAATTAAAAGGGGACCTGCCCCCGCCCCCACCAAAAAAGAAAATAAACTAACGGAAGTTTGCCAACAGCAAAAACTAGATCACTGCCGATCGTTTGGACACTGGAGATTATGCAAGGAAAAAATACGTACTGTGTGTTCACGTGTGAGAGTTTGACGCAGTAGAAAGAAAATATCGAATAGTTCCAATAAAAGTCCATAAAACACTCTACTAAACCATTTCTTGGGCATAACATAACCAAAACCCAACAGCCTTATACGAGAGATGCTAACCCAGATAGACTTTATCCATTTTCTTTAATTAATGATCAGTTCTAGACTTTGATTTAACTTAAAGACACAAACATCCGGATTTGTTATCAAAATAAAATCTCGCAGTAGATTTGGAACAAGTGATTTCTCATTAAAAAAAAACTTATTATCTTCATAAACAGAACCTGTTCATACGCAGTAAATGAGTCCAAATTACTTTTCTTTCCCTGTACAATATGCTCTGTCATGAATCATTTTTTCCAGCCCAGTTTGAATCTTATTTTTGCTCAAAGCACCATTTAATTTTAAAGGAAATGCCTTTTTTCTGGCTCCGTTTGGATTTCATTTGAGAAGAATGAAATAAGGGAATAAATTTATTATAAACAATTCAAATTCTTTACAAAGTTACACACTTCCCCATATTTCTTCTCACTTCTTCACTTTTTTTCTTCTTTCCACACCTTATCCAAACAGAACCTCTTAGAAGAAAATGTCTATATGAAAAAAAAAAAACAGAACACTGCCAAAGTTGATTATCATGATAAATAGAACTTAATTATATGGACGTATGTCTATAAATAGACTATTATATGGATCGCTTAGGAATAAGAGGAATAGTTTATTCCTAGGCGGAAAGTATTGGAAAGTGTATAATTTTGTGAAGAGTTTGAATGGTTAGAAATAAATTTCCTCCCGAAATAGACTATTCTTTTTTATTCCTTACCCTTATGGGAGAAAAATGTTAATCCTGTTGAAGGCAAATTATTATTATTATTATTTGGGAAAAAAACTCTTCTAGTTTCTATTACTGAAAGTCTGAAAAACAGATTAATCATTTGGTGATTTGGAAGGTATCTTCTTAATTTTGTCCAATACGGCCAGCAGAGATCCTGTGACATTGAGGAATTAATAGCTAACAAGTGATTAATTCCGAAGTGATATCTGTAGGCGTGCATGCTGGTTGTTCGAAGGAAGTCTTTCAGTCTGGAACATGTGCACATTGTATATTATCGTATTGGCATCCTCAATATATCAGCTGTTTGGAACAGCCGTGAGCCGTGACATTTTTTTTATTTTAAAGTTTGAAAATTTAAATGTTGAATCAAAATCGTTGATTTTGTTTAATTTTACGGACGATGTGTTTTTATATAAGTTTTAAAAATTTTGGAGTCGATTTGATACTTGATTAAGTGACCAAATTATGAACGTAATAGAATTAATCGACAATAGTTAACCGGATTCGTTCATTTGTTAACCACTTGATCTAGTATCAAATTGACTCAAAATTTTAAAAAACTCATATGAAAACGCATCGCCCGTAAAATTGAACAAGATCAACGGTTTGAATCCAATATTTAAATTTTCAAACTTTTAAATTTTTATTTTAAAAAAAGAACTGTTATGCTGTACCAAACAGCCGATATATTGGCTGTTGAGGATGCCAATCCGTATATTATCAATTCCAAAGAAAATCGGAATTATAATTGTATATTTCCCAAAAAAAAAAAATGCAAACAGCGCAGTGTTCGACGAATATTTTGATGCTTAATTTGTATCTAGGGATACATTGCATTGATTGCAATTAAATTGTTTTGTAACACCCGAAAATATGTTTTAAAAAAACAATTTATTATAGTTCAGAAACATATACTTCCCAGTATCGGAGATAAATAGGAAAGCTCTTCTTCCGATCGAAAGGTGAAACATTTGAGTTGTTGCGCCATCTCGATCTCAAATTCTCAATCCCATTTTTCTTGTTGATTGCTGACATTGACAACAACAGAGCCCCCACAAATCTTACTTTTGCACAGAAAAAAGAGAGATCACATCTCCATGCAAATCCACTGAGCAGAGCACTCATTTCTGTTCTAAATTTGACACAACTAAGAAAAAGAACATGTTCGTATCTTAGGGTAAATTTGAGGGTCGTTTCGATTGTCACATGAATAGATTTTAGGGTACTAATTCACAGTTGCCGCCAAATTTTATTCTATATTTGCTTACCACTAATTCATTTCATCCGATTTTAATAATTGAACCTTAACTTTTGTGTATACTTGAGTCACTATTTCATTTTAAATTGAAACTGCATGCAATTTTTTTATTTATATTGTTCGAGTCCTGGGCAAACTTGAGTCACTGTATTAACAAATTATGATATTATATTGTTAAATTGAAATTGTATTTTTAAATTGATGATTTACTTTCATTCTTTGAATTTTTAAATATTAATTAATGGAATAAAGTTCTAATATTTTATACAAAAAAATTATAGCACTTGGGCCCTCCTCTTTCATGATATATAATACAATATTTTTTTGGACTAAATTGAGATTGCAGGTAAAATATCTCATAATATGAATTGCTTTTCTTTCTATGATATGGGCAACTAAAACAATACTTCCTTCACAAAAAAACAACAACAAAGACCAACTTCACCCGAAAAATGCACTCTATGCCAGTGTATACTGCAGTAGAGACATCACTTCATTTTTTTTTTTTTTTTTTTTGCCCCTTCACTGTGATTTCTGGTTGTGGGTCCCGAAACTGGTTAGCTCGATGGTCGGATTACCGATCCCAAGCATGGTCCAGAAAATCTCAAGCATCTTCCATTCTTCCTCAATACATTCAGGAACATCCCGCAGTTGTTTCTCCCTTGTACTGCATATGGTTTTTTTGGTTAGCTATCTATTATTCAAGAACTTAGAATGCACCTGACAAATCTTTAGGTTCCTTTGCTCAATTGCTCCTACTAGATTGTATACATGGTTTTACTGGCACAGTTTTCATGTTTTTGGTATTCTCCACTTTTTTGTTTAGGTTTCTTTAAATTAACGGCTGCTGTCGATTTGTGGGAAAAAAAAAATAAATAAAAAATACTACAATCACAACCGGTACCACCACCACCACTACAACCTAACAATACATGCCCCCATATAACTCAATGTGGCACCTTCGCTAAATATTCAATGATTTAAAGCGAACGAACACTAACCCCAACAATTTGGGTGACGAAAGAATCTTAATATTTATTAATTCAAGAGTTGATCTTACATAAAAGTCATAAAGTTTATATAATAACATAACAATAACTATTATTAATTATGTAATTTACCCTGGATGGCGCGAAATTTAGGTTTGTTGTTTTGAAACTTTGAGTACCAATTGATCGGCCAAATCAGTGCATTCAATCATATTATCCCTTCCAATTATGATTTGTAACTAATTTTCTCCATTAATTTTATCAATTGTCATTCTTGAATTTTAATGCCATCAATTAGAAAAACAAGAAATGCAAAACGCATATCCAACAATTATGTTAATTGAAAGAAAAAAGGATGCGTGAGAAGCCAGTGTCGGTCGAATTCAGAATAAGTCCATTGACATTTCGTGCTATTTTCCATAGATTCCCCTTAATTACCTTTACAAAGAAAGCTACACCTTCCACGAGTAAAATAATTAGTCATTTTATTTACCAAGAAAAAAAAAAGTAATTTTGTGTTGTTGAAGCTTGCCTACACCCGCGAGACCAAAAAGGATGTGTTTGATTTAAAGAATAATTATGAAGAAGAGGCAAGGACAGTGATAGTGAAGAACACAGAAGAGAAGAGATAAGAAGGATAAGAGTGATAATGAAGAAGATAGTTTATTTTTAATTTTTCTATGTTGTTTCGATGGTGTATGAAGTAAAAATAAATAAATTAAATTAAATTAAATATTAATTACTATTATGGGTTCTTCATTATTCTTTTTTCTTTATTTTTTTTCATAGAAAGATAGAATATCACCTCTTCCTTATTTCTCATAATTTTTTTCAATATTGCTGACAAATAAAATGTAATTATATCAGTATTACTACTAAAAAAATTGATAATATATTAAAAGAAAACACTCATTTGGTATAATCATCAATAAAAAATGATAACTGTCATCTGAATTTTTGTCATCCCTTATCATCGCTAAACACAAAGTGAACACATAAAATAGACAAGATAAACATGTAGATAATCAAAATGAAAACTTACTAACAAATAAGTGTTGTCATCTCTTGTCCAAATTTTTATATGCATATTCAATTTATTTTTATTGAACTTATTTGTTTGTATGTGTTCATTTTGATCACATATATGTTCATCTTGTCTATTTTATATGTTCACTTTCGGTTTAGTGATGACAAAACTGTTGATGACACTAATCAATTTCCATCATCAATTATCAACTACAATTACAAATAACAAATGAAATAATATGTAACCAATGCGACCAATTGTTAGTAGTATTGGCTTTATATTGTGGATATAATAGTATATATTTTTTTTATCATTCGTACAATAATATTACATTGTTACTTAAATAAAAATTGATTATATGCATCAGACAATTAATAGAAATTAAAGGAACTTGACTGATAAATGAATAAAGAGATAATCAATGAAAACGAAAATACTGATTATTACGATTAATGATCATAGACGGTTCAGTTGATTAGGTGATTGATATTTGGACTGAATTATTGTTGAGTAACTTTGTTCTCGGTGAAATGCTTTGACACATTAACATAATATTAAAAGAAAAAAAAACTTTCAACAAAGCAATCATGCATGAATCAACCCCCAATAATCCAAGTTGAGATTTATTAAAGATCCAAACATGGTCCAAACACAATTTTCAAACTTCAATTGTTCCGCCATAACCAAAGGCTAAAAAAGATGCACCAAAGGTACCAAATTATTTTATTGAACCTGTCCTACTAGATTTGATTGTCCTTTCCCTCTTTTTCCAAGTGCCACTACTTTCACTTTTTGCCCTATCAAAAATATCAAATTGTACCTGCTTAAATCTTTTTTATAAGATTTGATAATCAAAATTGATTGATGGCTCCGGCCATTTGCATCACTACACTAACTTCAATTTATTGATAAATTGGAGGACCACAAATATGCATGTCATAGAGTTTTAATCAACATTAAATTACTTGTCATGAAGAAATGAACATAATAAATGAATCTCTCGAGGGAAGTTTCTTTTTATTTGTTTACAGCAATGACAGAACAATTCTCTCTTCATATAATATTATTCTTTCTTTCCTTTCTTCTGTTGGGGTCCCCAACGTGTGTATGTGTGTGTGTGTGTTTATATTAGGGGCGGTTTGCGTTGGCGTTGCCATCTTTAATCCAATTTAGTACCTTGACGTTTTAAGATGCAAACAAATACAAATTGCAGTTGAGAGAGAAAGGATTAGAAAAAGGAGAATAAATATATTGGCTGTGTCGATATATATTGGCATTCCCTTTTGTCGATGACATTAATCTTTCAACTTAATTAAATTTAAATTTGATTGACTTGTAACGAATTAAGGACCAAAGAACCCGTAGTCATGGTCAAGTCAGATTCTAACGGAACTCTACTTTATGGCCTTGTCAAATTGCGATTCGAGAAAAAGAATTCAAACTATCTTTTCCGAGAAAGCAAAGAATGAAAGAAGCAGGGAGGCCATTGCTAGAGGCATCAAAATTCAAAAGTTGTTGGTTAATTTCTGGCATGGAATTTGGAAATGAAAAAGGATCAGACATAACACATGGTTAACATTTGAAAGATCTACCACAAGATTGCCACTTTTCTCTTTAGAGTTTAGAGAGAGAAGGCGTTCTTCTTCTTTTTAATGTTTTTTATATGGTTAATTTTGGTGAAGTTGCAAACAAGGCACCTCTGTTTGGGCACATTTACTTCTTATTTGTAAAAGCGCCGCAGTTTGAAATTAAAACTGGAATTCATATTTATTTATGTAACAATGACACGGAATATTCATTTCAAAAGTATATATAAATCTATTATAGAGAATAGAATGACATGGTTAGAACCAGCTCTTGATCCAGTGACAAAGAGCAATGTATCTTAAATGAAAGGTCGCAGGTTCGAAATCTGACTTAGGGGTCTTTCATAGACATATAATTTAAAAGTAAGTTGGAAGACTTGATCCCTAATTTATCTTAAAAAAATAGAATGACATGGTAAGTAATAAATTTGGACCTATTTGGACTCAGTAAGCTGAGAAGAGAGCTGTCAACATGACAATTTTGCACATGATTCTGTTTCGCTATTTGGACTCAGTAAGCTGAGAAGAGAGCTGTCAATGTCACATTTTGGCACGTGATTCCGTTTCGGTTAAGCGAAACGGAACGAATAACAGAACTGATTTCATTTTGTTCCAATAACGAAACGTAAACGAAACATAGAATTATACTATTTCGACTGTTTTAGCCTCATTTCAAACCGTTTCATGTGTTATTTCTGAAGTGCAACGGTTAACAAAACGGAATTTTATACCGTTTCAGAAACGAAACAGTTAACGAAATGGATTGGTGTTCCGTTTCCTTATGCGAAACAGAAACAAATTGGACCCATTCCGTGGTATTGGGCCACGTTTGACAGCCTAGCTGAGAACACAAAAATGAATATATAAATGCAACAGAAAGAGAGATATTGCCCAGAGAAAGCCCACTGATTGTGATCCCATTGTGCGTGTCTAAAATATTTAATTTGAACACTTTATTATACATTAATTGGGCTTTATCGACTGGCAAATGCTTCAAAAAGTATATCTCAGCCCTGCGAATAGGTTCTAAACTTCTAACAATCGAGTTGAATGAGTATCGGCCCATCTCGATAAAAAAAAGTATGTTTTCATTTTCCGACCCAATTTACTCGGCCCAGTCCCTTAACCTTTCCAAACTCGGAAACAGGAAACTCCCCCCTTTCCTCTCTTCTGTTGAAGCCTTGAAGGATATTTTCCCCCTCTCTCTTCCCGTTGCCCAAACAGCCTTCGGATCCAACCTGCTGACCTGCACCTGCAACTCTTTAGTTCTCTAGTCGGCGTTACACGGACGCCTCATTTCTGTTCTATTTGATTTGGTAGTCATGGATAGCGAAGTCGGAGGAGCCGAAAGTAGCAACCCTAAGAAGCAGAGAAAACACAAGGGGAAGCACGATAAGCCAAAACCATGGGATGAAGATCCCAACATCGATCGGTGGAAGGTAGACAAGTTCGATCCATCCTGGAACGCAGGGGGTATGCTCGAAGTCAGCTCCTTCTCAACTCTATTCCCCCAATACCGAGGTTTTCTTCCCCAATCCCTTCTTTTAATATGTTAACTTAAATAAATGTATATATAATGCTTATTATTATAGGAATTGTTCATTGGTAATAGTGGCTATAGTATAATACAAGTTGATAATAGTGGCTTGTCTTCAGCAGTGGGGACTCGGTTTCAAATTCCAACAGGGGCAGCCTTTACCCTCAATTCATTGTTGAATGTAACATGAGCAAAATTCTTCTGAATATTTGGTGTTTGTTAATGGGAATTTGCTGGATTGAAAATTTTCTTGATATATTGCTAGTCTTTATGGGTTGTCTTTAATGTTTGTTAGTTGGTTATTAAATTCCAATTTAAGCTTATTATCGTGTGCTAAACAGTATATATATTTGTTAAATAATGTATAGAGAAGTATTTGCAAGAAGTATGGCCTATGGTGAAGACTGCACTGAAGGAGTTTGCTGTAGCTTGTGAGCTAAATTTGGTAAGATTTTGTCAAAGTTTTTCTGTTTTATACATAAGTTAGACTTTAGCATTAGTTAGTTACAACTGTTCTGTTTGTTTTACTTTGCCAGGTTGAGGGATCAATGACTGTTTCAACCACTCGTCAGACAAAGGACCCTTATATAATTGTCAAAGCTCGTGATCTTATAAAGCTCTTGTCGCGTAGTGTACCAGCACCACAGGTATGTTATATTACTGTATGTATTTCAACACAAAGAACTTTTATGAATTATTCTTGTTCTCGAGCATATTTCACCTACATGGTGGTACCCTCTTTCTTTTAATTCTTCTAGTTTATTAAGAAATTTATCCATCGAAACCTTTAAACTTCTGTTTTATAATATACTTGTGCTATATGGACACTTGTCATGTAGTTTTGATTATTTTTTGACAGAACCTAGTATCCAAAACAAACCCATGGTAACGTGTAATGGTTCTCATTTTTTTTTTTTTTTTTGACATTGTAGGCAATCAAGATATTAAATGATGATATGCAATGCGACATTATCAAGATTGGCAATCTTATTCGCAATAAGGTTGATTCATTACTAACTAACCATTTTGATTGTCAACAGTTAAATTTCTACTTCAATAATTTCTTTTAGATGGTGATTAAATAAATTATATAAAATTATAAATCACAGGAACGTTTTGTAAAAAGAAGAGAACGTCTCTTAGGGCCTAATCTATCTACCCTTAAGGTATCATTTACTTAATAGCTCAATTAATTTTTTAATCTGTTTTAAAGTTATTTTCTTATGGTAAATTTATGTTATGTAGGCCATTGAAATCTTGACTGGGTGCTATATTTTAGTTCAGGTATGTATGTCCAATTTATTATGGATTAAACTTCTGTAAATTATTTTGTAATAGGCTTATTGGCTAGCGGCTCACATTTTATTTTTTTAATATCTAAAGGGGAATACTGTGGCAGCTATGGGCTCTTTCAAAGGTCTAAAACAAGTCAGGAGAGTTGTAGAAGACTGTATAAAGAATGTTTTGCACCCAGTTTATCATATCAAGGTTGAATAACTTTCGTCTTTTTTCACATTCTATTTGCCTGTTATTGTTGTCCTGTAATTTTTATTTGCAGCCCTTTAGTAATTTTGATGCTAACTAGTGTTTTTCCTTGGTATATTTATTCCATCTGTCAATGTACTTTCGACAGATCCTTTTAATGAAGAGAGAACTTGCAAAAAATCCTGCACTGGCAAATGAAAATTGGGATAGGTTTCTTCCAAAATTCAAGAAGTAAGGAACTTCGATCGTTTCTTTTCCATATGATTTTTCATCCTTAACAATGGGTCTGTTGATTTATTTTTCTTTTTAACAGGAAGAATGTGCAGCAAAAGAAGGTTAAAACAAAGGAGAAAAAACCATACACACCATTCCCTCCCCCTCAGCCACCCAGCCAGGTCACAAGTTCAATCCTACTTTTTAATAGTCAAGACTAATAAAACTGTTGGATAATCTGTTAATCTTTCTGTGTCATTAATTCTACAGATGGATCTTCAGTTAGAAAGTGGAGAGTATTTCCTTAGTGAGAAAAAGAAGTCAGAAAGAAAATGGAGAGAGAAAATGGAAAAACAGGCTGAAAAGACAGCTGAAAAAAAGAAAAAGAGAGAAGCTGCCTTTGTTCCTCCAAAGGTTTTATTGTGAACTTTTGGGATGATTTACTTAGCATTGAATGATCTAGTATGACAATTTTTAGCACAATTCTTTGTAGGAAAACAATGCTACAAATGAGGTGGGATCTTCAAATGCTAATGAGAATAGTGAGGTTGCTGCCATGGCAAAATCCTTGAAGGTACACTGTATTTTATTTGTTACCTTTTGTTGGTCTTTCATTTGACAAAATGTGCATGTGAGCAATAATAGTAGTGATGCAGATGGCAAATTTAGGTACCTGTTCTGTGGACCAAGCAATTTTGATACATTGATAGCTCATTATTATTCATTGGGTTCCTTAATTTAGGCTATTTGAGAGCTTGATAGATGCATAAATAAGATTCGGAGAAGAAAACCCTAGACAGTGTAGCATTGATTCCATTTTCATTATGTACTGTTATCAGTCCATACCTGGCCTGATGGACCTGCCTGAACCCAATCATAATCCAATTTCTTCAGAAGTCAACCCAGTATCTTTTAGAAGTCAAGGACCCAAAACTCAATTGACCCGACCGTATCAACCTCGTTACTTACTACCTCAGCTGGCACATGACTAGAGCTGAATCAAATCATTTAACACCTACTGGTTTGAAATGGGTTTGAAATGAGTCCATCGCCACTTTGAAAGAGATTATGTTTGTCAGTGCTATCACCCAAAACAACCCAAGTCTTCAACCCTGACCAACTGAAATGTGAACCCCCCCAACCAAAGTCTGAAAGAATTGAGCCTGACCTGATCCTACTTCCTAAAACAGACTTGATGTACCTGATTACCATATCTACTTGATTGCATGTCCTTGTTGTACATCTGTTACCCCTCTGACGGGAATTGAATTCTAAGAATAAATCTTTGCAAGAGGAAAAGCCTTTTTAAACAACTCCTCAATTGCAGAGAAAAGCAAAGGAGTTCAGAAACAATCAGGCTGATGGAGATGTTAGAGCTGAATCATACATTGCAAATGCTGACCAAGCAAGGCCGAAAAAGAAGAAATTATCATCAAAATCTGATTGAGCTGACTGCAGAAACTAATCATTGAAGCTATGTCGGGTGTCAAAGCATATCAAGGATTAGATTCTGGATCTGCTCTGTTTGTTCAATGGACCAAAAGCTGAGGTCCTCATACTGAAGAAATTTGGAAAAGAAAATTAACCTTGAAAAGCGATGCATGTATTAGTTGAGAACTGTGTTTATTGTTGACAAAATAGATAACAATGGTTCACCTTGAACTTTTTAATACCATTGCTGATGAGAATATGTTAGCACTGCCTTCAGCTTGACAGATACAGATAAAAAAGAGACCCCGAGACGTTTTCTTTTAGATCTATGAATTGGAACTTTTGTTTATTAGGTGTGTGCTTACATTGGCATAATGGTCAATAGGAAAGAGATCGTACTAGTGTGCTTAATTCCACATAGAATATTGAATAAAAGAAGAACTTTGAGGGTTCTTACTTCCAAAGAAACTAGTTACAATAATAACATTGTGCACCAATTCCTAAAATTCGAAAACAAATGTCATTCAATGTGACTACGGATTCAGAATATTCGTTTTTCTAGTATATCGGCTGAGTCAACAATTTGTTGTAAGATGAAATCATGGCCGTCATAACTTTTTTTTTTTTTTTTTTGATAATGGGCCCGTAGCCAGATGGCCGTCATAACTCACAATTTGTTTCTTATTTGATTCAGGCGTTCAGAGTGCCTTCTTTTTCTCTTTAATATAAAAGGACAAATATCTTCCGTTTTCCATTTTTATTATTATATAAGATTATAAGAAGAGATGCATTTTCAAGAGATGAGTTAAACTAATTATGTGTTCAATTAGATGCAGTGATATATGAAGTTTTTTAGGTTTTTGTGTTTAGTTAAACATCTCAAGGGATAAATTTAAAATGTTTATGTATTTCGTTAATTGCATCAGAAATTTAATTTTGTAGTGTTTTGTGCTCAGTTTAACACAATAAGGGTTGAATTTAAAGTGTTTATGTGTTCAGTTAGTTGCAACAGAAAATTAATTTCATAGTTTTTGTGTTCAATTAAATTGGTTAAGGGATCAATTAAAACACCGCAAGAAATGAGTTAAACTAAGTTATGTGTTGAGTGAAATACATTGGTAATATGACGTTTTAGTTTTGATAATGGTTATAAAGGATGAGTTAAATTGAGTTATGTGTTTAGTTAGATGTATTGGTAATATGATGGTTTAGTTCTAATATGACGTAAATATCAACATTTAAAATAACAAAACAAATACTTACAACAACAAAACGAAAGGACACAAAGATTAATTAAATAAAGAAACAACATAAACAAATAAAACAAACATACCAAACACTTACAACAATAAAGCGAATATTTACAACAATAAACTAAATACATATACAAATTTCATAAGTAAGAAATAAATTATTATATTCAACATACAAATCGAACACTTATAACAATATATTTAACATATGCAATATACAAATTGAACAGATACACTCTTAAGTATTGTTGACTTAGTAAATATTAGATACGCTCTTGTTATAACTAATTGAACATTTAAGTCAATTAAATAATCTGTACTTGTCACCACTAACATCTGCCCCAATCAGATAAGCATGATCCTTTTCACCACTAACATCTGCACCAATTTAGATATTCAGCTAGCTAACTATCCATTAATTCCTCATAACATCAAATTAACAGCTAAATCAACTTGATGAAATAAAAGGCAATATACTTTGCTAGTCTCTAGCTTGAATAAACAGAACAAAACTATGATTATACCCAAAAAAACAATGATTCCGCTAGTACAACTAGCTTGAATAAACAGAAGAGGGTAAAAATCTTGGAAGCGAGAACGGAGGCGGCTGTCTAGGGTTTGATCTGGTCGAAGGCGGGAGACCAGAGGAGGCGACGAATCTGATTTGATCGGGTTAGTGGCGACGGAGGCGGGAGAGGAAAGGAGGCGATCTAGATCGGAAGAAACTGTGGATGGAGAGGAGAAGCCATGGCGATTTAGTCGGAGCGATCTAGAGCGACGCGAGAGGAGAGAGAAGGTAATCAGCGGCTAGGGTTTGGATGGGAATTAAATGCGGCTAGAGAGGAGAGAGAATCATACAAATTAAATGTCTGGATGTTGGATGATTGGATGTTTTTTCCGTGGATGCTATATACCAATTACGAAAGGCGTGATATGCACCATCCAATGAAAAAACATCCAAAACATCCAACTGGATCAGGGTTGAAAATGGACCATTCTGAATTGTTTGGGCGTGTTGACATCATCATTTTCGCATGATGACGTCATCAAAAAAATTTTAAAATTTTTTTTCTAAAAATTCTTTTTGCACGCTGACGTTATCAAATGGACGGATATTTTTGTTCATTTATATGCTTCAAGGGTGAGTTAAACTAATTATGTGTTCAATTAGATGCACTGATAATATAAAGTTTTAGGTTTCAGGGTTCAGTTAAACATCTCAAAGGATTAATTTACATGAATTATGTATTCAATTAGAAGCATTTCAAAATTGAATTTTCATATTTTTGTGTTCAGTTGAACACTTTAAGAGATGAATTAAAAAATGTTTATGTGTTCATTTAGTTGCAGTAAAAATTTGATTTTGTAATTTTTTGTTCTCAGTTTAGCACGTTAAGGGATCAGTTTAACGTGTTTATGTGTTTAGTTAGTTGTAGTAGAAAATTGATTTTATACTTTTTGTGTTCATGTAAACAAGTTAAGGGATCAATTAAAATTATTTATGTTTTCAGTTTGATGCACTCGTAATATGACACTTTAATAACCATGCAATGAAGTGAACGTTGTTCATTTATAAAGAATAATATTCATCATTTAAACAAACTGAACAATTTTATTAATAATAACATCCATTAATAATGAGTTAATGACACAAATCCTATACAATTTTAACCACTACAAGCTAACACAATTTATTAACTCCTTCAATTCCTTCCACACAACTCTTCTCACCATGTCCTGTAATTCCTACACAAACAAAATAAAATATAGTTAAGATCAATTACTAATTAAGTGCTAAACAATATTTAATCCTTTCATGTCATGTTAAGTTTTTAAAAAATATATATATAATGAAATAAGATGATCCCTTAGAGGTACTAACTTAACATATATGATGATTAACTAATCCTCCAAATACTGATGCGACATTTCTCCTTACCCATGGTTGATTTAATATGTTCCATTTTAATCAATTAAAATAAACAATCAAAATTGCTATCAGAAACCTACTCAGTGTGGCAGATCCGAGATTAACAGTTATTTCTCAAGCTAAATTAAGAGAACCAAAAACACAAAACTCGTGACATCTGATCCCAAATATAAAAGAGGAATTGCATCTAAAATCATAAATAATCACATAATTGAACTTGTGACCAGTGATCTCTCAGACTATTTTAAAAACAAGGTGTAACAAAAGATAAAATCAAAAGTAACATTAATAAGTTTTATCTTAACATGTCAACTAGAGACCAAATACAGGAAAAAAGAGTAGAAAGAAAAATATCACATCGTCAACTTGACATCGTGCGAGTCGACATGAGAGAGGAGAGGAGAGGGCGATCTGGTCTAATCGGAGAGGAGAGGAGAGGAGACGATGCGGCTAGGGTTTGAGAGGAGGTTTAAATAAAAGGAGAAGAGGAGTGTTGGAGATGCGGAAATAAAAAGAGTTTTGGAGATGGATGTTGTGGATATTAAAATGATGGATAATGAGTACCAATTACCAAATTTATAGGGCTGATAAGTGCAATCAAACAATTATTAACTAAAAAAAATCCCTAATTACTTTTTTCTTAAAATAGAAATCACATCTACTCCTCCCTTCCAGCTTCTCCCCTCTCCCTCACCTCGCTTCACTCTCTTTCCCGTCGCATCGGCTCTTCGTGTCACCCTTCCTCTCTCGTCTCTCTCCCTCACCTCGCTTCACTCTCGTTCTCGTTGCATCAGCTCTTCTTGTCACCCTTCCTCCCGCGTCTCTCTCCCTCCTCCCGCATCTCTCTCCTTCACCTCTTTCCCTCATCTCACACTCCTTCTTCCCCTTCTTGTGCCTCCTTCATCTCTCCTTAGCGCATTTTTTTCTATTTTTTTCTCATACTATTTATCTCATTTTTCCTCATTACTCTCTTTTCTTATTTCTTCTCATATACTTTGTTACTCATATTTTTGTTTGTCAGCGTTATTGAAAAATATAAAAATAAATGCTTCTTGAGTAGAAAATAAATACTCTCTTAGTATATAAATAAATAATTTTTTTATGGCATAGAATGACATAAATTTGTCAGACACTCCTTATGAAAATTTTTTATACAAATAAATATCCATACACTTTCATACATCCCCGTACATATTTAGAAACGGAAAAGGCTAGACGAAAATTTGGCATAACCGCCTTTCCTTTAAACTTTTGAGCAAAAGGTCTGCATCTTAAAACGGGAGGTCCGGATGGGAAAAAGGAATTGTTATTTCTTGATTTTAAGTATTTTGATTATATAATTTGTGATGAATTATTCCTTGGGACCTTGAAACAATGGGTAGGGATCAATCAAAGAAACTGAAAAATAAAATAAAATAAAATGAAAAGGACAAAGAAAAGAACAAAGCGGTTGCGAGCGGGCTAGGAACTTGTTTGTACCTGTGTGACAGTGTGAGGATGGGGATACTATCTCCTACGCGGATGAGGATAGAATTGATAGAGGTTTTTAAATTCTGTAGGGTCATAGCCTTCGAAAAAAAAAAATTCTGCAGGGTCTTCAGTCTTGTCCTTTGAAGCTTTAGCAACAACAGATAATAGGGTACGTTTGGCAAAATAAGATTTAGTACGATTAGTGGTATAAGTTTAGTATTTTTTAGGGTTAGACCGGTAAAATGGTGAGGGTAGTGATTTGATGGGGTTAGAAAGGTAGTAAGGTTAGTGAATGTTGTTTGGTGCGGTATGTTGAGGTTAGTATTTTTAAGATTAACAACTATTAGTAGTGTACTTATTATTAACTATTAATCTATTATTAATTAGTAGTTATTAATAACTGTTAATTTTAATAAAAATTATTATTAATTATTAACTATAAATTGTAAAAAAATAAACCATTATTAATTATTATTATCATTATTATAATAACTATTTTTTAATATCGTTATTATTATAATTTTACGATTATTATTAATTACTAATTATTATTACTATAACTATTATCAATTATTTATTATTATAAATATTATCATAATTATTAATGTTATTTATTTTGAATTATTAATTAATTCAAAATATTATCATAATTATCATAATTATTGGTTGGGGTCGCACCAATAGAGGAGAAGCTGATCCAACATCGTTTGAGATGGTTTGGACATATCCAACGCAGACCTCCAGAGGCACCGGTACGTATCGGAATTCTTAATCATTTCGAGAACATCCGGAGGGGGAGAGGGAGACCAAGATTGACATGGGAAGAAGCGGTGAAAAGAGACCTTAAAGAATGGAACGTCTCCAAGGAGTTGGCGATCGATAGGAGCGCTTGGAAGTTAGCAATTCATGTACCGGAGCCATGACGTAGGAACTTAGCGGTAGGAGCGATGCCATAGGTTTGTAGGTCCCTCTATTAGGTCACGGTCGAGGTCTAGGTTTCTACTATTACTATTATTATTAGAGGTATTATTATTAGTATGGCTAGTCTTACTATTAGTATTTTTATGTTTTGTATTTTTTTTGTTCTTGGATGTGTTCTCTTGTTGGGTTTCTTTCTAGCCTACCCCAACTTGTTTGGGACAAAAGGCTTAGTTGTTGTTGTTGTATTAATTAATTTAATTATTATTAATTAATAGTTACTAATTATTATTATTCCTTGTTAATTATTAATAAATACTTAATATTACAATAACTATTATCAATTATTATAAATATTACCACAATTATTAATTAATATTATTATTTGTTTTGAATTATTAATTATTAATTACTTTAATTATTATTATATTAACTATTATTAATTATTAATTACTTATTATTAATTATTAGTTACTGATTATTATTATTCCTCATTAACTATTAATTAAGTAATTAATATTAAAATAACTATTATTTATTTTGAATTATTAATTATTAATTATTAATTACTTATTATTATTAATTATTAATTATTATTGAAAAGAATAACTTTTATATCATTTCCCTCTCCACATGAATGCAAAGGGAAACTAACTCACCATTTTGCTAGGTTAGTTGGGTAGTGAAAGTTTAGTAACTAACTTAACTAATCTTGATTAATTTGACATCCCAAATTAACAAGGTTAGTTTGCTAACTCAAGGGAAGTACTAACCTAACCATTACCAAACGCACCCATAAATTAGATTAGTAATTCATACAAAACTAAATGAAACATTAGTACAGTACTTGTGCAAAATTTAATCACTGTATTAATGCTTGTAAAATCTTAATCAAACGAACAATTTTGATTGCTACTGGATTTGGGGTCCTTGTGGATTTGTAAAATTCCATGGTGATGATCGATGAAGAAATCAATTATCAGCCCCTGAATCAGGTACTCAGGAATAGCTAGGAATTTAACAACTGGTGAAGGTATGAATGAATTAATTACCGGAGTTTGGATTTTCTATACTTAGACATGTCATTGAGACCAGGGAATCAAATAGCAAATAGGGTAGGCTACACAAGGTCGGTGGTTAATTTTTTTTTTTTTCTCAAAGAGCGGTATCAATTTTTTCACTTGAGATCTTTATTATTATTATTATTATTATTTTTTTTTAGATTTTATTTTTTATTTCCATGTTGGAGCAGCCAACCGAAAGGTTCGTTTTAAGTGAAGCGTTTTTGTCTTTGTTTGTACGTATGGGCACAACATGCTCTTGGGTCTTGGACCATATATAATAAATCCATGTTTTGATGATACAATCAAGAATTTATTGTTAACTGTGAACATATTATATTCAAATTACAAGGGATATTACCTTGTTGACTAATTTCAAGGCATCGTTGATAATTAAAAAATGGTCTCGAGGGAATATTGTAGGCCGGCTAGATGGACAGGCATATAGCCGGGCAATACGGATAAAACCAAAATCTAGACACATGACTCAGCAATGTTCCATAAATACAACATTATAAATCATTTGATTAAATTATTGTCTATTGTATATAGCTACTAGGGATATATATAATCCACTGAGCCAAAAATAAAAATAAAAATAATAAGGGAGTGGCTAGTGTCAAACATATAGGACACATACTCTTGTCCAACGCAATAAAATTTTAATTTTTAAGATTGGAATGGCCGATCCAAACCGCTCGAATTGTTCTATGTTATAAAATCTTTATGGAGACCAAATTTTATATTTTTTCAAATTTGTTTACTATTTTTTTGAATTTTTCAATATACTCAATCTAAAAAGTTCTGAACCCTTCAATTTTGAAAATTCGAAAAAAAATAGTTAGAAAATATGAAAAAAATATAAAATTTTATTATCAAGGATATTTTAATATAGAGATCATATTGAGCGGTTTGGATCAACCGTTTGAAATTTTAATGCGCGACGTTTGGATCGTATTTGACGTCCTATATGTTTGATTCTAGCATTATTACTCAAATAATAAAGAAGGAAGTACGCCGCTCTGGTTGCTTTTCCTTAATTTATTGTGGTACATCTTGTTTAAGTCATCTAACTATATATTTGCTGCCAAAGAGTGATAATTGAATGCTTTGTGGGGTTGGTGCTTGTTTAGCTATATACTACTATAGATAATCCACCGAGACAAAAAATAATAAAAATATAAATAAATAAATAAATAAAATAGTAATAGTGCGCCGCTTAGCTTACTATTCCTTTATTTATTAAATGCGCGTCGCGACCAAGTTATCTAATTATTCGCTACAAAAGAAGATAATTGAGTAACGTTGTGGGTTGCCACATATTTTATAAGGACCAATAATGAGCGTATATTTTTATATAATTTTTGGTGTATCATAATCCCTAAGTTTTTGTATTTTATTTTGTTTCCAATAAAAGGACAGATCAATGCAAATGTTTATTTTAGTGACCATAACTACGTACATCGGTACATATGTTCATATTATTGTAGCAACTGATCTTTAGTAATTGAAATGGAAGAAATAGTAAGAAGATATCACATTTACGTGTGCATAAATATAGACAAAAACTCATGAGTATCTTTGAAGCGCAGAATTCTGCACGCTTGGTCCTATTTATCAGGACCACTCATTAAATTTGAAGGAGCATGAACATGTCAGGTTTTTTAATTGATAACACGTCCAGCTTTCTGAAAACGAGAGAAATTAATAAGAGCGAGAATTAATGCTAGGACCATTATAACGTGAAGGCCCAGCTCCTCTACAATCATTCATTCGGTCATTCCTAATTCAACTTTGTCTATTAAATGGAAATGCCAAACAGCTCGGAGAATTTAATTTATCCTCTTTAATTTTTTTTTTCTGTTGTATTTCAGGAAACCGGTAATCCGAAAGAAACCTCCGAGGTACGAGCTTTAATTGCCAAAAAAAAAAAAAAATAGTCCATAAGAAAAATATTGTTCAGGGTTAGAAAAAACAGAAACTTCGTTATGGGGAAAAGGTCAATTGATTCATTGGAATTGCTATGATGCCTATGCATAGCAAATTATTCGAAACAAAAATAATTAAGTTTAAATCTTAACTTTGTACGAGCTAATGCATATATAAAAAATATTTCCGAAGAAAATAAATAAAAAGAAATAAAAATGTATATTATAGGTTAAAGTAAAACTATGAATTTTTATCAGGCATGATGTCGCAATGTATGATCTATTTTAGAATTCAAGTTTGTTGATATCACTCAAAAACGACTCTTCTTATGCTCTTCAAGAATGTTGCATTTAAAAAGTTTATCAAACTGCACACTATAAGAAAGATGGTTTTTACATAGATTTTTATTGTTAGACTTTTTTATTTATGTTGGACATTGATCTATTGCTAGATTTATTTTTTTTATTGCTAGATTCAATTGATGTACTAAATCTAGAATTTTTTTAGCAAGACATAATTTTCTATTAATATCTCCTTAAAAATCTAGCAATTTATTTTTGCTAGACTTTTCTAATCTTGTAATATCTAGTGTAGCAATTTAAAAAAGTCTAGCAATTTATTGTTGCAACATTAGATATTACAAGATTCGAAAAGTCTATCAAAAATAACTTGCTAGATTTTTAAGGAGCTATTGATAAAAAATTGAGTCTTGCTAAAAAATTGCTAGATTTAATGCATCAAATAAATCTAGCAATAGAACAATAATCAACATAAATAAAAAAAAGTCTAGCTATGAAGTCTATGTAAAGACCATCTTTTTTGTAGTGGCAGCGCAATAATGAGCTTAATTTCTTTCTTTAAAAAATTGATAAATAGGTTGGGTGCTGATGAGATGATTTTATATATATTTTTTGGTAGGGTTTTGAGTCCAAACTAAATCATTTGACTTGAGTTAGGTTAATTAGGATTTTGTATCAAGAATGAGTTACTACCATAATTTCTACTTTAATGAAGATGGACAAAAACATGGCTTCAATGAATCAATGATGATGTAGGGCTCCTCGTAAGATTTCCACTGGTTTTTGAATCGCCTCAAACGGAGTCCGGATGAAGGAGATATGGGCAAAACAATAACAATGCGCAGTGCAGAAATTTCCAAACGAACCGTCTGAAAAGTCAGACAGACGGTTTGACTTTAGCAAGAAAAACTGCTATTTTCAGCCAGATTTCAGTCGGTCCGTCTGGAGGTTCAAACGGTCTGTCTGGAACCTTCCAGAAATAGCAGAAAGTACCCGATTTAGTGGTTATTCTTGGTGGGTTGGTTATTTTCTACTTCCAACTCGTCCAAAAGAAACTTCCTGCGTCTCTAAACAATTCTAATGCCTATTTAAGAGGACTTTGAGGAAATTTTGGCCATACAAGTCCATACAAGTCCATACAAGACCATAGAAGAGCAATACAAGGTGGTGTTTAGATCCAAAGTCAAAGTTTAGGGTTAGCCATAGAAAAATCCGAGAGATTAGTCTCAAGATCAGATCGTGGCAGCGTTAGACGTGTCGTTGGCGACAGCAACGAGTCGTTTAGAAGGAGATTTTTGATAAGTTCAAGTGGAAACAAAGGCAATTGATTATAACTTCTCTTATTTTTCATTTTCTCTTGTTTGTTCGATATCTTTGAGTTGTTGATTTGTTATTCTAGGATTATGGTTATAAACTTATTTGTTTAGTTTTTTTTTTTTTTGAAACAAGTGGGTAATCCCACCACTTCTCATTACCAAAGCAATAAAGAAGTATAGTCAACACAATAAGTCACAACCAATTAAAGATCCGGTACTGGTACCATTCCCCCAACCAGTACCAGTGCCTCCCCTACTATCTCAACCGATTTGAACCCATAATCCAACAATCCCCTGCAATATCACAACACATCTCAAACTCAAGAATAACCAATACAAACTTTATTACACACAATGACATAAAAAGCAAATCAAATAACATGAATAAGCTGTAATGCCCTCTCCTCATTCATGCCTCCTTCCATCAGAGCTGGCATTAGTGTAAATTCTTGACCCATCTCTAGGATGTCCTCCTTGAGTGCTCCTCTCCATAAACCTGCCCAATATATAAGTAATCTTTTTATCTCTGAAATATATCGTGCCAGCGGTTGACTTTGCTTTTCATTGAAACTACATTCATTTCTGAATTTCCATATCACCCATACAATTGCACTGCAACAATATCTGAAGGCATGTGGTTTCTTGGCTTTATCAATAATATCATACATATCCTCTAAACAATGAGGCCTGGTATCAATATGTAATGAATTCAAAATCCAATCCCACACTCTAGCATTCTGATGACATCTAAACAAAAGGTGATCAATTGTCTCTAAACCACTACAATAACAGCAACTAGGATCCCCCTCCCATCCCTTAAGGGCCATGTTATCTCTTGTAAGTAACCGTCTCTCACGTTTGTTTAGTTGTTTATTTGCTTAGTTATTTCTTTATGTGTTTTTATATTTCATGATTTAATTGATTATTATGTGATATCATTGATTGCTTAGGTAGAATTGATTATACCAAGTAAATTAAGGCCATGTCTAGTATGGTAATAATAATTAATCTATACCTTTGTATGAATTGATTTACCAACTTGAGGATGGTAGTAGCTGATGAGTGAAACCAGGATTTAGTAGCAGATAGGTGAACCTTTCTCGCAACGATAGTAGTGAGATATCCTTTGAATTGAAAGATAGACTTAGAAAACTTAAGCCAATGGTGATAATCAAATCTTAGTGTTTCTAAAAGAAGTAGTAGATTAACCTACGAAATCAGAACTGTAACGATGATTAGTATTTGGTAACCTAGGATTAAAATACGATTCCACACACATGTTAGGAATAGCTAAGCGGTAAGCAGTTTCACAGCTCAAACAGACCGTTTGGGAATTGAACTGAGCAGATTAAGTTGAAACCAGAAATCCTAGAATTCAAATTTGCTGATTATCTCCTGTTAAGTTTTAGTTTGACCTTGATTTTAGACTTAGGATTTGAACTCACCTTCAATTCTTCGAACACCAAAAATAGTTGAACTCGTCTAGCTAATTGATTAAAGTAAAAGACCGATATTCCAACACCGTCCGTGTGATTCGACCCTTAGCTTTATTACGATAGATTAAATCAGATAAAACAATGTTATTAATTTTAACTAGATTTGCACCCGATCAGGTGCTATTTATTTTAAGCATCGTGTCGCAATTTTCATTTTGATTAAATAGAGTCAACAATTCAAATATGCATATGCAAGTTTTTTTTAAGGGTAATATTTTTAATCTTTTGATAGGCTTCCTTAAGTAATAAATCGGTGATAACTAATTAAACATGATCGTAATTATTTAGAGTTGATGCAATGAACTAAACATACAACAGATAAATTATTCAACGAATTTTACTTTTCTCATACAAACAAATAGGTATTTAGAAAATTACGTTTCTGCATCTCAATCGTAAAAGTAACGATTCCAGAGGTGAAGGTAAGAAAGTAGCATTACTCTTTTTTTTTTTATCAATAGCAGTACTATTGAATTTTCTGCAGCTTGCGTGAACAAACACATTATGCAGCGAGTTTGCGTATTCAGATCTTGGACATCATTGAGAAAATCGCAGTACAAAAATTTTACTAATTAATGTGGGAAGTCATGCTAAATCGCATAATTTTTTTTTAAAAAAATCAAGATTCGTTGGAACATTGTTGTATAGAGGCTAGAGTTAGCCTGCTAGTAACGCAAAATGAGTAGCCGAGATGGTTTTTTCACAAAACAAAAAATTATATGATCCAAAAATATCACTCTGTCAAATAAAAAACTGATGTAAAAACAAATATGTCAATAGAAATAAAATTTTATAAGGTACTGTAGACTTAAAATTTAAAATTTTTGTCGTGGATTGGTAACTGTCAACCGATATTTTATTAAGAGAAAAAAAATTCTACAAAATATTGAATGCAAATCTACACCACAATACCGCATATTCAATCATAACTCATAAGCAACTCCGGAAGATCTTCACAGTGTTGAGACTTCCACATTTGCTCCAGAAAATTTGAGTAAAAAATTTCTTTATCCAGTAAAATTGCAACTTTACTATTATTAAAAAAAAAATACCACTTTACTACAAGTACTCAGTAAAATCGCTTAAATTCAGATCCGCTGCCGCGCGACACCGCGTGTCGCGCGATATGCTGGCCGTCTGATTAAGATCCAATGAACAAGGGAGCCCCGTGCATGTAACCTAGATTGATAGACCCGTAAAAAGTGAACCGTCCGATCAAGATCAGACGGCTCGTAGTACGCTACACGCTGTGTCGCGCAAAAGCAGAGTCGCACTTAAATCGCTTGGCACCAAAACCAGGGATCATGGGCTCATGGCCATCACTGTCTAGCAGCGGCTTTTGTCTGGACATTCCAGAGATTCTTAGGACGAAAATATTAAATTAAATTAGACATGAGTCGGGTCATTCAAAGTTGGTCTAACTTTTCATATTACGTGGCAGTTCTACTTCTGCACTGGGACCCTTCTTATAAATTAATACTGGGTTGCGTCTAAAATAGATAAAGATACAGATAAAGATAAATCAATAACGTATCTTTAGATGAAATTATAGCTTCCAGCCGGACTGACCCCAGGGCTTCAACCACATACTTGATATGTCTCCAATCGTGGCAAGCTATCGCTTTCCTGTTCATTGAAAGGTAAACTTCTCATGTTGACTCAGCGTTGAAGCCAAAAAGCAACTAAGCCTCAAAAAAATAACATCCCCAATAAACAGTTTTACCAAATTAATTTGACACAAAGAGTAGCAAACTGACAACCTAAAAAGAGCTAATTCTTAGTAATTACTGATTCTTAATAACAATATCTGTACCGAGTTTCATAACAAGAAAAAAAAAGAATGTCTGTACCGGAGAGCATAAAGACCTTAGGGGCCGTTTGGATCGCTTAGGAATTTGGAAAATTTGAAAAAATTACAATTTTTAGAAATAAATTTATTGAGAAGTATGAAACTTTATGAAAAATTTGAATTGTTTATAATAAATTTATAGTAAAAAGATAAAATTCTCCAAATTTATCGGGAATTCAAACAGCCCTAAGAGCAGGAAAAGCTCTGGTAGTGTTGGGACAGGAGAGAATAATTAAAGCACCTTTTATCTCTCTTTGGTTGACATAATCTAATCTAATCTTACGTACTGTCCTGCTACTCTACCCTGTGTTCTGAAAAAGAGAATAGCTCCAAATAGAAACAGTAAAGCATTTCACTCCATGACCATGCCTATCCGTGCCCATATATTTGCACTACAGCTCACTTCCAGTATCTCCCTTCCCTAATCAATTCAATTTCCACGCGGCACGCCTCTACAATTGAACCCACCCCAGTCCCAACTCCTATTATATATTTCTCACCTTCATTTCAATTTCAAATTGCACAGATATCCCATTCCTATTTACTACTCTGTTGCTTCTTTGTGACCATGAACCCTTCTTCATGCCTTATTTCCTATTTCTTTTGGTATTTGTATGTTTGCTCACTATTTTTCAACTTCTTTGCTTTTGCCTCTAGTATTGAAAGAAAAAACTATATAATTCATGTCCAGCCACCTGATGATTTTGATACAGAGGTTTATCACAGATCCTTTTTACCAGTATACCACACCACAGAATCAGAATTAGAAGAGCCACAACATTTGATATACTCTTATAGTGAAGTCTTTAGTGGTTTTGCGGCCAGGCTTAGTGAAGAAGAACTAAATGCCGTGAAGAAGAAAGATGGGTTTTTACATGTATATCCTGACCAATATGTCCCACTAGCAACAACTCACTCGCCTGATTTTCTCGGGTTGCACACGGGTGGCGGTTCATGGCCTAGGTCGGGTCTCGGTCGAGGGGTTATAATCGGAATGCTCGACACGGGAATTCTCCCCTCTCATGCTTCATTCACAGATGACGGGCTTCCCCCACCTCCTAAGAGATGGAAGGGAATTTGCGAGTTCAAAACCGGTGGTTGTAACAATAAGATAATTGGCGCACGGGCATTTGGTAGCGCAGTGATTAACATTACGGCCCCTCCCATCGACGATGCTGGTCATGGGACCCACACGGCGAGCACCGCAGCAGGTAATTTTGTGGGTGATGCTAGTTATAAAGGAAATGCCAATGGAACTGCAGCCGGTATGGCTCCGCATGCCCATTTGGCTATATATAAGGTTTGTACCCGAGGTAGGTGCTCCATAGTTGATGTGTTAGCCGGCTTAGATGCCGCTGTCAGGGATCGGGTTGATGTGTTATCATTTTCCCTGGGCCTCTCATCAGGTCCATTTCAATATGACCCAATTGCTATGGCTACTTTTAAAGCAATGGAGAAGGGAATATTTGTGAGTTGTGCTGCTGGTAATGGTGGACCGGAAATCGGGTCGGTTTCCAATGAGTTCCCTTGGGTTCTCACTGTTGCTGCTGGTACCATGGATCGATCAATCAGAGCAACTGTCAAGCTAGGTAATGGGAAAGAACTCAATGGTGAATCCCTATTCCAACCAGCCAACTCTGGGTCTGTTGCGTATCCATTGGTGTTTCCTGCATCAAACATGGCTACAAATCCGGATTGTGAAAATTTTGAGGGGTTTGATATCCATGGCAAGATTGCACTGTGCATGAGCAGCGGGCTATCAGGACGGGTTGATATAGGCTCCTCTGTTCTAGGATTTGGGGGCACAGGTATGATTCTCATGAACTCAAAACCTGAGGGCTACACCACCTTTGCTGATGCGCATGTTCTCCCTGCTTCCCATGTAAGCTACAGTGCCGGTGCCGCAATCCTCTCTTACATTAATTCCACCACCAATCCTACAGCCACATTAGTCTTCAAAGGGACTGTAATGGATTCTTCACCCTCTCGAACGATCGCCTTCTTCTCTTCCCGAGGTCCGAGCAAAGCCACTCCAGGAATCCTGAAGCCTGATATCACAGGACCGGGCATGAACATTTTGGCTGCATGGGCACCGACGCTAATGCATCCATTTGACCAAGGTTTTAATATCGTTTCAGGCACTTCCATGGCTACACCACATCTGAGTGGCATAGCCGCACTAATAAAAAGTGTGCATCCAAATTGGTCACCGGCAGCGATTAAGTCAGCTATCATGACCACATCTGACAATGTGGATCGTACTGGCCAGCCAATCAAAGATGAGCAGTATCAAAAGGCAAGCTTCTTTGCCATGGGTGCTGGGCATGTCAACCCATCTAGAGCTGTTGATCCTGGTTTGGTGTACGACCTCGGGGTAAATGATTATATATCTTATCTTTGCGGGCTTGGAGACGGTGAAGCCGCTGTGTCAGCAGTTGTACATAGAAGTGTTAATTGTTCTTTAGTTGGTAGTATAAAGGAAGCTGAGTTGAACTATCCTGCAATAGTAATTGATCCCCGATCGGGTCCTGTTACGGTGAACCGAACCGTGACTAATGTGGGTTTGGCGAAGTCAAGGTATGCAGCCGTGGTATATATGCCAAAAGAAATCAAAGTAATAGTTCGGCCACGGATTTTGCATTTTTCAAATGTCAATCAAAAGATGAGTTTTGCAGTGACGGTGTCATCTCGAGGCAACCTCGGTAATGCCGGGGCTGAAGGCAGTTTGATGTGGGTCTCTTCCAGCCATGTTGTGAGGAGCCCCATTGTCATCCCTGCTAGCACCTAGACATCATCATTATAGGCCGTTCTGTTTTGGGGCATGAATATATATTCGGCTAATCTCTTTACCATGGAAGGATTAAAGATGGAACATTGTGTCTCCTATAGAACTTTGATGGTAGAACTATTTTCTCCTTTGTTATTTTTGGTTCTACCGTGTGAGAAAAAAAATAGGAGGTTGATGTTCCAATATAAGCTTGGAGTTGAAGAGTTGAAAACTGGGATAAGCGGTACTGCTTAAAGCATAGCTCGGTAGTTGTTTGGGGTTTTTTTTAATGCCTTGTGTAGTTGTGTTGTAAAAATAATTGAATATCACTATATCCTATAAGCTAACAAAAAGCTCGCTTGATTAATTGTTTCTTCTGCTATGAAGGAAATATCTTTTCCGAAATTGCAAAAAACTTTGTGTATATACAGTACTTATAACGGAAATCGATTACTGTCGTATGTAGTTTTACCATCCCAGTCATTGTTAAATATAAAATGAACATATACAACAAACAAATTGTCGTATGTAGTTTTACCATCCCAGTCATTGTTAAATATAAAATGAACATATACAACAAACAAAATGAATATATGGACGATTTAAGTGAACACATATAAACAAATAAGTTCAATAAAAATTAGTTGAATATGCACGTAAATTTCTGAACAAGTGATGACAATACTTATTTGTTTGTAAGTGTTCACTTAGATCGTCTATATGTTCATTTTATTTGCTGTATATGTTCACTTTGTTTTTTTTTTTTAGTTTAGTATATGTTCACTTTGTATTTTGCGATGGTGGGATGGTATATTTGCCAATGACACTTATAATTCCTGTATTATAACTATTTTTATTTTTAACGAATAATCAGAGTCTATGACCAGTCGGTGTGAAAGGGGACAACCAGGCCATCATGAAATTTGGGCCCATATGTGAATTTTTTCACTAGCAGACAGGCCCGTATTACGAAGTTCAATGTTGAAGCCTGAGGACCTGAAGGGTTTCCTTTTCTGCTTGTATCTTAGAGCTGCATAACGTCAAAAACGGTCGATTCGTTAACCGTTTTATTTTAAAATGAAATTGATCATCTATTTATGTTAATCATTTTGTCCGTCAAAATCACAAAAATACACATGAACGAAATCGTTTTAAGCTTTCGTTAACAGTTTCGTTTTTTAAACGCAATAAAAAATCTTTAACCGTTTTGTTTTAAAAAACTTTGGACGAAACGAAACGACGGTCGAAACGGTAACCGTTTTCAACACAATTTCAGAAGTTTAGTCCTGAGGCAAAGAAAGGGAGTAACAGTAATATAAAAAAAAGAGATCTCCGAAAAAAATAGTAATAATATTTAATTTAACTTCTTAACAACGATGCACGGTTCAAGGAGTGAAGTTTGGTGGTTCCAAGAGCAAATAAAAATGAGGTAGAACAGTTGAAATGAAATGTAATTTATTAGTGTTTTAGGTTAAATGAGAAATTGTTGTTTTGGACGATATGTAGCAAATATGATATTGTTCTTCAAACAAAATACAAGTTAACAATCAACTATGACATTCTGTTTATAACAGTACTTATGTTTTAACATATAAGGATGTATATACTTTATCCAATTTTTTCAATTACATTAAAATTTGCAAAAACGTATAGATATTTGTAAAAAATCGTTTAATCAACCACACAGTAATTAGCTACTTAACGATACCTTATTTGTACATTGATTTCACAAACTTTATTTCCTCATAGAGATAAATAATTAACCTATCTCCTGAAAATCTAAAACATTATATATTTTGGTTTTAAATACCTGAAAATGTTTATTTGAGGAGGGATATAATAACAATTATTTTTCGTACCTTAACTAACCTCGATTTCTCTCATTGATACTTCAAAATTTAAATTTCAATAGTTGATCTTGTGTTTATTATAAACTCTTTCGCATAAAAAAATCGTAAAATTTCGAATTTGTTTTGCAAGTTAAAAAAAAAATGAGACAAAAATAATGGTGCAAATTACTCACAGTAACCTGTTGCTAATTATTTAGTTTTTTTTTTTTAATCTTGTACCAATCATACTTCAATTTTTTTCTTTGATGATTTCTAAACGGCTCCGATCCCACCAGCCATCAGGCTATCGAAGTGGATCCGACTAGTGCGAACACACAATTACTTACACTAATCAAGTTCAACCCATCACATCAAATCTCGAAACACAAATCTGAGAATATATCATTTTTTTTTTTAACTCTCTTTTTCTCTTGGGAAAGAGATGGCGGAGGTAGAGAACGAGCAGCGGAGGAAGAACAAAAAAGCAAAGAAGGCGAGTGGAGGGAAAGAGACGATTGGAGGGAGGTGGCCTGCCATTAAACCAAAGAAAGATATTCAGCTCAATCGCCTCAAAGGTACCCATTTTTTTACGGTATGTTTCTCATCCATTTACTCTGTTACAACTTCGATTTCAATCCGATGCGATTTTGGGGGTTATTGTTTTTCTGTTAACCCAGAATTTCAGATAGGTCATCGAGAATCAGATGTTGTGCGATTACTGAGAGCTCAAGTGTACTCTGTTATTTAGGTTTTAGTTAGTTATATGAAAGGGTAATTTATATGACTGAAAAAGGCAGAGAAACTGGTAAAGAAAGGAAATAAAGGGGGAATTCAGGATCGGTTTTTGGAACATCCTAGAAAAAAAGCTAAATTGGTCCTTGAAGTATTATCTGTGCCAAAATTATTCAATGGATTTACCCAGAAAAAGAAAAGTTGGTTACCGAATCTTTATTTTTCACAACTCCTTGCACATTGAAAAGAACAAGTCCTTGAACTATACTCAAAAACAAGTCCAGGTTCCAACTTACTACTATTTTTTTTTTAAGTTTAAGGACCAAAATTTAAATTCTCCTTAAAATAGTACTTCGATAATCCGCTGTACTTTCTATCCTGTAAAAGATTGCCAAATCTATTGTTTTTATCAGATGATTGCTTATTAACGTTGAAAAAGAAAAATAAAGACTAACTGTAATGTTGCTTACTTGCTATGGAATTGTACGTGAATGTTTAGGTAGGACATAGGTTTGTTTTCTGAGTTCTGTCTGAATACAGTCTATTAGTAGTTCCCTTCAATCTGCAGTTTATGTTTTCGTGGAGTTGTACTCTCCACAGGCAATGATTTGTACATTAACCAGCCAAATGCACACTGCCGAGTTTTCTTTTTTTTTTTTGTTGTTAAATTGCTGTCATCAGTCTACAAACTTTTCTTAGATTCATTGAATGTTTATTCACAATTTTTTTCTCAGATACCGAATTTCTTGAGTGCTGGAGAAGCAAAGGCCTTTATTGACGTTGCTGAGTCACTTGGCTTCACGCACCAGGGAAGCTTAGGGCCCACCAGAGGAGAAGCTTTCAGAGACAACCATCGTATATCTGTGAATGACCCTGAACTTGCGCAATGTATTTGGGAGTCAGGCTTAAATAGAATCTTCGAAGATATAAAAATCAGGGGGAAATCAGCTGCAGGGCTGAATCCAAATATTAGACTTTACAGGTAATGACACGTGACTCCTTTACATGAGATATAGAACTAAGCTCCAATCAACCTCAATCCAATCTTGTTAGTCCCTCTGTAATCATCCTTTGGGTTATCCTTAATTGCGATAACTGGAACAAGTCTCAGCATAGATTGCAGTATATATGGGATAAGTTATATTTACGACAAACTTATTGGAAATTGTCAACTAACATAACACTTGTCAAAATAACAAAAAATTAAAAAATAAGATATGTTCTATGATTTAGATGAGCAGGGCCATTATTAAATATGGTGCAATTAGACAACATGTTAATCATCCATTGATTGATTTAAAAAACTAATGGTTCAATTTATTGACGCTGGATCTCTGATCAAACTGTCCTCAAGTTGCGCCAAAGTTGAAGGATGGTCTACTTTAGTGACAAAAAACTCGTCTATAATATTAATTTTCTATTTCAATGAATTTTGACATAGGTTGTGGCAGATGTCAAATAGGTTTGTTTGTTAATATGCTGCTTCCTCTACATGAATTAATTACTATATCAACTAATTTTATCCTTTTAACTTATTTTGATTGATGGTTAATAAGAATGAAAAATAGATGAAAATATACCGTATAGTTTTAACTATAGAATGTAGATCTTTATAATTGTCCAGCTATTCAATCTTGTTAGCATTCGTGTGACATTTCCAGGTATACAGTGGGCCAGAGATTTGGTAGGCATATAGATGAGAGTGTCTATCTTGAAAATGGAAACAGAACACATTATACTCTCTTGGTATACTTAAGTGGAAGAGGGAACACAAAAGATGCTGCCTCAGACTCTCTTGTTGGAGGAGAGACTGTCTTTTATGATCAGGGACGAGTGGTAGCTGAGGTAATTATTATATTTCAACAAAATGAACTGTAAATTCAGGTGCATTACTCATTTTCACTTTTTTGGTGCATCTGAAAGTTCTATTGAGATGGTTGGTGTATGATTGCTTGTTTGGTTTTGGTTAGTTAACTGAGTTTCAATAGTGGAAGGTTTAAAGGGACAATTGCTGAAAAACTGGATCCTCCAGTCTTGCATTTATGGTGAATAAGAACCTTGCGATTTAGTGGCTTAAGTTTCAGTCTTTACTAGCTAAAATTGCATCCCTCATCTAGTCATCTTTGAGCATGTAAAATGCTAGTGGCTTAAGTTTCAGTCTTTACTAGCCAAAATTGCATCGCTCATCTAGTCATCTTTGAGCATGTAAGATGCTAGGCGTAATACATCTTGGAGTTTTTGGATTTTAGGTAGCCCCTGTGGAAGGGATGGCGCTGCTTCACCTTCATGGAGACAAGTGTATGTTGCATGAAGCTCGGGTTGTCTCAAAAAATGTTAAATATGTACTACGATCAGATGTTGCTTTTGCTTGAAACAAACAGCTGTCCTGGTTCTTTCTATAGAATTCAACTGTTGGACTCCTGGTCATAGGTCTCTGGGTTGTGTTCTTACATCTTTACATCTGTAATGGAATAGCCAGTGCCTGCCGTATTGATTGTAACAAAATTTGAAAAATACATTAACTTTCAAGATTAAATCTAGTGAATAATAGGATGAAAATTAAGGAATCATTATTGGCTTAACCCCATTAATTTTTCTTTTTAATTTTTAGTTTACGCTTAAGAACTTAAAATTGATTGCTTCTCCATTGAAAAAATAAAATAAAAGGTAAACAACCATATTCTTTCTGGTTTTCCTTGGATCATTTAAATTTTGTTTCTGTAATATCCTTAATTTTTTTCCGAAAAACCAATGGTTTCCTTTCTTTTGAATGAAAGGTACAATCAGAAATTACAATACTCGAGAACTATGACACGACAAATTACAAATGCAAGCTTATCAACTCCGGAAGCTATGAAATAAGCATTCTCATTCAAATTGTTCTACTTTCTGCGTTTCAGTTCAGATAACACTATTGAACACTACAATTGGTTACAATATTTTTAATTTAACACAACGCGTCTCAAATTTGAACTGAACTTTACCTACCAGAAATCACTAGATCCCTAAACAAAACAAAATCTCTGCCCCATGCAGCTTTCTGTTATTCACAGTCAGAATTTCCCAAAACTAAACTGACCATGATGGAAAACCTGCAAGTCTAAATTAACTGCTTTACATAAATAAGCTGACACAAAAAAACATACAACAAATTGTACATGTATCACCCTGAAATGTTAACAAGTTTTGCCCGTTTGGTTGCTTCATCTACCTCAACTTTCAAGCCCAACCCCGAAATTTCAGGTGGAGTTATTGGTTCTTTCAACTCAAGCTCTGCCACTTCTTTCTGGTTGTCTTCATTCCCTTCTAACAAGTTTCTTACTGCTAGTAGACCCCACTCTCTCAGATATGGGTTTTCTTCATCGACCACACATTGTTGCAGCAATAGAGGAATGGCCTGTTTTTCTCTCACCTTGTCTTGTACTCTCTTTCTTCGATGCAATAGATTGCCAATGACTGATACAAGATCTCTCCTGTACCCTTTGTATGGGCAGACCCTTTTTTCTAACTCAACAGGAAATAAATTATCTTCTTTAACCATTGATTTTCTGACGATAGCAGGTGGCTCTAATTCTTCAAGGCGAGATAATACAAAATCAAATAGACCCTCATCTAGCAATAAATTAACCAGGCTATCCTTGTCAGTTTCAGTTGGTCTTGCATCTTCCCAAGCACAAATATCTCTTAATATTAGTAGCGAACATCCAAACAAGTCGATTGCAGGAGAACCCGTAGGGATTGCAGCATTCACTCGGGTGGTGAAATCCACAATATAGTAGATCACTTTCAGAATTTCTAGAATTTCAAATGCAAATTTGCCAGAGACTGTGACTTCTTTAGGTCTCTCAGTAAGGCACTTTGATAGTATGTCCAAAAGGAACGCATGTTGAGTGTTCAAAAGTTCAGGTTTAAATACACTGGTAAGAGAAATGTCCAGATTTGTACTGCTCTCTTCAGATGATCTCAGAGACAGAAACAAGCTAAGAAATCTTTGTTCCTCAACACAAGCTTTAAAAAGGAGCCACTCCAGCCATTCCTCTCGGTAACCAGCTTAAACAATCAATAATTTACTGTTAGATATTTTTCAATGCTGAAAAAGTAAGTTCTTTTGAGGAATTATTACTAATTGAGAAGGGCTGAAATGCCTCATCTATTCTGCCATGCATGTATCCATTTTTGGCATTGACAGGTTATGCCATAAAAAATTCCATGCTCAGTGTTGTACTTCCATACAAAATAACTAAATAAGTGATGAAGATCTCATTTTGTTGATTTTAGTTTTGTTATTTTAATAGTTTACTATTATTTTTCTGAAAATGATGACGGAGCAAAAAAATTTCAAAGCATTGAGCACTGTTAGTATTTAAATGGTACAAACCAGTGGTGTGCAGTCTATCAGCCATGTAATTTGAATTTGGCCTCTATTCTTTCTAAGAATGAGCAACTTAGTTGATAAATTAATGTACAAATATGTGATTAAGGTCTTTCTGAGAACTTAAAGAGTAAAAATATAACGGATTCAAACAGTAAGTTGCAGTAGCCAAAACATAATTTCAATCACAGATGAGAGTTCTCCTTAAAAGCAAATTTAAAATCAACATAACATCCCACACCTTTCAAAGCAGTTTCAATTATCTCCTGAAGAATCCGCAACCCCGAATCAGTCCCACAAAGCTCCTCCAACCGCCGTCTCCCACCAACACCAGAGCAGCATGTGTCAATCACCATACAGAGCGGGTCACACACCTCTCTTTCCCTCACCCGAGCCAGACGCAAGAACCCGTCGGGGAAGAACCGGACCCACACGGCAGCTCGATGCACCTCCCCGGCTAACCCAACATTACCCAGCACCTGAATCCCGGCCCGAAGTACCTCGACCGAGGAAGCAGAAGAGAGGAGAATGGAGGCGAGAGTATCAGGCCCCGAGAGGTCGATGAAGGAGTCTTGGCTTGAGATCTCTCCGGCGCAGAGGTTGCGAAGGAGGCGGAGGTAAGGGAGCGTCAGGGGAGAGGAGGCGGAGAGGTGGCGCAGGGTGGTTGCGACGGCGCCTGAGGCGGCTAGGCGGGAACGACCCTCTGGGGTTTTGGAAGCCTCGAGGAGAGATTCCAGGGTTTCTTCGTCCTGATTTGGCGCCATGGGAGCTTAGCAAGAGGCGTACATAAAATTTGGTGCAGGTTTTGGTTCTGGTTTTAGAAGTCACGGAATTTGGTTCGTGATTTTCTTTAAAAAATAATAATAAAATTTATATTTTATTTTTATTTTTTATTAAGTTTGTTTCGTAATTTTTGAAATAAATTTCCTGCCAAAGAAGAATATTAAGTCAAGTTAGTTAGTTCTTTTCAACTTTGAAAACAATGACAAAGATGGTCTCCCAATTTTATTTGTACTCGATTAGTCCTTCAAGCTTAAAAGATAAATTGGAACAATTAATTTGATTAAATTATGAGAAATTAAAGTAAATGTTCAAGGATTAATTTGTCTTTCTGGAAATTCAGGACTAACTCGGTGCAACCGAAATTTATAAACCAATTAAATTTTTGAGAAATTTGAAGGATCGAATTAAAATTTTTCTCTGATTATCTTCAAAAAAAAATATTCTCTGATTTTAGAAAATAATTAATTATTTCATGAATTCTAACTGCTTAGAATTATTTTTGGATTTTGTAGTGAAAAATTAATTGGTCCATAAAAGTAATACAAACAGAAACTATAATTTTTAAATTGATTCAAAATAAAGTCATTAATTCAGCATCAATTACACTAAAAATTATGACATCCTGTGGTAATAATTTTGGTAAGCTATTTTATATCCATAGATACAATCAAAACCGTACTTACGTATATAAAATATATTTATTTATTTAATTTAAAGTGTTCGATTTAAATTGGATGTGGTCCATATTCGAAAGTGTGACATATTATTTCGATCATGTTCAGTATTCTAAACTATCGCATTGTCGTCTAGGTCTCTGTTCATGCTGGGTAACTGGACCTAACTTTGACTCTTTTGTACCCTACGGTCGTTCCAATTTTCCAAAAAAAAAAAAGAGAAAAACTAAAAAAACTTTGACTCTTTGAGTTTGTAACAATTCCATCATATCAAAAGAACACATGCTACACCTTTCCTGTGTCTGTTTTTTTTTTAAAAAAAAAATGACTTTGGGTATTGGGTAACAATGGTTGTTTCCTAATTAAACAACGATTCCAAATTGAATACAGAATAGCAATTGCAGACTTTCAGCTCAGCCAACTCTTCTCCAATAGAATATACAAAGAAAGAAGCAAAAGAAAAAAAAAAAAAACTTTCCGAGATATTCATGTGTTAGTAAATTAAGTACTGTTCCTGCAAGCTAATATTTGAACTACAAAAGAAAGTCCCGTTTGAACAAATAAAAAAAAAATGGCTGAATTTGGGACCTTCCCAATATGATCAAATATCCTGGTTCATTTACAAAGCAAAAAAAATGACAAATCCATAGATCAGAGACATTTTTATGTCAACCTGTCGCAAGAAAAGAAAACCTAAAAGAAAAATGATTTCTTCTTTTCACCTCCACCTCTTTTCTATTGATTATTTTCAGGTTTCAAGAGGGGTTCAAATTCATCACAATTTACACCAATATCCCTTAGGGATGAAAAAAGACGGGGCAAAAGTTTAGTTAGATATAGCTTGAAACCAAGAGAACAAGAATGCTCTCTGCTCTTCTCAGTGGGGGAAGCATCTGAAGCGAGGGACCCAATAGCAAAGCCCTGCAAGTAGGCCCTACAAGCTTTCAAGATGTAATAACCACGTCTACGGAAGTGGTCGTTGACAAAATCTTCAAAATGCTGCAACCATGACAAAGCAATACAGGATGGATTAATTCACAAAATTATGGCGACCAGTGAAAAAGAGAAAAGGCCAGGATGTGCAAAATAATACCCGGTTTCATGCAATAACTATATTCAGGTTATGGGGTTAATTATGAGCACTATGACACTTTAAGGTCTAATTCAGCAGCAAATAAAAGCTGGCACAATACCAGAACTATTAATTTTCTTATTGTCCACAAACAATAGCAGTTTTTTAAAAGCAATCAGATACACAGAGAAGAAAATGTATGTAAGAATGAGAGGGTATTACCTGGGGAGGCCTTTTGAGAAGATACAGCATTGATCTCAAGTTGAGTAAGTAGGTATTCTCATTATATGGCAAGACGTTCTTCTCCCCCTCTATGGTTCCCACCTGCTTCTCATATCCTGCCTCATTAAAGTACGGCTTCTCATTTAGAACTAGGCCCTGGATCGATACAAGCACCTGCAAGATGGTGGAAGTAGATGGATCCCACACCTCATTTCCCTTGCCAGTCCATGTGTTCAACAAGCTCAGGCAAACTTTCCCATCTGTGTACAAGTTGGGGTTCAGTCGCAGCCCACCCGAGTGGTAGTAAGTCGTCTGTATTCCAGATTACAAAATATGCGTTACACAAAGGTGGGACTGAAAAAAATAAGCAAGCAAATTTTTCCCAGGGAACTAGAAATGTTGAAATTGTCTTCAAGCTTTATGTCCCTAATAAGCAGTTCAGATTCAGAATTATCATCATGCTCCGATTAGTATATGTCAAGACAAACTATTGCGATCCTGAATTGCAAAGTTACCTGTACAGTATGAAGTATTGGTCTGTTTTGAAGAATAGTAGTTCTCTTTTTACTATTTTCAGAAATATAAGATTGTTTGATTAAAGCTCAACTTGCTAAGCAAACAAGGAAATATTAAAATCAACCAGGGAAAAAAAATAGCACCAACTGTATATATTGGCTTGCATGTCAGTACCATTATTTGAAGCAAGTCCCTAGTACAAAATCAGTATCGAAACAGAAATATCACTTTGAAATTACTGCAAATAGTAAATAGATGGCATGGTCAACGTGATCTTTTCAAATATAAATGAAAATATAAATAAATAATTGCATGGTCATTCCCTTCTGAACCTACCAAACATCCTGCCCAAAACAGAGCGCCATTTACCAAATCCAGTTGATGAATTTATTTTGCTTTTACTCGGCTATTTAACATTCAGTTAACTGCCATTTTTGTAATGATACTATTTCTTTTAATTTAAATGTAAAAGTAGGAGCTTGACCCCTATTTTTCGTCAAAAAAAAAAAATCCAGTTGATGAAAAAGAATTAATGATTCAAAATAGAGGGGCAAAAACAGCATCATAATGCAGCCAATAGATATCTCTTGCTATAAGCAGAACCAAAGCATTCTTTTATTAACTTCGCAATGGCATGTTAAAAATCACAACATTAATAAAAAATGTAGTACAATGCCTTACAGGTGGAACTTGAGGGTAGTCATATGGCAGGAGAAAGTCGAAGAAGAAAAGCCCATCTTGGTACGGTGTTCCAGGAACCCCAACTATCACAGCCCGTATAAGATCCATGCGGTCTTCAAATACCCGTACATATATGTCATCTGATCAACCATGGAAAATAAATGACACCTTCAACACTAGTATAATTATTGTAATTATTTATTGATACAGAAGCTGGGAGAATTAGGTACAATTTATGGTACAGGATTTATTAGGGCACCTGGTAGATTCTTTTCAAGAATATTCCATTCCTGCTGTACTTTCCTGACCCACTTCTTTCCGCCTGTAGTGCCACCCTGCAAATTAAAACTTATATAAATGAAGCTGCAGTACAGTTCATTGCATGAATACAGAGCCTACAAAAATTGAACCGTAAAACCTTTAAATACCATTGCAATCGGTTAAAGGATACAATTTCAGCAAATGTAGGTACTGGTAATCAGGGAAAAAAAAAAAGGAATCTGTGTACTGGTACAGGATCTGGTTAAAATAACACCCAGCCAACAGCAGTCTCAATCAGTTTTCTCCCTTTCTTAGAGAATTGGTTAGCCTAAGTATTGATATTAGTATAACTTTAACTAATAAATAGTACTGAAATCCCCAAGAGTAGGGATGAATCAGGTAAGTTCCAGGTGCAAATTACAACACGAGAATTGACTGACATCATATTCAAGTATAGCAACCCTAGAAACAAATCACAGTCATAACAAAGACATTAGAACTACCCTCCCATTGCTGTCTAGGTAATGATGATCCAAGGGACTCTGCATGATATCAAAGTGCTTGAATCCCTCAGCGTCACCGATATTTGTTGCAGCATCTGATGTATTAACCACAGGATCAGCATTAATCCTGACATCACCTTCAACAACAGAACCTTCTTGCTCAGAGTCATCGCTGTAAGTTCGCTCTGAAGTCTCAGGACCATCCTCAGATTCTGAATTTGAACGGTTCTTGCCCCGAGAGAATAACCCAGTGGCAAACCGTGTGACATACCCAATTGCCGCCAATGGCACAGAAAGAGGTCCCGCTCGTGCTTGAGAGGCATTATTTTCATCTTGACAATGAGAAGCACTATCGTTTTCCTTCTCTGAGGTATTTTCTGTATTAATGTGTGCACTATTTTCTTCCTGCTAGGGAGTGAAGAATAGAAAAGTGAATACAACTAGCAGAACGGTGCATCATAAAACCAGAAGTACCAATGAATACTCAGAAAGACAATATAAATTAATGATGTGTGAAGAAAACGAACAATGTGGGCTAAAATATAAACACACTATTATCAAATAATCCCAATCAACACAAAATAACAACAACTTAAGAGAATAAAATGCAGAAACACAACTTCGTGATATAATATTACCAGTACTGGTCATAACTGAACTGTGCAGAAAAACTAGCACTAAGCTGTAAACATAACTCTGGTTTAAATCTAATTTGAACAGATAAAATTACAGGAAAATATAAATCTACTTAGAATAGCTTATAAAAAAAGTGAAAACCTTGTTATGGCAGAAGTCAGAATGTTCTTTGGAAAACCATACAATACAATAATTGTTTCTCTCCATAGTTAAGGAAAAAAAGGAAACAGAGACGTGTACCTCCATAGTGTTGTCTAGTGTATCCATTTCAGTATCATCGACAGTTTCCCAGCTTGCGCCTCCATCACTGTCCCCATCAAAGGATTCTTCATCATCCCGGCCTACTACATATACTTCATTTGGGCCCACCTGAAATAGCAGGTGTATAGATTAGATATGCAGAACGGGCTAACTAACTGTGCAAGAATTCTTATACAAAACTCGAAAAGCTGATACCTTTGATACAGTCCTGTCACCCCACATCACTTCAATGTCACCATCAGAAAACCCGATAATGTTTCCCACCCATGAAAGATTCACCACAGTTTCCTCATCAGCCTCACCACCTTCTAAGTCCCTCTTGCATGTGCTATCTGCTCTCTCCTCATTTGCCTCATCACCATCTGTGTCTATTTTGGATGGGCTACCAGTTGCATCCTGATACTCCTCCTTTGTTTCCCTTGATCTTCCATTGTCAGCATTGCTCACCTCACTTGGGTTAGAAACTGGTGGAAGCCGAACAACAACATCCCCAAAGCAATAATCAAAATCAGGATGCATTTCCAGTTCATATGCACTCACTAACTCACTCTCAAACTCTTTCGGACCCCCAAATGTAAAATCGTTCTTGAGCCAATTTACCAACACAGTCCTGTCCCTGGCATCCACACTCTTGACTAACCCCACACGCCGATTCTTTGGTGGTGGTTCTTCGTTCTCATTCGGTGCCCGCTCAACTACATACTGATCGGGGAAGAAGTCACTGTCATTCGGGCTATGAATTGGAATCAAAGATGTGGAGTCTAACCCATACTGGGTTGTACCATCCTGCCAAGCCACGGTGACCTTTGTCACTGTGTTGGCAATAAAAAGAGCCTTCTCAAAAGTTTCCTCTCTCCTGCGAGCTCTCTTGTCAACTTTCCTGAAGAACACTTTCCTCAGTTTCTTGCGATAGGTCACGTTTTCATGGCCTGGTTGTTGGTGTTGTTCCTTTGAAATCTTTAACTGAGACAAGGTCTCAGCTGCTTCTAGATGTTCATCTTCTACATTACACTCACCATTCAAATGGCCATTGGGTCTTCCGTCAACAGCAACCTCAAGGTTGTGTTCTAGTTGCTCCTCATTTTCTTGCATTTCTGTTTGAGAAGATGACACTTGTTTTGGCTGTGAGTGGAGGAGGCACCAATCAGCCAATTGCCAGTTTGAATGAGCAAAGCAAGAGACTAAGGTCAAGTTCCTCGGGTTCTGCTTTTCGGGCGGGATGGATAACTGGGATGGCCCGAAATATGCTGATGCTATCCAATAAACCATTACTGCAACGGTCTCAACTTTAGTCACGACACCTTCTAACCGGTTGGCTTTCCACAAGCCTGAAAGCCATGTAGACGTTTTAAAAACAGATGACGAGACTGCCTTTACACGCTGCCCTGGGTAGTATGGGAAACTGGTGTCCTCAACAATAGGTTTCGCCACTGGCTTAAGCCTCAATGGGTCAGCCCGGTTCACTTTGCAAACAGACCCATCATCAAATAAAACCGTCACATTATCTATGACCTCATCAACCCGCCCAAGCCAGCAACCTGACACAACAAAATCACCAACAGTGAATTCAGTGACCCGCTTAAGATCACGGGAGGAGATCCCTCTTATCATGTCACCATTGCCAGTACGCAGATCAACTGTAATATCGACATCCACAACTTGTCCCAGCTGGCCAGTGGGATCTGACACAGATGCAACTATGTCCCCTTGCAAGAAGCTCCGATCAACAACAGTCACGCAAGTGATATCTTCAGTTGTGAAGGTGTTATCCAGCCACGAAACCCTAATCATCCCATCATCCAGAGAATCCAGGTCATCTATATCACTTTCTCTAGGACTAGCACCACCATCACTGTTTTTGTCCCCAGTGCCGACGTCTCCAGTGGCACCAGAAACTGTGTTGGTCTTTTCTTCTTCTACTTCTTCTTCTTCTTCTTCTGATTCACTGAAGTCGGAAACACTCGAGTCAGAATCATACTCCCCAGCCACCTCAGTAACGATTCCTAGTGGTTCAGATTGGATATTCAACCTGACCACATCTTGCCTATAGACAAATACCTCCTTTGGTTTGGCATGTTCAGGACTATGGCGGCTTGCATCTTCACCATCAGACAGGTTATCATCTAATGTCACAGGACCATTGGACACATTTTCCATCTAGACTTGTAATCAAATTACAAATAATTAACCTGAAATAGAAAGGAATAAAAGAAAATGAAGGACAGGTATTAGAGGTGTGCGGAATTTGAAAGAAAATGAGATTTAATATAAGCCTAAAGCAATCTATTTTGAAATAGAAATCTGATATAAGCCTAAGCATTCTATCATGACTTATAAGTATGCAGCAGAATATATCACTTGCAATAAAGAATATCAACATAAAGCTCTGAGCATCCAACACATGTATCTTTTTTTCTCCCCTTTAGAAGTATTATTGTGTTTGGATGGGATCAGAATAGGGCTGTTTAGAGAACAGTTTTTTGTTGTTTTTTAGTTTCATCCAAACGCGTTGCGAGTAGAGTGAATGTGCCTATTCCTTGCAGAAGAATGAATAGAGTTGGGAGCCTCTCGCGCATGCTTTTTTAAGTCATATTCTCAACACAAAATCCAAACATCATTTTCTGTTCTGAAAATTGGAGTGTTCTTCACCAAATTTATTCCACTATTCTCAACCCTTTCTCAGAACTACAGTTCCTAAGGCCTATTCGGCTATTCAGACCCCATCCTAACATGCCTCATCAACATTCTAGTCACTCTGTCGTGATGACATGAAAAGAAGGAAACAGCATCATCACCTCTAAAAATTGGTATAACCTTACTACAGTAGGATGAAGATGAACTATTAATAACCAAGAAATTGTATATTGTATAAATAATAAAAGCATGCCCAGAAAGTACATGATCATGGGAGATGCAACAAAGGACAATGCTGCTCTAAACCAAAGCCAGGTGATAAGACATGGTAATGAATAAAATCTAGGAATGCTAGACATTTCAAAGCTTGTAACCAATAAGGAGCATTCAATAGCCTAACAAGATTGCTCCAAAACATAGAACCAGCAGCTACAAAATTATCCAACCCCATAAAATGGTGAATAAAACACAGAATATGAATATCTAAATCCAAACAAGTAGCTGCACCAGATAAGTTGACCTCTTCTTTACGATTCAATAATAATAAAAGGTTATATTAACACATACTCTTCCCAAAAATTTCAAAATGATTCACCAAAATCAAAATTAAACGCCCCCAATCACCCCAACAATCCATGACACAATCCAACAAATCCAAGATACAGCTCAAGAACATCTAGAGGAGACAATCTCTAACCTGAACGAATCCCGATTGAATCCAGCTGGAAGCGTGAAAGATCGGAAGGGAATCCGACTCGCGGCTCGTAGAACCGACGCGCGCCGCCGCCGGAGATGTCGCCGATTGAGAGATTGGAATCGCCGTTAAATGAAACAAAGGATTATATAATAAAAAAAGAAGGAAAGGAAGGAAGGGAAGGGAAGGGAAGAGAACTGGAGAAGGAATCAGAGGAGATGCCCTAAAGCTGAGCTGGTAAGTAATAAGCTGATCAAGGCACAAGAAAAGGATTTTATTATTATTATATTGTATTATTATTATTTATTTTATCATTGAGAAAATTGTTGTATGAAATAAATAGGATATAATGATTAGTTTTTTTCTTTTTATTTTCTCTGTCGCTCTCCCTCTCTTTTTCCTTTCTCTTTCTTGTCGTATAAATGGTATAACATATTGAGAAAGATTTTATTCGGTGTTTTTTTTTTTTTTTTTTTTTTGAAGATCATCCGGTAGGATGGTTTGAAACTTTTTAGTTTTTACATTCCTGTGTAAAAACGGCGGTGGTGTTTCGGTAATTGCGATCTGATAGGCTTGTTCAAATTTACAATTTTACTACGGCCCAATTGTATCCTCTTCATTTTGGGCTTTCAAGTGATTCTTCTCGGTTTGTTTTGGTAAAACTGTAACGATTTGTATCATTTGTAAAGGTTCTTCATTTCTCTTAAATCAGATTCTCTCATGGTATATTTTCTCATATATGTGAATATATGTGATAATGCTGACCTCCGTTTAACTAAGGTATTTGAATTTTTTTGAGTTCTTATATCAATTATTCAGGCCAAGGTTCATTTCAGCAGCGTGGTGTTCTTTTCATGCATTGTGGTTCAAATGCCAACAGAATATTCGAGAGATTTAAAAAAGATAACTACAATTTTGTCATCGTTGTCACCATTTGAACAAAATGAACACATAAAATAGACAAAGTGAACATATAGATAACCAAAATGAACACACACAAAAAAAGTTTTGTCATCCTTGTTTAGATTTTTATATGCATATTTAATTAATTTTTTATTGCATTTATTTGTTTGTATGTGTTCATAATTTATATGTTCGCCTTGTATATTTTATGTGTTTACTTTGTTCAAATGATTGCAAGCGATGACAAAACTATAGATCAATTTTCTTAAAAAAAAAAAATAGTCTCTTGGTGGGCTGAGATTTATAGGTCTCTAGTTGTCACCGTATCTTTATGGGCCTAAGTTTGTCAATTTATTAGCTTTCAGGACTCTGGTGTCTGGACTCTGGACGGTGGAGTCTCATTTTTGTCCGAAAAAATTAAAACTGACGTTACTGTTCACACGAATTTGGATAATAATAATTAAAAATTCGAAATTTTAAAAATAATATTGTTGGATCGTCATTTGGGTTGACGAAATCGAAAAACCCTAGGATCGTCATCCGAAATGACGATCCAAGCTTGGATTGTCATTCCAATCGACGATCCAACAAATAACAAAATCATGGCACATTTTTTAATTTTGCAATTTTGCTTTTCAACCCTTAATTTTTTTATTATTACAAATTATATAATTAGTATATAGTAATTAAACATAATTGAAATCTCTATAATGAATATAAGTATATAATTAAATTATTTACGTTAAATACATATATGTAAAATTAAATACGGATGAAAGTATTACAAATGTCATAATATAAACTATATTTAATTTTTATACATGTATTTTGTAATAATAAAAATTTTAGGGGCTAAAAAGTAAATTTCACATTAAAAAATATGTTGCCGAAATTTTTTGTTTGGATCGGCAATTGGGATGCCGATCCAAACAAAAAATTGTGGGCTTACTATTTTAATGTGAAATTTGTTTTTCAGCCCCTAAAATTTTAATATTACAAAATATAATTTGTGATTAGAAATTAAACATGATTAAAACATCTATTATAAAAATATAAGTATATAATTAAATTATACATATTAAATACACAATATTATATGTGTGTATAATACTTATATATATATTATGTATCATAATTTTTATATATTAAATAATATTAATATCTACATTTAATGTATAATATTTTTTTTGTTGGACTATATTGTAAAAATAATAATTGTAGGGTCATCGACAAAAATTAAATATATTTTTGCCGATGACCCTAAAATTATTATTTTTACAATATAGTCCAATAAAAAAAAAATTATACATTAAATTTAGATATTAATATTATTTAATATATAAAATATATGATACATAATATATATATATATAGAGGGGTGATAAAATACACTCTGGTGTACGGATCATCCTCGTACACTAGAGTCGTTTTTGAAATTCAAAAATCAAACGGTCGATCCGAACCGTTCAACTTGTTCTCCATATTGAAAAACTCTCGGAGACCAAATTTTATATTTTTTCGAATTTTTTTGCTATATATTATGATATTTTCAAATTGGAGGGCCTGAAATACTCCAATTGTAGTGTTTTTTTGAAAATATCATAATATATAGCAAAAAAATTCGAAAAATGGTAAAATTTGGTCTCCGAGAGTTTTTCAATATGGAGAATAACTTGAACGGTTCGGATCGACTGTTTGATTTTGGATTTCATAAACGACTCTGCTGTACGGGAGACGATCCATACACCAGAGTGTATTTTATCAATCCAGTATATAAATAAGAATTATACACACATATAATATTGTGTATTTAACATGTATAATTTAATTATATACTTATATTTTTATAATAGATGTTTTAATTATATTTAATTTCTAATCACAAATTATATATTTTGTAATAATAAAAATTTTAGGGGCTAAAAAGTAAATTTCACATTAAAAAATAAGCCCATAATTTTTTAGTCAAAAAAATTTCGCCAACATATTTTTTAATGTGAAATTTGTCTTTTAGCCCCCAAAATTTTTATTATTACAAAATACATGTATAAAATTAAATATAATTTATATTACGACATGTGTAATACTTTCATCCATATTTAATTTTATACACATATACAATATTATGTATTTAACATAAATAATTTAATTATATACTTATATTTCATTATAGAAATTTCAATTATGTTTAATTACTAATTACTAATTATATAATTTGTAATAATAAATAAATTGAGGGTTAAAAAGCAAAATTGCAAATTTAAAAAATATACCATGACTTTGTTATTTGTTAGATCGTGAATTGGAATGACGATCCTAGGGTTTTTCGATTTCGTCAACTCAGATGACGATCCAGCGACGTTATTTTTAAAATTTCGAATTTTTAATTGTTATTATCGAAATTCGAGTGAAAAGTAATGTTAGTTTTAATTTTTCGGCATTTTTGTCCTTCTTGTGCTTCTTTTTTATTTTTGCTCCTTACCTTCCTCTCTCGACATAGTTTTATACTTTGATCTTTCTGGCTTCTGGGTGAAAGAGGGAAATGAAGGGAAAGAAAGACCTTTGTTCGCAAGTACACATATTTGTTTTGCAGGAAAAGGAGAGCGATATGATATGTCCCATAGCAGAGAAAGTTTCAGATTCTGGCTTGTGGTGAGCATCTTTTCTTCCTTTTTCATTTTTTAGAAGTAAATACTTGTTCTGACACTTCTATTGTCCCGAGTTAAAATGTTAATTCTCAGCTATAAAAGACCGTTTATACTAGAATTTTCTATAATTCAGATCTAGTCGTCAATTGAAAGTTATTCTCGCTATATAATATTCAACCAATATTCGGTCAGAATGCTCTTGATAACTTTCTTAGTGACAAACTCAAAAGAGAAGAATTGATTCTTTCTATATATATTCGTTTCTTTACATTTTGAACTTAACTATGCATGAAACACATTACAATCACTTTTATATTTTTTTAACTTTACATGTATTTTGATGAAATGTTTCCTGGTGGAAATGAAGAATCAAGAATTATTCCTCCTTTTTGCCTGTTGCCTAGCGAATCTCTCATTTTGAATTTTGATCCCCATGTACCTATTTTATTACAAATGATAGTTAGATAAACTAAAATAAATAAATGTCGGTACTTGGTAGGTACAAATTTTTTATGAAGTGTCTCACTAGAAGTCCAATTATATAGCCGATACTTATGTTTTTCATCGCATCCTTTTAGTTCATATGGTTGAATTGAAGTTAAATTATTGAATATAGTTCCACCTCAACCGAAATTAAATTGGAGAAAAGAAGGAATACCTTCCAAGCATCATTACTGTTGCCTGTGGATTGGTGCCAGGAGAAAACCTGAAAGTTGAGCCATCCACAACTCTAAGGGCATCTGTTCCAATCACTTTATAATCCAAATCCACCACCTGACCAACCTGACAACCCCCATGGTAATGCCATATTGTCATAACAGTGTCCCGACAATACTGCTCAGGTGATCTTGTGTCGTCACTACTCCTTGGGAGTGTGTTTACTGGGAACTGTGTGCTTATATTAAGAAGTGTTCCCATCTGCACATCTGAGTATGTAAAATTTGAGAAACCCGGCGACTTAATGATGCGCTCAATTGCCTCAATGCCTCTTACGCACCGTTCTAGGTCTTCAGGCTCTTTGAAGTAATTGAAGGTGACTGAGGGGTTTTCATCAATATTTCGGTTATTGAGCTTGAGGAAACCAGTGGATAGGGGGCCTCTTGTTTTTTCAAGGATGAAGCCTCCTTGGAAATGGTACTCCTCTAGGCTGTTCATGGCTTCGACTGCCCTTGCTATGGCCTCAGGGGTTCTTTCCTTTGGAGGCACCGTGGCCAGCTGACCTGTCTGTAATAGTATAATTATAAATCATTAAAATTGCTGTACATCAACAATTGTGACGATTATTTCATGGTTCTGTGATGTTCAATCTAATTAACCAAGAGTATATTTATTTGAGAAATGAAGCAAGAAAAGCCACAAATGCAAACAAGGAAACCTTATCTGCTGCTTCTGTAGTGAATTATATTGGCCTTTTTATTGAATATCACATAAAATTATTATGCTAATCCCTTAATGCTAATTTCTTTTCTATAGAAGAGTTTAAAGAGCTGTAAATACCTGAGGAGAAAACATGCCGAAATTTCTGCCAGGCGCCCCGCTACTGTTAGATCCCGAGACCATGAAATTCGACCCACTAGCTCCCTCAATGAAGCACCCAAACGTGGTTATTCCAACAACCTGAATGAGAGTAGTGGCAATTGGGTTTGGTGAAGGCACGAATATGGCATTCATGGGATTGTCAGACATCCCCTGGCCCACCATCGGTTGATCCAGTACTACTGTTATGTTCAATGCCCCAAGCTGATCTCTTGAGCCGATGCCACTTAAAATCAGGAGCTGGGGGCTGCCAAGAGCTCCAGCCGAGAGAATGATCTCATTATCTGTGCCTTTATTTAGGTACGCCTTGTGTTTTCTGCCATTTTGGTCCCAGAATATCACTCCAAAAGCTTGTGGCCTTGACCTGCCTGTATAAGAATTGATGGCATGGGTTAGTCATTAGTGGGACTTGGGACTCCATTTTTGTATTGTTGAAAACCGGACCTCTAGGTATGACTATTAATTTGCCATGGCACTTTATCAACTGTCACTGCCAAAGGAACAGCCCAGTGTTTATGAGACTTTATAGTAGGGGGTCCTGTTTATTTTAAATTGACTATAAGAGTCGTCATTTTCTTACTTATATAAATAGCCCATCAATATCATTCTGTACCTGCAGGTGGTCACACCTTGCAGTGATGTGGCTTGGAATGTTTCAATATCAATACCTTAAGTTCTAAATGAACATTGACAGAGAACCCCTATGATTAGTCTTAGAGGCTACTGCTCACATATTAAACCGCACTAAAAGTTGCTACTTTGCTCTTATTATGCCTAATATTTCACTACAATGCACTTTACCTTTGACTTTGAAAAGAATTCTTGATACTCTTGCATGAAGCAGCACAGTTAGCCCTTCTGGGTTCGCATACTCTAACAAATCCGCTGCAGTATGCCGGTTCCCATCACTGTCAAAAATGGTCCCTCCAATCTTAGTCCCAAATTCATGATCATAAGTGAACCCATTGAAAGGCGTAACCCCCACCTCAAGAAGTCCTTCCTTTAAAGCAGTCTGCCACTGTGGCATCGTGGGCTCAAAAGCTACAATTTTCTCGACCCACTCGTACGACTCATTTGCAAGTCTACCATCCCACCCAGCTTCTCTGACATAATTTGGACTTGCACGTGTGTAAAAACCTGCATTGAGACAGCTACCACCGCCAAGCACACGGGCCCTAGAATTTATAACTCCATCTTCTGATACAAATCTTTGGGCAGGAGATGTTGGTGAGGTGTCTTGCAGGGTGTCAGGGAAATTCACCATATTCGAAATATTTTTGTTGCCATATGGCGCATCTCCTCTCTCTAACAGCAGCACCTTGTAGTTTTGTGAGAGTGTGGCTGCCAGGGGGCACCCAGCTGTACCGCCTCCTATGATGATGTAGTCATAGTAAGATATCGCCGGAGCCTCTGCTGCTTGGTTCAGAAAGGAGTACCTTGGTGCTGTTTATCACAATAAAGACATTTGAAGTAAAAAACTAAGTTATTGAGCAGATATATTGATCATCAGGAAAAATGAGTTTTAAGCACACTACCTTGTTGGGAATAACCAGAGCCTAGGAAGGCCAGAACTGTGAAGGAGATTATGGAAACTGATCGCCAAGTAGAAATTTCCATTATATCAGCTGACACAATTTTTCAGAAGAAATTATTAGACCGAAGAAGTAATCATTGAAGCTTATTCAAGTTAGGCATGTATTGACAAACTTTTTTATTTTAGATTTCGTTGTGGTCAAAGCCTCTCTCTCTTTATATTTTCGATATTTCTACTGCATATGTAGAATTTAACTTCTTTATATCATAGAACAAACGCCTTCTTATCTAGACAAAAGATAAAGAACCTCTAAACCATGCAAAGGAGGTGACATCCTGTGCTGCAGAAAGATGGCTTCCTAATTGTTTGCCTGGATTAAAACTATCTATACCATCAACTAGAATCTAGATATAGCTAGCTCACAGAAAGGTGGGGGGTTTTGATGGAATCTACTTGAGCTCATGAAGAAGTTGTGAATCTCTAGTTGCATCTTTTTTGGAGTACAACCTCTAATTAATTAATGTGAATACAACAATATAAGAAGGATTTTCTTCAAAAAACAATATAAGAAGGATAATAAATCGATCTTTCAACAAAAATGTTAATTTGGACTTTGGAATAGAAGAACATGTTTTTTCCTTTTTCTTTTGTTTTGTATAATGAAATGAACTAACAGCAGTTTCCTCATGAAATATGGTTCTTCCGATTTATCAGATAACATCATAACATTATGTAGCTGAAGCATTTTTTGGAACATATTTTGATGAATAGGGTGAATCTAATTTCAAGAAAACGAGACTACATATAATTAGATACAATTTAAATTGTAATTTGTGCAGAGCTAATTTTCTTTCTACTTGGGGACTCTTTTAGTCGTATAATGTTAAAAATGAATACTCCATGTGGAAATTTTTATTGTTGCATTTCCTTCATTCTAGATATTCTCAGATGTCAAATTGGAGTGAACTTCACATAGATGAGAAGACTGGTAATTGTGAACTTCTTTTCTTAATTTTGATTAAGGAAGTCAAGTTCTCGGCTTTTGTAAACAACAATTTGGTGCCAGGCAGCATCCAATTTGAAAGTCCAGCTCTTCCCCCAGTAATAGGTGTCCCTCTAAATTACTAATAACTGTCATACATATAATAAAGAGCTTGGATTCCCTTGGTTGTGTGATTAATTATGAAGGTAATATATAAAGGCAAATTTGACGTTGACTAATAAGGTGATTAAGCTGCGGAGCAGCCTACAGGCCCTACACAGGCTTTTTTTTTTTTTCCGCATTCCGCTTTTCCATTGTTTGCGCCTTTGTGCGATTAACCACTAAACCCTGTATGAAAACATTTACTTAATTCCATTTTTTTCTGTTAATTGTATTGAATGCTGATAACCGCCTTTGGTCTGTAATCTTGTTGATAGATTGGGCATTTTACTTGTTTAAGGCTGTGTTTGGATGAGCCTAGGAATAAGGAAATAGCTTCTTCCTACTCTCAAATTTATTATAAACAATCCAAACTCTTCACAAAGTTACATACTTTCCAATACTTCTTCTTCCCTTATTCCTCTTATTCTCACACCATCCAAACGGAGCCTTAAAGAAGAAATAATTAGTTTTATGCCATGTGAATTTTGTCAATTTGGAAAATGTCATTCTTAAATTGATAATTAAATTTATGCCCTTATAGAATTGTTAAAATTAGTTTTATGCCACTATTTCTCCATAAATATATTAAATTCTAAAAATGCCATTATAAAACTTGTCATTATTTTTTAATGGCCAAATTGCCCCTCATTAAAAAAAAAACCTTAAAAAAACAGATGGCGCTCAAAAAAAAAAAAAAAACTAATGTGCGAAAAGACCTTAATTTAATTGAAAGATTATTATGGATGAAAAAATGCATCCTCTGTCAAAGACCTTGCTTTAATCAAGAGATGATTATTGAAACTCTTTAATTTTTTTCCCTCCACATAATGATTTTCTCGGTGATTTATTAAAAAACATGCTGATTAATACTTTTCCTTGGTGAAGTATAATCAAGGCTACAAAAAGAGCATTGTACCACAATAGATATCCATAATTTTATTATGTGATAAAAATCGGCACCACCGAAAATTTGCAAACAAATCTTAAAAATTAATCCTCTTTTATTTAGAAATTAGAATTATATGATTGTTACATTACTAATAGATTTATGCCACTACTTTAATGCACCAATGGCATAGAATAATTTTATTATTTTGCAGTGGGATAAAATTAATTTTAGTTGATTTGTAATGGCATAAAATCAATTATATCTTAGGCGATGGCATATCTCTAATTTGTTTATTTTACAGTGGCATATTTAAAAAGGAATAATTGTCATATCTATTGTTTGATGGCATAAAACTAATTTCTATTGTTTTATAGTGGCATCAAAATAATTTGTAGTTTAGTGATGACATATCTCTAATTTCAAATATTTGCAGTTGCATATATCTAAATCACCCTTAAAAAATACTTTTTTTTTGTTGGAAGAAGGTGGTTACGGTAAGTTGAATTGGCATAGTTTTGATGTGAATTATTACTCTAAAGATAAAAGTGCTCGCCGAAAAATAAATAGAGAAAGAAAGAAAAAGAATAGCAAAGTAGATCATCCTTTCTTCCAAGTTCCAACCACAACCTCCAAATCTCCAATATAAAGTTAACAATGTTATAATAATATTAAAATGGCAATGTGCTTGTAGCAAGAATTCTATCAAAATTAGCAATATGTACATAGCAAGCAATCCTCTCGAAACGTAGTATTATATATAACTAGTGGGTATTCGCGCGTTGCGCGATCTATTTCTGTACTTTAATTGACTGTCAGTATGGTGATAATAGAATATTTTTATATAAGAGTTCCTCATTATGAATATTAAAAAAAAAACTGATTGATTTTATATTTTTATTTTTTCTAGATTTAAGTGGGCACTAGCCTTGTATAGGAAGAGCATCCAAGAAAAAAAAATTTCTCACGGAATGACCTTGCAAAATCAAAATCAAGAGAAAAATACAGAGGAACCCCTAATGCCTACCAAGTCAAACTTATTACAATATACTTACATCTCTATGTACTTGCTATATCGCTGTAAGCATGTAATTGTAATTGCTCTATGTACTTTTTACCCCTACACTTACATTTTCGCCGCTACACTTACATTTTCACCTTAGCATCAGCCACGACCATTGTTTATACACAAAAGCTCAATCTCAAAATTTAGAAATCCTAAACTCCTGACACGCACCTAACACAATGCAAAGAGAACCCTCTATACCACTTTTGAAAATATGGAGTGGCAAAACCAATATCTGATTGGTACCACACAGCCTAAACAAATTTTATAAAACTAATAATATTGAATGCAACTACCATACTAATTTTTGTTTCCACTCGGCGAATCTTCTATTAGAAAATTTATTAGTGAAATGAATATGTTTTCGAAAGCCATACAAAACGAAAAATAAAACATGGTATATATGTGCTCTGATAGTTTTACTCCTGAAATTGGCACTAATAGCTCCATGACCTTATCTCTGCTACATTGTGTTTACTCCTGAAATACGAAAAACCCAGCACACACATTATGATAGTTTTATTTGTATGGCACATGATCATCTAGTGATAATACGGCACCGCACAAAATTTTCAATATTACCCATGAAAGTCAAAATTCTGTTTTTAGGATCACATCAATATTACCCGTGGAAGGGAAATTTCTATTTTATTTTAGATAAAATGAAATTGATCCAAGATATTCTGGCATCCTATCCCATCCCCCTTAAAATAAAGACATGACATTTGAGACATTATACCAGCCATTTTTAATATTATATTATTAGACATTTCTAATAGCAATAGTTGTAGGAGGTAGGAGGTATCCTAATATCTCAAAATCAATGTCTTATATATCATGGATCAACTTATAAAAATTGAAAACTTCATAGATATTACCTCTTTTAATAGCATCAATATTCTGTCGACATCATTGTAGCCATTCTTTTATAATTTTATCGCCATGTACATGGTTTCAATTATCCTTGTTCTTCTGCGAAAGCTAAGCCTGACAGCTGGTAGTGTCAAATATTTAATGTCAGTATCTTTGAAGAAAGAGAAATGCTTATATAAGAAAATATGTGACTAATTAAAAATGGGAAGTATAAGTATTTGGGATTTCAATCTAACTATTGGGTCTTTAGCTATAAATTTCTCAAAAATTCAAAGAAGAAATAATAATATGAAAACTAAAAAAGAAATATACTTGATGACCAACATCTGTAGATATCTATCAATATCCAGCAGATGTGTTTGGACACACATGAATTACAATCTTAATAGAGAAGACATTGATAATAGAGATTGAATCAGTGAGACAACGTACAAAGAATCCGCTCAATTTAAGCAACCTATCAAAGAAGAAACAATGAACAATATAAATGTTACTCTATGCAGAGATGGTAAACAACACAGATTGCATGCATAATAAGAAACGGTGAACAACCCTGAGGCATATGCTGCCTTGTTGTTACTCTCTGGATATTTTTAGATGATAAAGCATCATATAAATCTCACATGATAAAGTAAACAAAATGACTACATCAAATTAGATAATAAATCCTCATCAAATCATTCTTGATCAATTTAATGATGACAAATTAATCAGCAAGTAATAATACGTGAATAGTAATTTGGTCCCCAAATATCCAAACAAAATTATTTCATGTTGTACTAAACGTCTCTAGGTTTGTCGATTGCAAAACAATATCATTTGGCATTTAACAATCTTCTTTGAGTTTTATAGGAAGAAGATACAATTTATGAGGACTTGGATAAAAGCTTTAAGAAAGATCAAGATCAAGTCATTAGAGAGCTTGTAGGCTAGTTTAGACTAGGATAGAAGGTATACTTTAGTCCTTGTTTATCCTTAAAATGGTCTAGATAGCGAAAAGCTCAATAAACCAGCAAAATCTTGTTTTCTGTGACCTAGCGTCGTACAACGCTAGATAGAGTTACACAACGCTAGAACAGCTAATTTCATACTTTTGTGAATCAACGTTGCACAACGCTATATAGAGTTAGGCAACGCTGAGTCACAACGTTGTACAACGCTCAGTAGAGTTGTACAACGCTACAGTTAAAAACTTGGAAATTTTCCTGAGTACCATCGTGCAACGCCATATAGCGTTGCACAACGCCACAAAAATCCCAAGTTAGCTGTGCTGTTTTTACATGCAAAGTCTCTGGAGACGTTAGCCAACGTCTTTCAGCGTTGGGTAACGTTAGCGTTGTGTGACGGCATATAGAGTTGTACAACGCTCTGTTGAATCTGTGAGAATTGTTCCTTTTGTCTCCCTTTAGCGTTGTGTAACGCCATTCAGTGGCAAGCAACGCTCTGACAATTTCCAACGGAATTGTCGGAGCTTTCCTTTGGTTTTACACTCCTGCGTTGTGCGACGGCAAATAGCGTTGCACAACGCTCTGACAGACCAACAGCTATTTTAAAGAGCCGTTAGAATTTACAACGGTCATATTCCAGCGTTGTATAATGCTATTCAGCGTTGTACAACGCTGTGGCCTGTTTTTGCTGGGGAACTGCTCATTTCGAGCCCTATATATATCCACCCCTTGTTCTCTCTCTTTTAGTGACTTCACTTTGCAAAATTAGACCAGAATTGAGCTTTTGAGCATAGGGATACTCTCCCACTTGAGCTTTTCATAGCTAGACCATCTTGAGAGATTTAGTAGCCTCAAACACCACCGCCCCGACATTGTCGCTAGGTGTAGGTTGGAATAGGTTGAGAGCTCTTCTCCTTTGAGGCCGTTGTGCCATTCGAGTTAGGCCGATCCGCCTCGAGTGTCCTTGTGACGAGGTGATTCGGTTCGAAATTGTAGTCCCGTTCTTGTTGGAATTGAACGGAGCGCGCCCTTTCGTGGTAGCGGAACTCCCGGAGACGTACGACTAAGGCTAGCTTCTTCTAGCGGGTCGGAACTCCGTAATCACATCGCGTGTTCAATTTCTCTCTCTCTTTCTCTCTTTATTATCTTGCTATACTTGAATTGCTTGTGTGCTTGCTTGTATTGGGTACCAATTGAATTGTGTTAGGATAGTTCTTACCAAACCGGTCCAAAACCTCAATCGCTTCCGCTAAACCTTGATTTAGCCACCCCCCTTAGGGACAACAAAGTGGTATCAGAGCGGGAACCTCGATTAAGCTATTCTTAATCTCGGTTTTCGATCATGGCGGCTAGAATTGTAGCAAAACCGGGTAAATTGGACCATACTTGCACAAATTTCTCTATTTGGAAAAATGGTATGGTTGGCTACCTCAAAAGCATGGGTGTTTGGTATATTGTGGCAAATGAATCTAAATTTAAACCAAAAACTAACAAGTTTACCACCGAGGCCTTGAGGGAAAAGGAGGATAATGACTATGCGGTCAATGTCATCCTAAGCTCGGTACATGAATCAATTGGTAGCACACTTGTTTGCAATTTTGATATAGCTAGGGACATATGGAGAGCCATCTTGAGTTGTTTCGAAGGAAGTCAAATGGGAGGATTCCATACGAATTCGAAGTTCGATCCATGTACATCCGATTCGGACAATTGCGAAGAACATGCATTTGTTGCCAAAGAAATGGAATCCTCTATTCCTTCAAATCATTCCACTCCATCCACATCACCAAAGGCATGCTCTCCTAAGGTATATCTTCCTCTCAATGAATCTCTTAGTAGTAGTGATAGTGAGAGTGATGATGAACCAACTTGTTCAACCAAATGTGTTGATTGTGATAGGTTGAATTCTATTCTTGATGCTACCCATGATGCCTTGGTTAGGAAAGCCGATACCATAGAAACCTTAAAAACCAAGGTAGATGAGCTTACTTCTAAGATGGGTGAGTATGAGGCTAAAATTAAGGAGCTTGAAAAACAACTTGAAAAATCGATTTTAACCCAAGCTCCTAAAACGGATTTGAAAAACCTTTTCAAAGGTCAAAAGCCTCATGACAAGTCCGGTCTTGGTTACCAAAAGCCTTATCAAACCAAGAAAAAGAACTTGTCATACAAAAATGGGAAATATGTTGCACAAAACACACAATTTCAAAAACCTAGGAATTCTCGTGGTCATGCACATATGTACCAAAGGAAACCTAGAAACACTAGAGTGCAAAATGAAAAGAATTTGCAAAATCAAGAAAAGAAGGTTTTTGTTCCAAAGGCGTCCAATAAAATTTATTTTAGAGGACCCGATGGATGGTTTTATGAATTTAAAGAGCAACACTCTTCTCAAAACCACAAAACTCAATCCAATGGACATAAAAAGAATGTTTCCCAAAATTTTCAAAAGGATCACAAAAAGGATTTTAATGCCTCATCCTATGATCCTAAGAAGAAGGCCGAATACCTTAGCGCCCATTACTATTCTCATTTTGTCAAGGGTTCTACCATGCCTAAGCCAACCAATGCATATTGCAACTATTGTTGTCAAAATGGTCATATCTCGTTGGAATGCAAACTTAGGAAACCAAATGGTGAGTCCAAAGGTAAGTGGGTTCCAAAAGCTTGTACCTCTAGTGGTACAACTAGTGGTATGGTAACCAATATGGCCTAAATACCAAGTTTACCCCCGGTCTTATAAGCCAAATTTTTAGGGGGAGCCTCTTTATTTCTATCTTATTTTTGTTTGAGAGGTTAAATTTGGTCACACTACTTTGAGTAGTGCTCTAAATTGGTTCTCCAATTCTTTTTCTCCAAAATTAAGGGGGAGCCATAAATTTAGGGGGAGCTTTGGTACAATATTCACTTTTTGTCGATTTACAAAAAGGGGGAGAATTGTAGTAAAGCTTGTGAAATGCCAAAATTTAATCGCTTTACTAATGATATTGTTTTGCAAATCGTCAAAAGGGGGAGATTGTTGTACTAAACGTCTCTAGGTTTGTCGATTGCAAAACAATATCATTTGGCATTTAACAATCTTCTTTGAGTTTTATAGGAAGAAGATACAATTTATGAGGACTTGAATAAAAGCTTTAAGAAAGATCAAGATCAAGTCATTAGAGAGCTTGTAGGCTAGTTTAGACTAGGATAGAAGGTATACTTTAGTACTTGTTTATCCTTAAAATGGTCTAGATAGCGAAAAGCTCAATAAACCAGCAAAATCCTGTTTTCTGTGACCTAGCGTCGTACAACGCTAGATAGAGTTACACAACGCTAGAACAGCTAATTTCATACTTTTGTGAATCAACGTTGCACAATGCTATATAGAGTTAGGCAACGCTGAGTCACAACGTTGTACAACGCTCAGTAGAGTTGTACAACGCTACAGTTAAAAACTTGGAAATTTTCCTGAGTATCATCGTGCAACGCCATATAGCGTTGCACAACGCCACAAAAATCCCAAGTTAGCTGTGCTGTTTTTACATGCAAAGTCTCTGGAGACGTTAGCCAACGTCTTTCAGCGTTGGGTAACGTTAGCGTTGTGTGACGGCATATAGAGTTGTACAACGCTCTGTTGAATCTGTGAGAATTGTTCCTTTTGTCTCCCTTTAGCGTTGTGTAACGCCATTCAGTGGCAAGCAACGCTCTGACAATTTCCAACGGAATTGTCGGAGCTTTCCTTTGGTTTTACACTCCTGCGTTGTGCGACGGCAAATAGCGTTGCACAACGCTCTGACAGACCAACAGCTATTTTAAAGAGCCGTTAGAATTTACAACGGTCATATTCCAGCGTTGTATAATGCTATTCAGCGTTGTACAACGCTGTGGCCTGTTTTTGCTGGGGAACTGCTCATTTCGAGCCCTATATATATCCACCCCTTGTTCTCTCTCTTTTAGTGACTTCACTTTGCAAAATTAGACCAGAATTGAGCTTTTGAGCATAGGGATACTCTCCCACTTGAGCTTTTCATAGCTAGACCATCTTGAGAGATTTAGTAGCCTCAAACACCACCGCCCCGACATTGTCGCTAGGTGTAGGTTGGAATAGGTTGAGAGCTCTTCTCCTTTGAGGCCGTTGTGCCATTCGAGTTAGGCCGATCCGCCTCGAGTGTCCTTGTGACGAGGTGATTCGGTTCGAAGTTGTAGTCCCGTTCTTGTTGGAATTGAACGGAGCGCGCCCTTTCGTGGTAGCGGAACTCCCGGAGACGTACGACTAAGGCTAGCTTCTTCTAGCGGGTCGGAACTCCGTAATCACATCGCGTGTTCAATTTCTCTCTCTCTTTCTCTCTTTATTATCTTGCTATACTTGAATTGCTTGTGTGCTTGCTTGTATTGGGTACCAATTGAATTGTGTTAGGATAGTTCTTACCAAACCGGTCCAAAACCTCAATCGCTTCCGCTAAACCTTGATTTAGCCACCCCCCTTAGGGACAACATTTCATCAATAGTTTAACTTGGTGAAGCAAACATGCTTAAAAGTTAGCATTAATTTTCATAGATCTGCAGCTTGCTGAGAAACCTAAACAAAATTTGAAGTTCAGTACTTTCTAATTTGAGATCACAATAGGGAAAAATTGCACCACTAATTAAAGAAAAAGTTTAGTTTACCTATGGATATTGATAAGACCACAGCAAATTTCACTTGCAATTCCACATTGAAATAAAAAGAAGTTAACTTTTTGAGTCGTGTCCAACATATCAGAGAAAAATGTTCATATACCAGTAAATAGATAAACATATAATATAGCAGCAAAATCTTGCAAAAGAATCCCATTATTACTCATGTAAATGAATCGTATTTTTGTATATCAATAAGAAAAAAAATGTAGATCTGCCCATAAAAAAAATGTATATCAAAGGATGAACAATGAGATCATCGAAGTTGAAAAAACCCACATCAAATTCCAGATTAGCTTAGGAAAATAATCAAATAACTTACATGATATGTACACTCCCATTAAAAAAGGAAAAACACAAACTGGATTTTTGTGCTCGCTCATATATAGTATGTTATAATAGGCACTAAGATATAGCACATTCTTATGTTTAAATTACATATCTAAATAGAGGCTTTATGAAATGGCTCACCTGGCGACCATATTCTTAAAGATTCAAACCTTGATATCTCTTTTTAATCCTCGATGTGCACCACTCCTCATCTCGTTCTCTCAATTTATGGCAAGCTATTCCTGCAACAATGATGACAAACATAAGCTTGGTAAGCATCTAATGTGGCAAGTAACCACACTGGACATAAATAATGACAGTTGTGCCCTTCAAATCTATACACCGGACTTAAATAATTTGTCGCATAAATCTTGGTCATATATCACATTTGCATGAAATCTGACACTTCATCATCATAAAACAAACTAAATAAAAAAATTTGATGAAATACCTAACTGTTAAGCCCAATCTGAGATGAAAAATCTATGGATAAGCTTCTACAAAATTGAGGATCAGACAAAATCCTGAAAAAAAAGAAAATGAATTTAAGATTTAATAAAGACAATGATAAAAAAAAAATGTAGAGAGATAACCAAATACAAAACTGATCAAACAAAAAAATTGTTTCAGAAGTGAATTTTTAGAGATCAAAATGTGTGCTTGCACATTTAGACCTGATAACCCATTTCCCTTGCAAACAACAATGACCCTTTTTTTTGTTCAAACTCATCTATCTGAGGCTAAACTGTCTGAAAAAAATAACTAAAAAGTAGAGTAGAAGTTACTTACATGAAAGAGGAACTTATGAAGAATAGGAAGCAACTCACAAAAAGCAGAAGTTCCTTAACCTCCAACTAAGGAACCTGGAACGAAGAAAGAAGTAAAACTGATCAGTACAAAATCAATTGGCCGAACAAAAATAATACTACAGTTCTATTCCTAAAAAAATAATCAGTAGAAATGGCATATCATTATATATTGGTTCATTAATTGTCAGTGTTGATCACAATGTCACAATGATAAATAATAGTTTAAATTGAAATCTATAAAATATTTGTAATGAATACTCAGAATAAGTATCAAATCCACTACTTAATAATGAAAACAAAAGCAATGATCACTAATATACTGAGTAAAGGTCCAACGTGAAAGGAGCAACTCTGAGGACAACGGAGCATAGCTGAACAAAAGATGAAATTTCTATATTATGTTCTAATTTAAAGGGTTAGCAATCTTAGCTATTTGGATCAACTAAAAAATAACGCAAAGAGGATGACATTAACTAACCTCCACCCACGTATATCAATTGAAATTCATTGACTGCCGTTGAAAAAAAAAATCAATTAAGTTATACCCACAGTTCAATGAGAAGCAACTTCAATTTGCATGACACTATATAACCAAAAATATGACCTATAAAGATGTCAAACCTTAAGAAAATTTTTAGATTTCTTGTACACAACGTAGTTTATTTTGCACCGGACTTCTCTCATCTGCAGGAAATCGGCATGGAATCACCAGACTGACCTTCTCTTATCTCCTGAAAATTGGCATGGCAACACCACCATAAAGAATAAAAATAAAAATAAATAGGAAGTAACTAAGAAGATGATTAAAAAAAAACTAAGAAACAAAACTAAAAATGAACAAAGCAACGAATCTGAAAGATAAAAATAAGATAGAATGGATTTGACCTCATGCCTCCCGTCCATAAACTCTTATCTATTGCGAGTCAACAACAATCTTCAAAACCTAATCTAGAGGACCTGCAAAGGAAAAAAAAATAGAGTTACAGTGCTGATCAGGCTAAGAGGCTAAGACCAAATCGAAGTTGAAAACAACAAACAAATACAAAAGAAAGAAGAATCGTGAAGAAATTTCAGTGAAAGCAACAACAACAAAGGAAAATGTTGTCTAAACCTGTCAAAAAGAACTCAGGAAGGAGAAAACAATACCAAGAGGAGACAATAAGCACGGAGAAAACTAAGTACTGGAATAGACACTTGCATCAGAAAGAGTACGGCAAACAACAAAACAGGCTTAGACGAAAACCACGGAAAACCATCCCCAAACTAAGCAGTCCTAATTGGCCGGCGTACAAAACCTAGCGCAGGAAAAGAAACTGTCAGAAAGGAGCCATACACCAGAAGGACCAGAACCAAAAGGAAAATGGAAAAGAGGAGTGAGAAAGAGAAACGGTGCACGCACCAATACCATCATGAGAGCAACAATCGTACAGAACCCACATGCGGAATGACCGATCCTTCGAGAGCATCCAAGCGGAAAGGGGAAAGAGAAACAATGGAGGCAGGAAATCGAGGCAAGAAAATTAAAAAATCTCCAATCAGACGATGGAAGGCAACACAATCGAACGGACACGATGCAGCAAAAAGAACTAACGGTCCAGATCGAATTACTGTTCTTCAATAGTGCTAACTACAGTAGGTGAGTGGAACGGCTATTGATATATGTTTTGATTTTTCCCTTTTAATAATATGATAATACATGTCCAAGTGGCTTAAAAAAACTTGGACAAACCACTTCACAAAAGATGTCACTGTCAACAAATTCGGAAATACATTTTATAAACCCAGCTTAATTACATCAAAGTTGAACAGAAGACAGCAGAATAAAAGCCCAACGAAATTAAGAAAGTATGGACCAATAGACTGTTTCCAAAATGAATTTCCTAATAATTATTTAGCAGCAATGTTAGCTAATAATATTCTCATATTCTTGTTTCTTACCTACTCAAGCTGATCTCTGGAAACTTTATTCAATTGTGCTTCTTACTCTTCTTCAGAGCTTGTAATATTTTTATTCTTTCTTTATATTATTCACATTTTCCCCTTCCAGAATCGATAATGCCTCTTTGGAAGCAGTCCGTTCAATTCAAGACTTTCTTGTTGGAAAAACTTCACATGTGCTTGTTTAATTTCTGACGAAAGCTTTGGGCCAGTACCCCTTGCCATTGTCATGCTTTTGTATCAGATCTTCTTTTCTTTAAAATTAAAACAAGTTAACTGAACTCAAATTAATTTTTTTTTTTTTACTTCAGTCAATTTTAAGTTACTTAATTTAGTTAGTACTGTTTGAATTGCTGCGCTATCCAAGTGCAATTCTCAATTTGGAGCATGACACTGAGCATTTGCTTCCACTAATATTTTGCAAGGAAAAGCAATTAACGAATATTTTGCTAAAATACGACCAAATTAATTTGCGCTTTGCGTGTTAATATGTCATGGTGTTGGTGTGCATGCTTTTGTGTAACGCATATATGAAACTTTTTGACCCCACTTAAACCCCTTGCCATGATTTCCAGACTCCAGTGCCCTATACTGCCTTAGAAGCCTAACTTTTTAGGCCATGAAGCAAACAAATTAATAGCAATGCTAAAAGTAGCTTTTGGGAAAAGCACGACTTCATCCTCTCACTAATTGGAGGATAATATGATAAGCACCAATATCCAGATAGAACAAGCCAAAAACATAAAAAAGCGTATAGCTTGAGAATTGAGATCTCTTATATGGCTCCGTTTGGATAGGTGTGGGAAGAAGGGAAGAAGGGAAGAAGTGGGAAGAAATATTGGAAAGTGTGTAATTTTGTAAAGAGTTTGGATTGTTTATAATTTTTTTTTCCTTCTTTCTTCTTCCTCTTCTTCTTCTTGCATCCAAACGGAGCCGTAATAAAGAGAAAATTTCTTGCTACTTAATTAAGAAATCCCTAATTCATATTCACATTTATTAATTTACATTCTTCAAACATATTGGCCTGCTTATCCAATCCTTTTTTTTTTTCTGAATCCACTCTTCTCTAACAACACCTAAACAACAAAATAAAAAAAAAAAATAGGAGAAGGAAAAAGAATACTCCTTGTCTCCTAGCAAGTACATGCTTTTGAATTGAACTAAGCTAAAGAAGAAGGGGTAACCATGATAACCAGTCCCGGGAACACATCGTCGGGATCGTGTATATGCGGATTCCTCTCGACAATAAAAGGATCGCCGCATTTATCAATGATACTATGGAGAGTCTCTCCTTCACTAACAACATATATTTCGTCACACGGCTGCTGCCCAACCAAAGTACTGCTTCCTTTCATCACAATTCCACTATCAAATGTTTCTATGTCCACCTCCGACATGCGACCCCGCCCTTCACGCAGAGAGCCCATGAGGATAAGCGCCAAGAGCGCCAACGTGCACGACCACGACGCGGCATCCGCAATCGAAAGAGCAGTTGCGAGGAGCTTGTTGTTGATGCCTCCAGCCATGAGTGGTGAGTTTGGAGACTACTAAAGAGTAGAGGGGAATTCTAATTTGTGGTGTGGTTAAATTGAAGGGTTTTAGGAGATGCGATGAATTGATGATTAATTGATTATGGTTTGGTTTGACTTTCGCTTGAAGTGGAATGTGGAAAGGTGTGTTCTGGGAGGGGCTCTTTATAGGAGCGGAAAGGGAAGAGAGGGAGGTGGGGTCGTGTCATGTGTTTCGTGGCCTGGCGGTTTCAGTCCCCGTGTCTGGCGCCAAGTTTCAAGCCTGACCGTTTGATTTTGATCTCACGGTATGTGTGTGCGATATTATATTGGGGAGTTTGTACTTGATCGCTTGATTCGATCCAAATCAAGAATTGCATGATTTGCATCTGATTGAATACTACTATATACTATAATAGAAGCAGATCTGAGTTTGACTCGTTTATTTTTTGTTCATTATTTTGGGAAACTTACGGATCTCTATATTAATAATAATACCTCAGTTTAGTTTCAGTTTGTATTTGTTCATTATTTTGGGAAACTTACGAATCTCGTGATTTATAGTATTAATATATCGGGGCTAATATTGTTATAGCACCAGCGGATACGGATTCTTGATGCATTTTGTGATTGTAAAACATGTGACGTTTTTTTTTTAAAAAAAATGAATTATTTATTTAGGGAAAGTTTAGCAACTTTCTGCATCTGTACTGGTTTAAATTAGTGTTATTATCCATAAATAAATATTACCAAATACAACTTTCTTACTCATAATAGTTTTGAAATACTATTTTTGTTTTTCAAATTATCACTTTTTCGGTTTTTCCTTACTCTTCTATGTTTCTAACAATAATTCTTTCTCTTATCATACCTTTTCAATTATTATCCTTTTCTCAAGAGTGAAGAAAGAGATTTACTGATTGTATTAATTCAAAATATAACTATTTATTATTTTTAAGAGTGATGACGTAGCAGAATAATTTTGAAAACATCATCGTTTCGATCTCTAATAACTACAAAATATGTCAATGCTAAAAAATAATAAATACAAAACATATGTAGGACCAAAAGTAGATTCTATATATCCACCAGAAAACAATTCATTTTTATAGTGGGTATCTAATCCATTTTTTTAAATTTCTCTACATTTAGTTTTGCAAAACTATTCGGTTTTAATCCTCGTTAATTTTTTAAACCCCATGTTAACAAGATTAGGTTACCAACAAATTGTTCATCTCATTGATATTCACCAGTAAAAAATAGAATACCCAGATCAATTCTTTTTAAAAATAATCAATGTAGGAGTTCATCTAACAAATATTATCACACGATGAGGTTCACATAAGAACCGGAGTGATCATGTTGTGGTTTTGTTTGTGGGTGGGTTTGATTAAGTTTAGACCGATTAATGGATTAGCGGAAGCCCTGTACAATTACAACAAAACAAAACCAGGACTGTGGGTGTTGAAGTTGAACAGATCCAAGGTCACACATCTACTTTCCGGGAATTTAAAAAATAAATTGGAATATTTCAGGCGAGTCACTCTTCAAATTTAAGACTATCACTTAGTTTATTTTCCATTTATTTAAGGCAATAAATGGTTCGTGTTTAACTGAAACTATTTCATTTAACAAAAAAGAAAGATTAAAACAGTTTAACAATAAAGAAAGATTAAAAAAAACAAATCGCAATTTAAAAACAGTTACGTGTAAAAATAATTACACAAATTTCCTCCTTCTTTTGTAAAAAGATATTGTTGTGTAGATGTAAATGAAAAGTGTTTGTTTTGTCTCGAGATCCGTTGTTGTTGCGTAAAACGTGGTGAAAGCATTCATCTATTTTTAGGTCAACTATAACTTTTATTGTCCCTAATGTTGTGTTCGATCAGGTTGTCTGTGCCTAATAGAAGCGATCAGTATTGTGTAACAAGCCTCTGACTTAAAGCTTAAAGGTGGCATGCACTGGAAATTTTTTGAAGCAAAAGAGGAAACCGGAAGTAATTATTCGAAGCTAAACAAATACAACAATGAAATAGAAAGAAATAATTTTACTGCAATTAAATATCTAGGTAGCACGCAAAAAAAAAAAAGTGTTATTTGCCCCTACATTTTTCGTTAAAGTTGACATATAACAAACAAATAATATAATAGATAATTATCGAACAATATAATATTTAAATAATCCAGATTTAATAAACAATTAATAAACACAAACTACTACTCTAAATACCTCATGTCCACAATATCATAAAATAAAAATAAAATTCTTCGCTGTTTAGAATTTCTAAGAATTTAATGAAAAAAAATTAATTTTAATTACATATTATCGAATACGGTACAAATAAAAAAACTAATAAACTAAATTCAGTGACATACCAGACACCACGCACACACACATAAGAGCTGGAATAGAAAATCTATAGCGTCCATCCGGCAAAGAGACTGGTCACTCCGTCAGAGGAAATGTTAAGCTGACAATTGGATTAACAAATAGCCAATGTTTTCAAAACCGTACCGGCATCCTTACCGGCCAGATGATGGAAATCCGGTATTTTCTGGTATTTTCCGAAATTTTCCGATTTTTCCTCTCACAATATCGGATACTGCCGTTTCGGTCACCATTCCGGTTCCCGGTATTACCGGAAATTTCCGGTATCTGGTACGGTTTTGAAAACATTGCAAATAGCATAAACTATAACAAATTGCGGTCATGGTCTTGGGTCTCTGACCCTCTTAAATGCTCTTGTTTATGAATTTTTTGAATTCAAAGAAAGGAACAGGCGTTCAAAGGGAAATATAGAAAGAATACAAAGACTAATGTAAGCATTTTAGTGAATGGTTTATTCGCCATATATCGGCACCTTGTTTGGGAGTTCCTAAGGTTTCAATTTTCCCAGGGTTTAAACATCCGACTGCACTTGGTTGGGAATGGAAACAATAAACAGCAACGGCCGTTTTTAGATTTGTAGAATTGTAGTCATTGTATCATGTAATAATGATGATTTGTATTAATAATTATGTGATCAATTATATACAAATAACATGAACACTTTTTAACAAGGATGACAGAATAAATATATTTGCATTGTAGACGTAAAACTGTATATTTAAAATCACCAAATAGAAATTCTATGCTCTCATGCCATTTCGTCACATCAGAATATTTTGTACGAATTTTAACGGTATATATACTTTTATAATTTTATAAACTACAATATTTTGTACTCAAAATGTAGCAGGATTTTCTGTAGCTTTTTAGATTGCAGACTCACCTGGAAATAGCCCATTAATTGCAAGAAAAGTGGCACCTGATAACAAAAAAAGTTATCTGAATCTTTATTTTGCCAGCATTGGTTTTCCCAGAAGACTCTTATGCTATAACCCTGATGCTGTTTTATGGTTTATTTTTCACCTCTCTAATTGTGTTTCTTATAAGTAATAAAGCTTAGCATGGTGGCTTAATTTTACCTTGCTCCGATGCCTCAAAATGCATTTTGTAATTGTATTCAATTAAAATAACAAGTATTTGTTTGAAAATGAGACTCGGGGGCAGTTATTCAATATTCAAGCCATTGATTGTTATTACTTAAAATGAAAACTCACTACATAACATGGCATATTTGATTAATATGGACCTTTGTAAATTTTAAATGTCAAATCAATCCGTCTATGCTGATCTAATAGTTGGGCTCTGAATGCTGCCAGACATTTGTTTATTTCAGTTCATATTTTATGATTCAGTACTGGCTTCAGCACACTAGCTAATGAACACTGGAGACTATTTTCTCTCCTATTATTTTTTTTTCTTTTGTTTTCCTTGTGTTTGACTCCTGAACAAAGTTATATATAAAAGAATAAACTCAAAATTTAGTGATGATCCGAAAGTGGAAAAACTGATGCGAGATGTCTATTGGGCATTTGGGCCTGCGAAACACTCGCCAACGGGTTTGTTATATTAAGCATAGGGGTGCATAACGTGGAAAACGACCACGAAAATGGTCATTTTCGTTAACCGTTGCATTGATGTACGAAATTTTTATACTTATTGCGTTGATTGTTGCATCCGTTTAGCACATGTTGCGTTGATTGTTCCGTTGATGGGAACGATCAAAACGGTTATTACCGTCTTTGACTACCTAATTGTTTTGCATTTTATTAAGATATAAGAAAATAAACTATTCTGCATTTTGTATGAAACAGAGATAGAGAAATGACAGGTTAGGTCACGCGGGAAAGGGGGAGGAGACACTATAATCACCTCTTGCTCTCGACGGCGATTGTACTCGGTGGTGTAGAGGCGGGAGAGATAGATGTGACTGTGTTCGGCCGAGAAATGACGGAGCGATGTTGCAGAAATCTAATTTTACTCATTTCTCCCTCGATCTCTCTGCTGAGGTCCTCTGCAATCTAATAATAAAACCATAAAAAAATTTTAGACGAAATGCGCGAAATAAACGACCACGAAACGTACCAGTTTCACTAATCGTTCCATTCTGAGACGAAACAATATTTCTATTTGCGTTGGTTGCTCTGTTCCTTAAACGAAACTGAAATCCTTATCCGTTATCGTTCAGTTCCGGACGAAACGAAACGAAAGAACGGTTGAAACGGCTACCGTTTTCAGCCCTAATTAAGCAGCATAGTTTACTTAAAAATCAGAATACGGGCCTTCAAATTTTTCTAGCCTACAAAATGCCTCTTGAGCCGGAAAAATAATTATTAAAATATTTACGAATTTCGAAAATATTACTAAAAAGTCGGAATTATATAAATAGTATCGCAGTATTCGCTCTTCGAAAGAACGATACCGGTATTGTTCTTTCAAAAAACGATACTAGCTAGTATCATCCTTTGAAAGAACGATACGATACTAGCATCCGGTTTTTTTTTTACTGACTTTCTCCAGATCATTTTAACTACAGATTTTGACAAAGTAACCTTAATGTATAAAGAATTTTAATTAATTAACTACAATTTTTTTTATCTTTTCAAAGAAGTAACTAGACATAACATGGATTTGGAAGGACAGGCGTATATATTTCAACACCTGATCTACATTTACATAATTAATCAAGAAAATTATTTACATGTCAGCGACAAAATTAATATAATTTTATTTCTTTTGTATCTAGCAAGTGATTGATCTCGGCGGTCTTTCTGGTCAAGCCAGCGTACTGGATCTAACCTAGATTCGAATCTTGTGGAATGGCACTACTACGGTGCGTTTGGATGAGAGAAGAAGAAGAGGAAGAAAAAAGATGGGAAGAAAAAAAAATTATAAACAATCCAAACTCTTCACAAAGTTACACACTTCCCAATACTTCTTCCCACTTCTTCCCTTCTTCTCTTCTTCCTACACCTATCCAAACACACCCTACACTAGGATCTATAAGGGGCTGTTTGGATTCCTCAAAAAATTTAGGGAATTTCATATTCCTACCTTAAATTTATTATAAATAATTCAAACTCTTCACAAAATTACACACTTCTCAATAAATTTATTCCTAAGAATTGTAACTTTTCCAAATTCTCTAAATTCCTAAGCGATTCAAACGGTCCTTTTGGGATCCAGTCAACGCAATGTTTGATTAGTCAATCATTCAAATAATCCTAAGTGGAGTCATTCCAAAAAAAAGAAAATCATTCAAATAAATTTTCTATCGACACCAGCTGTAGTTTACGCATGTTCACTACTCGAATATTTACGTATCCTAGTGACGTCCCAACCTTTTCGGTTTACATTTTCTGTCCTCGTTTTTTGTTTTCTTTTTGTTGTGGAAACTCAAATGGTCTTAATCGGATGTTGTTAATTTCAATGTGTATATATATGGATTGAAAGGAGTGATACCAGGAACTCTACGAATGACTGTCAATTTTTTTTTTTACTTGTTTACTAAATATTAATATATATTCACGATTTATTATTATATATTTTTTAAAATAAAAATTCATATCAAGCCTTTAAAATTTAAATATCATTATAAAAAATTGGTCTAATTATCATTTTTATAAAATCCACGGCCTATTATAAATTTATTATTGTTTAATTTTTCTACTTTCAATTAATGAAGTTCGGCACATCCTTGGAAAGTCGCAACTCGTAAGTCCCAATAACTAGGAAGGTAGAAAGAGAAATGATAACTTTCATTTGCAGTGTTATCATAGTTTGAACAACATGAACAGATAAACTAGATAAGGTGAACATAAAAAAAAAGTGAACAAATATTCAAAAATAAGTTCTGTCATCTCTTATTCAGATTTTTCATATGTATACTCAACTTATTTTTATTGAACTTATTTGTTTTCATGTGTTCATTTTAATCATTTATATGTTTATCTTATCTGTTTTATCTGTTCAAGCGATGATAAGATATAACAAAACTGCAGAAGGGGATAATCAATTTCTAGGCAATGTTTTTAAAACCCTACCGGGTGCCGGAAATTTCCGGTAAAACCGGGTTTCGGGTCTGCATCCGGTAGGAAAAGGCTCTCAAAATGTTAGAGATATGTCCTAGAAGCCAATTCATTAGGCTACTTCTATAGTTTATGTTATTGGTGATTTCAGATCATTTGTTCTTTGATTTACTCGTTGACAGTTCATTCAGGTTGAGGATCTGAATTATAGATCACTGTTATTCATTTAGTAGTAAATGACAACGATAAATCTAAAAGTCCATAATCTTGATAATTAACAAAGAACATTAATTATCAATAAGATTAGTATGCAGATTAAGTGATGATTAAGTTCTATAAATCATAGGTTAGGAGTAACCAACTTAATTGCATATGTATATGTTATAGAACATAGTACAGGACTGGACCCCACGAAATAAATATATGGATTGTGTTGCGTGTCATTATTTATTTCGTTATGATTTTGGTTCTAAGTTTGAGATGATTATCTTTTCCACATGAGGATAGATGCTATAAATCATGTCTACCGCTGATTCCTGATAAAGGCTGCTATACGGACTTGATTTAAGTATTCTTGAATCGTGCGGGGAAAAGCTAATTATCAAGAAAACCGTATGTCCCTCATTAATTCACTTAGTGAGTGACGATATCTGTTTGGGCCTCTTGATGGAGATAGATTGTTTGCTAGCAACAGATACAATTATCTCTAGATCAAGAAACGTATAATTTGCAAGAATGACACGTTCCTATCTTGGATTATACGATGATATCGTGTGACATAAGAATCAAAATAGAGAAACCATTTATTCTCTCATGCAGGATTGAAATATTGTAGCAGTACATTATTTATGTGAATTGGGAATCATAACGTGTTGCTAGATACCGCTTATGATTATTGGAATTAAATGGCGATTTAATTCCATGTCCAACATAGCATAAATCCTCAAAGGGTCACACATAATAAGGTGTTTAACCACACGTGCATTAATTGTTTATTTGCAACAATTGGTTTTGCAAAAATATGATAAGTTGATTAATTAATCGTATGCCGTTATGGACCGTTATGATTAATTAAGTCAAATAGATCATATTGAAATAATTAAATGCATTGACTAATTCCATATTAATTATTAAATAGTTAATAATTAATAATAATCAACACATTTAATAAATTGAGCAAATTGGGCCTTAAATTAATTAGTTGATTTAATGCCAAATGGAAGGTGTAATAAAATGGAAGGTTATTGGGCTCATCTTGTCTTGAGGCCCAACCCACAAAGGAGGTAGGTAGGGTGCGGCTAGGGAGGGGTATTTTGGTCCTCCAAAATTTGGATGAGAGCTAGGGTATGAGGTCTATATAAAGGGGTGTTCTTTGGGAGCAAACCCTAGCCTCCACACACCTCTCTCTCTCCTTCTCTCTTTGGCCGCACCTCACCACAAAGGAAGAAAAATTTCAGATTTTTCATTCCTCTTCTCTCTTCCACACACCACCTAGCTCATGTGTTGAGCAAGCTTTTCCACTAAATTAATTGGAGAATTAATCAAGAGAAGGGAAAGCTTTGGAATTAGGCACAATTCTCTCAATTACTAGCATAATTGATTAGAGAAGGTGGTTAATTCCTTAGTGGACTCGAGGAGCACGGCGAGAAGGTTCTTGGAGAGCACGCCACCGACACCAACGCATTGGAACGAGCCTCTTGGTTGCGATACCAAGAGAGGTAGACTTCCAATCCTTTTTCTCGTGTGTTTGAATAGCTTGTGTACTAGATCTCTTTTGTGTGTGATTTGCTTGGTTAATTAATTGGTAATTAGCTCAAAAATGAAAATTAGCACACTTTCTAACAGTGGTATCAGAGCACATGGTCGTACTTAAGCTATTTTAACACTTAATTAAGAGAAATTGGCTAATTAATGGATTAGTAGAGATGATGCGTTTGTTTGCTGTCTGGAAATGGTATTTTCTGTGTTGTTTCGCATTTTTCTCTGTGATATGTCCTCTGGAAGATCTTTCCATCTACATGAAAGTTGTAGATCTGTGGATTGTGATTCTTTTGGCGTTGGATTCACTTTTTTCTGTATTAGTATAGATTTACTGTGAATAAAACGGCGACAGTGCGCAGAACCAGTTTCTGCTTGCACTGTCCTGTTTGAATGGCTTGAAAGATTTATATTTTGAATATAAGTACCAGTGTTCTTTGGCTAGAAATAAAGAGGACTTGAAGCTCTTTCTGAGCATGTAAAATTGGTTGCATGACTCGGATTAATTTGTGGGTTTTCAAGTATGAAAAGGAAGATCTTGTCAGATCCAGTTTGTTGAGCAAATCGATTGTTCTAATAAACTGTACCAACTGAGAACTCCTTTAAAAATTCTGTTTAAATGGAGTTGTTCTATTTTGAGTTAGGATTCCAGGAAAATTAATTTCATAATTTTTCGTGGATGTTTGGACCCTCAGCTAGGTTAAAACGTTTCGATCGACAGTCTGTTCCAGTACAGAATTTGTTGATTGTTTAGCATGTAACTTAAGATTGTTGAACTGAACTTGGTTGTTTTCTTTTCATGAATGGATAGCCTGTAGTATAAACAAGTTTTTCTATGTATATTGTATATATAAAAACTGGATAGAAGGTGGTCTAACAGACCAAATGGTTGAGAGGATAAGCTGAAAATCTCATAACGGTGTTTCGTACACTTGTAAGAGATTTGTCATTTTTTGATTCTCCCAGATGGTTTAAGATCTCTTCTTGAAATTTTTACTGGTAATCACAACTATGAAAAGGAGCTTAAGTAATTTATTTGAGATTTTTTGGAGACCGAAAACTGTTGTTTTTGTTGGATTCCATTAGTTACGTTTTTTGGTAAATTACTGTTTTTCTAAGTATTCAAACTAGTTGAAATTAATTATAAAACTCCTTGTTTGATCTCATTTCTGTTATGGGATGTTGAAAGAACTTTCTAAATGAATTTAAACAAGTTTGGTTGTTTAAAATTGAGGATTTGTACACGGAATTTACTTATAGCAAACGATACGTAAAGATGCTTGAAAATCGTTAATTAGAAACAAAGTTCTTGTATGTGCTAACTTTGTTTTGTAGGTGGATAGTGGGTTTAGTATGGCTCAAGACTCAATGCCTTGTGGTTGTAAATGAATGCATGTGTGAATGTTTGTAATGCGGCCTTTGGTGCCATTAATTAATTTTTGATTAATTTTTGATGTAACTTGTGAGGCTTGCATGCCCCTAAGGATAGGATGGGAATAGGATGTTTTCACATGTATTTTGTAGCTTTATTTTATATAGGATTTAGATCCTTATAGAATTTAGTGGGAGGGCATGGAGTAGATTAGTTTTGCTTCATGGAGGATGTGGCGAAACTAATGCAAGCGGGAGCCACACAAACCCACAACTATGAGATGCTTGTATGAATGCTTGTGTTAGGTTAGGTATGGGTGTATGATTACACGACCACCAAACAAAGCGTCATATGAATTGTTTGTCCCAAACTAAAAAGAATTAAGTCTAAACAAAATTCACTCTCCTTCTTTCTATCCCCTTCTTACGTAGTATGATCGGTCATTGATGTATTCTCGCCGACGCGGGACATCGTGATCCATCATCCGTGTCGGGGTGTAAATCGGATTTACTAGGAGCAAATAGAAAGAAGTGACTTAACAATGATTCAAATCGGATTGGTCATTGGAGTAAAGTTCGTTAATCGAACCAAGAATCATAGGAACGTATGATTGGTTGGAGAACCTATTTCACATTTGTTGGTGCAATGTTCTGCCGACGCCGTCGTTGCATTAACAAGTTGTGGGAGTCTTGGAAATTCACTACATTTAGGGACATGTTATAATGTAGTGAAAGTTTTACTTAGTTAAAACAATTTTAAAGCATAAACTAATTGACCTTAAAACTTATGTATTGTTGTAGATGTCTTCCTCATCTTTTACGCTACGTTCTCTTGTTGAGAGAGAGAAGCTCGCTTTTAACGGTGCCAATTTCTTGGATTGGCATCGCAACCTAAGGCTTGCCTTTAGGTATGAGAAAAGAGAGTATCTCCTCACCACTCCCATGCCATCGGCTCCAAAGGCAACCGCTTCCCAAGAGGAAAAGGATGCCTTTGCGAAGCATGAGAACGAGGACATGGAGATGTCCGTCGTGATGGTGGCAACCATGGAAGCGGAACTCCAAAAGGAGTTCATGGATAGTGGCTATGGAGTGTTCGCCATGATCACTCGCCTATCCAACATGTTCCAAACAAAGGCCCGCACCGAAAGGGCCCGTCTCATCAAGGCCGTCGCCAACACTCGCTTGGCCGAAGGTCATGATGTCGGGCCACACGTCATGAAGATGGCGGGGTTGTTTCGGCAGCTTGAGAAGCTTGATACGCCCTTCCCTTCGGGGGCGATTCAAGACTTCATTCTCAACTCTCTCCCTCCAAGCTTCACCGGTTTCGTTGTGAACTACCGGATGAACGGCATGGACAAGAGCATGGATGACATCCAAAACATGCTCATTGAGACGGAGGAGAGTCTTAAGAAAGAGAAGGGCCCCAAGGATGTCCTTGCGGTGAGTGGGAAAAGCAAGAAGATAAGAAAGCGTGGCCGCAAAGGCAAAGGCAAAGGCCCGGTGACGCCCCAAGGTCCGGCCAAGGGTGCTCCCGTGGGTTCTAAGAAGAAGAAGAACCCGGCCACTTCCGAGACCGTGTGCTACTACTGTAGCAACAAGGGCCATTGGAAGAGAAACTGCCCAAGGTACCTAGCTGACAAGAAGGCGGGAACTGTCCAACCTTCTACCTCAGGTATATTTGTCATCGAAACCCTTCTCGCTACTTCTCACACAGATTGGGTATTTGATACTGGTTCGTGTGCTCACATTTGTCGAAATGTGCAGGTACTAAAGAATAGAAGGCGGCTCGAGAAAGACGAAGTTCAACTCCGCGTCGGTAACGGCACGTGCGTCTCCGCTATGGCCGTTGGGAGCGTGGAACTAACTTTGCCTAATGGTTTTGTGTTGGAACTCAAGGATGTTTTTGTAGTTCCATGTATCACTCGAAACATTGTATCCGTTTCTTGTTTAGATTTGGATGGTTATGATGTTGTAATAAAGAACAAGTGCTTGACTTTGTTTCGTAATGAAGTTCGTTTTTGTGATGCACATTTATTGAATGGTCTTTATGTGCTCGATTCGAATGGATTTGTTTTGAGTGTTGAAAATGACAAAAGGAAACGTAAGGTTTCACATGAGAATACGACTTTAATGTGGCATTGCCGCTTAGGTCATATCAACGAGAAACGCATCAAGAGACTACAAACCGTTGGTCTCTTGGATCAATTCGCTTTCGAGCCAATTGACACTTGCGAATCTTGTTTGATGGGTAAAATGACCAAAGCGCCTTTTCCCAACAAAGGGATAAGGGCAAATGGATTGTTAGATCTCATACATACCGATGTATGTGGACCTATGAGCATTTGTGCACGTGGAGGTTTCTCATACTTCGTCACGTTCACTGACGATTATAGTAGATACGGGTATATCTACTTGATGCGTCATAAATCTGAAACTTTTGACAAGTTCAAAGAGTTTAAGAGTGAAGTTGAGAACCAACTTGATCGAAAGATCAAGGCCTTACGATCCGATAGAGGTGGTGAGTACTTGAGCCATGAATTTGGTGATTATCTAAAGGAGTGTGGAATCGTTCCACAACTCACTCCACCAGGAACACCACAATGGAATGGTGTGTCCGAAAGGAGGAATCGAACTTTGCTAGACATGGTTCGATCGATGATGAGCCAAACTAATTTGCCTATGTCTTTTTGGGGTTATGCAATTGAAACCGCAGCTTTTACTTTGAACCGTGTTCCATCAAAGTCCGTTGAGAAAACACCCTATGAGCTATGGTTTGGTTTGAAACCTAGCATGATGTTTCTCAAGATTTGGGGTTGTGAAGCTTGTGTGAAAAGGCTAGTGAGCGATAAGCTTGGACCCAAATCGGACAAATGTCATTTCGTAGGATACCCTAAGGAAACAAAGGGTTACTACTTCTATAACCGTGTCGAGAACAAAATAGTTGTTGCACGACATGCGGAATTCTTGGAAAAGGAGTTTATCTCAAGAAGAAGTAGTGGGAGCAACGTGGTTATTGAAGAAATTCAAGAACCGCAACAACAAAACATACCTCAAGTAGGTAATGTAGTTGTTCCAAATATAGTGCCAAATGAGGTTGCACCGAACGAGATTGTAGTCGAACCCATTCCTCAAGTTGTTGTGGAAGAAGAGGTTCAAGAACAAGCTCCCTCAAATGAATACTCAAACATATCGCGTGTCGATAGTGTTGAGGACGCACCTATACTTGAAGTTCAAGAACAAAGCCCACAAACCGTTGTAGAGCAAGTTCAAGAACCTCAAGCATCTACCCTACGAAGATCGGCAAGGCCAAGTCGTCCACCTATAAGATATTTAGGTTTGCACGACGTTCTCGTCATGGAGAACGATGAGCCTTTGACCATTGATGACATGAAAAGAAAACCAGACTCCAAGGAATGGCTTAAGGCCATGGAATCCGAAATGCAATCCATGTATGACAACAAGGTATGGACCTTGGTTGATCTTCCCAACGGAGTAAAACCCGTTGAGAACAAATGGATCTTTAAAAGAAAGGTCGACATGGATGGCAACTTGACCATTTACAAAGCACGACTCGTAGCGAAAGGTTACAAACAAGTTCATGGTATTGACTATGAAGAAACCTTCTCGCCCGTCGTTATGTTCAAGTCAATTCGGATCATGTTAGCAATTGCCGCATTTTATGATTATGAAATATGGCAAATGGATGTCAAAACCGCCTTCCTAAATGGAAATTTGGAAGAGGATGTGTATATGACACAACCCGAGTGTTTTGTGGATCCAAAGAATGCTAACAAGGTATGCAAACTTCAAAGGTCCATTTATGGATTGAAGCAAGCATCGAGGAGTTGGAACAAACGTTTTGATGAAGAAGTCAAGAAATTGAACTTCATTCAAAGCGAAAAGGAACCTTGTGTTTACAAGAGGATCAGTGGGAGCGTGGTTGTGTTTCTTGTTCTATATGTTGATGATATCCTCTTGATCGGGAATGATATCCCCGAGTTGAATGCAGTTAAGGATTCATTGAAGAAGGTGTTCTCAATGAAAGATTTGGGCGAAGCCGCCTATATCCTAGGAATCAAGATCTATAGAGATAGATCGAGAAGGATGTTAGGCTTGAGCCAAGATGCATATATTGACAAAGTGTTGAACAAACACAACATGGCAAATTCCAAAAAGGGATTCTTGCCTATGTCACATGGCATTTTCTTGAGCAAGTCTCAAAGTCCGACCAATGATACAGATCGGGATTACATGAATAAATTCCAGTATCCATCTGTGGTCGGATCGATTATGTATGCCATGCTATGCACTCGTCCTGATGTGGCACATCCGATTAGCGTGACTAGTCGATTCCAAGCCAATCCTGGCATGGCACATTGGACTGCAGTCAAGAATATCCTCAAATATCTCAAGAGAACAAAGGATAGCATTCTCGTATATGGTGGAGACCAAGAGCTCGTTGTAAGTGGTTACACCGATGCTAGTTTCCAAACCGATCGAGATGACTCAAAATCACAGTCCGGCTTCGTATTTCTGCTCAATGGTGGTGCCGTAAGTTGGAAGAGTTCCAAGCAAGATACTACGGCCGATTCCGTCACCGAAGCAGAATACTTAGCGGCTGGTGAAGCAGCGAAAGAAGGTGTATGGATCAAGGAGTTCTTGACCGAGCTAGAGGTGGTTCCAAGCATCTCAGGTCCAGTGGATATTTACTGCGACAACACGGGAGCCATAGCTCAGTCTAAGGAGCCTAGGTCTCACCAGAAGACTAGGCACATTCTACGACGATTCCATCTCATCCGTCAGTTGATCAATGATGGATGGGTCAAGGTCAAGAAGGTGGACGGTGCCGCGAACACAGCGGACCCTCTGACAAAGCCTTTATCTCGAGCCGCACATGAGTTGCACGTTGCATCCATGGGGATTAGGCGTATGCCTGAGTGGTTTTGAGTTGTATCTTTTATTACTAGGCTTTAGTATGAGACATGTATATTTTGGATATTACATTGAGTACTATGCACTTGCTAGAAGTCACTATTGATTGACTCTAGGCCAAGTGGGAGATTGTTAGAGATATGTCCTAGAAGCCAATTCATTAGGCTACTTCTATAGTTTATGTTATTGGTGATTTCAGATCATTTGTTCTTTGATTTACTCGTTGACAGTTCATTCAAGTTGAGGATCTGAATTATAGATCACTGTTATTCATTTAGTAGTAAATGACAACGATAAATCTAAAAGTCCATAATCTTGATAATTAACAAAGAACATTAATTATCAATAAGATTAGTATGCAGATTAAGTGATGATTAAGTTCTATAAATCATAGGTTAGGAGTAACCAACTTAATTGCATATGTATATGTTATAGAACATAGTACAGGACTGGACCCCACGAAATAAATATATGGATTGTGTTGCGTGTCATTATTTATTTCGTTATGATTTTGGTTCTAAGTTTGAGATGATTATCTTTTCCACATGAGGATAGATGCTATAAATCATGTCTACCGCTGATTCCTGATAAAGGCTGCTATACGGACTTGATTTAAGTATTCTTGAATCGTGCGGGGAAAAGCTAATTATCAAGAAAACCGTATGTCCCTCATTAATTCACTTAGTGAGTGACGATATCTGTTTGGGCCCCTTGATGGAGATAGATTGTTTGCTAGCAACTGATACAATTATCTCTAGATCAAGAAACGTATAATCTGCAAGAATGACACGTTCCTATCTTGGATTATACGATGATATCGTGTGACATAAGAATCAAAATAGAGAAACCATTTATTCTCTCATGCAGGATTGAAATATTGTAGCAGTACATTATTTATGTGAATTGGGAATCATAACGTGTTGCTAGATACCGCTTATGATTATTGGAATTAAATGGCGATTTAATTCCATGTCCAACATAGCATAAATCCTCAAAGGGTCACACATAATAAGGTGTTTAACCACACGTGCATTAATTGTTTATTTGCAACAATTGGTTTTGCAAAAATATGATAAGTTGATTAATTAATCGTATGCCGTTATGGACCGTTATGATTAATTAAGTCAAATAGATCATATTGAAATAATTAAATGCATTGACTAATTCCATATTAATTATTAAATAGTTAATAATTAATAATAATCAACACATTTAATAAATTGAGCAAATTGGGCCTTAAATTAATTAGTTGATTTAATGCCAAATGGAAGGTGTAATAAAATGGAAGGTTATTGGGCTCATCTTGTCTTGAGGCCCAACCCACAAAGGAGGTAGGTAGGGTGCGGCTAGGGAGGGGTATTTTGGTCCTCCAAAATTTGGATGAGAGCTAGGGTATGAGGTCTATATAAAGGGGTGTTCTTTGGGAGCAAACCCTAGCCTCCACACACCTCTCTCTCTCCTTCTCTCTTTGGCCGCACCTCACCACAAAGGAAGAAAAATTTCAGATTTTTCATTCCTCTTCTCTCTTCCACACACCACCTAGCTCATGTGTTGAGCAAGCTTTTCCACTAAATTAATTGGAGAATTAATCAAGAGAAGGGAAAGCTTTGGAATTAGGCACAATTCTCTCAATTACTAGCATAATTGATTAGAGAAGGTGGTTAATTCCTTAGTGGACTCGAGGAGCACGGCGAGAAGGTTCTTGGAGAGCACGCCACCGACACCAACGCATTGGAACGAGCCTCTTGGTTGCGATACCAAGAGAGGTAGACTTCCAATCCTTTTTCTCGTGTGTTTGAATAGCTTGTGTACTAGATCTCTTTTGTGTGTGATTTGCTTGGTTAATTAATTGGTAATTAGCTCAAAAATGAAAATTAGCACACTTTCTAACACAAAACCCGTTGGTCAAGAACCGGAAAAAACCGGTCAAAAACCGGAAAATTCGTAAATATCGGCCTATATTGTTTGCCTTCTTCCTTTTTCAGCTTTAGTTTAGAACTCTGGTGAAGAGGGGGTTTAGTAGGAGAAGGGATGGAGAGATGGGTTTTGTCATTTTGTGTCCTGGACAGTTCCCAAAAAGTGGTGGGTTTTAACAATAACTAGCTGCTACATCGCGCTTCGCGCGATGTATGATTAACCCAAAGCGATTATATTATTGATTTCAATACATTGCCTGTTTATTTTCTGACATTCTATAATTGCAATACATTGTTGATTTGAATACATGTTTCACAATAGACATAGCACTAATAATTGGCAAACGAAAGGTCTATACAGATTCAGAAATTTAAACCACACAGCATTGATTAATTTCAAAAATAGATATTTCAACTAATCTCGTTCTCTTCGTTGTCATGTCCAGCTTAGAGTCAGCTCATGCTCATGACTTAACAGAGTCTTGTGCCTATTTTTTTTGTTCATTCTATTCTTATAATCGCAACATAATCACCAAAGCTCTTTTCGAGATATATTTCAGACGCAAAAAAAATAGTATTAGCAATTTATGGATATAAAGTGGTTGAGGTTACTATCGTCGATTTAGATCATGAGCTTAAGGCATGCAACGTGTCACAAACGAAATGATCAAGACTCAATAATAACCAATACATAGTCCTCTCTAAATTCTTCTCATGATGCATGAAATTCTGAGCGAAAGTTAGCTCTTCTCTGCTTCATCAATTTTAAAAGAGAAAAATATTAGCAATTTTGTCCTCTTTCCTTATTGAAATCCTCCTGACCTATTTTGGGTTTTCACTACAACAAAAAAGATTATTAGTACCGGCTCATTAGTACCGGTTTTTAAGAAAACCGGTACTAATAATAAATCATGGCATTTTCGTAATTGTCAGATATATTATTTAGTACCGGTTTTTTTAAAAAACCCGTACTAAAAATCGTCTAAAAAAATAAAAAAAAAATGTTTTTATTTTAGTATAAAAAACCGGTACTAATTAATTGGTTTTTAGTACCGATTTTTTATAAAAAACCGGTACTAAAGGTTTGAATTTATTAAAAAAAACTGTTATATTTTTAGTACCGGTTTTTTATAAAAAACCGGTACTAAAAATCAATTAATTACTGTCGGTTTTTTATAAAAAACCGGTACTAAATATTTAAAGAATAAAAAAAAACCGTTATATTTTTAGTACCGGTTTTTTATAAAAAACCGGTACTAATTAATTGATTTTTAGTACCGGTTTTTGATAAAAAACCGGTACTAAAAATATAAAGAATAAAAAAACCGTTATATTTTTAGTACCGGTTTTTTATAAAAAACCGGTACTAATTAATTGATTTTTAGTACCGGTTTTTTATAAAAAACCGGTACTAATTAATTGATTTTTAGTACCGGTTTTTTATAAAAAACCGGTACTAAAAATATAACGGTTTTTTTTATTTTTAAGCGATTTTCAAATAAAAGATATGAAATTTTCAATTTTGAATCCAGAATAGAGAGATGCATTTTGAAACGAATTTTCAAACACGCAGTAAACTTACCATTAATTGCAGGTGCATTTCTTTAGGAATATCCCATTCAAAACAATTCAGTTTTCTGAAAAAAAGGGAACGGTCTTCCAATTAATTGCAGTATCCCATAATTAGCGCCTTCAGCCAACAACGATATTCCCAATTTAATTGCAGGTGCATTTTCCGTACCGGGTATTTAAAACAGAGGGACCAACGACATACTCGAAGAACTTTCTGTTATCTTCTCCTCATATCTCTGTTCATATCTCTATCTAATACTTCCATTGTAGAAGACACATGCAAGAATGTCTCATCTTCAAATCCCGACATTGTGTACGATTTTTGCGTTAGCTCCTTCAAGTCCTACAATGCTACCTCTCAAGCAGCTGATCAACGCACTCTTGCTATAATAGCCTCTCGCTTGGCAAATTCAACCGCAGCTAAGACCAGGAACGCATCCAAGTGTTGATGGAAGCAGAAAAGAACCAGCCAAGAAAAAACCGGCTCGATTTGTGCATGGAGGTACCTTTTTAGACATAATGACAATGTATGAAATAGCATTGTTTCGTATCTCTGCATTGTAAATTACTGAGAAAATTTTTGGACATTAACAATTATACCATGCATGTTGTTGTCTGCATAATCCGCAAGCCAATTTCTCCTTAAACATCATGCTTCATAAATTGACGTTGGTAACAAGTATAACATAATCATAAGACCAAGAAATGTTGCATCACTAAATCTCTTTTCTTTTTTCCCCCATTTATTTTATTTTATTATTATTTACTTATCAAAATTACTTAGTAACCAAGAGTACGCGCGACGCGGGATGAGGGGTGCGCAGTGCCGAACAGGCAATAGTAATCTGCAAGTGTTGATGAAGTATGGTGTATTAATTGACAATATACCATTTCTTTCAAAATAACAGGTGTATTCACTTGCGATAGATGATCTGCACACTGCGGAACAGGCAATAGAAGCTCAACGAGATACGGATGCACAAGTATTTCTGAGCGCAGCATTAAATGCATCAAGCGATTGCAAGGATGCATTTGGCGAGGCAAAGGATGCATGTCCTCTGGAGAAAGAACAGATTTAATTTTTTTTTAAAAAAAAATTAGTACAATTTTTTATAAAAAACCGGTACTAATTTTAAAATTTTCGGTTTTTTTATTAATTTTAATTAAATAAAATTTACAGATTTAAATTAATTAATTTAGTACCGGTTTTTTATAAAAAACCGGTACTAAATTAATTAATTTTCGGTTTTTTTTTAATTTAATTAATTAAATAATTTCTTAATTTAAATATAATTAATTTAGTACAGGTTTTTTATAAAAAACCGGTACTAAATGAATTTAATTTTCGGTTTTTTTAATTTAATTGATTAAATAATTAATTAAATGATTTATTAATTTAAATTAATTTAATTTAGTACCGGTTTTTTATAAAAAACCGGTACTAAATTAAATTAATTTTCGTTTTTTTTAATTTAATTGATTAAATAATTTATTAAATGATTTTTCAATTTAAATTGATTTAATTTAGTACCGGTTTTTTATAAAAAACCGGTACTAAATGAATTTAATTTTCGGTTTTTTTAATTTAATTGATTAAATAATTAATTAAATGATTTCTTAATTTAAATTAATTAACGATTTTTTGGTTTTTTTATGTAGTACCGGTTTTTTATAAAAAACCGGTACTAAATGAATTAATTTTAGTACCGGTTTTTTATAAAAAACCGGTACTAATATGGTTTATTTCATCATTTACTACCGGCTCATTAGTACCGGTTTTTTGTTGCTGTTAGTACCCCCTATTATTAGTACCGCTGCAAAACCGGTACTAATGATAGGAAAAAAAACCGGTACTATTAATTTTATTTGGCGTAGTGTTTATACAATTTGGTGGTGCTGATATAAAGGGAAAAAAGTCGTGCAATTTCATTGAAGTGCATTTTATATCAATGAAGAGGCTTGCACTTACTAATTCCATAACATACTAAAAAGATTATTCAGAAAAAATTGTTGCAAATAAATTCAAACCCAAACTTATGCTGGATTAAACAAAACCAAACGTACCGATGATCTTTATGTCGACATGCAATTTGTCAGAGCCCAAAAGCTTATCCAATTCTTTTCTACACCCAAACAACAATATTCCTAGCTGAACAGGGAGCAAAACTGAAAAGCCGATTTTTTTTTTGCAGCAAAATCATATGTCAGGTCAAATAATTAGCAATAAAAGACCTAAATTTCAAATTGTTTGTAAAGTGCCATCTAAAGGTGAGCTAATTTATAACTTGCATAATAAGAATTTGAAACAAATAAGCTCGAGTTTGAATTATTTAGAGCTGCAACTTTAACAAATAAGCTCAATTTGACTTGGTCGTAATATTTCTTAAGATGATTTTAATTGCAACACCCTCCATAATCTCCAAAAAGAAAACAAATTACCTTATAAGGAAAAATCGATGGTAATGATAGGCTTTACACCTAGACATTGTTTCAACTCATTGAGAGAGAAGTCCATATGCCTCAAACGTCATGTTGTTTCAGCAAACGTCAATCTTGCAGCATCTAATATGAAACATGAAGTTAGCAGCACCTGCTACAGATCAAAAGAAAGAAAAATAAAATTAAAAATAATCTTTTAATTTAAATTTTCAAAATGGATGCCAGGCCCACATGCTCTTAAGCGTTCCAACTTCTAAGGAAATGAATGTCCTAATTTAAAAAAAAAAGTAGCTTGTTTAGTAGTACTTAGAAGCTTTTTAATAGAAGGAAAAAAAATTAAGCCATTAAAAATCAATGGAAGGATTGAGCAGAAATGTAAATCAGAAATAAAGAGAACAATTAATACCTAAAATCTGAAAATTGATAGAAACTACCGCCTGACTTCATGCAACCTTTTAAAGCCGACAACCTTTCAAAATTATACAGAATTCTAGTAGAATATTTACAAAATCCTGAATTAATAACATTTATAGTTGTATCCCACTCGGCATCCATTTCAAAAAAGAAAGAGAGAGAGAGAGAGACAGACAGACAGACAGAGATTGATACTCAAATCAAAGAGCAAAAAGCTAGCACTGATCAAGGTTAGCCGAAGTGCGAGCTTAGATCGGAGGCCAGCAAAACTAAGGGCATAATGATATCAATGCACAGTGAATTTAGTGATTCAAATCGAAGTATTTATATTTATAATTTCACATCAAATTCAAAATTTTTTTGTACATAATGCATTGTAATTCTAACCGATATCAATCTATTAGATGCCTTCTATCAGCATTGATGTAAGATTGATCTCATCAGCTTGCTCTGTACCAGTACATAAACCAAACCTCATTGCATCCACAGGAAAATATAAATAGGTTTCTTTTCACCAAAAGACATTAAATTGTAATCGAAAAAATACTTTTCATCTACTTGTAAAACATCCATCTAGGCATTGTAGGCAGTTTGGAACAAAGGTTTTGATATAAACTAATAATTCTATATCGCGATAAAAAAAGCTTTGTAAGTCAACTTATATGAAGTACTATGTACATTCTATATATATAGTTCTAAAGGCTCACAAAGTAAAAGGTTGAAAGAGCGAACCTTTGTAATAGAGCGTCAAACTCTGAATTTTGCATATAGAGGTCTGGAGGCTCAAAAAAGCTCCTGAAATCAACTTGAATGAAGTTCATTCGTATATGCAAAAATGTAAAATTTATTACAAATTGCAAAAAGTTAATATAACAATATGGCACGATAAACTGAGAAAGGAAATGAAAATTGATATAAGCTTTGCCTGTAGTTTGAAGATGTCAACTTCCAACTGTTTCAAGATCAACAACATATTTTTGTCAAATAACAGAAAGATAGAAACACCACAATATAAAAGACCACAAAATTAGGCAAGATAGAAAGGTATAAATAAAATGGCTAAAATAAATTTATAAGTATATTCAAGAAATTGTTACCCTATCACCTCTTTTAGTCTAGCGCTTTTTTGTGGTAGCTCTTATAGCAATGTTCTCACTGTCCTTGAAAATCAGCATAGAAATGAAATAAAAAGCGTGAGAAACAGAAAGTTCACTGTCAGAGAAAGAGGATATTGTTACATATGAAGCCCCACTCGATATTAATCGTTCACATTATATATCTGTAATTTTTTTAATTTTAAACCCAACTCAAAGGTCTGCATCCGATAATTTTGTGGTCCAGTTACAACAATTATTCTTGAAAGTTTGAAATACTTTTATGAGTACCTGATCATCTGATAATATCCAGTCCGGTCAATCCTATCTTAGACATGGGTTTTCCATTGCATTTGACGACAGGTCCATCATAAACTCTGTGCACTCCTTGGATCTACGGGGAAAAAAATCACAACTCTGAAAAAGCAGTGCCGTTGAACATAAAAAATAATTTCTAAAAAGGACAGTAACACCTCTTTCATCTGTGCGACCATCGTCTATGTAGTAAGTGTTCATTTCCAGTTTTAAAATTAGGTACAGAAAACCTGATTTAGAGCATCGACTTATATACCAGTAAAAATCCCAAAAGCACGCCAGAATATGTCCAGAGGTTAATTTTTAGGTAAAAGAACACAATATGGATAACACTGAATTTTGCATTTTGAAGCCTATACTTCTATCAGCCACCAGCTTGGATGTTGTCATCTATTATCAATTAAAAGAGATGCTAAAAATTACCTCTTGGAGAAAGGCGATCTGAAAAATATCTGAAAGAAGAAAAAAAAAATCAGGCAAGAGTATCAACTAAATAAAAAAGCATCGACCAAATAAATCTAAATTTCAGTTTAACTTAAATGATTTGTGGAGATGTTAACAGATAAGAGGGGAGAGCAAGTAAAAGGGAGAGCTGAACCGTAAAATGCTTGACATCGCCAAGCGATAAGGAGAGCAATCGCAAGTTTTCCTCGGCATTAAACGCTCTAAAAATAACAAAAAATTACCACATCAGAAAAACGAAGGATTTAAAACAAACAAAAAAAATAGAAATCTCTTGATTTGCACAGATGAAAGCTAGTTTTGAGAAGATAAGAAGATAGAGGACCTGAGAAGCAGTCGAATCTATGGAGTGAGTCGATGTTGAAGCAGAGAGAGGAGGGAGGCGAAGCAGAGCTAGGGTTGTACTATCGGAATCAATGAAAAGAGGAGGAAGAGGAGAGAAGTTTCGCCAGGTGATACTACAGCGAGGTTTTGCGGCTCGCCAAGCACAACAACCTGCACCTTCTGCCGATCTCTCTCTCTCTCTCTCTCTCTCTCTCTCTCTCTCTCTCTTCTCTCCCCCCTCATCGTTAGGCCCTTGGTACTTTGGTAGAGTACAGACAGTACAGAATTGAGAGAGAACATGAAGTGGGAGAAGAAGCTAGAAGGTTAATAGATCATCAGCTGAACCTGGGCCATGCAGACCGTGTACCCTTATCCCTTTTGATCTTTTTTGGTTTATGCAATCCACGTTCATTCAGAACTAACAGTACTCACCACGTGCATCCTCCTTCGTCGCGTGGATTTCTCAGTGGAGACGAACGGGAATGATCTAATCCATCGCTCAGATGAAAAAAATTGAACGGTCTAGATAATTGAACAGTAACGGCTGGTTTGAAATTGAAGTATTTATAATTTTATTTTGTTGAAGTGGGATGGGAATGAGATTCATAGATCACATGCGTGTATTAAAACGGGTCGGGTTGAAAACAGTTTCATCCCCTTTAAGGTAGGTTTCTTCTTTTGTATTTCGGGTAGGTATAGCCGTATAGGATCCAAAATATTGTTTTGGTAGGTATAGGTTTCTTTAAACTTTCATCCACTAGGCAGTCTGGGCCGAGAGGCCATATTGATACATGCTAAATATATATAGTAATTGAAACCACTGTTAACCGGTATTGTATATGGTAAACCGGTAATATCGGTAAAACCGGATACCGCCACTGTCGCGGTACGAGGGCCGGTAGGATTTTAAAAACATTGTTTCTAGGTAGAAAGCCCATTGTCGGATATTAATTCAATTTTAAAAATAAAAGAAATTCGTTTGGGCCCATGGGCCCACGCGAAGCTTGGCCCGTCAAACCACTCTTGGGCTCCAGTTGTACTCGTATCCGAAGTTCGATGCGAAATAAAAGAGGAGCAGCGGGACTCGCTTTGAAGTCAGAAAAACCTAATTTCTAAAGAGAAACCATCATCTGCTCTTCTCCCTGCGGCGCAAAAACCTAATTTTTCGCCATAAGTGTTTCTGCATCGTGATGAGTTGAGCAAGTGATGTCTTCTCTGTGTCGATTTTAGTGTTTGTTTTATTTATTTGGTCCCTGTTACTTCTCTTCTCCTCTCCATGTTTTATTTTTCCTTCTGTATAGACTTTTTTCTGGACTGTTTGTGATGAAATAAGAGATATGGGGTTGCTATGAGGATAAATTTAAAATTGGATAGTGTTTCTGATTTGGGTTCTTACCCATTAGTTGAAGACTCACCCTTGGCTGTCTGAGCACCTCTCTTGCATTCTATTTTTTCTATTTTTTTATCCTTTTTAAATGATTTTGTTTCTACAGTTTTAATTTCTACTCAATATATGTATCAATACCTATAATTTCTAATATGTAAGTAACTTCGTAAGTATTGTTTACAATAGGAAAAAAATGAAACACAAAATTGTGAGTCTATTTTGGAACTCTGGTCTGGATTCTAATTTTTTGGTCAAAAGAAAATCTAATTAAGAAACTTTGAGCGTCTATTACCAATTCGGAGAGATGCATTAATTTCTCTTGGTATAATGACTTTGGCAGGTTGGCGCTACATTTAATTTCTTTTTGGAGCTTTGTTTTTGTGCCATTTTGGTCTTGGAAGCGCCACGTATATTTGTATATTCCCAAATATTAATTGCTATTTGCTGAAAAGTGAAAAGAAATACACAATACTATTATTCATAATTAATTAATTGTTATTTTTAAATGTCCTTATATTCATGCCTTTAATTAATTATTATTCTTAAATCACTATTATTCATAATTAATATTACTTGTTAAATGTTATTAATTATAATAATTAATCTTTATTATTAATTATGATTTTTTAATAATTATTGTTGCTTATTAAATATTATTATTTATTAATTAATATTAATTATTTGTTAATTATTAATTAATAATTAATGATAATAAGAAATCATTTTATTATTATGAAATATTGTTAATTATTTAATAATAAACAAATATTATTTAATAATTATTTTTAATTAATTAATTAATTATTATTATTAAAACATTATTATTAATAATTAATATTGCTTGTAAAAGTATTACTATTTATTATTTATTAATTATAATAATTAATATTTATTATTATTTATGATTTTTTAATAGTTATTGTTACTTATTAAATATTATTATTAATTATTTGTTAATTATTAAATATTATTATTAATTATGTCTAACGGGTATTGTTGGGAAAAAAAATTAAAGGAGACCATGCATAACTTATGTAACCTATTGAGGTTGCATAAGTTATGTAACCTTAAGACATCTTATGTAAGAAATGTTTGGTGACTAAATGATACATAACTTAAGTTATGCATCTTTTAAGTCACAAACAAACGAGACCTTTAAGCTTTAGCGCATGTTTCTCTCCACATAACAAAGAAGATATAACAGCATAGTGATCTTTGAAAGAAGTTTGAGCAAATTTGAATGTGAGTACAAAGGAGTGCAAATCGAGATATCTGATTTATGAGTTAGGATTTGTAGGTACTAGGTAGAATATTATATACGATAAAACTGATATGTTTCAGTCTATTTCTCTTCTTATTATCTTTTTGTTAGTTCAATGATAGTAAATTATCAACTATTAATTGTCATCATTCGCTATATTTTAATTGCGAAAGAACGATATTTTTTATTTTAAATAAAATATTGCTCTTAAAGTATCAATCGTGATCGAAATTTGTGAGACAACCTATCTTAGTAGGAAAATTTTTATAAAAGACAAAAATATCTTTAACAATTTTAAAAAGGACAAAAGACCCTCTGACATTTTAAAAAGAGCACAGTTATAGCGGTAATTCTATTGCCGCTATAGCATTTTTCTATTTTTTTTTGGGCTGACAATTTCTGTTTTTTTTTTTTGTGTTGCTTTTACGAGAGTGGGCGGGGAGTAGTGAAGTAGTAAAGAGGGTAGATAATAGATAAAGTGTTTAATTCAGTTTTTTTTAACATTTTCACATTTAGTTATTAGATTTTTAGTTATTAATATTTAGATAAAATATTTTAGTTATAAAATGTTTTAGTTACAAAATTTTTTTAGGTATAAATTTTTTTTATATTTTTAAATTTGTCATTTTAGTTTTAAATAAAATTTAATTCTACTCATTAAAGTTTTAAATTTGCATAACATTCTCTGTATTATAGTTTTAAATTTAATAACCATCTCAATATAGTTTTAAATTTGTATATTATTCTCTGTATTATATCGTTATTTAAATATAAATGAATTTTATTTATGTAATATATTGGATAATATCAATGACTTGATCGAGTTTGAGATGGTTATTAAATTTAAAACTATAACACATTGAATACTATTCAAATTGAAAACTATATTGAGATGGTTACTAAATTTAAAACTATAATACAGAAAAATATTATGCAAATTTAAAACTATAATGAGTAGAATTAAATTTTATTTGAAACTAAAATGACAAATTTAAAAATATAATAAAAAAATTTTATAACTAAAAAGTTTTGTAATAAAAATTTAAATATAATATCTAAAATTTAATAACTAAAAAAATTTTAACTAAAAATCTAATAACTAAATGTGAAAAAAAATGTGAAATTGTTGAAAAAAAAAAAATGAATTAAAGACTTTATCTACTATCTACCTTCTTTACTACTTCATTACTCCCTACCCACTCTCGTAAAAGTAGCAAAAAAAAAAAAAACAGAATTTGTCAGCCCGAAAAAAATAGAAAAATGCTATAGCGGCAATAGTATTGCCACTATAGCCCCCTGCAGCGGCAATAGCATTACCGCTATAAGGCTGGGCTATAGCGGCAATGTTATTGCCTCTATAGCTGTGCTCTTTTTAAAATTTCAGAGAGTCCTTTGTCTTTTTTAAAATTGTTAGGAGTATTTTTGTCATTGCTAAAAATTTTCATATCTTAGTCGAATCTTTATAAAACTCAACCAAATTTTATATAATATTTTTTAAACAATATACCGCAAAGTCAACTTCAGTACATCACAACAGAGAACGAAAGCTTAGCTATTTTTTTTTTGGGGGGGGGGGGGGGATTATCTTAGTTTGTTTATAGCTGGGTCAGGGCAAATTAAATTACAAGATGTATCAAATTTTATTGACATGCTGCCTATAAAATTTGGTCTGATCTGTAATTATATATTATGCACTTAATCTTTATTTTTTTTTAAACATTATTTGACGAGTCACGGATGACCAGACTAATTAAAATTTTGATTCATATTTTCAGAAGTACCAGGGAATAAAGCGTAAAAATAATTAAAATTTCGATTCATATTGCCTTAGATTGTACTTTTTCCTGCTGGTCACAAAGTTTTTTCTTTCCTCCTCCTCCTTCTTTTTCTCATTGTTATTTTATTTATTTTTTAGGAATAATCAGATATATGCTATTATGAAAAATTGATAATTAGAGAAATGCCACTCTTAAATTGTAAATTAGTTTTATGCCACTATAAAATTATTAAAATTAGTTTTATGTCATTATTGTCGGTCAAAATTAGAGACGTGCCACTCAAATTAGAGAAATACACTCTAACTTTTTAAAAATATCCAAAATACCCTCTAATTAAGAAATGACAAAGAAATTTATTGACATGAATTAAATTTTAAATTTCAAAATTTGAAAATTCAGATTTACAAATTTTCAATTTTAAAAAAAAATTTGAATTTTAAAATTTTAAAATTTCAACTTTTGAGATCTTAAATTTTCAAAATTTGAAATTTTATTTCTTTTGTTGATGGCGTAAAATCTCTCATTTACTTAACGGTGACATATTTTCCTATTTTAATGTTTTATAATAAAATATTTCTAATTTTAATGTTTTACGATGATTTATAATTTTATTAACTTATAATGACATATTTAAAAGGGTATAATAGTTAAATTAATTATCCGGTGGGATAAATCTAATTTTATCGTTTAGCGATGGCACAAAAATAATTTGTCATTTAGTGATGGCATTTCTCTAATTTCTAATTTTTACATTGGCATAAACCTAATTAACCCTATTTTTTTATTCAAAGTGTATGTGCGCGGAAACATATTAAAAGATATATGTTCAGAATTTACAGCAGTCATTGGGAAAAAAAAAAGATTAGAATAAACTATTCAAAACGAGAACAAAATGAAAATATTATCTACAAATAGTTTGTCTCAGAAAATACACTTATTTAGTTTTGATATTTTAACTTTTCTTTTTTTTTATACATAATTCACGAGTGTGATGATTCGTCCAAATTGTTCAATCTAGTCGATCTTATTTTTTTCTATATATTTTATGAATAATCATTTCACTTTCACACACATTTGTATTGTATTAAATGTGCTACTTAATTTAGTACTCTCTTTGACAACAGTGCTATTTTTTTTTCTTTTATTCTTTTCCTGATAGTGAAAGCCAGTAAGAAACACAAGGAATTGAACAATATACATCACATGGCTTTGACATAATAAAGTAAATTACACGTTGCTAATAGCATGCGACCTGGCAAATTTGCTGATTATTCGCCTTGATGATGAAATCCTACTGATTTTTCTTCACGAGAAAAGTTGAGCCGAATGACTGCAATTGAGTCAACGACTATTGGAGGTAAATTTTGATATCGATTGAGATTAGATTTGATTTCATTTGATTAGAAATATTTTTCATGATTTTGTGCAATCTAATAATATAGTAACGTCGATCAATTATAAAATCAAATTCATTTATGAGCAGCGTTCTGCTGCCACCAAATTTTGGTGCCACAAGTTGCCACAACTTCATATTTTATCAATATTTAAAATGTTCTAAATTGAAAAGCTGAATCTAAACCGTTGATCTTATTCTATTTAACGAGCGATGCGTTTCTATATAAGTTTTACAAAATTTGGAGTCGGTTTGATCCTCGATCAAGTGGTTAACAAATGAACGAATCTAGTTAATTATGACATATTAATTCTAATACGTTCATCATTTAGTCACTTGATCGATTATCAAACCAATTCAAATTTTATAAAACTTATATAGAAACGCATCGCTCGTTAAACTAAACAAGATCAACGGATTGAATTCAGCGTTTGAATTTAAAAAATTTTAAATTTTAAATATTGATAAAGTATAAAGTTGTGGCAACTTGTGGCATCAAAATTTGGTGGCAGCAGAACGCCGCTCTTCATTTATTCCGTTTAGCCTTTAGGAATAAAGATCGGAAAAATATACAAAAATTGGCCAACAGAGTTGATTCAATTCTAAATAGTTTAAATATTCAAAGTTTTGTCGATTTTCCGAACAGCATTATTTAACACTTTTTTTAATTTCGCAAATGGTTCCATTACATTTTATATCTTTTTAAAATAGTAACTATGAAGACATGTATACCTCAATTGAATATAAAAAAAAAGGATCAAGATATAATTTTTTATAACACATGATAGACATAGTGTACTTTATTCACTATTAATTATTCAAGTCGGAGTTCATTTAACATAAAATTAATAAGTTAAGTCACTGAAAAATAAAATTCACGTGGTCACTGATTTCGTAATAAATAATTTATAAATGTAGTAAATTTTGACATATATACTTTTTTTTGTTTGGATAGTTCACTTTTGCTGTTTTGAACTGTAAAAATGGTCGTTATTTGGATTGTCACAGTCAAGTTTATAAAAAAATTAATTAAAAAGTGATTTTGAAAGTTTTAAAAAACAATTATGAATATTGTAATAAATGAATGTGCATTTCGCAACTTAAAAAATATGTTCGTAAGTCCAAACCAACTTCTGATAGTCGTCAAAATCATCTTTGCACTTGATCAAACCATGTGATGGCTGTCAATAATGATTATTCTAGATTGAAACAACTAAGTGCACGCTCCGAACTAAGTAAATATGCATTGCACATATAAATATGGATTTTGGCATGCGTAAAACATCTGCAACAGATAATAATAAAAAAAAAGTTTTATAAAGCTAGTTATCAAGTATGTGGTCTAGAAAAGAAGTTCAAAGATATAAAAATTCAAACCCCATATATCTTTATTTTTTAAAAAAAAGTGAATGATAAAGATGTTTTACACACCTTTAATATATAAAAAAAAAAGTTAGTCATCATAACTCGATTATAGTGATCTCAACATAAACAACTCGATTATACTGAACCAACCATCTGATCGTAGCCGGACGATCCAGTCTGACTTTTCAGCGGTCGACGAAGCCTTTATATGTAAGCCCACGACAATGGGTTTGTTTGGATGAGCCGGGAATAGAAAATATGAATAAGAAATTTTGGTGTGCGTGCTTATTCTTATTCTTATGTAACCCAAACAACACAAAAGTAGAAAATTTGGGTCCTTATTCCTATACTAACAAAACCATGGTATAAGAATAAGGAATATGGTTAAGCAATTAAGTACGCAAACCGAAATTCTTTATTCCTATTTCTTATTCACGGCTTATTCCGTTACATTCAAACATACCCAATAGGAATATCTAACGTTAGAAACGGCCATGAAACTAGAGTGTTTCATTAACCGTTTTGTTTTTGTTTCGTTTCAATAAAAAAAATTAGTTTTAATTTCATTACCGTTTCGCTGTGAATAAACGGTCGAAATTTATATAATTTTCGTAATTTTTACGAAATTTTATTCTTTTCATTGTTTCCTTAACTGTTTCTTTAAATCAGACAAAATTAAATTTTATTTCATTAATCATTTCGCCAGGACGAAACGAAACAGTTAAACAAAAAAAATTTCTTTTGTTTGTAGGTGTAGGCATGTATCCACAACTAAGACCGTGCTAAAACATCCGGTCGAGTTAGTTCGGAATCGTATCATATATAGTGATTCATTCGAATAGTCTTATCAATAATAATAGATGTTTCGTGACCAATATCAAATTTGTATGGTTACTAAATCTTAACCGTGGAAATTCGATTGGACGGTTCCTAAGAACAACTAGATCACTGCAGAGAATATTTATCCGAGTTAGTACCTGGTCATAGGAAGAGAGAAGAGAACTCTCCAGTCTCCACGAGTCTCGTGCCTCGTGGTGCTAAAATAAAAACCCGAGCTGACAGCACAGCCAGAGAAAGAAATGCTCTCTCTCTCTCTCCCGAGTTTTATAAGAATTTCTTCTTAAGAAAAAACAATTCAGACCGAAAGAAAGAACACCCAAACCTTTTCCTCTCTTCCACGGTTCAAGCAAGCCTTGTCGATTTGCTCCCCTTATCTCTTCCCTTCCAATCCATCATTATCCTTCCCTTCAAACCCACCTCCTATTTCTACGGAGATTTACGCGATTCCTGCCACTTCTCTTCTGGGTTCGTGTATATATGTATTTTGATTCCTGACTTGATTTGATTTGGTTTGGGTGGATTTGGAGACATGGGTCGAAGCTTGCTGTTGTTTCTTCTAGTGTTGGGTTTTGAACTGGTGTTTTTTGGAGCTGTACATGGTAGCGAGGGAGATGCGCATCCTCTTTATATGTAAGATTTCTCGATCCGATTTAATTTTGTTGGTATTTAGTCGTTGTTTGATTAAGTTTGTATGGTTTTTGTTGCAATATGTTTATTGACAACACGACTTCAATGAAGGAGCTGTAGATGACGGATTGAGTGTGTTGAATTTATTATGATTCACTTTTATTCAGATCGCATAATGGTTAATTTGCAATCTTTGTGCTACGTGATGATTGATTACTCCCAAAAAATATCATGATTGGTTAGCTCTAAATAGTAATTCTCCATGATTGATTGCTCTAAGAACCATGATTGAATTAAATCAATGCAATTGTTTGACTTATCTACAAAAACGATAACACGCGGCGTTACATGGTTCTTGTAATTAATGCAGACTGGTGGCTGAAATCGATATGATACATCTCTGATTGAATTAATTGTTTTGCTCGCAAAACGACAAAGAGTACTTTGCCGCCATTTTAGCTAGTACATCAGTTTGGTTCCATCCGAATATGGCAATACTATCAGGGACTGACGTAGATCTAACATACTACAAGAGAAGCTAAAACAAGCTTAATTAGTTTAATATTTTTTTTTTCTTTTGATTTCGCAGGGAATGTATTGACAAATGCGAGAAGACAGGAGCTCTGAAAGAAAGTTCAGTGAAACACTGTATGACATCCTCTGATGATTTTCCCTCTGATGACCCATGGTACAAACAAGAGCCCCTGTACCTGCAATGGAAAGAATGGAATTGCAAGAGTGACTGCCGGTACCACTGTATGATGCAGCGCGAAAAGGAGAGAGAAGAGCTCGGGCTTGGACCCATTAAGTATCATGGCAAATGGCTTTTTAAGCGCATTTCTGTTTTTCAGGTTATTATTATCAACTGATCTCAAAAACAAACATCTATGCTTGCCATTTAATGTTATGATCTCGAAAACAAGTGAGTCGTGCAATAAGCCTTAGTCATTTATTTATAACATAAAGACCTTAACAATGAAAAGCAATTCATTACCGTTGTTATTGTTGTACCCACAAATAAATTGGATGGTTGCGTTTTGTTTTCTTCCCGGTCGTCTTTGCCGAGGCTGGAGCACACCCACCTGGAAGATTTGGTTCGGAACAGGGATTCGGGTTAGACTGATAGTAATTGGAGAGTCTTGGATTAAGAAATTGGATTTAATTAGGGGAAGCTTGGATTGAGATGGGCATTGAATAAAATGTTACCACTAGAATCAATAAATCATTTCTGATGCACACCTAACTACCTGTTTCGAGCTCCTACTATACTTGACAAATGGGCACTATTAGAAAAAATATAAAACTTCTTCGATACTTAGTTTTTATAGTGCATCAGATATGCCTAACTTTAGTCTAAAATAACAGCTTAATCGTTAAACTAGATGTCCAATAAGTTTCTTATCCGACCGAACTTCTCATTTTCTCCTCTGATAAAATAATTTGTGCATATATATTTCTTTTCTTTCTTCTGCAGGAACCGCTTTCAGCTATTCTGTCTGCTCTGACCCTATTAGTGCAATTTAATGGGTGGCTATCATTTTTTCTTCTGGTTCATTACAAGTTGCCTCTGAGGCCTGAGACACGTAAAACTTACTATGAATTTACGGGCCTGTGGCATATTTATGGGATCTTCTCCATGAATGCTTGGTTTTGGAGCTCCATTTATCATAGCAGGTTAATTCTTCTTTTGTTAAATTACCCATACTCCTGTTGAAAACAAAAATATATAATAGAAATCTAATTTATAGATAGATTGACTATAAGCCATACTAGTTGGATGATCTTGACTATAAGCCATAAAAGTTAGATGAGGTCATCAATACTTGTTGTGTAACTGGGATACTGTTTGTAATAATTCTACGTGTGTTATTTTGGTCCAGTGGGACTTAAAAAAAATAAAAGGTGTAAGAATTTAGGTTGTGATTTGGGTGTCTTTTTTTCTTAATTGAAAGATAAAACTTCACAAAGTAACCAAGAAACCTAGCATTTTACAGAAATAGTAGGACTCTTGGCACTGAAATTTGTCGCAGTCCATGTGGTTAGGCATTTAGCATTCTTATGTTCCACTTTCTAATAAGGCAACGGGGAACTTGAGTGTTTGTTTTTCCTTTCTAATAAGATGGTTCAAAGCCAAGGTGTATGGTGTGAAATAAGTTATTTTATGGTAATATTTTAACGTCCATGCAATGAATCTCTACTGGCAAATCACACCCCATACAAATAATCCACTGGATAAACCCAACGTCTGAACCTACTTGAAATTGCTAAAATAAAAAAACTGAATGATCTAAACCTGTAATTACCTGAAAAAGCTTGCACTTGATTAAATCCAGAAATATATTATTCAAATATAAAAATATACCTGAACCAGAATGACATGTAACCAAATGAAGCAGCCTGAACTCTTTGATATCCGAACCAACAATAATATGGAAATGAGCTAACCTGGTCCAAGAAGGATTGAAAACCCAACCCGCTAGATTTATGTCCAAAACCGCACCTAACTGGCCCGTAACTTACTATAATCCAAACAAAGACAATCCTACACCCAAATTAAGCTGTATCTAGATTGGTCCTAGCACTGAACAGGTGTGAATCCTACTCATATAGATTTTTAGACCTGTCTGTAAATGCACCAAACCTGAAATATATCATTTCAAAATGACCAATTCTGATACCTATCCATTCCAAAATAATCTGAATGTAACTTAACCCAACCTGCCTGATTAGGGGGACTTGTGCTATCTAAAAGGAAGTCAGAAAAGAAAACTTCTATTTAAATTAGGGCTGATCATGATAGTGCAATGGAAAGAGTAGGTAATATTTTGATATGCACAGTATCGTTTTGAGGTTCTGTGATATCTTAATGGAGCTACAGTAATAAATGTACAGTGGTTATCATCATATTTTAATGTACACAGAAACTAATAATATAAAATGAGGTATCTGCGATGAGGAAATACAATATTGTGTTTTTTTAATTGCCCAAAATTTTAAGGTTGTTCTAACTTGATCTGCTTATTTTTGAAGGTATGCTGATTGGACAGAGAAGTTGTACTATTCATCTGCTGTTGCATTACTAGGTTTTTCACTAATTCTGTCCATAATGCGAGCTTTTAATGTGAGAGCTGAAGCTTCAAGGGTCATGGTTGCTGCTCCTTTGTTGGCTTTTTTTACCACCCACATACTTTATCTCAACTTCTACCGACTTGATTACAGTGAGCATATCTCTCTGCTATGATTTGTTTATTTATTTTTTCGGTTTTGAAGCAATTCCATACAATTGTCTATCTGTACATATCTAATTATTTTTTTCCCCTTGTTATCACTTTTATCTATAGGCCTGAATACGAAGGTTTGTGTTGCAATCGGGACAGCTCAATTGCTGATTTGGGCAATTTGGGGTTCTGTAACCCGGCATCCATCAGGTGCAAAGCTTTGGGTGATCGCAATAGGAGGCATCAGTGCTGTTGTATTGGAGATATATGACTTCCCACCATATATGGGATATGCTGATGCACATGCTGTGTGTTTTTTGCTAGCAGTCCTTCTCTCCTATCTCTGGTGGAGCTTTGTGAAGGAAGATGCCGAGTTGCGCACTTTAACTATCATGAAGAAAACAAAATAAGGGTGTTTTTAAGGAAAAAAAAACTTTTGATCAGCTTTTCCAATCTCTATTGTCAGATATGTGAAATCTCACCTGTTGATAGTCTTCCTTTAATTTTTTTACTCTATTTACCCTTTAGCCGGTTGATGGGTTGAAGTGGTTGCAGCATTTTTTTTGTTTGCCTTTTTTTTTTTGTGATATTTTTTGCCCCATAGATAGTTAATGGGTTTTTATTGTTTTTACATGTTGCCTTTGTCGTAAACTTTGTACTGGAATTTGGTTAGCATCTTACACTTCCCTCAGATTATAGTCTCTTAAGTATTTCTGTTGTAGTAGCTTGAAATGTTGTTCATGTCTTTTCTGATTTATTCTTTCATCATCAGTTAAATACTACAAACGTGGCGGAGAATTTCCTCTCTCTTTTTTGTTTTTTCTTTTTCTCTCTCTTTGAAAAGTTCGAATCTAATTTGTTTGAGCTAATTTTATGATGCATATAAATTCCCTCACAGCCTTGAACTAAGAAGTCTTCTAGAAATTGCATAAAAATATAGGCGGGTAGTGGTAGTGTAAAGCAAAACGTAGCAGAAATCTATAGTTGCTGTCCATTATCTGCTTTTCCAAATTATATACATTGATAGTATACCGACCAACATATGTAACTTCCAAATTCTTGCAACCTATAAAGTCAAAAGCCTTGTATCCCAAACTAGTTTGGGTAGACTAAAAATGACACCCCAACCTAGTCATTCTTGTATATGCGACTGACTTTTTACAAGAGCTCTTTATCCCAAACAAACTGGCTCGCCAAGTCTATTGCAAGCATGCAAGCTTAAACCTTAAGACCTCTTAGAGTCAACCCAAAAAGCCGAGTTGAAAAAAATTAATTATGAGTTGATGAAACGAGGGATCTATGTTTTCTCGTAGCTTAAATTGCACTACCAAGAGACGTCTATCTAGTAAGATATAAATTAAACTTTGTCGGTTCTTGAAAAGTTTGGAGTTCTCTAAATTTTACCCTACACAGCAGATTTAGCTTCTGTTTCTGTACTTCAACAAATAATTTCTATTCACAACTTAAGAAGCCGAATATATTGACAATACTAGACGGAAGAACAGCCTTTCAGCATTCATCCATAAAATTTTGCTTCAAAATTATCAACCCTACAAAGTGAGACAGGGTGCCACTGAATATTTCAAATTGCTAAACAACAGACGTCTCATGAACTTAAAAATAAAAATAAAAAAAAGAATGAAATAGAGAAATAAAAAAAAAACTAAGATTACAAAACCATAATCTTCATAAAAGCACAAATGACAATGAGACAAGAACATCAAAAATAGCAACTCAGATACTATACAAGGGGGTATTCTAGAAAAGTTAAGGTACCAGCTCGATGTCCTTAAAATATTCGTGCTCCAGAGCTTGCCGAGCAGTGATTCTCTTGCTCGGTTCCAGACGAAGCATTTTCTGTTATTTTATAAACAAGTACAAGTTAGAATGCATCACAGGCCTGACTCTCCAAATATTGTTCAAAACAATTTATTGACTTCAGATATCTGAGGAGAGGAGGAAAGGCCGGACTTACAGAGAGAAGATCAATCCCAGCAGGTTCAAGATTTGGAACAATGCTTGCGAGATCCTACAAAGCATCCCCAAACAATGTATTTCTAATTACAACACTTTTTTGGGTTAAATATGCAATAAACGAAGAAATGTCCATCATTACTTATTAGAAGGATATGAGAAATTCCATATGTAAACATGCATTGCAAGATTATCACCAACCGATAGAGTAACACTCGAACATGAGTGAACCAAGAGAACTCACAGATAATCTGAGTTTGTTATATATACTAACAAGCAGTTTTAAATCAACAATAGAGGTAATTTTCCAACCAAAGTTAGACAGATCCAGGGTATTTACGATTTTTATCGTAATCTTAAAAAATGTTCGGAGCTAAGTTAGGAAGAACTATTTTGTGGTTATATTTTTGTAACATTGATCTGGTTTGAAGAGCTGCTATGAAAATTCGAATTAAAAACATAGGGTTTTCATAGGATCGGAAGCAATGCAGGATGGTCTTAATGATAGCAAATTAAGGTCTACATCTCAAGTACCTTAGGAGGCCACTTTGGAAATGCAGATTTGAAATCAGGCAGTGCAGTAACTCCAGGCCAGGTCTCTTCATTTGGAGTGCCCATTACCCTTTTCATGAAATACCCATGAAACACGTCTCAGTCAGTACAACATTTTTATTACCTCAGGCAAATAACAGTGTATATCAACTACTAAAAGGAACTGTGTGAGCTGAAATAACAATACAGAAATGTTTAGATTGAGACCTGAAAATTTTAAATAACTCATCAATCTCAGAGTCACCAGGAAAAAGGGGGCGCTGGTTTACCATCTCGGCAAAAATGCAACCCACCGACCACACGTCGACTGGGGTTGAGTACTGTCGGGCCCCAAGCAGGATTTCTGGTGCTCGGTACCAAAGCGTCACCACCTGACAGTTAATCCATCATATAAACTCTCCTCCTATATCTCACAGCCGATGGCCAAGCCAGAAAATTATGGGGGGGGGGGGGGGGGGGGGGGGTAATACATTACTAAAAGATTACCATTCTACTTTCCAATACCGTATATATCATATTAAGACCGTCAATCAAAACAAAACTAATGTTATCTCATATTACAATTCCCGCCAACCCCCCAACCCAACAAAAAGAAAAAACCGCCAATTCCATCACATGATGGATTATGTAACACAAACATATTAAGAATGAGCAAAATTTTTGGCTAAAGATACATACCTCATGGGTAAAGGTACGAACAGGAAGGCCAAAGGCACGTGCCAGACCAAAGTCGGCCAGCTTGAGAGCATTGGTGCGACGATCGATCAGTAAATTCTGAGGCTTCAAGTCCCGATGGAGCACTCTATGAGAGTGGCAGTATGCTACACCCCTCAAAATCTGATATAGGTAAGTCTGAGACCAAAAACAACATTAGATGACAGGCTTAAATCATTTTTCTAGTGTATTTCCTCTTGTTTTAAAGGTATACATTGTATTTTTGCACTGTTAGTGGAAGCATTTCAATAGGAAAATAAGTAAAAAATCATGACTAAAAAGCAATAAGTTTTATCTGTCTGATAAAAAGGGCTTTACTTTAGAAATTTTTTAACTTAACAGGTGCGACCGTGCAAGGTTTATGCAACAATCTATAAGAGAAAATGAGGTAACAAAGACTCCTACCTTAATCAGGTGAGGGTTCTTAGCTAGTTCAGGACATGAATCCATGTATTTCTTGAGGTCAAGGTCGAGATACTCAAAAACCAAATAAATGCGCTTCTCGCTATGAACCACATCTTGCAGCCTATGCATGAGAATATAAAAAATACATGTTTAGCTTGCCATAGACTATAAAAAAAAAAAAAAAAAAAGTTGACAGTAGAGTTGTCAATTGCATATACAATAGAATTGCTTTTTTTTTTCTCAGCTAAGTAGTTTGTTCAGTTTCTGTCTACTGTACTGTCCACTACAATTAAGTCAAAAGAAGGAATTGTACCAAAATAGACATTTGGTATCTCAACCCAATCTGACATAAAATATATCAAGAGGGGCAAAATTTTACAATTTAGAAACGTTGATGTTATATAAATATAGACACATAGCATGAAGCAGACATCCAGCTACATCTAACAATAGCAAGTGCTATCGCAATAAGTTAAAACACAAAGTTAATCAGCAAGTATCAAGTAGTAATTATCTAAATGAAGAGAAATAATCTCCATTAGCGGAAAATTAAAAAAAAAAAAAACAGAAGCGAAAAACAAACCTGACTATATTGCCATGTTGCATTTCCTTGAGAAGAGAAATTTCTCTGATAGCTGTACTAGGAACACCTTCATCTTCCTGCTCCAATCGGATCTTCTTCAAAGCAATCGTCTCGTTAGTGAGCTTATCACGCGCTTTGTACACCACGCCATAGGTCCCCTCTCCGATCTTCTCCACTTTCTCGTACTAAATCACACATCAAAACACAAAAGCTATTCAGCAACAAGAAATTTCTCAAACACAATGCTACTAATAAATCAGATAAACAAACACACACACAAACCTGGTCCATTCACAACCAAACGACACCGATTCCCTGCATCGACAACAAAGAAAACATCAGTATTCAAACACATTACGAAACATCTCAATCTGAGAAACTCGATTCATCAAAATAGACGATTGGAGAGGGAAAAAGAGCGCGAGTAAAGCTCCAATCGGGATCGGAGTGAGAACGGCGCGCGAAGAGGGATGTGAGATGAGAGATGGGGGATCGTTTGGGGATGTATTGTATAGGGAAGATTGATTAGAGATGCTTACGTCTCTGATCTTTGTAATTTCGTCGGAGAAGGGAAGAGAAGGCTGAGCACGGCTGCCGGACCACCACCGCCTCCTCTCTCTCTCTCTCTCTCTTTCTCTTTCTCTTTCCAGTCTTGTCGCTTTCGACTGGGGCTGCTTCTCTCTCTCTCTGCTCCACTTGAAATATAAATAGTGAGCCTTCTCTTATACAAGTATTAAATCTTCTCAGCTACTCTATGTATTTCTCCTACGTATTTTCCAAGTATTTATTACTAATATTATTTATTTGTTAGTGAATCATAATAGATTGGGTAAATATTGAGAATAGAGTGTGTTTAAAATTTTACTGCATTGACCGCGTTAATTATGTTATGTAGACACGAAAGTTCATTTTTAATTCGTTGATAGTAACGAAGTTATGACTTTACCTTTATGTAGTTAAATATGACTCGATTTATAAATATATAAATATAAAGAAAAGCTATGTGTTTGGCAAAGTATAGTGTTGACCGGCATTATCGTATTAGTTGGATTTTTTATATACGATTATTTATATTTTCACAATGGTTATATTTTCATTGCTAGGTTTAAAAACACCATGCGGATTACTAGAATTTTAAGTAAAATTAATTGACGAGTTCAGTATAAATATCAATTATATTGATAAAAAAAAAATGCAACATATCATCGTTGATAATATCGTATAATAATTGTATGATATCTTTGCTGAAAAAGGTACCCCATCTCGGAGCACTGTTTTTTTTCCCAAAGTAGAAAATGCAACATGCTGCTCGTGTTGAAGAAAGAAGGCAATTTTAATGAATTATTAAGCATGAAGACAATTCGGGGTACGTTTTGGGGTACGCGGAAGAAAGGAGTGGTGTGAAGCGCAGCATTTCGCGGTGGTTATGTGGTGGGAAAAAAGGGCTTAAAAAGCGAAGGAATGGCTGCGATCGGATTGGTCAGGTCTGGTTCGGGTCATTATTCGCTCTTCCTCAACTGTTTGACCGGATAACGGAGGTTTGGACCGGGCAGAGCTTTGAACGGGCTCGGCTCTGATTCGACCAAACGAGTTCATCCCAAGTCTAGATTCTCTGCACCGCCTTCCGATCATCCCAATCGTACAGTACTTCACTGACAACCAGTATCTCTTCCAGAGTAAATAGTGTCAGCATCAGGTGATTTCTCTAGACAAAATTCTTGGTTGGGTCAGGTACATGCCACAGGATTTGGCAAACAGAGTATTTCACAAAGGATCCTAACTAGAGTTATTTGGAATGGGACAATTGCCGTAAAGGATCTCGAGTGACGGTTTTATGTTGCGTTTCGTGTGAAACGTCACTGTTCAAGCTTGTGGAGCTGGAGGAAGATTGTTGTATGTTGATTGAACGAACTTGGATGTTTATAGAAACCTGCAGATTGTGTATTTATTCTTAATAGTTGGAAAGGAGCGACTGAAAAATCTGCCACTCGTAAATTAATACGGGACCTGCATTTTAATGTAGTTATGAGTTTGTGAGTCAGAATGTTGATGCCATATTTTGTATTTTTTTTTGGGTCATATTCATCAAAGATTAGAAAACTTGCTCACTCAATGTGTGAGTAAATAGAAATTTATAAATATTTATATTAAAATATCAAAATGAAAAACATGTGTGTTTTTGTGGTTGAATAAGCCTTATTCTGAATAAGACTTATTCGGAATGAAACCAAACGCATTTTGAATAAGTTTTATTTCGAATAAGGACTTATTCAACTCCTTATTCTAATACCATCTATATGTAGGATTAGTCTCTTGTTCGGAATACGAAGAGAGAGGAGAGAGAATCTTTATTCAAACTCTATTCTATTTTATTCCAAAGTGTAACAAACACACCCATAATGTAATATAAATATTATATATTTCTTTATGATAAAAATATTTGAAACATTACATGTGATAAAAGTTTTTTTTATATGTGCTCTCTTTCTAATATAAAAAATTATTATTATTCTAATTAATGTCTTTTCATTATAGGCTCCGTTTGGATAGGTGTGGGAAGAAGGGGAGAAGGAAAAAAATGGAAAGAAGTATTGGGAAGTGTGTAACTTTGTGAAGAGTTTGGATTGTTTATAATTTTTTTTCTTCACTTCTTCCTTCTTCCTCTTCTTCTTCTTGCATCCAAACGGAGCCATAGATATAAGACCAAATAATACCTATTATCTTTTGTCTAACTGATTAACTGATACTGCAGTTGGATGCACATATCTAGATGTAATGCACTCTTGGATTCGTGAGTTTATAAGTAGGGATCATAGATTGAAAGACTGTCGTGCTCGTACAACAAAATGTACACAAATTATTATCGTTTTTTTTTTTTTTGTAAATTCAAATTCAATAATTTCTAACATTTTCATTGATGTTTGTTTCGTTATTTTGATATTGAATACTAAGAAGCCATTATTAGTCTGTTACGTAAATATGTTCCAAAAAATGACAATTTTGAATTACCGTTATATCCCATTACAAATAATAAGATGAAAAAAAATATATAGTTACTTAAATATACGAATAACGAAAATTCAATTTTATTGATTTCATTACTATGTGAAATTCTTAAATTACAGTCCAACATCTTTAATTTTTCACAATCAACTATTATATGATAACTGTACCTTTTTTTTTCTGGTCAATCAGCTGATCAGCATCATACATTCCAAATACTAACTTTTGGGAGAAATATGTTTGTTTTTATAAGACATCTTATGTATAAATTGTGTTATTTATGAATAGATAAAATGCTAAGTTAAACTCGTAAGAAAATTATAGACAAAATTTTAAATTTACACAGAAACGAATTGCTACTCCCAGCTCCAATTCCTTTTTCTCTCGTTCAATGGGATGCACAAAAAAAAAAAAAAAAAAGTTAGGTCAAGGGAATGCACATTGAATAGTCCTATTAATGAATAGAGTGAATAGGCACCATCCAAGCATCATGCGATAAAGGTGAATAGGTCTATTCATAGGTGAATAGTTATTCTAGTAAAATGTTGGAATTGAGATGAATAGACGCTTTATTTGAGATGTATAAAATATTTAATTTGAAGACAATATTTATATTCTTAACATTCATACTTATTCATAGCCTACAATCCAAATAACATTTTTCCATTCATGAATAGTCTATTCTTCACAATTCTCTATTCACAATCTTAATTCATGAATAAGCTTATTTACATCTCTCTCTCTCTCTCTATATATATATATATATAGAGTAAATCTATTGTGAACCATGGTTCATATAAGCTTCCGTGCACCATGACCGTTTTGGTCGGTAGTTTCACAAATTGTCAAATCTAATTTAACCAACCCAATCTATATATTGAAATCTCATAGCAAACAAAATTTTACAATTTTTGAAATTTTTTACTATTTTTTTCGAATTTTTTAACACTTGCCATTTTATAAATATACTAATTTATAAGCCAAAAATGGCAAGTTTTAAAAAATTCGAAAAAAATAGTAAAAAAATTCAAAAAATTGTGAAATTTTGTTTGTTATGAGATTTCAATATATAGATTGGATTGGTTAATTTAGATTTGTTAATTTGCAAAATCACCAATTAAACGGTCGTGGTGCACGGAGCGCTCTATGCATCATGGTTCACAATAGATTTACTCTATATATATATATATATATATATATATATATAAATAAAGTTTAATATGCACCATAGTGCATAGAGCTTTCTATGCACCGTGAACTTTTTCGAGAGTATTTTTGTAAATTGACAAATCTAATTTAACCAATCTAATCTACATATTAAAATCTCATAGCAAACCAAAATTTATAATTTTTTAAAACATGCTATATATATAATGTATTAAAACTATATAATGTATATTAATATAATATATATAGCTGACATATTAAATTTCGACTCAAATTAAGACCACATTTCTAAATTCCAGACCCAAAAGTAATTGGATTTTTTTTCAACGAAGTTGTCAGAGAAAAATTGAGTTAGAGCTGAGGTTCGAAATCTAGGCTTTTCAAAATTTTAAATTGATTTGTAAGTTTGTTAAGCTCTTGTTGGATTTCGTTTCTAGACTATCCAACGTGTTTGGGGCAAAAAACTTAATTGTTGTTGTTGTTGTTGTAAGTTTGTTAAAATTTGAATATAATTTATGGAAAGTCAGTTTATCACTCCATGCGGCATGCAGCAAATGTTGAGTTAACAAACGCAAACTATCCATCCAATGCAAATATACTTCAGACGTCATTGTTTACAGGGGGGTGGAGGCAGTACAGGGGCATAGGGGCTCCCCCCCCCCCCCCCCCCCCCCGAAAATTTTAAGCATGTAGTAAGGATTCTTGAATTATATGTTAAATTTAGTTTATATATAATACATTTTTCTTGTAAAAAGGTTGAAATAAAATAATAGCTTAAACACAATCTAGTTGAGTCTATTATTTATCCAAACTTGTTTAATTTTCTTCTTCTCTCAAAGCAAAGTTAGAAAAGAGAAAAAAATCACAAATAAAATGTTGCTTAATATGAAAATTCAGCTTATTATTTTTTATACAATATTTTTTAATGTATTTTGATACAATTCACATTTACAAAGAATACTACTATATACTAAAATAATATAATTTTTTGTCATATTTATATATACTTTCGAATTTCGCTCCTCAAGTCGAAATCCTGGGTCCGCCTCTAAGTTTACAACATACGGACATGTTCATATACAATCTCTGTTCATGTTTGTTCCTATCAACAAAGCATAAGCACAGTGTAGAAATCAACAAATAACAACTTTGCTGATAACTAACTGTAAACTGTTGAAAGGAACAAGAAAGGGAAAACGTGCATGTCACAGGGGGCTTATCAATGCAACCTGGCGTGGCACCCCACTGCATCGGAGAGGGGTGGATGAGAGTCACGTGACCAGTTATGAACCGAACTAATTGCCTCTGCCACAGCACAAAAGTTGCATGTGAGGCGAGGAAGAAAGGGAAAGGCAAAAAAAAAAAAAAATGACCAAAGGCAGTGACAAAAGAAACTTGACAAAAGCTACCTCCAAGTCTTTCATCTAACTCTATGCGAAATATTCAAGGCTATGGGCCTTCTTTGCTCCTTGTTGGGACTTATTAAGGCGCGCGTGCTGTGCCTTGTGTTCCTTTTTTTTTTTTTTTTTTTTTGCTGTAGTTTGGTTCATGTGTTAAGCGTGCAAACTCGGCACATGAATTCATGGTTTATCAGCTGTATTTTTGAACAACTATTGTCCCAACTAGAAATTTATATCTTACGATCTTATCACAGATTGATGGCTAAGTGTTAATACAAACATTATATTTGGAGTGTAGCAGTTTAGGTTTTGTGTTGTTTGTGGCATGGGTTGATCTAGGATTAGTGTCCGGTGCAGAATCAAGATCGGAGGATAGAGTAGACCGAGTTATCGAGGTAGACTCCAATTAAATATTAGTAACTTAAAATTTATATATTAAAGTAGACCGGACACATTAGATAACTTAATTAATACTGTACTTTTAATATTTAACACATTTTTTTTGTGGCGTAGGTCAAGCCTATGCCTGCCGTCCCTGTATCCGCCCTTGATTAGTGTAATGTGATAATTATTTCATTTCTAAAAAACGGGCGGATAAATTCACCTTTTTTTCAACAAAAAGGAAAAGTATATCACATATTGATGATTCTAATAATCAATCCGGAATAATGATAGAATCAAATATATTTGATGGATGAGTCTATCAAATGGAATTGGATCTCGATTTTTTTATTTGCAAATGATCGATTCTAACCGTGCATTATGTTTTTCATGTTGAAACTCATTAAATATCAAATTTTATATATTTTTAGAATTCTTTTTACTATATTAAAAATTTTAACAAAAATCATTGGATAATTTATAACCTTGCACTTTTTTAAATCGAAAAAATAATATATTTGAAAAAAAACACAAAATTTGATTTCCAATGTAATTTCAACATGAAAAACACAATTAGCTGTTCAAATCGGCCATTTACAACTCAATAATTGAAATTCAATTGTTTTTAATGAGCTTGTCTAGTCAAACACTTATTTTGGTGAATTTCAAATGGTTTGTTGTACAAAATGTCTCTAGGTTTGTCGATTACAAAACAATATCATTTGCCATTTAACAATCTTCTTTGAGTTTTATAGGAAGAAGATGCAAATTATGAAGAATTGGATAAAAACTTTAGGCAAGATCAAGATCAAGTCTTTGGAGAGCTTATAGGCTAGTTTAGACTAGGATAGAAGGTTTACTTTAGTCCTTGTTTATCCTTGAAATGGTCTAGATAGCGAAAAGCTCAATAAACTAGCAAAATCCTGTTTTCTGTGACCTAGCGTCGTACAACGCTAGATAGTGGCACACAAAGCTAGAACAGCTAAATTCATACTTTTGTGAATCAACGTTGCACAACGCTATATAGAGTTAGGCAACGCTGAGTCACAACGTTGTACAACGCTCAGTAGTGTTGTACAACGCTACAATTAAAAACTTGGAAATTTTCCTGAGTACCATCGTGCAACGCCATATAGCGTTGCACAACGCCACAAAAATCCCAAGTTAGCTGTGTTGTTCAGACAGCGCTGCATCGATGTTCAGACAGCGCTGTCCCATGTAAACAATTGTTTTTACATGCAAAGTTGCAGGTAACGTTAGCCAACGTCTCCTAGCGTTGGGTAACGTTAGCGTTGTGTGACGGTATATAGAGTTGTACAACGCTCTGTTGAATCTGTCAGAGTTGTTCCTTTTGTCTCCCTTTAGCGTTGTGTAACGCCATTCAGTGGCAAGCAACGCTCTGACAATTTCCAACGGAATTGTCGGAGTTTTCCTTTGGTTTTACACTCCTCCGTTGTGCGACGGCAAATAGCGTTGCACAACGCTCTGACAGACCAACGGCTATATTAACTAGCCGTTAGATTTTACAACGGTCATATTCCAGCGTTGTATAACGCTATTCAGCGTTGTACAACGCTGTGGCCTGTTTTTGCTGGGGAACTGCTCATTTCGAGCCCTATATATATCCACCCCTTGTTCTCTCTCCATAGAGAGCTTTGCCTTGCAAAATTAGAACAGAATTGAGCCTTTGAGCACAGGGATACTCTCCCACTTGAGCTTTTCATAGCTAGACCATCTTGAGAGATTTAGTAGCCTCAAACACCACCGCCCCGACATTGTCGCTAGGTGTAGGTTGGAATAGGTTGAGAGCTCTTCTCCTTTGAGGCCGTTGTGCCATTCGAGTTAGGCCGATCCGCCTCGAGTGTCCTTGTGACGAGGTGATTCGGTTCGAAGTTGTAGTCCCGTTCTTGTTGGAATTGAACGGAGCGCACCCTTTCGTGGTAGCGGAACTCCTGGAGACGTACGACTAAGGCTAGCTTCTTCTAGCGGGTCGGAACTCCGTAATCACATCGCGTGTTCAACATGGTTGTTCGATCAATTTTTATTTTATTTACCACAAATTAAAAGCTAATTCAATTATTTTTGAAGATGGGGATGATATGAAAGTCATGCAGCACCCGTATTAAATAAGTTAGAAAATAATTATTTGTAAAAAGTTTAAACAACATATTATATAACTCATTTATATTGAATTTTAGACAATTTAAAAGTTTAAACTGGATATAACACAATTTAAATTTATATGAATGTAAAAAATGTTCAATTAATTTAGGTTAAGCTATGCCCCCAACTTGCCCCCGCCGGATTCACCCCTCGCTTACCCACAAGGCATTAGATGGGTTGAGTGTACCTTGAGCTCGACGATCATTAAATTTCGAAGCAAAATAAATTATGTAAATTATCATCCAAAAATGACCAATTTTTTACATTTTATATATTTTAGATTCTCATCGAAACCGAATAAAATTCGTTAAATTTAATTCACTCTAGAAAATTTATAATAAAAGATAATTGAAAATATTATTATATCAAAAGGCATCATTTTTAAAGAATTTAATAATGGAAATTTTGATGAAAAATAAACAGCTCAGTTGATGTACAAATATATCGTCGAAATTCTAACTACCATTGAACAATGAGGAGAAGCATTTTGACCATAAATAAAGAGAAAAATGGAACGAAGCAAAAAGTAAAGGAAAAGCATGACTTTGTCAAAGTAATTAGACGTATCATATGTTAAGTCATGTCAATGAAAATCTCATATGGACTTTCATTCACTTTCGAGATGGAGATATGACTCCGTTTGGATGACTTCTTCCCGGAATAAGGAATAAGGAATAACCACTTTTTACCAATAAATTTATTTCTAACCATCCAAACTCTTCACAAAAGTTACACACTTCCCAATAAATTTACCCCTTTCCAATAAATTTCTTTCCTTCTTCCTTCTTCCTATCTTATTCTCAACGCATCCAAACGGAGCCTTTATAATAAGATGAATTCTGTGAAACAGGGGACTAAATAGAAAGCATTATGTTGGACACTGGTGATACTTCAAAAACCATCTGTGTAATGCAATTTGTTTATCCTGTTATAGTTTTAATACAAAAACTAAACCTTCCAATTTCCAAGTGGTAGAGTGTATGTGGATAATCAGTATTTCCACAATTATTAAACCCTCTAGCGGGTCAACTAATGCCTTTGTCAATCTGTAATTTCTACTACTATTAGGCGCCTGTTAGGTCCTTAATTTAAGGAATAGAGATATCTCAAGTGCCTAATTGACAACATCACATTGGAAAACGCAATTTCATTCTTCCCTTCCTCAACCGTGAGATCATTGAAATCCAACGGTCTCTGCATTTCCTGGCATCATTTTTCCTCCAGAGTCCAGAGGCGGTTGTACGGTTTCTTTTGTGTTTTTTTTTTTCTTTTTTTTTTGTCGTCTGTTCAGCCTGCTTCTTGGGGCCCGCAATGCTGCTTTTGGGCCTTTATTGATTGAGGCTGCTCCGGGACTACAAACATGATTACTTTTGTCTTGCCAGTCCAATTCTTTCCGTGGACTCTGGTGTTTGAAAAGTCAAAATTTTAAACTAATAAAAAAATAGTTTTTTTAATATAGCTGTTATGTTAAAACTTAAGTGGACATAATTGACATTTCAATTGTGATTTCTAAGTGCTGACGTTCCTCTATAAATTGGGACTCATTCTTTTGTCAGATTTGAGATGTAGTAAATGTTGTTTTAGTTGGTATGTTGGAATATTTTATAATTATGTAAAGGGAATAAAAAATAAAATATGTTCTCTATTCTCAAATGAGAATAACTGTAACAAGGGTCCATAGTATCTCTTGTTTGCTACGCTGTCAGTCATGAAATGTGAATAACACGGACTGTCGGTTGTCGTTTCCACAAAATAAAAAATATATTGATTAAAAAAAAAGTAAAATTACTTACACCGTCTAGCTGATATGTTTTGTACCAAGTGATTACTACATACCATTCATGTAAAAAAAAACACAATTTTTTCTTTATAGCAGAGCATATCCAAGCGTACATTCTAATTCTGTAGTCCCTTTGTTTTATTATCTTCACTGTTGAGACACGGATTTGGTTTCAGCAATAAAAAAAACATCCCTGGGCCACAAATCTGTGAAAGCAAAAGAAAAGGAAAAAAGCGGTTCTTAGGCCTGAAACGAATAAAAGCAGATGTTTTATAGTGGGGTAATTTGGGAGGCCACTCTTTTTGAATAATTGATCACAAAAATCTATTTTTTTTATATTTGGTTTCAATTACATCATTCTTGGAATAATTTTTGATGTCAACAATTTTTATAGCCATGAACAACTTTTGAAATGATATTTGTTTAGTATCAAGGATTCAATTTCAAATGGATAAATTGTTGTGCTATTGCTTTATGTATAAATTATGAAAAAAAAAATGATAAACATCTTATTTTTCTCAATTACTCTCCATCCTTAAGCTTAGCTGGAGAATATCGCTGATATATGGTAAAAAATCAACAATGCAGCTGTTTATTGGATTAAAAAAAGAGTCTGGAATAACTTAAAATTCACTGACTTATAGAGTCAAAAACAGAGTATAGAGGTCAAATTATGGCATTGGATAAACTCGAGTATACTCATAAGAAAGTTAGTTGGAATTTTATTATATCCAAACGATGAATCGATGATATTGTTCAAAGTTCAAACATGCAAGAAATTAACTTAGCAGGCCAAGTCATTTAAAACTAAATAGAAGGGCTTGATTCAACTTTGCCCAAAATATTGAAATTTTAGTTGGGCCTAGGCCTCAACAAACACAAAGCCGTTTTTAGTTTTCCTCTCTATTTTATTTGAAAAACGCATTTCAAAACAAAACCAATCTTTGCTTGACGAATTGAATTACAAATCAATAATGCATCCAAATCAAACCTGTCTATCGCTAGGCAATTAAAAGTACTATTTTATTAATAACAAATGGTATTACAGAATTGAATTGGCTAAAATATGAACCAAACAATACAGGATTATTGCTCCCAGTGACACATACAGACGGTTTTTAATTTTTCAACAGTATCTTAACTAAATTCTACATCAAACACACTAACACAGGACTTCACAACAAAGTAAACACTGGTAAAAAGTTTGTTCACCTTATTCAAGTGATTGAAATTTTTGTTGGAGCATTTCACTAACTATGCACCATCTTTATATATTTCCAATCAATCTAATTTGGTGCGTTTCTGTTTCCTGCTCTTAAACCAAACGCTCCTTCTCTTCTTCCTCTTCCTTGTGCAAAGTTTGCTTATTTAAACGGGCAACATGAGCATTTGTAGGAGGATGTGGATCTTTATACTCAGGAAGAAGCTTGAAAATAATCCCCATGGAGATGAGCAACAGACCAGTTACATGCTGCTCTGTTAATGGCTTTGTGAATATCAAATAAGATAATAGAAGTGTGACCGCTTTCCTTGCAGTTGTCACCTAAATAAATAAAACGGGTTAGTTTGCATGGTGTAAATCAGAGATGGATACATCTGTAAGCATACATGGCAAAGACATCAGATAACATATAGCAAGTAAAGAAGGTACCATGGCAGTTGTAGCTGCACCAAAGAGGGCAATGAGTGAAAGGACTGAGACCTGGCCCACAAAGGTTGCCATTGCTTCAAATACCAAAACAGCATAAACATACGGATGCTACACAAATAAAACTAGCCGTCAATTGCTAGATCCTAATAGTATCACTCCAACAATAATTTAACTAATAAGAAATATTCTTTCAGTTCGTCAACAAAAAGAAAATAAAAAAAAGGAGGAGAAGGTCGTTATTACACATAGTTGCTCTTGATTAATGTTTTTCTAATACTAAATCTACTTTAGCTTCACATGTTTTGGATGGATTGGAAGAAAGGTTACCTGCCAACAGGAATTCCATGCCTTTACAAGCTCTCCAGTAAACACCATTGGAGGGATCAACAACGGTAATCCTACTACAGTGGAACAAAACAGCATTTCCATCTGAATCATAAAACATATCATGCCTTAGGTTTGATCCCTCAAAATAAAACAAATAATTTACATAAAAAAAACTAACACCAATCAGGCAAGATTAAAACTTAAAAGCATAACTATGTGAATCACCTGTGTTGTGTCAGGGTTCATGGTGAAAATAGCCTCTTGTAGGTTGCCAAGAAAGGCATCCATGACTAGAGCACCTGACACCATAAGGACACCTATTACACTGAAATTTGGAGAAGTTTGAGCATCAGCAAGGGTGAAAAGGATGAGCCCCACCACTAAAAGCATTGCTGAGGTGTACTCATGGGGAGGATACTTCCTTCTAAGCCCAGGAATAAATGCTCCCATGATCATAACTGGCAGCACCTAATGAAGGATAGTATAAAAGAAATAAGCACAAGTAATAAAGTAAATACTTTCAAAGAAAAAGAAGGTAAGAAAATTTTCATGTTTTGAATTTTGACCCGGAAAATCTCAATTTTTCACATATATCCCCATGAAACAAGGAAATTTTTAACTATGTATACATTCTTGTACTGGTTTTCATAAACTATCCAAACTGTAATTCCTTTCCTACTAAGTTTACTTTAGAATCCCCAAGAACAAACAACTCTTTCATTGCTTTAGCAATAAATAACAACAATACCGAGATGCTAAGAATAAATTGGAATTTTTTTTAATGATATTTCATTAGTGCAATAAAAACTATTTTTTCGCCCCTTAGAGAAATGCAAACAAAACTTTTAAATAACTGTGTATTACTCAACTCATCTCTTCAGTGCACCCAAACTACTATTGTCTCAATTTCAACTAATCATAACAAAAGAATAAGGGCATTTCTTTTCCTTGTTTTGGTTTAGGGGTTAGGGGATTCTAGTCACGCATAATTGGCCAACTCTCTCTGTGCCTAACAGTTGTTTCATTCATTTTTTATATTCCAGTGCTTTTTTGTGGAAATATATATCCCTTTGTAATTAACATTTATATCAGAATGTTTTATAAATAGAGAATTGTACAAGACAGTGCTTTCATTTTTGGTCATCTGCGGTGCTTTTCGATATTTTTAATGGTCCCAAATTCACTTCTAATTGAATACTATTTATTCCTTGTAATTGACATTTGAAAGGCACAATTGACTACTATTTATTCCTTGTAATTGACATTTGAAAGGCACAATTGACTACTATTTATTCCTCGTAATTGACATTTGAAAGGCACAATATAAAAAAGAAAACACAGATAAATAAGTAAATGGTAAAATAAATAAGACCTTAGTGGACTTGAACATGATCTGAGCAGGATAATTGAGGAAAGCAAGAGAGCCTTTAGTAAGGCCGCTAGAGCCCATTAAAACCGCCGAGAGTTTCACATAAGTTTTCCATGGATTAACCATCTGCTTTTCAGTGAACCCTTGGAGACGTAACAATGCAATGTATACAAATCCTTGAACGAAGGTGAAATACCATCCGTAGCTAAAGGACCCAAAAAAAAAAAGAACAAAACTGTTATGAAAAATTGATGCTTTGGGCCAATAAAAATTATTGTTGATACTTTGTACTGCAACACAAAACCTTTTAAAAATAAATTAAAAAAGATGCGTACAAGGGTAAGAGAATCAGAAGAAAGTCTACCTGAATTGAAGTCGATTATATACATATTCCTGAAAATTAAAACAAAATTCATGAGAATTTGCATGCGTTTAGACGAAGTTAGGAACCAGAGAGAACAATTGAAATTCAAAATGAAAACATGCAAGAACAATTTTTGGTCCATTGTAAAATCAAGATTGATTCTTTTTCCTTTAATAGGCGAAACCAGCTGTATCACCATTTTCAATTGCAAAGTTTAGACGAAATTTGTAATTGGGGAGAGGTGCAATTAATACCTCGCAAATGCCATTAACGAGGTAGCCGAAGAAGAAGCCAGACGAGCAAATCAGAAACTGCTGCCACCTGGGCCTATCTGTCAGAGTGATCCCAAGCAGAGACATCCTCTGTTCATCACCTCCCTTCATTGCCTCTATCTGTCTTGCTCTAACACTCTCGGAGGAGAAGAAAGGAATAAATTTCCAACCCCCAACTTCCTAGGAATTACACCCAAAAAGAGCGAGAAGCAATACTACAAGGAAGGAATCGAAAGGCTAGCTAATAGGGGGAAGAAAAGAAAAGGAGAGATCTTTTTGTTGTTATTCTCGTTTCTATCGTTTCCTTCTCTGCTTCTTCTTGAGCGTATCACATTCACAGCGGGAATTCAGAAAGGGAACGGGAGGGAAGGGAAACTGGTGTGGAGTGAAATGGGAAAATCATGGGTGGAAATATAAAGGCGATACTCTCAAGTTCGTCTCAAATTGGTACGGAGATACGATGGAGTAAAGGAAGGGTCGTATGGTAAGATTTGGTTCGTCATTAATTTGTGCATGCCAAGGATGATATACAATACAAGTGTACAACAAGAGGGTGAAATAAAGAAATATCTTAAGCTCATGCTCTACCTATTTTTTTTAGAAAAAAAAATTGAATGAAAAGAATTCCGGATCAATGTTTTTTTTTCACGGGATTTCAATTCAATTCAATTGATTTCGTAGGGTTTCGTTAGATCTAATTATATAGAAATTCTAACCAAATGACACAAAATTCGTTTATTTTTATCAAAAATTTTCCAACGAAATAAAATGAAATGAAATGAAATGAAATCCCAGCATAAAAAAAATGAGATTTTGATCAGGCCTTAGATTTTTTTTCTTTTTTTTTGCATTATGGATCGTTTATTTTATATTCATATAATAAAAATCTTACGTTATTGTTTATTCATCGTACTACGTACGTCAACTCCTTGGTACTTACCATATAAATATAGTTAATGTTCAATACATTAAATGCACTGTAAGTTCCTCTGTAACAACTTCTGTATGTGTATTGGTATTATGAGACCTTCACTCCAACTTGCATGTACCAGACTTAGATTTATTACAATATTTTCCATGTAAAATTTTTTTGAACGCAGTGAACAAGTAAGAACAATTTAGCAACTTTATGGCAAATTGATTCCTTGGTCCTCACCATGTAAATGTAGTAAATGATTTAATTGAATTCATGGTACGCTTCTCTGCAAAAACTCTTGTATATGTATTGATATCTTGTTATATTTGACTTATGAGTTATGAATACTTATCTCCAACTTGCATTAGTTTTATTAAAAATTTTCTATGTAAGAGTTACTTTTAACGCAATGATGATGTTAGAGCGATTTAGCAACTTATGGTAACAAGAAATTCTTATAATAAAATGTGAAAGATCTCTAAGTTTTTTTATTCTTAAAAAAATGTCAACATTGCAATTCCTCCATATATTATATATAGATGTGTTTTTTTTTTCAATATTTATGTCTTGTATGTATATATGCAATTTTCTAATATAATCCTTCTTTTAATTTCTGAACCTATCGAACAACTCTAGTTCTACAAATATTTATATAATCATTTACGTAGGTGCTCATCCAAAAAAGTAATAACTATAATATTTTACTATTTGAAAAAAAAGCAGTACGGAGTTAAGCTTAACAGTTGCCACGTGGTCGCTTGCATGGCCGGGTATCAAAGTCTATTTATTATTTATAAATTATTACTTCTCGGATCAAGTTACTAGTTAGCTCAATCTACCCTTGCTCGGGGATTCGGCTTGCATGTCTTGTGGGTTTTTCCGTGCATGATTACCTAAGAAGTAATGGAAATCACTAATCATCCAATTATGAGAATTAGGAAATCACTAATATTTGTCTGAAGTCTGAACTAGGTATATCTTTACCTGTATAAAAATGTTATGATATTATCAACCAATCCAACCTAATCTCTTTTTTTTTTTCTTGTGTTGACATAAGTTTTTTTTTTAAAAAAAAAATAGATTCTTCCGTATTTATTAATACATCATACTTTTTTAGGCTCCGTTTGGATAGGTGTGGGAAGAAGGGAAGAAGTAGAAAGAAGTATTGGGAAGTGTGTAACTTTGTGAAGAGTTTGAATTGTTTATAATTTTTTTTCTTCCTTCTTCCTTCTTCTTCTCCTTCTTCCTATATCCAAACACAGCCTTAGATAATTATTTATTTAGTCATTAGTAATCACAATGAAAAGAATACGTACTCATATAAAAAATCAGTTAATGACAATTAATGACTAAACCATTATAGATTGTTTCAAAACTTTAGTAAACCTTTATTATTAATCAAATGAAAGCTAAATATTTCTTGTAAATAACTCGATCTATCAAAATCTTGCACGAAAGTCTAGCGTTCGATCTTGACATCCTGTTAAAAGCTTTCCCCACGGACAAATCACCATGTTATAATAATGCCTTTTTCCAAATTACAATTTCTTTAATTTGTATAACTTATGAAATCCGCAAATATAAGCTTAAATGAGTTTGGATAGGTTATGGATAATTGGGAGGGTCGGGTTTATAATTTTAATAAAAAAAATGTCCGCATGATATTGTTTGATTCTAGTTGTATATGTACATTGAATAAGATGACTGCTTGGCGGTTGAGATTCGTCAATATGTTCGTTCAAATTGATTTTTCTATATATAAGTAACGATTTTATAGAACTATACCTGCGCTTGTTCGATTTTATAACAAAAAGATACAATAGTTAGAATTCTATAATTTTTTTTAAGAAAAATATGGGATGATACCCAAAATATTATTAAATAACATCGCATGCTTCAAAAATTTCAGAAAAAAAAATATAAAAGAATAGCAAAATCGGGTGCCACACTTTTTTGGTGCCACAAATTCCACACTTTACTTTTTTATTTAAAATTTTAAAATTTAAAATGTAATCGTCCGATCCAAATCGTTGATCTTGTTCATTTTAACGACGGGTGCGTTGTTATAAAATTTTATAATTTTGAAGTTTATTTGATGCTTGATCAAAAGGTCAAAAATGAACGTATCAAAATAACTAAAATAGATTAATTCTAATATGTCCATTTTTCAACTTTTTGATCAAGTATCAGATAAACTTTAAAATTATGAAATTTTAGGATAACACATCTGTCGTTAAAACGAACAAGATCAATGATTTGGATCGGATGATTATACTATAAATTTTTGAAATTTAAAATAAAAAAATAAAATGTGGCATTTATGACATAAAAAAAGTGTGGCACCGGAACCTTGTTGATAAAAAAAATTAAAAAAAGAACAATGTATAGAAAGTCATATTTTTTTTAATTGTTTTATTTCGATATTGTTTAAGAGGATGCGTTACTGCTTTATTAATATTAATTGGATGATCTTTATCTTTATTTATTTAAACCGGCATTTTATCCACGCGAAGCTTCATTATTTTGAGACGACTTACAGTTGCAAAGTGCAAACTATGAAATGGATAAAGATAGAACATGTGTAAGTGGTGATGCAACTAATTTCTATAAATAAAGTCAAACAGTACCTCTCGAATATTGCCTTGGAAATTCAAGTATTCACCTGTGCAATAACACCCAATGACCCAACTGTTTCTCATTACTTAGCACTTCCCTGTTGTTTGACTTGCATTTTGACCAAATGGATGAGACGCTTTAATTAAATATATAAATTTTTTAATATAATTAAATTTTGAGTAAAAATTTTTTAAAAAGAAACTACATTTAAAAAGAAAATTTTTTATTCCTATCTTATTTCTTTGATATAACGGCAGTTTAAAAAAAGAGACAATTTTTTTTTGTCCGTTTCCATAGCTGAAGACGTATATCATCCCCCTAATCCCTGTACACAAGGACAACGCGTCCTTCTTTCTTTTGTCTCTTCCCATCTATTTTTTTTGTTTTTTGGTCACTTTTAGAATTTTGCAATGGTAGACATTTGCCATCTAATTCTCTCCATTCTGGACTGGCCACAGTTGACAGATAAATCTTTCGTTTGGCAACATCCGTGAACTAGAAGTTTCTAGTTCACGAACTATGCTAGTTCGCAAGAACCAAACAACCCACGAACAGCCGTAGTTCGTGAACTTCTTTCTAGTTCTTAGTTCTCCAATTTTCATAAACTAATTTTGTTCGTGGGCCTTTGTTCTCCCCCTTGTTCATTTCTTGTTCGTGAAACATCCAAATACATATTCATCCATGAAAAGAAACACTAATTAAAATCATCAGACCTATTGAGTTATTTCTTTTGGGATGGATGATATCATAGAAAAATATATATCAAGGAAGGAAAATGTTCGTATCTTTATATATAAAAATTTAACATACAAATTGATATGAAGTATGACATGATGCAAAAAAGAAATCTTTTTTCTGGAAGAACAGTTGAATGATTTGAAAAGAAAGGGAGTAGAAAGTGGAGCCTATCAGGATGCTCTGAAGAAAGAATTAGCATATTTTTATTTATTTTCATATTATTTATTTTCAGGTTTTAATATGTTTCTTGATTGTAAAGAAAGTATCTTGTGGTAGATTGTTTTTTCGTCCCTAAGTTACTCTAGATTATATAAAGGGCCTATATCCTCCTGTAATGAACAGACAGAAGATATTAATTTTGAAATTCAGCATTAGCCATTTGTTAATTTGAGAATCTGTGTGATCTCAATCAAAATCTCTCTTGTTCATATTTTCCCACTGTCTTTCTCTATCATTCGTGCATCATTTGGTATCAGAGCCCAGGATGACGGATGTGAATCGTGGTGGTGGTAGAGGTCGTGGGCGAGGAGGTCGGGGTCGTGGAGTCAACCTCAACCTCGAAGAAGAAGAGCCGCGCCGCCGAGACCAGCGAGATATAGAGATTGCTGCATTGGGAAGACGGATTCGAGAGTTAGAGCGCCAACTTGCAGAGGTAGGGATGAGCTCTACAAACGGAGAAGAAGGAGAGGAGTCAGAGTCCTTCGACTCTTCTGAAGCAAGCGCCAACTCCACTCATGGAGTTGTTGCACAATTAGAGGCTAATCGAAACCAAGATCGCCGAATGAGGCATGGTCATTCGAGAAGCATATCTTGTAAGAATCGAGATCGCCGACCGAGGCACGATTCTGTCACAAATTACACTCGTGTGAGTCGAGATCGCCGAACGAGGCACGATTCATCGAGCTTCATTGACTTTTCTGAATGTGTTGTGAATGAAAGTGTATCATTTGATTCCCCACCAATCTTTGATAAGTATCCTGATGATGACGATGGCGATGTATTTATTGGGATGAGTGAAATCGAGACAAATGTGGTGCTTTTTTATAGTCCTATAATCTTTGATGAAGAAGATTTTGATAAATTATCGCTGCCCCCAACCTGTCATATTACACTTGCAAAGAGTTCAACCTTGGAGAGTAATTTTTTGGAAATAATGGGTGTAATGTTTGAGCTGGAAACTTTGCATTTAGTTAACAGCGAGATCATGAGTTCACAATTTAGTGACCCATTGTTGCAACTGATCCCCTTGAAAGCAAATGCGAGGTATATTACATTCTTAAGTGGTTGCAATACTCAGTTTTGTATTATTTTTTATCAAATAGAGGAATTGTGTGCGAGATTACCTGTTTGTGGATTACACCACTCGATTATAGTCTCGCGATCCAATTTGAATGATGCATCATCTGAAGCAGAGGATGAAATGGTAGATTCGAGGACGAATCTTTTTCTTAGGGAGGGAGAATGATGCAAAAAAAAAAAAGAAAGGAAACAAAAAAAGAATTAGCCTATTTCTATTTATTTCTATATTATTTATTTTCAGGTTTTAATATGTTTCTTGATTGTAAAGAAAGTATCTTGTGGTAGATTGTTTCTTCGCCCCTAAGTTACTCTAAATTATATAAAGGGCCTATATCCTCCTGTAATGAACAGACAGAAGATATTAATTTTGAAATTCAGCATTAGCCATTTGTTAATTTGAAAATCTGTGTGATCTCAATCAAAATCTCTGTTGTTCATATTTTCCTACTGTCTTTCTCTATCGTTCGTGCATCATGACATACTTTAAAAAATTTTGATATCGAATTTTCTTGTTATTAGTAAAAATTAACAATTTAAACGGATTCTATAACGCCATCAAAATGTGTCGACCTAGTTGCGCAAAAAAAAAAAAAAGGAAAATGCTGCCCGTAAATTCTTTGAAAGTAATAATAGAATTAAATATCTTCTTACGTAGAGTCGGGAAAGTGCACTAAAACTGCTCATCTGAATAACTTTAAAGTTTAGATACCGAATTAAGAACTGAACTGCTCGTGTGATTAATATGTGAATAGCCTTTGAAATTTAGATACTGAATTAAGAATGGTCTATAGGCTTCCGTACCCGTCACTCAATACCTCTAGAATCGTGCATTTTACAAAGCTTTTTTCGTTTTATCCGTTGGTATGGAGAATTGCTTCGTGCACTCCCTGAGTTGGAGATTCACTCTTTTTTGATGAAAATGCCCCTCACGCTCTCACCTAGATGGCTGGATTGCAAATTGAGGGACGTAAATTAAAGGAATGTGAGGGTATTTTCGTCCATAAAGGAGTGAATCTCTAAATGGGAGGCGTGAAGGAAGCAATTCCCGTTGGTATGTGGGCTTTAATGTGAAAAGTCTGCAATTTAAATTAGATCTTTTTTCGTTTATTCGTTGTGTCTGACTTATCTCTTTTGTTGATATTTTTTGGAAAATTAGATCTTTTATTTTGCATGACATCATATGAAATCTTTTGTTTGTAATAAGTTATCTGTTTTTAAAAAAAAAGTTATTACAAACGAAAGATTTATATGCTGTCATGCAAAATAAAAGATCTAATTTTCCAAAAAATATCAACATTGTAATATTGTAAATATATAAATACTATAATAATGTTACAAATAATTTTGAAAAATTATTTATATATCTAAAAATAATTATTTTGAAGTACCAAATTCCTACCTGGCTGGGTGCATCCAATCAGACAAGAAATTGCTCTCAAATTACAACAATATAGGATTATTTTTTTTAGGAACCGATATTCGTGTAAAAACTACTATGTATCCATCATCAGGAGCAATTATAAAAAAAAAAAAATCATCAGGAGCTTATAAAAGTAATAAAACTCGGAAATGGCTGTAGTCTGTGCTAAAGATTATAAGCAAAGGCACGAGGAAATTTAGCCATGTGCTTTCAAGTCAAAAGTCCGAATTGACTGTATTCTGTTATATGTTCCTTCTATTGCCGATTATAGAGTTCGCTTTCCGTGAGGTTCCAGTCACAACTTTAAAGTCTTTAATAATGATATGTTAAATTTGATTGATGCATGTGTAAATAACTATTTTTTTTAGATACAAAAGAATTAAAATTTTGATTTTAAATATTGATGAGAAATTTTTGTAGTTAGATTTCGAAATTGTAACTCTACTCAAAATGCGTTTTTTTTTAAGATAAATTGGAGGTCTAAGCCACCCAACTTATTTTTAAATTAAATGTCTATGAAAGATCCCCCAGTCGGATTTCGAACCTGCGACCTTTCATTCAATGAGTCAAGGTGCATTGCTCTTTGTACTCAAAATGTGTTATTCTTAGTCACTAAATAAATGCTGATTTTTAAGTAGTTTTTGTAAAATATTGTGTAGTATATCAGTCAGCAATTACTTAATATATACTATTATATAATAAATTGTCAAAAATTAATTTAATCGAGTTCTAATTTAACGCATCAAGTTTTATTTATTTCTTTTGTCTCTGTTTTTTAAGAAATAGAAAATGCTCGCACTCTACATTCAATACATTCTAATTTTATATTTGCTCAATTTCTATCTTTTTTTTTTGTTAGAAAAAACAACCTTTTGGGTCGGCATGAATGCCTAGATTGATCTTGTAAGATTGTATAGCATTGTATAAATGTACGCTATATTATTTTTTCCCTTTTTTTTCCCCGCAAAAACTTCCTTTCAGTCGCCGATAAAATATTTATCTTACATATTTATATCACAAATTATAGATTGCTAATGGGTATCAGCATATCGTCAGTAACCCTACATATATATATATATTTTTTTGAAGGTTAGTTGGCGAGAGTCAACCAACGAATTTTATTATAAAGAAAAGTTTAAAATTACAAGATAGTTACATCAAATAGAAAAAAGAAAATAAAAGTTACAGTAGTGATATGTAAAAGACACCCAAAAAAAAAAAACAGATTAGCAATTGTCAAAACACTGTCTTGAAAAAGTAAAAATTTTGTTGACTAGCCTCGTGGGCACAGAGGAACGATTATTGAAGATTCTTGCATTTCCCTCCTTCCAAATAAACCAGCACGTCGAATCCCAAAGAATAGGTTGCAATTTGTTTACGGAGTACCTGTTCTTTAACCAGAAATCAAATATACTTCCATGCCATGGAAGTTGATTGTGCATCATGATTTGATGCCAAATCGTTTTTGCAAAATTGCATTCCATGAATAAGTGGTCTTTATCCTCAATAGTCATATCAGTGCAAAGATTGGAACTGGAAATTAAGGGCCAATTCCGTTTTTGCAAATTATCTTGTGTCAAGAGTTTGTCTTGCAGTAGAAGCCAAATGAAAATCTTCACTTTTTGGGGGTAATTTTTATTTTCCAGATAAACTCTACGACTTTGTTCATCGTGCCTCAATGGCTCCGTTTGGATAGTGTGGGAATAAGAGGAATAACAGAAGAAGTATTGAGAAGTGTGTAACTCTGTGAAGAGTTTGGATTGTTTATAATAAATTTGAAAGTAGGAAAAAATTATTCTCTTATTTCCTCACTCATCTAAACGGAGCCATTGAGAAGACGGTAAGCAGATGCTGAAGAAAAAGTACCATCTGGTGTCCAACGCCAGAGGGGCATGTCATCTGGGGTCAAGAGTATATGAAATTTCCATAAACGGAGCTCCCCAAGTAACTCTACATATTCATCTCACAATTTGGATCGCTTATAGATATCAATATATCGTGCATTAACTTTTGATCAATTTGTTTTCAGTAGCTTCCTTTACATTTCATATTATCTTGTACAAAGTCCTTTGTTTACTCTTTTTCAATAAAAAAATTTTCGTAATGTTTTTGAAGCAACACATGCACCAGGTGGCATATAATATATGGCACTAATCTTTTATTAATATTTTGTCGGAGTTCAAATAAAGACACGTAACCTCTAAGAATTGACAAATCATTTAGTTAAAAATATGAAAAGTCAACCAGAAATATCAGGTAGGAAGTAACTCGCGAAATGTGAGATGATAGGAAGTAAATAAGTAATTTTCGAAATCATTTATGATTTATCAGGTAAAATATATTGACTTAATAGATCTTGAATCTGGTCCATGATATGATATCTGGCCCAGTGAACCCAACTCTGAGAAATTAAAGTTCTCTTACAATTTCCAATTTCCAGCTGGGCTGGATGCCTGGAAGGCTGGAACTAGGACTGAAAATGAAAGTCGTTTTAATCGTTTTTCGTTTCGTTTCGTCCGGATGAAACGGTTAACGAAACGATTTCGTTTGGTTAGACGAAACGGTTAACGAAATAATGAAACAGTTTCGTCCATGTGTAAATTATGAAAATTTCGTCAATTTCGATCGTTTCGTCTGGACGAAACGATCAACGAAATAAAATTTGTTTCGTCGCATAAGACGAAACGATCAACGCAACAACTCATTTGCGCCATCGTCTCAATCATTTTGCAGCCCTAGCTGGAACCATGTTGCTTCCATAGAATTTGTGCAAAACAAGTCCACAACAAATAGCAACATAAACATGAAGTGTATGAGGTTGATTTTAATACTTGAATATTTGGAATTCATTTATGAACGGGTCGTGACCTTCTTACTACCCTTTTTTAATTGACGAGGTTTGGTGTCTTACGTGGCTGTAGAAGATTTAGTGGTCCAGTCCTTTAGTTGTCGCACTATAACTAATAAAAAATTCACAAAGAAAATGACAAATAAAAGAAAAGAAAACTTGAATTAATTTGCACCACTGTACTTGGTAAAGAATGAAATGGAAAATCTATAAAAAATTATCACTACTGCGATGGGAACCATGTTTTGTTTAATATATATATTGTAGCGTCCAAAATGGAAGCTGGAAAATAATTTCTTAGGGTGCGTTTGGATAGGTGTGGGAAGAAGAAAAGAAGGAAAGAAGTGGGAAGAAGTATTGGGAAGTGTGTAACTTTGTGAAGAATTTGAATTGCTTATAATTTTTTTTTTCTTCTTCCTTCTTCTTCTTCTTCTTTCTTCCAACGATCCAAACGCACCCTTAGATAATAGTGTACTTTATAAATAATGACGATTTAATGTTATAATTAATATTATTAATTATAATTAATGTGGCCTATAATTATTAATATGAACCAAATTCATTTAATATATTTATCTAAGAGGTGCATCAGATTTTGATGATACAAATTCATTCAATCAAGATCTCTTTAATTACCTTAGTTATATATTCATCACCTGTCAATTAAGAAGGCACCTTTCTAATTTTCATCCATTAAGAAAAGTACTTAGACAGAGTGAAAACGTCATAACTTTGTCATCATTTCGACTAAGAAAAATTAAAAAAGATCAGATTTTCGCCTATCGACATGTCTGCTCTTCAGAGCTGTGAGTTCTAACTTGTGAATTATTATTTTATATGAAAATTCGTGTTCTTGGCTGCTTAATTAGAAATATTATAACGATTAAATATTTTTACGCCTAACATTTAAATGTTAGATAATTTCTTAGAGAGAGGTTATAAATCTCTCTGGTCAGTGCTAGCAGTGCCATTAGACGGGAAAGTAAGGATTTATCTAGCAGAGAACTAAAGTACTAGAAGAGAAAGCAAGTATTTCAATTGAACAAAATACAATCTACTCTCTCTCTGATAACACGTACAGAACAACGTATACTGATTACTAGGACCACTACTTCTGTGCAAACTGAAATCTCTAAGCTAGACACATCTCTTACAAAAACTAAGGCCCTATCATAATTTCTGACTTTGCCTCGGATGTACATATCAGACATGGTTCAGTTGTATTTTGTTAACCTAGAGTTAACAAATTCCCTTTAGGAGAACCCTCATCACTCCAGCATATCATCTACTAATTCTTGTACTAACGATCTGATGATAATGCTCTCCAAATCGATAGATACCTCTGGTTTTTCCCCCTCAAAGCATCTCCAGTTTGCATTTCTTTCCATTTCCTGTAATTCTAACTGCCCACGACATCCTTGCAACTCCCATCGCCATCCTTCATCATTGATCCAATCCCTTGCCTCATTTAACAACTTTGTCTGTTGTGCATTACTTGACAGGCCTTCGATAAAAAAATCAACCAGAAGCATCTCTGAGCTTACCGCTGGGTCTAGTTGTGCAACCAAATTCCATGCTATTTCCCTATCATCCAAGTTGGATACCCCATGGCATCTCGATTCCACGGCATTGAACTCCTCTTCAAGGTCAACAGGATTCAGCTCAGCAATGTTATCAAACCGCCTACTCTTTTGCACTATGTGTAGCATCGTTCCTGCATTACAAAACTCAAATGTTAAAGAAATAAAAAAAATCAAAGAAAAAGAATTCTATAAAGCTATAAGACAAGTATATTACAATGGTAGAGAAATCTCCTCAACAAAACAGTAACTTGAGATTATGATAATATATAATTACTAATTAATCTCGTTCCTGAATAAGAGAAATAAACAGAGAGATGTATTGATTAATATGGGTACTTTACCTGTATCATAATTTCAGTATAAGAGAATAGATATATTCTCAAATAATCAATGTATGACATGACCAATTAAGTTAAGTTGATTATGATATTTTTCCCAAAAAAAATGATCATGATAAAATGCATTAATTAGAGGGATGATTTCATTCATTTTGGGCTATTCAAGTTCGTAGTTTCAGATATAGTAGTCGAGATATGGCCTTAACGAATAGTTGCTCAGCAAAAGCTTATGCTAGCAATATTAGATGTCCCCGATTTTCATTTGGACTAAAAGCAGACTAGAGATGAGAACGAGGAATAAATAATAAATCCCATACAACCACAAAGCACCAAGCACACTGTTTTCATCAGCAAGGGAACAGGGTTTTAAGCAACAGTAAACTAAAAGCAAGCTGAGATAAGAACTTAAAAAACTTAAAATGATTGAATTGTTAAAATAAATTATAAAAATAATGAATAAGGACATCTTAATCAGGTCCCAAAGGAGAAAAACAAACAAAACGGCATGCTTTTATTACTTAGATGGGCAATCCGAGATGAGCTTTGGACCAGTTTCTGTTTGGACACTGTCTCAATAGTAAGGCCCAGAGGTCCCTAGCCCAACTAAATATGCACAAAGAGATTCCCAAAGGCCTAAGCCATGCACTCGCCTTAGTTTAGTGCCCCATTGTTGTGAATAATTAAAGCCACATTAATTATCAGTTTGGTAACTATAATAGTGCTTTAGTGTAATCTGTAATTAGTAATCATACTATGTTAAAATTCTAGAGCTAGCGAAAAATTGTCTGAATTTGCGCTTTTAGAGGGACCAATATGTAGATGTAGAGGAGTAACATGAGAATTTTGATCAGCTTCTGTTGTGATGTATTGGATATTTTCTGTCTACCTTTATTAAGTGGTACAAGCATGAAAGTAAAAGAGTACAAAATAAAGATTACTTTTTTCAATATATATACCTCATATCAAATTACACATTTTATCTCATTATCGGTAAACTAGCATAACATGAATTCAATAATGATAATATTTAGAACTTTTGTCAACGCAATATTGTCCTGTTCCTGTCATCACGTGTAAATTATGCAAAATTTAAATTGAACATTATTGATTTTCAGAAGAATCTTTTTTAAATAAAATATGTTAAGTTCAACGTCTCTCTACCCTTATCTATCTTCATACATCACTATCCTTGCATGTTGAGGGGGTTGGGAGCGTACTATCTACCTCAACTGTTCTTTTGAAGAAACAAGCATTATGAGAGCCGTTAGCTTGAAGCTAAGGCAACTATTATTATATTTATAATTGAAGGATCTTAATTATTCAAAGTATCAAACTAAATTAGCACCTTAAAATAACTAAAAAAAATTAAGTAATAAAAGAGAAGGGTGGAGATGACGCACTCTCTGTATTATTGGGTGTGCTTCTGTGGAAAGAAGGTGAGCTTGTGGTTGCTGTTGTCACATCATCCTCTTCTTCTTCATCAAATGGAAAATCCATCACTGACACTGGACTTAGCTGTTCCTTCTCTACATCCATGCACTGTTCCATTGGATACTCTTTCTCTTCAATCTTTTTACAAGGATAAAAGGAGACAAATTCAGTTAATTACATGAATAGTGAATGTGATAACTCATAAATGATAATGTACTAAAAGACGAAACAGTTTCAATAATGCATGTTAGAAACTTTGTTGTTAGCACGAGTGGGTATATTGGATTTATCTGATCAGGTACAAAAAATATGCATATCAACCCAACAAAAACTCAAAAAGTGCAAAACAGCTGCAATGTGTACAAACATCCACCGTCTCGGCGCCTCCAACAGAAGAAACAAAATACACTTTATTATTAGCAGTATGTTGAACTGTAATTAACTTTTCTAATTACAAGATATCGAATTTCAAGAAAGCTTAAGTTTTAATAGGGGGATGACAACTGGACCAACTTGAACTTATATGCCACGTGTGCAGCTTTTGTTCACGTTCTAAGAAAAATGTAGCAACCCATAGCTTTTTTCACTAGAAGACAGAACACTTAAACTTATTGTCCCACGGGGTGGTATTTATGTATCCAACTACCCATTTCATTCGCAATAATCATCTACCTAATCAATAAGCTCCTTTGTTTGGAGATTAGCGCAATAACCAATTATTAGATTATAGAAAAACCCATTTCATTGCACTGCGCTCTTATTTATGCATTGGGAAAACTAAATGGCGCTTATTAGTATGTTCAAATTCCAATTTCCGTTGAAAAGATACCTTTGTAGTTTTTAATTATGAATATGCACCTTGCAATTAGAGCTCATAGACTGATGTACACTTGATATAAATGGGTTTCTCCCTTCCCCATCGTTTTGATAACGTAAAGATATATTTAAAATTGCAAGATAAACTAATTAATTAATTAATTATGGTCAAACGAGAAAGCTGCAACCCGCGGCGAACGTACAATTTGAAGCAGCATTGTAAAACTTAATCTGAACTATTGAAGCATAATTAAATGCTGACACTGTAACACATGCCAGAGTTTTACTAGCTTTGAGTAATATTTCATTATTTTTTTCATCTAACAATTCAATGAAAAAATACGGTTGGTACAGTATAGGTGGGGCAGTGATAACTATTGATAGCTCTGTGTAGTAAATTGACAAGAAAAAATGAAAAAAAACATTCATGTCAAGCTAAACTACCATGCAAAGAGATAGAGAAAAAACAGTACAATCTAAACTGTCATATCAATCAAACTAAATGTAAAGTTGTAAACGTCACCTCAGCCAACTACAAACTAATATGAAACTGGAAGCAGAATTTGAATTTATGCAAGCATTTATATTTAATAACAAAATTCTGAAAGAAAGAATTACCTTTTTCTCTTCACCACCAACGGCGCTGATCTCCTTCCTGGCCTGAGTCGTCGATTCGGATCTGGGTCCAGTCCCTGATTCAAATTCGAACCCGTTTTCCATCTCTAACCAGCTGCGGAAGCTGCTCACCACTGGTGAGGGGTAATCAAACGACCTCCTCTCCATCTCCTCTTCGAATCGCATCTTGCAAATGTCGTTCTCTTGCCACCTCCTTCGCCAGAAGCTTCCTCCTCTGAGCTTCCTAGACAAGCTTCTCGAGAGAAAACCTGACTCCTGCTTTTGGAAAAACCTGAATTTGATCGCAGAGGAGAGTTTGTTGAAGGTGTTTCTGGATTTTGTACGAACCAGTGTCCCGTTGCCACGTAGCTCGACGTCTAACAGGTGGCGCACCGTGGGGCCGGTATGAGGAAGCCGAGGGTAGCATTGGAAACCAGTGTTGCTCGATTCTGTGTCTAGCTCGAGGTAGTCTTTCAACAACAATGGCTTTCCTGGAAGCATTCTGGTCGAGTAGAGAAGAGAAGAGAAATGGAGAAGGTAAAGATTTTGAATTTTGAAGGGAGGTTGGAGATGTTTAAAAAAAAAAGGGATGGAAGAGAAATATGTACGGAAATAAAATGGAGGAAATTTAATTTGGAAGAAATGAGAGAGAGGGGAGTGGAAATTGTTGAGTCACTCACTGAAGAACTAGGGACAAAAACAGAGGGTTTATATGCTTCCTGAAGGTGGTCTTTTTGCGCTCTAGTCCCTTTGAAAATAAATATTGTGTGTTTGGGACTTTGGGACACCTCATGCTGCCTACCGACGAAAGTATCTTTCTTCACGTTGCTATTGGCAATGGACCAATGGTGGGGATTATCTTTATTCACGTCATTACTGATGCGACATTTATAATTTATATATGTAAATTAAATTATATAAAAATGTATAATTTGTATAGTTCAATATTTCAATTTTATTTGCGTGAACTTTATGAGCGTTGTATTATAGAAATCTACTAGTAATTGCATTAATTATACATGTGCAAAATCTTGCCAAAAAATACCAAGCTAATTAATATGATGAGAGGAACTTTTTCAAAAGGAGGGAGTGCGGATAGAGTAACAGGACGAAGTATAGAGATAATAGTTTCTTAAAATTTATTCAACTTTTATAGTTCGGCATTCCATGTTACATATTTTGGGCCCACACAAAAAATAATTTTATCTAAAGATAATCGTAATAATCATGAACATGAATCTTAAAGAGAAAAAAAATGCATCGTAATTTATACTTGGCAGCTTGATTAAGAAAAAGACCTTAATTATAATTAGTTAACACATTCACAGTCAGAAAAGAGGAGTATATAATTCGGTACCCGCAGTTTGGGTGCCCCATAACATAATATCTCTGAATTCATTTTTAAATTATTTTTAAAAATATTAAAATTAAAACTTCGAATATAAATTGCTGATTTTGTTTAAGTTAACGAATAATTATACTAATTTAAGTTTTATAATTTTAGAGTTCATTTAATACTCAATCAAGAGGTGAAAAAATGACAAATGTTGTTAATTATGATAGATTGCTTCTAGTACATTTATTATTTTAGCTTTTGATTGAGTATCCAATGAAATCCAAATTGAAAAAATGTATATGAAAATACATGCTAGTTAAATTCACAAGATCAAAGATTTGATTCGAAGTTTCAATTTTAAATTTCAAAATTAATTTTTTTGAAGGCCAGCCGGCGAAAAGCCGACGACGGAAATTTTATTAAAATAAAAAAAAATTACATCAAGAGATGGAAAAAAAGAAGAAAAATTACTCGAACTCTGCCTCCTACCAAGTCTATGCTACTTAGGTATTTATGCTGTTGGTAAGATCCAATGTATTATCCTAGATTCAATATCTAAGATGATTAAAAGTGAGTTTCGGACATGGGACTGAACACGTGGGCACTACTCTTTAAATCTATTGTGAACCATGATGCATAGAGCGCTCCGTGCACCACGACCGTTTGATCGGTGATTTTGCAAATTGACAAATCTAAATTAACCAATTCAATCTATATATTGAAATCTCATAGAAAAAAAATTTTATAATTTTTTAAATTTTTTTATTATTTTTTTCGAATTTTTTAAAACTTGCCATTTTTTGCTTACAAATTAGTGTATTTATAGCCAAAAATAGCAAGCTTTAAAAAATTCGGAAAAAATAGTAAAAAAAATTCAAAAATTGTAAAATTTTGTTTGTTATGAGATTTCAATATATAGATTGGGTTGGTTAAATTAAATTTGACAATTTATAAATCCACCATCCAAAACGGTCATGGTGCACGAAAGCTTATATGAACCATGGTTCACAATAGATTTACTATATATATATATATATATATATATATATATATATATATAGAGAGAGAGAGAGAGAGAGAGTTTTGCTATGGTGAGTTGCAACTCCCCAAAGCGTCCGTGAGTCGCGCTCAAAATTTCGAAATTAAGTTTAAAACAACCGATCCAAACCATCTAATACGATCTCCCTATTGAATTCTTCATACAGACCAAATTTTATATTTTTTCGAAATTTTTAAGTATTTATTTTAGATTTTAGAAAATCATTAATCTAATTAGTTTTGAACCGTTCAAAAACAGCAGTTTTTAAAAATCTGAAATAAATACTTAAAAATTTCGAAAAAATATAAAATTTGGTCTGCGTGGAGAATTCGATAGGGAGATCGTATTAGACGGTTTGGATCGGTCATTTTGAACTTAATTTCGAAATTTTGAGCGCGACTCACGGACGCTTTGGTGAGTTGCAACTCACCATAGCAAAACTCTATATATATATAATTTTTTGTCACATTTTCATCGTCCTATCCGAAATCTACCCTTCTCTCTTTATTGAATAACTTAATTATTTCCCACTCTTTCTTTTACATTATAGTACTTTTGTTATTTTCAGATATTTTAAATGAATGGCATCACATTTTGAAAAAAAAAAAACCGGTACAATCGAACTATTGCCTCAAATCATTTTTATAGTAATTAAGGATACTACATTTTATAAGTTCTCGTATTTACAAAATTCATCGCAATTATCTCGGGATAACTAGCAATTAATAAATTAGATTAGATAAAAAGTGCTCAAAAGTTATCGAGACGTGGCTGTGGCTTGTAGTAATGTTAATGTTACTCCGTGCGGGTGCACATGCGCAGGAGATTCGTTGGGAGACCGAATCCTGAAGTTTTGTTTTGTTTAGGGGTAGAAAATAGGGAAGTCCTAGTCCTAGTCCTCGCTGCACAATGCACATACGGTTGACACTGGTGAATGGTGATTAATGAGAGAACTGGAGAGAATAAAAGGGTCGATTTGAAAAATAAAAGTTTACTCGAAGAATAAAAGGGTCCATTTGAAAAATAAAAGGCCCACAATAGCGTTACCACGTGGCAGGTTAGGAGAGGAAAAGGTTGCGCAAAGCAATGTCGAGTGCGAATTGTTATGTGGAATTCATATGACCGTATCTTGTAACCAATAGTTGATTACTTGATTTTGTATGTGTGTGTGAATTTTGTCTTCATATTTTAATAAATTCAAAAATTAAAATGTTCCTTTTATCAATAAAATATATATATAATGTGCCTTAATTTCACTTTGCTGGCAACTTGGTGTTTCTTGTTGGCCATATTTGCGACAGTAAAAATTTGAATATTTTAATTTAATTTTGTATTTAATGACAAAAATAATGAATCAAAAGAAAACTACATATGAAGTAATGAAGAACACAGCTAATATTGTAAATAGCAAATCTGCGATAATTTTTATTTCCACCAATGCTTCACTGACATTAAAGCGTCAAAAAAAAAAATGGGCTTAATTTTTTGTATGCCCTACAACTCTTTCTTATTTATTTATTTCTCCTTATACTCATATGTATTTCTCATTTGCCACTAAACTTTTCTAAATAATTTTTTTTTGTCCTTCAACTTAACCATACAAAGTTATCTTATAAGAAAATCGAATATTAATTCCGAATTAATATAGAAAGACAGAAATGCCCCTAACCATTTAACATGCCTGCTTCAAAAAATATGAATGGAAAATTGAATTTGAGTTACAGTAGATATGCGTTTCATTTGTTTCTAAAGTTGGGTGACTAAAATATAATATGAAGAGCTTCTTTCATCTCTTAATTATTTATGTTAGCAATTTGTTTATTTTGTTTGTTCATCCGTAAACATCAAATATGACACACGTTCAATGTTGCCTGAAGCTTGCTTTTGTTTCAGCCTCCAAAAATATTTGCATCGTGGTGCGTTCTATTCTATGAATGCTCTAGCTAAGAAGAAATAGATCAGTCTACCAAGAAAAAGAAACTTCAAACAAATGATGGATATATACTTGGAATGTCTTTGAGTTCCTGATGGTACAGCTTGTCAGATTAGGAGGAATAACAGGTAAAGGTCCATTCATGTGCTCTACCCAAAACTTTTGAAATAGGAGGAAGGCGAAAGGACTAAACGTCAGATTGGAGAAAGGAGGGAGATTAAGGAATCGTTATCTCCTCCCGCGCGGGACCGTCCAGCGCAGCCTACGAACCGTCCGATCTGATCTGGACGGTTTGGGCCTACCAATCAGGTTACATGCACGAGGCTCCCTTTGCCATTGAGATTAAATCACACGGCTCACAACACTGCGCTGGACAGTCCCGTGCGGGACGGGATTTCATTTCGAGATTAAGGGTTTCATGTTTTAGCGAAAAAGTTTCTGGAGCAAGGAAGGAAAATCTAGGAAAAATAAAAATAAGTCTAGGGTTAATTCTGACTTTTTAAGTTAATTCGGAATTAATATTCGATTTTTTTTTATAAAATAACTATAGTTAAATATGTATAATTAAGTTGAAGGACAAATAAGAAATCATTTAGAAGAGTTTAGTTACAAATAAGAAATACATAAGAGTACAAGGAAAAATAAACAAATAAGAAAGAGTTGAAGTGCATACAAAAAATTAAGCTAAAAAAATTTTATCACCTTTCATCCTCCGAGCAAAAGAGAAAAATGACGAAAGGATAATTTCGCTGTCCCCCACAATTAGTGTCGAAGTGCAAATAATTGGTTAACTGTTCAGAACAATTGTACAAACGTGTTATTGTTATTTATACTCCATAAATGAGCACCGATCGACTCGTTTAAAAATTTAGCAGTGAGCCATTTTTTTTTTTTTTAACAAAAAGTAAAGCAACAGTTAACTTCATCATCCAACTACGAACTGAAAAAATTAAAATGTCCTTTAAAAAATCGCATCCGTAGATGATTCAGTGCCAAATAGTGGGGGAAAAAAATACTATCTGGACAGCCAAACGTACATCTAAAGTTTCTGTTGAATAATAATAATAATAATAATAATAATAATAATAATAATAATAATAATAATAATAATAATAATAATAATAATAATGGCAGCGTTATTAGTATTAATATAACAATAGTAATAATAGTAATACTAACAATGATAATGATATATGATGGTATTAATATTTATTATTCTAAATAAAATAGTATTTTCATTGTCATCATAGTAATAACATTAATCACAATAGTATAACAGTAGTACTAATAACGACACTCAATTCTTTCTTTTCTAATTCTCTAAACATTATTTTAAACAATATTTTTTTTTTATTCATAGATAAACTTTCTTTGTCATCAAACGCAAATTTCCATGCATCCAAACACCCTGGCACCAAACCTATTCGGCTATATATTCATTTATGAAATAAATGTGGAAAAAAAAACATACAAAGAAATTGAAACACACATTCGTCAGATTTGCATTAGACGGGCCTCTCCTTTTTCATTGTACCCTTGTTTCACAGCTGTTTTTTTTTTTGGGCACGTATTCATTGTACCCTCGTTTCCCAGCAATAGTAACGATGTGTTTTAGTGAGAACGCTCTTGATCTAGTGACAAAAAATAATACATCTTAAATAAGAGGTTGCAAATTTGAAATCCGACTAAAAAATCTTTTATATATATTTAATTTAAAAATAAGTTGGAAGACTTGACCCCAATTTAATTATCTTAAAAAAAATAAAAAATGAAATTCTTAATAATAATATCTAAACAAAAAATATGTATTCAGAAATCTAATATTCCTGCATTTTCTTGCTCCTTTCTGTCCCACTTCGCTGCTGGCATTTTAGGACGTAATATGGCCCGCAACGTGGAACGAAGATTGTATTACAGTCGAATTTATGAATTGAAGATTGCTGACACAAATTTAATTTTGAGGAACCCACAATCACGGCATGTACTTGCATGGTTACACTAAATTTTGCTTTATACGTGTCCCTTTTGTTCATTACTTAAGGCCCCCGGATCAAAATGTTTTTTAGACATGATTTCATTTCATTTTAATTCAATTGATTTTTTAGGATTTCGTTGGATCTAAGTACATAGAAATTCCATTTAAATGACACCAAATCAGTTCATTTCAAGCTTTTAAATTTCGCCGAAATAACGGCGTTATATCCAAAATTTCGGTTTTCCGGACAAAAACGCACCAACGTTACAGTTTCAAAACAGAAAAACGCGTAACACGTCATTTTCGAAATAACACCGTTATTTCAGCGAAAAAACTTTATTTTTGAGCAGAAAAAACGGAGACAGGAGAGACTTTTTATACATTATAATTATATATATATTTATATTATATAGTATTAATGTATTATACAGAGCAATTTCTTTCTTTAGGTTTTGTGCTTATTATTTGTTATCCTCTTTTTCTTTGTTATTCTCTTTGCTTAATTGTTTTCTGTTAGATTACACAATATTAGGATTAGTAATTTAATTGTTCTCTATGCTTAATTTCTTTGCTTAAGATTACATATTGAAAAAAAATAAATTATTAGCATATTAAAAAAATTAGATATTAGGTTATTAGCATATTAAAAAAAATAGAATTCTGACTTGTACTGTAGTACTGCACACAAGAATACATATGAGTTTGACACAAATGTTCGCATATACACACCGTTTTTTTTGCCGTTATTTCACCGAAAAAGCACCGCACCGTTAAATCAACTCCGGACTGTCATACTGAAAAAAACGAAATTTAAAAACTTGATTCATTTTGATCACAAATTTTCCAACGAAATAAAATGAAATGAAATCCCACGTTAAAAAAATGGAATTTTGATCGGGGACTAATTGTTTTCTTGTTCATCTTTTGCAACAGAGGAGGTTTGATGTAAAATAAGTTTTACCTACGGATATTGAAATCTCAAAAAGGAAATAAGAAAAGGGTACTAAGTACTAAGTGCGCTTGCTGTTCAGAGTCCTGACTCTGACTTCTAGTTCGAAATTCGTTTCATAGCTGTTCTGGCAGACTATTAATGATTTTTAATTACCTATTGCTAGAACTGGTCTTTAACTTTTTTGGTACATCGTTACTATTTAATCCTTCAAAGTAAAACACATTGTTATAAAAAATTAAACAAATTAAAAGTCAAATGAGATGGAAATTACATGGAAAGATCTTGTATTCCTGTACTTAGAAGAAGAAAATTCAACAAAATTTTGAAGTCAATTACATAAACTGCATAGCAGAAATCTTGCAGCGATCAGACGCGGTAATGCTGTTTTTCAAACAATACTAGCTAAAAGCCTGAAACAAAAAAAGATAAATTCTGCAAAGTTTTAATTACCCTCTTAATGACTGATTAAAACAAAGTACATCCAGCTGCCAGAGTTGCCTGCTGTGCCATATCCCATGACCTAGAGATGCATGAGGTGGTAGTAGACCTTGTACGGAGCATTGCATCTCTAGTTAATCGTGGCAGTACTAGGCCATTCCCATACAGTTGTCATCCTACGTTAGTAGATGTATGAGTTTTTAATGCTGGATTTGTATAAGCCAGATGTTATACAGAGCATGTGCATGAACTATGAAGATCTGCATGGTTACCTTCTTGGTTCCTTCGTGCTATGTATTATATATTCTGGAACCTTTATCAATGTTCAGGTACGTACATTCACTGGTTTTGTATCTGCGTATCGATTTGGTTTGTATTTTGGGCTCAAATTTAACCTTTGATTGGGTACTGCCGTTTATTTTTATTTTTATTTTATTTTGTTGTCTGAATAGCTGGACCTGTTATTTACGTATTTATATATGGTCCATCAAGATTTAATGGAATGTTCTGAATCTAAATTTGATTAATGAGTCTAGATTCAATACCCACCTTGAGGTAGAAACAATTCTTTTAATCTATCACATCCATTTTAGATCAGATGGTCTGAATTTAAATAACAGCATTCAATATCTTTGCATGAGTAGCAGCAGATCCCAACTAAGTATAATATCATGTGGTACACACGTGGCTTTATTTAGTGGGAATTTATCAGGTTCAGCCGTTCAGATTACAGCATGGACAGAGTTAATGCTTTCGGATAGAGTCTTAAATGTCTTTCAAGTTTGGGTTCAAAACTTGTAGGCTTTACATTCAGGCCTAATGGACCATCGAACCCAATGCTGACAAGTGAAATCTCCGAAATTATCAGCACATGCATATTAGAAAGATATAAGAGCAAAATGTTGAATAACCTCTTACGCCTTGACTTAATAAAGTATCAAGATATCACCACCTAGTCTCAAACGGAATCTCCACTTCGAATTGATTTGCAGCTTTTTTTCAGGACATGAAGGCGTCACCAGCTTAGTTGGCAGCAGTGGGACCATAAAGGGCTGACAAATGCAAAGCAGTATCCACAGAGCCACCACTTTGACAGACCTGGAGATAAAACAAACCTATACCTTGTTCACAGGTCAAACAGGTATCTTTCTAGGATGTAATTATATATCCATGTAAAAGCTAGTATAATGTTTGGAGATCTGGTGGCATTGATTCTTTGGTGTTTGTATTGCAACAAACTCTTTGGTACATTGAATAAGAATCTGCTTTATCTAAATCAAAATCTCTTACACAATAACTCATTTAAGATGTCAGCAAGCAAAAAGGATAACATCGTTTGAGCAGATCTACTGAATTAATTTTCCGAATTTTCATCTAATTAAACTACATTAATATTCATCCATCAATTCAACCTCAAGTCTTAAAATACAAAACTGGAAGCTCCAGACACTCATTAGTTCATCCCAGCAGGTGGGGGCGGCATCATTTGAGCAGGTGGCGGTGGGGGCCGCCACATAGGAGGTGGGGGAGGTTGAACAGCCGGTCTCATCATGCCAGCATTAGGAGGCGGCGGGGGCATGCCTTGTGTCATAGGTCTGACAGGTTGCCTATACTGGAGATGCGGAGGCATCCCTTGTGGTGGCATGGGCTGGCCTGGCTGCATGTGAGCCGGTGGTGGCGGCCAGTGTGGTGGTGCTCCCATCTGCATTGGAGGAGGATATTGGCCAGCCCCAACTGGAGGAGGCGGGATATGCATGGAAGGGACTGGAACAGGGGGAGGCGGCACTGAGCCATTTGCGAAAGGCCTTGGTGGGACAGGAGCCTGTTGTGGTGGCCCATTTGGCAGAGATGGAGGTCCACTAGCAAACAATGTATGGGGCCGGTTCTTCTGGACTGCTGGGTTGCTCGCTGCCAGTACTCTCTCTGTATAAAGAGTATATTATGTTCTTGTATGACAATACAAAATCAGATGATGATAATAATACAAATATCAGGAGCTTATTTTTTTTATTTTTTTAGTTTATGCCAGTAGTAACTCACTGCCATTATCGGACTGAACTGTCACCAGGTACCAGCTAGTGGCTGCGCATGGTTACCATAATAAGAAGTTCCTTCGTTTTAATACTCTCTGATGTCCAATTGGATTTTGGTTTACCAGATAGAGCTCAGGCATGTGCAAGACCAAGCAACAAGATTGAATAGGTCCAAATACCTGATGGTATTGTAATATTGAATTATGAAGAAGCAAAACTAAATCTTCCGGCTATTTTCTTTTGATTCACTATTTCCGTTATCAAGCACCTAATTCATATAAAAAGAAAAAAAAAATTACCTGCTGGTGTGCCATGACGCTCTCCTTTTGTGTCTTTTTTGTATGCATAAGAGACAGTAATCTGACGGTTGCATAGATATTGACCATTCATGGCCTGAAAATAAAAATATATATATATATTGTTGATATTTCAGTTACCAGATAAAACCTTGAGAGAATATTTAGTTGACCACAAACAATTAAGCTGATGATAGAAAAAAAAGAAAGAATAAATGGCTGCAGTTAAAGGTTGTTCCTTAATTATTTGACTTATTTAACCTTATATCACCCAAAAATCTCGACAGATTTAAACTAGAAATGAAATTAGTAGAAGTCATGATAACCTCAATTGCTGCATCAGATGAGTCAAAGGAATCATAACTAACAAAGCCAAAGCCTCTCGAGTTACCAGTTTCAGGATCTCGCATTATCTGCAGATGACAAGGAAAAAAATTAAAGCTGATATCATAAGATGCAAATAGAGAAATGGCCCAAGATATAACACCCAGAATTATATTCATTTTCAGAATTTAAACCTGCATTGTAAAATGCTGGTAAATACTAAAATGAACATTTCCACGAACTTTTTAGGAAAAAATGAAGGTAAAAATAACTTTACACAAGGCATGCTATCAGTAGCTTATTTACAGTTATTTGAAAGAACATAGCATACTAACAAGCAAAGGGTACTGTTCTAGAAGATCACCTTGGGATTGGTTACGATAACTCCAAAAGCACTGAAAGTGTCATAGAGAAGCTTCTCATCTACATCCTAGTTTAATTCAAAACAAAAGTAGTCAGTAAATAAACTTATTTTGCAAATAAAAAAAAATTAGAAGTAGAAGTTGGTTACTATATGGATCATAAAGGCTTCCCAGTGTCCTGGTTACTATATTGATCTTTGGCTTCAGTGATGAGAGAAAACACATACGACAACGAAAAAAAGCACTACCTTGTACAAACATCAGACCGCATGCCATACACATGGAGTTTATTACATTATCAGAATTAATTGAAATTCTCAGTTGATACAAACCAAGATCAAAATTACTCAAATAACTACTGTGAAAGAGTAAATTAAACATAACTTATCATGATGCTCTATACTTACTGGATCGAGGTTGCCTATGAAGAGGTTTGCCCCTACATCCAAGCTCTTCTTATCTTGAGAAGCCTAAATTGCAAAAATTTATCAAAATCCACCAAAAAGAATACATACTGACCAGAAACATACAATAAAGTTTGGGGATTCCAGTATCATCAGCACAGTTGAGATTAACTCCAGTAACGGTACAAGAATATCATAAAACCATTGGATAGAAAATGTTTGTTCCCCAAACAATTTTATAGGCTATTGCTAATTTTAATTAGTACTGACCATAAAGGCCCACTAAAACCCATATAATAGCTGTAATGAGCCACATTTAATATATTATAACCCGACAACTTAGCACCCAATTTTCAATGAACCAACCTAAATTGATCTTTCAGGTAACAAACAAGAGTGCAGTCAAAAAGAGAAGTACTATGATTAACTGACCTTGTTCACCCTTATAGGCTTTCCATAAAGCTTGATCATGTTCAAAATCTTAATAGCCTGCACATTTTAGGCACCATCAAAAACAATAATGCAAAGAAATATACCAACCAACAATTAATAGCCCAAAATATCAAGTAATTATTAGTACTCACATAGTCTGCATCTTCTTCGCTACGAAACTCAACAAAGCCATATCCCTGGTGCAGATTTGTCACCCTATCCTTTGGAACATATACATTTACTGTAAGATAAAACAATAATTATTGGATCAAACCATCCAAAGACCAATTAACATAAAGATCGTATGGGAACAGACGGTGATTGTAGAAAGAAGGGGTTTAAACTTACCAACTGGGCCTGCTTGCACAAACAACTCCCACAAGAGCTCCTCCCCAACCTAGAAAAAATAATAATATTATTAGGAAAATAGAAAAAATAAAATTAAAAAAATTCTGGTAACCAATTGTCACATTTCATAATGGAAGTTTACTTTTAAAACCAACCAACTCCTAGAGAAATAAAATGAAGCATCTAAGTTTCAATGTGAGAGAGACACCTAATAGTACAAGAACCAAAGCTGATATATCTTTCTGGGATCAGTCTAGCACCAGAACTCTCTGTTCAAAAAGGGAATTAAGTTCTATTTACATTTAGGGTTTAAGTTTAGCACCGAATTACTGAAAACAAAAAAGGGAAAGCCACTTCCAAACTATGACAAAGATTAGTGTTTTCCTTGAAAAAAAATGGGATTCTTTTTATTCTCTTAAATTGAACTAGAACCTCAATTCTCAGCTTAGTAAAAGGTACTGAATCATTTCCTCTCATGCAAAAAGGAAACCCTAGAGAATGACTGAAGGAAACAAGTATAACAGCGAAGAGAAGAGAAGAAGGGAGAGAACCTGAGGGTCAAGGTTGCCGACGTAGACAGTGGCGTCTTGGTTCCTCTCCGCCGAGTGCTGCCCTAGCAAATTCGCTCCCACTCCTGGAGCTATACGCGTCGTCATTTCTCACCTCTCTCTCTCTCGTTCTGTCACTCTTTCTTTCTCTCTGTCTCTGGTGCAGTGGTGCTCCTTGCGGAGCACGGCCGCGCAGCTTGCACTCAACGTGAGGAAAGGAAGAGAACAACCACGCAAAGTTCCAATCACCGGAGGCACACTACAGCCTTGATCTTCATCCAGCGGTCGGTACTCGGTACTAAAACCTCTCAAGGTTTGCAGATTTCTAGTTGAGTGATGTGACGGCCTGCTTGCTTGTTCTTGGGCTTTTCTACAAACCCCAGTGAGGCCCATTAAGCCCATATAAATAAGGCTTTGTTAGATGGTGATGTCCAATTGTCCATCGTTCCAACTAGGCCTGCAAAACGATCGAAACGGTGATGCGTTTCGTTGACGAAACAGATTTTCAATTTTGTTAATCCTTTTGTCCGGATAATATGATCGGAATTAACGAAATTTTCGTGATGGACGAAATCGTTTCGTTACTTTGTTAACAGTTTCGTCCAACGAAATGAAATCGTTTTATTATTTCGTTAACCATTTCGTCCGGACGAAATGAAACACAAAACGGTTAAATGGGCTTCTGTTCGCATGCCTAGTTCCAACTTCTAAGGGAAATGAGTCAATTAATTATTTGGGAAAGTTTGCTCATTGAAATTTATTTCTTTGGGGAACTTTGTCTCAATTAATTATTTCTGAAAGTCACAATCTGTATTATGCAAGATGATATTTTTTCTTAAATCATAGAAATTTTTAGTTTTAATCTTTAGGATTGTTTTATATAAAGTTGTGTTATCTTTTCCATTTTATCTTGTTGGTTGACGAACTTTTACAACCTTTTACTTTATTTAGCGGATGCTGAGGCATTTTTCATTTACAGAAATAAGTCAGTAAAATTCTAAAAAATTAATGTTCGTAGATGAGAAATGTCTAGGGACAAGATGAAACTAATTCTACAATTTTAGGGACTTAAATATAAATTGTCTATTTGTTAGGCTCCAAAAATTACATAAAAAATTAGCTTGGAGAATAGTCTTTCATATAGTAGCTAAGAATAACTTTTCACGAGTTGAGAAAACAAGTATTTTTTATGTTGTAAATACTTAAAAAGTTCAAAAAGTTGACTCCCAAAAATGCTTACTTACTTTAGGTGATGAGGGTTTTACTGCCACAAGTATTTAAGCTACAAATGTCACGACTTCTCTTTTTCATTGATATTTTGAAATTTAAAATTTAATTTTTTGAATTCTACCCGTTAATCTTGTTCAACTTAACGAATGATGCATTTCTATATGACTTTTTATGAAATTTGAAGTTTATTCGATACTAACTATAATATATAGATTAATTCTAATACGTTTATGTGTTGGCATGTTGATCGAGCATCAACCCCTAAAAATTATAAAAATGCATCGCTCGTTAACTTGAATAAAATAAACGGTTTGGATTTGAAAATTAAAATTTTGAATTATAAAATATTAATAAAAAAAAGAAGTTATGACATTTGTGACACTAGAACCCTCCTCCTTTTAATAGCAGCACGTTTTATAAATAGTAAGATTAGTTGACTTTGCACAACAAATGAGCATATTGATCGGCAATGCACTACTAGAATTTCGTTTATCTGTGTCGGACCACCGACATATTAGAGTCGCTAAATCAAGTAGCGACGCAAAAAGGAAAAAGCGGGCGGGAGGACTTTTACTGGGTGTCGGTAGGCCGACACAGATAAATTAAGACGCATAAATATTCAAAAGAGAGACGCTCTCAAGTTCTGTGTAGGGACGCAAATATGCCGAATATATTGGCGTCAGTACTCCGACATGTATAATGAGAGACGCATAATATTTTTGGGTTTATTCAAGATCCAACGGCTCAAATCAGATGTAAATTTAGTTCAGTGCGTTGTACTGTTATAATATTCAGAACTTGATTTAATCTGAGTCTTAAATTTTCAAATTTCATCGCCTAATATTTTTTTTTTCAAATTTTGTTTTCTAACTTTAAATAATTTAAAAATATATTTAACTATTTTTTTGAGAAAAAAATAAACTTTTGACACGTCTATACGATTGACATGACTATATTGTGTTGTGTCAACATTGCGTGTCAATCGTGTCGTATTAGTTTTCGTATTGTGTCGACTCATGTCAACACAATTGTATATGAGACGACACATTGATAGCGAATCATCCATTGCCATGTAATTTTTTTTTGGCATTTGCAATCTTAGTGAGTGAATAGATTGAAAATACAAATTAAAATATCATTAGATATTATTAAAATAATTGCACTTGATGTTTTGCCTTATTAAGCACATTTTTCTTTTATGCCGTATTTTTTCAACTATATTCCAATTCCACTTAAATGCCGACAGCGACAAAATTTGTGCGCCAAAATCATTCACCCCAAAATTTTTATTTCTCTTATCCAATAACTCTCCTCACATTATTCGATAAAAAAATCCGTTACCTCTTCCATTAACGGGAACCCAAATACTTCCATATTGTCCTTAAATAATGCATAATATATGAATCATTAGGGCAATTGAACAATAATGCTTATAAATCGAGCGCACCATTAGAAAGCCTTCTCTATTTGTCCTTTTTTATATTGAGCCGTCTCAGTGTTTTTTTACACTAATTGACTTATTTTGTTGCTAATTATATATTATTACAATACCGAAATTAAAGACAAATTTATATGTTGCTAATTATATGTCAAAACCACATGCCAGACAAATTTTGAACAACACAAATTCTATTAATATTTTTTTTATCAATCTTTAGTTTCTTTTCACAAATGGCGTCAATTATTTCAACATAATTTTTTTTATAGATGGCGCCAAGTTATTCAAGTGGCGCCAAAAATATTTGGTAGAGATTTTGTTTTCTGTTATTATTATGTTTTTACCATAGTATTTCACTTCCAACCGTAAAATTCTTTTTTTCGAATAACGATTGTAAAATAACCAAGTCAACTACAATAATAATTGGACCATTTAATTGCACATATAGTATCTCAAAAATAATTTCATGCTTATGCAATTCGACCCTATTTTAAGTTGTATGATAACAAAAATAAGGTAATATTACTTGAAATTTACACAATTAATAATAGTAATTGCAATAATAATGCTCACAAGTATAATTATCGTGTAATGCTATATATAAAGACAACATTTTCTAGCCGCAATCCTAAGTAAATGCAACCCCAACTAATTATCAAGACATGGGGGACCCACCCACGTATGAATCTTGGAGGATGCAACATGTCAGAACAAATATTAAGTAAATCACTTATTTCGTTTAAATGGGATTATTAGCATCTGGATTCGGCGACCTGTTTGTGTGCGTGATTTAGATGTTTTTTTTATTAGGAAAGAAACATATTGTTTTCATCGAAAAAAAAAACAAATTCAATATTGTTTTCTAGAAAAAAAAAACAAATTCAATATCGGAAAAAAAAACATATTGTTTTCATCGGAAAAAAAAAAACAAATCCAAACGGAGGCCAGTGAGATTATATTTTTGCCCTATTAAATACATTATACATGTCTGATTTTCCTTCTCCGATGCATTTCCCGAAGCATCTTTATTATTACCCAATCAAACGTTGACAAGTGACACCTCTTAACTGGTTGCTTCTAGTGTCCACGGATCGCTTATTTTGTGTTTGTATATGGAGCGTTGGATCAAATCTGATGGCCTCTACTAATTTAAGTTGTGCTTGTGGTTTTTCAATCATACAATATATAACTATGTAAATTACATGAGCTTACAAATATGATTTATATCAATTATATAAAAAATAGTAATCTTAGAAACAATAAATATTTTATATTCTTTTGTGAAACAATTAATTTGAATTTCTTATTTCAATATACTTTTGTATTTGATGAAACTCTCCGTTAAACTGAATGACCCATATATTATTACTATATAAAATATAAATTCATCATATTAATGTAAAATTTTATAATTTAAATTCGCACCGTAGAGTTTTCTAATTTTTCCCTCCCAAATAAGATTTCCATCCCCCTTAATTTTTTCCCAACCACATACGGCGCCAACTTGCAATAATTGTAAGGAAATAAGAAAAAATATATCCTCTTCAAATAAAGTTGCATAATATATTTTGATAAAAACATTATATCATTAATGTACTATCTAATAACTTGAAATTTTTTTTTATTGTAATAAACATTATAACATTACACCATCAATTCTTTTTCACCAACATTGGTGCCAAAAAAAAAACAGAAGTAGCGGGAAAAAGATGAAATTGGTAAACTGATTTCCCTCCTTTTTTTTATAGCATGGCGGGTCGGAAAAAAAATTAGCGCGGCAATCAATTTCTGGTCCAAAGATTTCCCTCTTTTTTTTTATAATATGGACGGTTGGGAAAAAAAATAATCGTGTAACAATTAATTTTGGTCCAAATAGATTTGTACCTAAGATGTATTGTCCAAATAGATTGATTTACCAAAATTTACCCTCCAATTGAATCACTTCAATATATTTGAAAATTGCTCAGGATATGATTTCTAAATTGACTAAACATTTGATCTTTTCAAATTAACAATTCAAGCACTCAACATATAAGTCATTTGCAAAACATGAGAAAATATTAAATTTAATCAACGTTTTTTATAAAGCCCATATTTAAAATTTATATGTTAAATTTAGTCCGGTCAATGAAATAATTATATATGACATTTATTTAAAATAAGTATGCCATGAATTCAAATATATTTAACATAGCTTAATGATAAATTTGACAATACAGTTTAATATAAAGGTACATCTGACAATACACTCTAATGTATCAAATATGATTGTAGAGTAAGAAATTTTATATTTTCAAGGTTTTAAAATGTGATTTGTGCGGTTTAGCGGTTGGATGATGATTCGTGATAAACGGTTATACATAATGGCTAAAAAATAGATAATTCAATTTAATTGCTGATATAACAAAGCAATTTAAAATGTTGATATTTTTTTTTCAAAATTTTCAAATATTATTTTCGAATGTTCTAAATTGGAGGGTATATAACTATTTAGATTGAACATATTTATAAATTCCAAAAAGAATAGTAAAAAAATTTGAAAAAAATATATAATTTGATCTCTATGAGATTTTATTATGGATAACACTTTGAATATTTCGAATCGGTCGTTCTAACAATATGGGCAGTGACATATTGTCAAAACGTTTTCCTGATTTTTTTATTTAACAACACGTGAAGATAAAAAATTACTTAAAGAAATATTTGCTTATTGATACTAATGCATAAAGCTTAATGTGATGATGATCAGATCTTTGAAACGTAAAAATTATTGTTTTGGTGAATGACTTGTTCTTCATTTAAAATGTTTCTAATCAATGCAAAAAAATTTCATTTTTAATGTAACATACCGTATGATTATCTTAAAAATTTCATGTTTAATGTATCATACAAAATTAGAAATGATTTTCTTAAAAATAATGCTAGAGTCAAATACATTTCACACTTGACTCCGTCAAATACAATCGGGTCTCAATCTTCAATATTAATCGAGTTTCCATATTAATGTATTACTTTTCAATTTTCGAGTCTTTGTAATATCGGTTTACAATTTTCAATAAACCAAATTAGTGTTTGAAAAAAAAATATATTATCGTTTGTATATTTTTCAATGTTAATGATACATTTTTTATAACATATTTTAACTATTTAGATCTTAATTATTTTGGTGACCCCCATTTGGAAGAGCGTGTGGATGTGTAGTAACTAGTAACAAAATAGTTCGGGTTGTATATCTCTGAATATTAGCACAATTTAAAATGACACTCATTGACTCGTGGCACGAGTTGACACGACAAAAAAATAGTATTATTTATTTTTTTAATATGTTATCTCAAGTATATTAATTTAAACTGATTCTATATTATAAATAAAAAAAATGCTTTTGTCCAATATATTGGACACTAGCATTTCTTCTGAAAATTTAATAAAGTCGATTCATAATCGTATTTATTTATTCCTTAATTTTTATTTTAATATATCAAAATATGATAAATTCTAAACATTTAATATATTTTTATATTTTTATTAAAAATTTAAATAAATTATAATATGGCATGACACTTTTAACATGTCGTGTCAACATGACACGACACAACAAATGAGTTGTGTCATAATGTGTGTCGTGTTAGTCGATTCTTTCTCTAAACACTACACGACATGACGAGACACAACACGTTGAAAATATTAACTCGTGCCAACAAAATATGACACAAGATCTAGCACGTACATATATCGTTTATTTGATATGACTCGTAGATTTTAATCCTTAATACATATATCGTTTATTTCAAAGCTAAACGACAAATCTGACAAATAAATATTCTGAAATTGATACGTACTATATATAAAAGATATTTTAATGTATCTTTACTATAATTTTTTGTTATTGTCGATATCAAAAAAATTTTGACTCGACGACTTTAAATATTTTCGCAAATTTTATTCCCTCATTTCCCCCCCCCCCCCCCATTTTCTTTTGTCACGGTACTTATTATCTTCTCTGCCTAGGAACCCTAGATCGCCGCCACCCAAAATCCCACATTTTTTCTCCTCTCGGAAAAACTCAAATCGCCGATCACATCCAAGATCTGATGGAGCTAATCGCGATTCATCCTTGCTCATCACTCTCTCATTGCTTTCTGAAGTCGCCCCTCTCTGCCATTTCTCCTTCCCCACGGCCCCATCCCTCTCTTTCCCTTTCAAGTCTCAACAATGGTGGATGCAAGGTTCCCGAAGGAGAAGGAAATGATCCACGGCAAGTTCATCAACTACGACGCCAGCGGGGCCGTCCTCAGCGAGATGCAATCAGCGACAAAAGCATGTCGTTGACGTACTGACGATGTGAAACATATATGCCAAGAGCGCACATACAGACTTCTCTTCTCAGTCTAAGCTTCGCCCTTGACTCTCCAACCTTTACAGCCTTTCCAAAAGGTCGCTACCAGACCCTTCATCAGTACGTTTTTCCCTTTTTTTAATTAAAATGTGATAAAGACGTAAAAGATGTTATACTCATGTCGCTTATCTATCGTATGCAAAGATCTGTTCAAAATAAGTGTTAAATATGTAATTATTCTTTTTTTTCAGTCCTGGTTCTAAATTATTTGCATACATATGCATTGAACATGTTTGATGGATTGCCTGAAGTAGCATTGTAGCAAAGGTTATCATTTAGATTCGTTTCTTGAATTTTTTTATCTTTCTTTTGCATATAAGGTGTTTGCTGAAATGCTAAAACAAATGATATTGTGATCTAAACTATCTTTTCTTTTACCAATTGATTTGGCAGTTATACAAGGCATCATAGTAATTGCTTTGAGATAGAAGAATTAGGGCCGATAGAGTTCTCCATCATGACCAAGCATTTTGATTGCCAAGGCAAACCTCCCTATGCACTCCGCGCTGTAAGTGTCCATACTCTCAATTAAAACATAAATGATGTACCTTTATTGAACGTGAATAAACTGATCTATATCATCTTTAGTGGTGTCATTTTTTCATTTGCTAGGTATATATTCTGATACAATTAAACTGCAATGAGGTAAAAGTGCTTGAGTGTGTTTGAGTGGCTAAATGAGGTAGTTGCAATGCTATGTTCCATTTTTAATCATGGGAAGTGTACATTGGCTTGTTAGTATTAGAACATATTAAATATGTGAATCACCAATGATCCTAAATGCCATTTATACAAGTTTTGACATGAAATCGGTGTCCAGTTCAGTTGGATAAAAGTGTTTTACAAAGAATTTATAGACATCTTTGGTGTTAGAGTTCATCCATTTTAATTCAAGTTGTATAATAGAATCCTATTCATTGTTTTATTTACTATATTTGGTGGGTCTTGAAGGATGATTCACTAGTGGCTCATTTCAAGTACCATAAGAAACCAATTACATCTGTAGAGTGGAGTTCGCATGAAGCATCAACTTGGGCTGTATCATAAGCACTATGATCAACTGCATTTTTGAAAAGTATATTTCTTTTATTCGGCACTATATGACGATCTATATATGAGTAGGATATGGAACCTGTCAATAGAAAGGGACGAAGAAGAGGAGATTGAGTTCAAAACAAAGACAAAGGAGCAAGTCAACACACCTGAAAATTTGCCACCTCATCTCTCGTTTGTTCACAAGGTACTTATTCCTTGAACCAAGTTAAATTTTATGTGTTAAATTTTGTCAAGTTCGAGTTGTTCCACGCTAAAATTTAGTTATTGGTAATTAACTAATTATTAGAAAACAATTACCTTGTGGCTCTGTGTATGCGTGTATATAATCACACTTCCTCAATTTGTTTAGTTAGAGCAACAGTGAACTCTGAATCGATCCGGATATATTAAATTGCCACCTTGTGATTGTACTTTACTAAAACAGTGAACAACAGTGAACTAATAGAGTTGCCACTCTCAAGGTACTTTACTAAGGTGAAGTAGCTTTTCTCTAAAATGGATTCAGTTTCATGACCAAAATTGAAAGACCACATTGTTCAGTGGTCTTTGGCTTTAGTCTAATATGATGGATATTGTGGTGAATTTGCAAGCTGGTTCTAAGGATGATTACTTGACTTCCTAAGAAGGATTAATTTCTTCAATTGAATTAACTCGAAGCATAATTAAGCAACTGAAATTTAAATGTCTTTGCTTTCTTGTTCAAATTATATGATATAGAAATTTTGTTGATTCCTACATACTTGTAGATGTCCACACCAAATTAAATTGTCCAGGACGATGAAATCTACTTATATGATATTTCAAGTCCTAATCATACTATTCTGGAAAATCACATGCTCGGCACCAAAACTGGCATCCACCATGGTCATTTCAATTTCAGTAAGCACTAAACATGTGATTATTATTAAATAGTAATATGTAGCTTTTGAATTATAAAATTTCACCAAAATAACCATCTCATCTCTTATTAGATATGACTGAGTAATGACACAAACAAAAGGAAACGTTGCTCCATGCATTCAAGCTCTCCACAACTACCTGAGCATGGATATGAGAATTTTAGCTAAAAAGATTATTCATCACGTCATTGTGGCTCTTTGATTTTAGGTGCTAATTTTTTTTTGTTTTAGACTGATTTAAATTTTCATGCTCTTTTACTTGGAATTTTGATTTGTATCAAAACATATGCAAGTTTGTTATTTCTATTGGATGTTGATTTGTAGTTCAATGCATAATAGATAATTGTGTGATTTTTGTTTGATTCAATGTGAATATATGTATGTTTGTGAATTCTAAATAGTTGTGAATAATTAAAATCATATGAATTAAATAGTGGTGGTACTAAATTGGTACCGGGAAGAATTGAATGGCTGTACAAATCTAATTGATGTGGCTATCAACAATGGCATCAGTATACCGACGTCTTTGATCTAATATACAACAATGCATAAAAACGTGGATATAGTGGGCCCCACTAAATTCTGACAATAAATTTTCTGTGTCGGTGAGCAACGGCGTCGCTATATCGACTCTAATTGATCGTGGGCCCCGATCAATTCTGACAACATATTATCTGGGTCACTTAATATAGGCGTCGGTAGACCGACATAGTAACGTCTAAATAGAGACGCGCTTACTGTTTGAATAAGCGATCGGAGAACATGGTAAGTGTCGTTATCCCGACACAGATATAGAGACACGTTAAGTAATCCGTGTCCTCGCGACACAGATGTTTATTATTAGCGGCTAGAGTATCTGAGTCGCTTAGGTAGCGTCTTTAGATGGACACAGATAGCAATTCGTGTCGGAATAGTGACGCCTTTTTGCGAAGCAAATAATCCGCATTCTAGTAGTGATGAGAACATAAAAATTAAATATTTACTTATATAAAAAAATTGGCAAAAAGACTGGTGATACTTAGTGGACAATATGGTGATATCACCAAGACTCTTTCACCTCCTCATATCTTTAACATTTGTTTATATCTATTCTGAAAAGACACAAATTCATCAGATACACCCACAAAGAAAGAGTAGTAACCGTGTGAGACCAGTTACAAAACAAAGAAGATGCATTCCGGCGTCGTTGCTCCGCTGGAGATGATAAAACAATGGATTATATAGTCAACAATTCGTACCAAGAAATTAACGATTGAGATCAATGAGCTCATAACTTGAAGATATCATGCATGAATTATGCTCAAAAACGTCGATTTCACCCACATTTGAAAAAGAGGTTGGGCCCATCTGATTTCAGAGGAGAGGTGACCTCTTGTCGGCCTGTGATTTGGGCGGCCTATGTAAAACCAAAGTTCTGTTTTTTTAAGGTCCATATTAATGCTGCTTCCTCCCTCTTTCGTTCTCTTTCAAGTTTAAAAAAATTTCAACAGTATCTAAAGAAGTGTTTGGATATTTCGGTGGAATTTTCCCACTTTTTGTTATACTTTTTTTTAATGGGGTATAACAAGGACACATTCGGCCGGTGACATTTTGAATAGTTCCATAAAAGTGATCTCATTTTTTAGCAAAAAGTAGAAGGAAAATGCTTTGGGACTTTCCATACGTCATTGTAATCTTGGCACGCTAATATCTTTTGCTAGTGGATCTTATTTAATTTTTGTTGTATATCGATTTTTGACCCAATTTTTGCTAATAAAATATTATCACCTCATTTCTCAGATATATCTTTATTTTAGTTTAGTGGACGAATTAGCAAATTACCAAAATAACAAAAATGACTCTGATTGGTGTTAAAAAAATTTATGTTTTAGCTCTACATTGAGTTATCTCTATTAATCATTCATAATTAACAGAGCCTGCTAGCCACTAGCCAGTGTTCATTTAGCTCTTGTCAGAAAATACATAATATATGATGCTCTCAAAGTAACGTAGTCACTGTGCATTAACCATAATCATCACTCTCTCCCAGAAACAATGAAACTGAAATGTCTATTAACAAGTAATTGGTTTCTACTAACATAGTTTTCATATTTTCAACAAAAATAAAAGCTAGCTCAATATTGACACGTGTTAAAATTTTCCCTTTCAGCATCAATCCAACGGGGAAACCAACATATTCAAATGTTTTCGATATCGAAAATACCAGTACTCCTATCTGATCTTCTTTTGTTTAATATGGAAACATTTGGGCCCCATGACAAGAGGTAGCAGCGTATTTATATGCATAAACAATAACTAGATGTTTGGATATCCGATGAACACGTAAGTTGCAAAGACTTGTTCAGCTAAATATATAGGATTTCTTTAGTTTAATCTAATGATGTCTTTTTTTACACTTTTTTTAGAAAGCAACCTGTCCTTCTCTTTAGGATCTACTTTTGCATGCGCTATATTAGCTGTCTAGGGACCAGCTCGACTTGTGCAGGATTAATATTTCGACAAAAAAGAAACAAAAAAAAAAAAATCTGAATTGAATGCGCAAGATAATTCTACCAACTTCATGAAAAACTTAAATGAATTGTAAAATTCTTACCTTTCGGTTGTCACGGAAAATCTGATTGAAATTATGCAGACTGAAAAATGCAAACTTATGTGGTCCGGGTTGGCAATAGCAACAGACATGAATTTACCTTTCCTCTGGCTAATTAATATTTATTATAAATATATCATGATTCATGCAAGTTAGTGAATTGTCGTGCAGGAGATAATTGTATACAGTAGCAAATTCCACATTGTCAAGAGTGTAATTATTTTATGGTAAAATGTAGCGTACACTTAGTATAATTTCCTCATGTAATAATAATAATCAAAGGTGCGGTAATAGTTAATCATTTATGTCGATTTGTCATAGACTCATGGGCTAGCTCGCTAGCTAACGGACACAAGTAATGCGTTATCTCTCCATGCAAAACAGATGTCAACCCTGCTTTAAATTACTGTAAAATTAAGATACTACTTACCAAGCTAGTGGGGTAGAATATATATCTTTCTTATTGGGTCTAAAAGTAATTTAGAGGAGGTTTGAATAGGTCTAAAGTCTAAGTTACTTTCCTTTTTTCTGGAATTTTTTAAAGTTTTAACGGATTCTATTAAGAGCTTAACAATAATTATTTGTCACAATCCGCACCGATATGCCACAGGACGTGAGGGTTGACAGTATTTTCTGTATCCATCCTCGCGCGTTCATATGTCACAACAAAATAAACAATCAAAATCAACTTACAAAGCTCAATAATCGATTATTTAATGACGCAGTTTCTCTATAATTAAAAAATATTGCAAAATTTAATAAGATTATATTAATCTACATAACAAATAATATATTTTACAGAAATGAGTAGAGTCTAGGTTCTCAAAAAAAAGAAAAAAAAAGTGGAGTTTAGGTTCTCTCTCCCAATTAAGGAGGATCAGGATCAAATTCAGCTTTAATTTTCATTTCAAAAACAACATCAGAATAAAGATCCGTTATTTCATAAAATATATCAATCACAATCTAAATAACAAATTGAATCAAATCAACCAAACAATAATCAAATCAATCAATATGAAATTAAATATAGAGAAATCTAATTATCCGATTGAGCTTTTCAGAATTCACAACCGAAATTACAATAATTATCCAGAATATTTGCGAAGCAAAAATTCCAACCGGCTGACAATTCAAATTGATCAATTGGCCATTGTTGTAGTCCCTTTCCTGTTTGGTTTTTCTCGGTGAAAAATGAAAATGAGAGAGATTTTAGGGGGGCCGGTTAATCACGGGTAAGAGGGAAAGGGGATAAGAATAGGGTAATGGTGGGCGGTGTAAATGGTCGGTTATATATTTTTTTTACTTAAAATTTATTTATATATTAAGTTAATTAATTTAAAACTAGTGCATAAAAAAAATGGAATACGAACAAAGCAATTAAGGTATAATTATACCAGGTAAGTTCATGATAACATTTCGGATATGATAATGAAGCTTGGATCAGCGAAATTGGTTCTTCCAAATAATTTTCTTAACTCAAAATATCTAAGATATATCATACTCTTTTGCAATCTAATCCGTCCTCACAAACAAACAATAGTGTGCAAGCTTTATGTTGCTTCTCTAAGTTCCCGTTTGGATGCGTTGAAAAAAAGTAGGAAGAAGGAAGAAGAGAAGAAAAAAAATTATAAACAATTCAAACTCTTCACAAAATTACACACCTCCCAATACTTCTTTCCACTTCTTTCCTTCTTCTCTTCTTCCCACACCTATCCAAACGTGACAATTTTAGGATAAAAATTCTGCCTTTATTTTATTTCTTCTCCCTTGAACATATACAGATTGAGAGATACAATTAAAAGGAAACAAATCAAAAACAGAATCTAGAAAACTATCCTAAACAATTCTATAAATCTAATCAAATCTAATCATAAACATTCTATACTTGACATATATGACATATACACAAACATATATCGTCACACTCCCCCTCAAGTTGGAGCATGAAGATCTCGAATGCCCAACTTGCTGAGCAAATATTGAAATTGTCTCTTGCCAAGTGCTTTTGTGAAGATGTCCGCCAATTGCTCTGTAGTTCGGACATGTGAAGTAGTGATGTGTCCAGCACGAATGCTATCTCTTACGTAATGACAATCCACCTCAATGTGTTTGGTACGCTCATGAAAAACTGGATTAGATGCAATGTGAATAGCAGCTTGACTATCACAAAATAACTTCATGGGTTGTGTATGTGACACACCAAGAAATTGAAGAAGAGACTTGAGCCATGTCAACTCACAAGCGGTGGTCGCCATTGAGCGATATTCTGCTTCAGCCGAGGATCTAGAGACGGTGTGTTGCTTTTTGGTTTTCCAAGAGATAGGTGATTGCCCCAACATCACAAAATACCCGGTTAATGAGCGTCTAGTCAATGGACAGCTCGCCCAATCCGAGTCACAATAGGCATACAATCGAAGGTCACTATCAGCACGAAGCACAACACCTTGTCCTGGATTTCCTTTCAAATACCGCAAGACTCTAATAGCGGCATCATAATGTGCTTGGAGGGGAGCCTGCATAAACTGTGCCAACACATGCACCGAATAACACAGTTCAGGTCTTGTGATCGTCAAGTAGATTAGACGCCCCACAATTCTCCTGTACCGCTCAGGATCATCCATAGGTGGGCCAATTGCATTCAACAATTGATGATTTTGTTCAATAGGAAAAGCTGCAGGTTTAGCACCAAGAAGCCCACTTTCAGCCAAAATATCAAGTGTATATTTGCGCTGGCATAAGAATAAACCCTCTGGCCCACGCGTTATCTCTATGCCAAGAAAATACTTAAGAGCTCCTAGGTCTTTCATGTGAAAAGTACTGCTCAAGTACTGTTTAAATCCTTTGAGAGCTTCTGAGTTGTTCCCAGCAATAACCAAATCATCAACATACACGAGAATGGCAAGAAATACATCACCTTTGGTGTAGGAAAACAATGAATAATCAGCTTTTGATTGAACAAAACCATAGAAGTGCAAGGCTGCACTTAGCTTAGAGAACCACATTCGCGGAGCTTGACGCAATCCATAAAGAGATTTCCTTAATCGGCACACCTTGCCGGGTTGAGAAGAATTGAACCCTGGCGGTAGACGCATATAGACCTCTTCATTCAAATCTCCATGCAAGAATGCATTATGTACATCCATTTGATGCAACTCCCATCCTTTTGCAATAGCCACAGCCAAGAAGGTTCTCACACTAACCATCTTTGCAACAGGAGCAAAAGTTTCAGTATAATCAATTCCCTCTATTTGACGGTTACCAAGAACCACCAGCCGTGCCTTGTATCGCTCAATGCTCCCATCTGAGTTATACTTGATACGGTACACCCATTTGCATCCAATTGCAGTCTTTGTTGGAGGTAAATCTTCTACAGTCCATGTCCTATTACGCTCCAATGCATCTATTTCTGCTTGCATCGCATTTCTCCAATTAACATCTTTTACGGCTTCCCCAAAGTGTTGTGGTTCTCTTCCTGCTGTAACTGCATTTAGAAAAATTCTATGTGCCACAGAGAATTTGTTATAATTCAAATAATGAGCTATTGGATAGAGGCTACCTGAGGAGTCGACTGTTGTGGGGTGAGCTTTAGATGGGTCACAAAATGCCGTATAACACATGTAGTCTTGAAGATGAGCAGGAGGCTTGCGAGATCGTGGAACACGACCAGTCAAGTTCGATGCAGGTGCACTATGTCCGGGTGCCTCCTGACCCGATGCACCTGCACTCAGTTCGGGCGCATTCTGACCCGATGCACCCGCACTCAGTTCGGGCGCATTCTGACCCGATGCACCCGCACTCAGTTCGGATGCACTATCTTCCGATGCACCTGCACTCTCATCGGGTGCATTCGTACCCAATGCACCTGTATTCTGATCTACTGCATAATCCAGTTCACTTAATACTGCAGGTGAACCATGTCCTGGTGTACTCCCCCTCACTTGCTTAAAGGGAAACTCATTTTCACAAAACACTACATCACGTGTAACAACAAATTCCTTTGTCTCTAAATCATAGACACGCCAGCCTTTCTTTCCAAAAGGATATCCAATAAACACACATTTTCTACTTCTACTATCAAATTTATCAGATATCCCAGACTTGTGAGTATAACACAAGCAACCAAATATGCGAACTGCAGCATAAGATGGTTGTTTTCCAAACAACATTTCATAAGGAGTTTTATTTTGTAGCAAAGGAGTGGGTGTTCTATTAATGAGGAATGCAGCTGTGAGGATGCATTCACCCCAAAATTCAAGTGGAAGGTTTGATTGAAACCTCAATGCTCTTGCTACATTAAGAATGTGTCTATGTTTTCTTTCCACTCTTCCATTTTGTTGTGGAGTTCTTACACATGAGGTTTGATGTAAAATTCCATTTGCAGCATAAAACTTCAACATGAGTCCAGATTTGAACTCGGTCCCATTATCACTCCTAACACATTTTACAGTTTTACAAAATTGTGTTTGAACCATTTTGCAAAAAGACTGGATCAAGCCAGCAACCTCACTCTTTTCAGCCATCAAATACACCCACACAGCTCGAGTAAAGTCATCAACGATAGTAAGAAAATAATGAGCACCACAATGAGAGGCAACACGATATGCACCCCAAATATCACAATGTATTAATTCAAAAGGCTCACTTGTCTTATTCAAACTAACAGGAAAAGCAATTCTACTTTGTTTAGAACACATACAAATGTCACACACACCAGTTTTCATATCACTACCACCCTTAACACCTGGAAAAAGACAAGTTATCTGACTTGAAGGATGACCCATTCGCCGATGCCACAGTTCATAGGTTGTCTCCTTGCTTGTATGGAAAACTTGAGTCGGTGCCAAAGGATGATAGTAGTAGACCCCATCTCTTAGCTCACCCACACCAATCGGCATCCTCATATTGCGGTCCTGAATGACACATAGCTCATTAGTGAATACAACAAAACAATCATTATCTGAAATAAGTTTACTAAGTGAGATAAGATTGCAATTCAAAGTTGGCACATATAGAACTTTTCTTAGAGTGAGTGTTCCTTGTAGAACTACTTGTCCTTCATGCTTAGCCATGGTTTGAGTGCCGTTTGGAAGTCCAACCGATGAAGGTACAATATCATGAACACTTTGTAAGCATTCATAGTTTCCAGTCATGTGATGGGATGCGCCACTGTCCAATATCCAATTTAGGTTAAGTGACTTACCATGCAACTTTTCAGTTGATGCACCTGCACTGTAGGATGCACTTGCATTGGAATTGGTTAAAATGGCCATAATTTGCTGCATCTGCACATCAGAAAGTCCAGGTATGAAAACTTGTGGCTCATGCTTCTTCTCTGCTCCATGGGATGCACCCACACTCGCACCGCAGGATGCACCCGCACTGTAGGATGCACCCGCATTGAAGCTGCCCTGAACCGCATTAGCATGCACGTGTCCACGACCCCTTGCACCTCTACCACCACCGCGTCCACCACGGCCTGTACGACCTCCACGGCCCCAACCTTCAGGATATCCAATCAATTCATAGCATCGAGACACTTCATGTCCCATTTTTCCACAATGGGTACAACTCGGGCGATCCACCAACCCGACCTTCGCTTGCACAGCGAAGCCAACCGCTTCACCTCTTTCTTCTCGTCCACGGGCTACAGATCTATGACGCTCTTCTTGAATTACCATTGAGTAAACCTTGTTGAGTGTTGGAAGCGGTTCCATGCCGAGTATGCTTGACCGCACTGTTCCAAACACCGAGTCGTCGAGCCCCATGAGAAATTGGTGAATCTTTTCTTCTTCTCTTTCCTTAACAAACTCAGCAGCCGCATTGCAAGTACATCCCTTGCACTTACAAACTGGCACACGAGAGTAGCTACTGAGTTCATCCCACATACCTTTGAGGCGTGTATAGTAAGATACAACGCTTTGACCTTGCTGTTTTGCCGCAGCTATATCGGCTTTTAACTGATGAATGCGAGGTCCGTTACCAATGGAAAAACGTTCTCGCAAATCATCCCAAAGTTCTTTGGCTGTCTCCATGTATGCAATGCTTGGTTGAAGCGTGGAATCAATAGAGTTAAACAACCAAGAGACCAACATAGAGTTGCAACTTTCCCACAAATTCGCCTCTGGTCCAGCAGCGGGTTTGATGATAGAACCATTGACGAAGCCAAGTTTATTTTTGGCTCGAAGGGCATTCTTCATCGCTTTCTCCCACAGGTCGTAGTTGTCGCCTTTCAAAACACAAGAGCTAATCATGGTCCCTGGATTCTCCGATGAACTGAGATAGAACGGAGAAGTGCTATCAATAACTTTCTTCGTTGCAGTATCATCAGTTTTGTTATCATCTTTGGCCATGGTGTTTTTAGGGTTTCTTCTCAACCTGGCTCTGATACCATGACAATTTTAGGATAAAAATTCTGCCTTTATTTTATTTCTTCTCCCTTGAACATATACAGATTGAGAGATACAATTAAAAGGAAACAAATCAAAAACAGAATCTAGAAAACTATCCTAAACAATTCTATAAATCTAATCAAATCTAATCATAAACATTCTATACTTGACATATATGACATATACACAAACATATATCGTCAAAACGGAACTTAAGTTCGACAATGAGCTGCTGATTTCAAATCTTACCCCCTCACAGTAATAATGAAGGGTATTTATCTTCAAAAAAATAAAAAAGAAGAACAGAAGAATAATAACGTGAACGATAAAATGAACTAATTAAATTTATTGCTATTAAAATCACATTTCAATCATATTTCAATCTTCCTCTTACTAATGAAAATGTGTTTTCATACGTATTTCACTGCATGCAGCGCTCTACTATATATATATGTTTTTCGTTCTACAACTATTTACAATTTTGTTCTCTAACCGTTATACAAAAATTACTTTTCTATTTTTGGGTTAATAGAAAGTACTTCTACGCCGTTGAATCTAGATCAAGAGTGAATTCTGAAGAGATCAAACGGTTTAGAATAAAAGAGCTAGCTGATCTCCCTTCTTCCTCCGGTGCTTAACATTTGTTTGAGAATATATAGTCTAATTAACTATATATAAAATAAGGTAGACTAAATCAACCACGACTAATGGATGAATCCGTCAGTGGCGATTATATATCGATTTTTTAGGTTCTAATGGCTAATTTGAACCGTTCAATGTGTTCTCCATATTGAAATGTCATTATAGACCAGATTTTATATTTTTCTGAATTTTTTTACTATTTTTTTAAAATTAAAAAAATCGTTGTTATTGAAGGGTCCAGAATTATTTAGATTAAGAATTTTGTAAAATACCAAAAAAATCCTAAAAAAAATTAGTCTCCAACGAGATTTCAATATGAAAAACATATTGAACGGTTTAGATCGACTGTTAAATCACGAAAATAAAAATTTAATCACGGCTGACGGACTCATCCGTCGATTGATTTTAGTCTACCTCATGTACAATTGTTGCAAAACAAATTATTTAACACCAGTAGGCTTTAAGATTCGCACTTATGTTCCCATTTGTGGATACGAACAGAACTAAATTGTAGTACGAACTAATTTCAGCTTCAATTTTAAATTGACAAAAATGTGAGTAAATTGTGTGTAGCTATCAACTTGGACCCGAAAAAACTAATTAATTATTTAGAACTCCTAGTCGTATCCGAACTAAGAAAAATGGATAGCATCCCTTGAGTCCGACGCTAGCTATGGAATTGGTCCCATATAATTGCGGCTGTAGCTGAATCATTCCCCTGCAATCCCAAATTAAGAGCGATTCCAATGATCAAGCATATGCGATCCTGCCCCCCCCCCCCCCCCCCCCCTGATTCGTTAAACGTAACCATCTTAAATAAAGAAGTGAAATAACAAATTAACTTTGCATTTCAATTTGATAATAATATTTTGAAAGCATAAGTTAAAATCTTAAATATAGTTTTCATCATTTCAATTTTTATAACTTTTAATTGTCGAAAGAAAATTTTCAAAACCATAATTATTATTTTTAATTGGTTACTATAAGTTTCATATTCGACATCGATGAATATATATATATATATATGTCATAAGGCCGATCCGACCCATTGTATGTGATTTTCATATCAAAATCTCATTTGAGACCAGATTTTTTTTTTTGAGTTTTCCAAATTAATTAATTTATTTTTTATTTAAAAAAAACTATTGTTATTGGAGGATCTGGGTTAATTAATTATATATATTTAGAATTTTCAAGAATTAAAAAAAATCAGAAAAATAAAAATATGATCTCCAAAGAGATTTTATACGAAAATCGCATTAAATGTTTGAATCAGACATTTGAATTTTTTAATTTGAGATATGATAAATTTAACAGTGGGTTCGATCAAACGTGTTTGTTTGATTTCATTCTCATCAATATATATCATATTTTCATAGAATGGACGACATCTTTCTTCCCATTTCTGTTAAAAAATAAATTATTTTTGTGATGATTGTTAAAGGTAACAAATGAATTTATACGATGAATCGATGACCAGGTGCACGATAAATTATTAAATTATAATTTACTAATTAAATAAGACCTGTGGATTTCAGATAAAGTGAGGTGTACAAATTCTAGAGGAACATGCATCCAGGAAGGGTATGGGACAGGGAAATCTACAGGAAATATTGGCTTGACTAAGTTGTCTGAGGAATGTTTTAATCGGCGGCCTCCTTACACGTGTATAGCTGTTGTTTGTCCTAGGCAGCACAAAATATTCTGTGGAAGTGTGAAGTACCATTGAACCAACCAACTCAAAAAGGTACATCATGGGGGAATATAGTTTCATTAGTTTTGCTCTTGTAACCTTGCATGTCTCTCTAGCTTCCTCCCTTCGAAAAACCTTTTCCTAACATGGAAAGTGACATGTCGTCGCAACGTCTTATTGCATTCAGAAAGGGAATTGGGATGGTGATCAAGGATTCAAGGCTAATTAAATAACTTGGCGCATTTTAAATGTGTTCGTTTTTTTTCCCCCTAATTGTGTATATTCAGAATGACAATTCAGAAACTTTCCACAAATTGCTTTACACAATTAAGGAAAAAGTTAGATTACGTTGGTATGTATACGAGATGCATCAGTCATAATATTATCTAGCTATAATATTTCAATTTTATCCACAAGCATAGGAAGCAATTAATACAATAAGCTTCGTACAATATATACCAAAATTTTAGTGGTAGTTACATAGGTATTTACGACGAAAGCAAAAGTTAATTACAAGAAAAAAGAATACAGGACACTTCATACCTAGCATCTCTAGAAAAACAAAATCGAGCTAGTCTAAGTAACTAACATTACTCTGGTAGGTAAACATATATCCCGCTTAAAATTAAGCTCGCCACACAAATTTAAGAATTGAATTAACTAACCTTGAATGATATAATACGCACACAAGAAACTAAGCAAGGTATGTATATAATGCCCTTGATTGTTCTTTCTTTCCTACATACACCGATGCTTCTAAGTGTAGCTCCAAAGGCTTGAACCCTCTGATGCATCAAATGATTCCTCGGATGTTGTCGGGCTCAATCTAGGCGGGCTCATCATCAAACCCTCAGCCATACTCTCTAAAAGCATCGGCATCTCGAAAAGCATCTCCTCATCTACATATCCTCCTGCATTCTCTTCCTTCGGTTTCTCCATCGACGCCAGCGCCGCTCGAGCAGCTGCAGCACGAATATCCTGAGGAGAGGATGAGGCCGGCACAGGCCGAGATGCCGACGGGAAATTGAGAGTTGCATCTGTTCCTCTCAGTGCGAATGCCGCAACATCATAGGCGATCGCTGCCATCTCAGCTGTTGGATAGGTGCCAAGCCAGATACGGCTTGCTTTACGTGGTTCACGGATCTCCGAGACCCACTTTCCGCTCCTGCAACGGATGCCACGGTATAGCGGGTGTTTCCCACGAGGCGATTTAGATGCTCGGTGTGGCCCGCCGGTAGGGCTTGGAGCTTGGTTGCGGTCAGGTTGTGGTGCATTGTCACTGGTTCCTTGCTGATAATGGGAAAGTAGCTCGGGCTTTTGGTTCAAGTAACGTGGATCACCCATAGATATATATATATATATATATCTCTATCTTACAATAAAGGCTATATATATCTGTACACTATACAAGGAACATAACAAACAGTCGAATTACTATATTATGTTTGATTGGTGTGGTATGCATATGATGAGAAGTATCTTGTTTGGTTGAGTGAGAAGAGACAAAGGGATAAGATGGAGAGTACGAAGGGTTTATTATAAAGGGAGAGAAGAAGCGCGGGGTTTAAGACATGTAGTAAGTGTAAGTGTGTGGTGGCGCCCATGGTGAGAGGGAGAGGAGAAGAGAGAGGGGACGAAGAAATGGTTCGAGCCGGACGCGCTTTGGCGAAGGCGCCTGGCTAGCTATAGCTTGCAATTAGCTGGTAAGCAGATTAAGACACTTTTTGGAGAGAGTACAAAAGAGTTATGAGGATGTGCATTCACTTTCTGACTGCGGGCTTATTACATACCGCCACATAGCTAATCGGTGATTTATTTTCTCTGGAATTATCCGAGGCGATTTCCTCTGGAATTTTTTCTAGACTTTTTCTACTTAATCAACAATTCAATTTGTACAAACTATTTTTATGCTAGTTAATGCATATAAAATCGCCTAGATTTTATTAATTCTCATGAACTCTTTTCTTATTTTTTTTTAATTAAGGATCCAAAAAATGGTATGTTTCCATTACCAAGTACAAAATATATTAATTAAATGTTAAAATACATATGTGATCACAATAAATGAGTCATTTTTCACTGTGATCGTTGAAATTCACATATTGTAAAAGTTTATTACAGCTTAAAGTTTTTCTAGGATAAATTGCGCGTGCACACATGCGTTATGTCTATCTATATATCATAATTAAATTTTGAAAAATAACTAATAAATCGAATATCGTATAATTGACTTTTTTTATTAAGAAATATTTTTAACTCCCGATTAAATGCATGCATTCAATTTACTTAAATGGAGTTAACAATTTTAAATCAACAGCTACAAACATTTTTTTTTTTTGTTAGGTGTGGAAATATTGGAGACATCTTGAATATTCCACATAGAATCATTCTAGATGAGTCTAGTAAAATTGAAGTAATAATAAACCTCTGCTAAGTGCGATTAGATATCGTATTTACATGGGGTTTGAGAAAGTCTACGTGGCAGGAGTGGAGTTGTTATAATGGTTGGTCTGCGCAATCTATTCTCAAGTGATTTTCTACTAAAGTGGATTTAAGAATATTTCATGTTTTACCTCTTTGTCTTGACCTGTTATACGTAAATTTTAAGTTGGGGCCACGAGCTTTATATCCTTTCAGGGTCTTTTACTTTTCATAGAACGATCGATTTTATTTTGCCCCTCTATTAACATATGACACGTTCATGATATATCAAATTCAATCATTCAAGACAGTATTTTATAATATCATCCATATTTTTATATTGTTTTGACACATTGCTTTTCGTTGACGACATATTTTTTATGTATTTTTTATATATATATTGTGGGTGATATTTGATTCCACTTGGCTGACTTCACTATAAACTTAATACACTGCTATAGCAACATTTTTCTGAAGCAAAATTATCTCGTTGATATAAATATGATCTTAAGAAATTTTTTTTTTTTTTGAGGAAAAATCAGAGGTCAAGAAGCCGGCCCCTGCCTTTAATTTGGATACTAAGAAATTATATAGCATACTCCGTAGATCTGATGTTGTTTCTAAGATAATACAAATTGGGTGCGTTGGATCATCTAATAATAAAATTAGGATTAGTTATTCGGAATAAAAATTATTATTTCTAAACGGTCAAGAATAAATTTTTTTGGAATCTAGAGTGTTATTTTTAAGTGGTCTAATATCTGGATTAAATTTTTATTCCTAAAGTGTTTGGATCATATTCTTAATGAATTAAGAAGTGGTTGGGATCACTTTTTAATCTGGATTAAAAAGATGATCCAAACACCCTATGAATAAATATTTTGGACCACTTATTCTTGATCATGTAAGAATAATATTTTTTACTCCGAATAACTAATCTTAATTTTATTCTTAGATAGGGGTGAGCAAAAAACTCGTAACTCGTGAGTTACTCGAACTCGACTCGAGAAAAACTCAGTTATAACTCGAGCTAAAAGAACTCGAGTTGGCATAACTCGAGTTGAACCAACTCGGTTAATCGACGAGTCGAGTTTGAGTTAGGCTCAACTCAGCTCGTTGACTCGTGAGCTGACTCGTGACGTAATAAATTTTAATTTTTGGAGATTATCAACATGATTTATGAGGGTTGATATTGAATTTCAAGACATATTTTGCTCCAAATCAATGGAAAAGAATAAAATTGATGATAAATTTTATTTTTTATATTATTGTATATATCAATTACTTTAATTTTGAAATAATGTATCAATTAAAAAAATGAAATTTGAAGTAGACATACTCATATCAAGTTGGCTCGTGACTCGTGAGCCAACTCGAGTTAGAGATGAGTTGAGTTTGAGCTAACTTAAAAAACTCGAAAGTATTTCCAGCTCGAGTCGAGCTAACTCGAGTTATAGCCGAGTTGAGTTTGAGTTGGCTCCAACTCGCTCGAACTCGACTCGTATACAGCCCTATTCTTAGATGATCCAAACACCTGACAATATATTTATTTCCATTTGGAAAAATATAATGTTACATTAAAAAAAGTTGATTTCATTTCAGGACATATTGAGTTAATAAAGAAAACATTTTCATATCTCAAAAACCTAATTGTGTTTCCATACTTGAGCCTGAGTTTTCCAATAACATAATATAGTTAATAATCTAATCTTGAACTCTGTACATGGTCTACCAGAAACCTTCAAAGTCTTCTCTCCATTTGACCAAGTTAACTTAGGACTAGCATTAGTATCGAAGACGTGTGCAGTTGTGCGCCTAAGACCCGTGAAACGGTGAAAGGAGACTCCGATTAAAAATTAATTAACTCGGTAGTACATATTCGATTTAATAAACAAACCAGTTCTGATCACGTACAAGTATCAGCCGGTTCAAGATGTGAATATATTCATACAAGAATATTCAGAGAATCAATGCTGTATTTATTTTTCCTTAGTCTGGATTGTCTTCATCAGAGTACTGTTGGATTACGTACCCGCAACAAATCATGGGTTGAATGGCAAAATAGAAGACACCGTATCAATGTCCAAATCCATTGAAACGGTGTGAATAACAAAATATGCGACAGCAATAACAAACAGTATGACACTTTTCCAAGCAAAGTTTAAAAACACACTCCTCCTTCCATAACCATGCCGATATGACAGTCTTTTACAAAATTTGATACGTCTTGAGAGTTCATTTTTCAGTAATTATGGTATCTTAAGTAATGTATCACCTTAAAGTGCTATTTTATACAGTAACTTAGGCAAAGTTCCATGCAAGAGTACAAAGGCCAATATCAGCAAAAATCATTAGCTGAATTAATCATTTAACTAGTACATTGTTGAATTGGTAGTCTAAGAGTTAATCAAATGTAATTAATCTGTAAAATTTTGTCAAGAAAGTTGAGTACATTCTAGGCCAGTCAGCTAGCAATGGAGGAGGAGATTGGTATAGCAACTGTACCTGGTGATCTGACTTTGATGAGGATATTGGAACAGGTTCAGGAGGAAGCAAGAAAGTAAGAGCATAGGCTTTATGGGAGTGGCATGACTAAAGCTGCAGATTGGTGTGTTGAGGAGTTCAGTACCAGTGACTGTTTTTTTTTTTGTGATTTTCTAGCTTCCAGGGGCCATTATGTAAAAACGCGGGCTGAAGCCCTGATTTGTACGGTTACCTCTGTTAAAAATGGGAGCAATTTCTAGAGGCTTTGGTTGCTGTGTGTTTCAAGGATGTGCATCAGATGATGATGCATCAATAACAGTATATGAGTGAGTAGGTGTGCTACCTATGTTGCTAAGATAAGTGCCTAGGCGTGCTCCATTTAAGGGCTTTACTTTTTGACGGTGTCATTAAACAGTGTAGATCCTGTTTCCTGCAACAGAAACAGGCGGTGCGTGTGGATGCCACCTTTCTTCCAAAACAAGAAAAAAAAAAGAAAAAAAGGTGATACATATGGAATAACTTTACAACAAAAGCTTCACCCACCAAAATGGCAGATTTCATAAATAGTGCGCAAATTGAATTTACAAGTACTTTCTTTCAGTTTCCTCTTTTTCTAAAGATACCCAAGGATGTCAATGCTTAATGCTGACAGCATTGATACAGAAACACCCATTACTAAAAAGATTTGAGACAAAATGGATAACCGACTTTTACACAGTAGAAACCTTCATCATTCTAAGGTAATCTTCTATAATTGATAAAGCTGATGACCGATATCCTCTACCAAAGAGATTGTAATGATTCAAGTAATGGTACAACATATACAAATCCCTTCTTTTCTCAAATCCAGGCTGTTTTGGCATGACCTAGAGTAAAATTGAAATTGCAATTTACTAATTTTCTTATGCTTTTAATTTGGATGCCAAATTTTAATATTCAGTATTTAACTATTTACATACCTCAAAATAGGCATTGTAAAAGGAACCACCAAATCCTGCACACCATGACATCCCGAACTCAGCCTCATTGTGGCCATCTGTGGGTAAAGTTATAGAGAGCATAAATAATTTGAGGAAACTTTATTGAAATATTTTCTGAAGGTGAAAGTTGTTCTTATACATACAATAACATGCAGGATCCAAAATTACAGGATTGCCATCCTTGTCGGAGCTGATATTACCACTCCACAAGTCCCCATGAAGTAAGCATGGCTCAAGAACAGCACCTTCGAAGAGCACATGCATGTTCTTTATTAGCCTTTCACCTGTCAAAATCAAATATGAGATGAAAAAGATAAACAGGCCATCGGCTTGTAATCGCAAATTTGAACCACCAGAAATTTGCCTTTTTTAGTTCAATTACTTACCTAATTCCAATATAATTGGATCATCAAATTGTCTCCGTGCTAATTTCAATTGGTAGCCTAATCTATGCTCAGCAAAGAACTCAATCCAGTCATCTTTCCAAGTGTTTATTTGGGGGGTACTGCATCCAGGTAAACATATCAGGAACAAACTTTTGGAAATTAGAACACTTATACCATGTGTTTTTGTCACGTTTAATATTTCGCAAGGATTTCAAAATTAAATAATCCATAGTAGATTTGCAAAAAGCAACATATAAGTTTTGTTAGATCTTTACAATTATAGCACTCCTTTAACAATTTTCTTTCCCCTAAAAGGCTAGTTTTATATCTAGACAAATTGGATCTCAATTTAGCTCCAGAGCTTGTACTAATAATTCAGAAAGATATAGTTAATTGAGCCAATATAAACTTCAGGGACTTTTGGCAAGTCTTTTCTTAATATAGCATTGGTTTTAACAGCTAGGTGCCTGGGTGTTGTTTTAAGGTACAGCTTAACAGTAATGTAATCTGTAAAACAATCCGAATATTTGTATGGATATGATAAAAATAATTAGGTAATAGGAATCATTTTACCTTCCTATAGTATTATCCACATGGAAACCAAAACCTTTGTCAGATTTTCCAGCTTTATGCATTTCAGCAAGCTTCCTTCCTAAGACTGACTGGACAAGGAAGTCAATTTCATCAAATACTAAGGGCCATATTGGTATAATTTAGATACGATTCATCATATTGTGTACTGTAAGACCTGATCTCCTCTACTGCGACCAAATTCAATAAACTCCATGATGATAAATGAACCGCTCGGAGGAAGTGACCCAACCTACACTATGCAAAAAACCCAAATCACATAAGGTGGATACACTTTCTTTGTTGAGTTAACTATCTAACTATGCTGCAACAGGAGATCCTGAATTACCAAGTACCTAGTTCTGCACTTTGCAGAGATATAAATATAAAGATGATTAGATATTTTACCTTATAAGGCAAAGGAACTCGAATGGATTTGGTATCATACATGGCGCGTAAACCAAGGGATTCTCCCTCAAACATTGATGGTCCAATTTCTCTGAATAAAGGAATAAACTTCTGTTAGCTTTCTAATCTTCAAAATTTAAGAGTCAATCTGCTGACCAAGTTACTATTATGCTCCCTATCTCCAAAAAGTTAGCATAATCCATGCAAACTGAAAGGAACATTATATGGGTTTTGGCACTAATGAAGCGAATATTGAATATTTTTAAATTTTAGCTTGATTAAGCCTGGCAATATCTTAATTAAAGGAAAATTTGCCTAATTTAACCATCGAGCTCATAGACACATGCCTATTTGTCTTCACAAAAAAGGAACCAACATCAGTATCATAGCGATTTGCATAGTTAATACAACCACCTCCAATCGAACTGATTCTGGTAATTTCTGAGGCTTTTCCTTCCGTTAGAATCCACTGACGGATAGGGTCTTCACTCACAGTTGCCACTGTTGTTCCAAACAAGCAATGAAATGAAAAGATATATAGCTTCAATATGAGAGAAATGAAAATAAAATAAAAGAGACAACAGAAGGACTCACTAACTCGAGAGGAGCAAAATCTGCGATGTTTCTTCACAGAGGAGCGAGTGGAGCGCCCATGGAGAAGAGAAGCTACCGAGGAAGGAGAGAGGAAAAGTGCCACGTGTCCCATTCTCCTCTTCGAAATTCTGACAACAGAGGAGAATCAGTTCGCTTTAGCCGTTAGATGAAGCCCGTGGCCTGTATCTAATTGGGCTGGGCTGGACCTCCATTTAGTAGATTTGTACAAATGTCTTTTCTTCTTCTTTTGGTTCGTTGGTGCTGAATTTAATAATGCATATATAGACCTTTTTGGGACATTGCAAGGAAGAGTTCCATTTGGTTTATTGCAATTATAAACATAAAAAGTGTAATTAAAGAACTTGGAATCTGTCAAGTGTTGACAAAAATCTACTTCATTATAATATAACTAATAATAAAGTACCATCATAACATTTAGGACTGCATAACGTCTAAAACGACCACAAAAACGGTCGATTTCGTTAACCGTTTCGTTTTAAAACGAAATTGACTACCCATTTGTGTTAACCGTTTCGTCCATCGAAACCACAAAAATACACATGAACTAAATCATTTCAAGCTTTCGTTAACCATTCGTTTTTTAAACGCAACCGTTTCGTTTCGTTGAAACTGAAACGGTGACCGTTTTCACCCTATTAACATTGCTAACAGTTGATATATTCAAAATTTCGGTCAAGAGGACTTCAATTGAGCTCTCAAGCTTTTATTGGGCTTATATTTTTGTGCTTTTCTGGCCTGCATGGTTTTATTACAATTGATTTTTTTTTTCTTTTGCCTTTTGCTGATACTGACTATAACGTTGACAGCCAACTAGATTATTATAATAATATGAGTTCTAGAAGCAGTGCTTAGACGAAATCAAGCAGTCTACTTTATTTTAAAACCTTTGATTTTTTTTGTTTTGTTGCTTGTGCACGTGTTTGAATACTTAGTACTAGTAGTGTTAGTGGAAGGTAGTGCGCCATCGCACAAATAAAAGATGTGAAAGGTGCTTTATGAAAACGAAGGTAATTAAAAGTTCCTTAAGAAACGGAGAAATTTTCCAATAAACGTCAAAATATGAATCTTTACAACTGAGTAGAAATTTGGAATACCAAAATTTCTCAAACAATCAACATAAATGCGAGAATGATTAATTATGACTTATGAGACCAACTGAGCAATTAATAATTAAGTTCCCCAACTCGGAGAACAACATTTTGCAATAATTAGAGAAGTTTGTTTGACAAAAGCAGAAAGATTTTTGGAACAGATTGGACAGCCATGATAAAATCATCCATTCAAGCAAGCATACTTAATTTAGTTGAATAGTGAAATTTACAATTAATCTTCATTTTCATAATTGCATCTATGATTTCCACAAAGTAGACTTGTCAACAAGCGAGACAGTTCATTTCATTCCTTAAGTGCACATCAGTACATCGATTTTTTAAATATAATGGCCGTCATATCAATTCACATCGGCTGCCATTATTACCTGTTGCAGAGCTTCTCTATGTTTTAGCCAATTTTAGGAGTCATTATTTTCAAGTTAATTTTTTTTTAACGGAACTTTTGTCTTCTATAAAAAATATGTTGTTGGGGAAGTAAATTTAGTATTATTTTATATGTAATGATTGCTTATATAATATATAGTATCTTATCCAAAACTTTGGACAAACCCATTTGCCTTTGCCCTCGCGCTCTCACAGTCGTCCAAATTTGAAATCGCCGTCACGATATAAGAATTTATAGAGTTAATTAGGTTTATGACACCGTGAAAAATAGAAATTAAAAAAATATATCATCATTAAATGACAAATTATTTTTATGCTATCACTAAATGATAAAATTAGATTTATGTCACTGAATAATTAATTTGACTATTATACCCTTTTAAGTATGCCAATATAAAATAATAAAATTATAAATATACCATAGTCAAATATTAAAATTAGAAATATGTCACCATTTAGTAATAAGTGGTTTTAAGCCATAAAATATTTAAATTTCAAAATTTCAAATTAAAAAATTTCGAACATTTTGAATTTGAAAGTTCAAAATATTTAAAATTTTTAAAATCCAGAATTTGAAAATTGAAATTTTTTTAAGCTGTAATTTAAAATTTAATTCATGCCAATAAATTTTTTTAATGAGAGGGTATTTTAGATATTTTTTAAAATTTAGAGTGGAATTTCTCTAATTTTAGTGAGATATTTCTAATTTTGATCGAAAATAATGACATAAAACTATTAATCATTTTATGGTTGCATAAAACTAATTTATAATTTAAAAATGATATATCTCTAATTATTAATTTTTCATATCGACATATATCTAATTATTCCTAATTATATCTAGAATATCTGATACAGTCCGAAAATATGGCACCAATAACTTATCTTATCTCTTGTGATTGGTTGTGCACATTATTTATTTCTATCCCCTGACGAGACAAAGACAGCAGCAGCACGCGGGGTTTCTTTTACTGAAATAGTGATATGGGTTTATTAACTGCCTTTGTCTTTGGTTTATAAGAAAATGCTTGTTTCTACAGTAATGGTATTGGAAACCGAACATGGAATCTTTTGTCTGAGCTGAGGTCATCTCTGCTCCTTCTAAAAATAACGATCCAACTTATAAAAGTACCGATTCATCAACTTATAAAAGTACTGATTCAATAGGTTACATCTTAAATCCAGCGTGTAAATAAATATTTGTATATTTTGATCGATTTAATTTATGATTGGACATCAATAGCTAGACAAAATAATAATATGTTTCGATTTTTTATCTATTAAAGAAATAATTTGAGTAACATATCTATCCGTAACTTATTTTTATAGTCTAATATTATTTTATTTTTTTTTTAATTTGCTTTTGTAATACATCTTCTGCTAGTAAAAAAAAAAATACAATTTCTTATTGTAAAATTGAACTGTTGGGACTTGGGATCAGCACCTCTGATTGGTGGGTTCAGATTAACCTATCAAAACACTCGAAGTTTGTTCCGTGGGAAATAATAGATATATGAGTTCAAACTTTGTTAGTTCTAGGACTAAAGTTACATCAGAAATAGTAGACACATCAATTCAAACTTTTTCTGGCTTCTCTCAAGTATAAGGAATAAAAAAAATTAGAAGTCCTTGTGCAGTGATGCACTGATGCCTTCCTCTAGCTTTGAAATCGTCGCAATAAAAGGTGGCAACGATTTAAAATGTATCGATGGCGATTCAATTCTATAAAAATAAATGTAAACATGACAATCGCTGCGCTATATTTTTTAGATGACAATAATTTAACATGAACTAATTTAGATTTATAAATATATTTAATTCCTAATCCTAAATTAATAATGATTGATATGAATATTTTTAATATATTTAACCAAAAAAAGAAATTATTTTTTAATTATAGAAATAACAGCCAATTATAGGAAAAAAACTAATTTAGATTGTCAAAATAGTGCATATTGAATGGATGATATAAAAATAGAAATGCAGTAAAAAAAAGGTCAAAAATAGAAAAAAAGCATCAAGACTTTATTAACACTATATAGATGAGATAAGCTGGAAAAATTACACCTTAACTATATCATAAAACATTGCAGCAAATAATTATAGAATACGGTTCAAATAATACTGACAATATATTCTAGCTCGATTCAATTCAAATGAAGTTGGAAATTGAAAAATAAATTTAGTGAAAGGTGATTAAATCAATTCGTTGAAATTATTTAAATCACTTCACCGTAGCATAACATCTAATAAATTTTTATAAAATTTTATTGCCATGATATTTGTATTGTGTAATTATGTTTATGATGCTGGATTTCAAAATTGAATTTTGACGAAAAAAAATGCCAAGACACGAATGTGTATACATATGATTTTTGTTGCACCGGTGGTTGAGTATTTTTCTTACGATATTTTTTTGTGATAAAATAAAATCAGGCTTCCCAACAAAGTTCTTATGATTTGTCTATCAAGAGCAGTAAGTTCAAGTAATCTCGTTTCAACCGTGAAAAGTTCTTATTTATTTTACACTATTGTTCCATTTTGATCCAACAGATACATGGAATTTGCAAAAGTAACCCATTGATTATAACGCTGTTAAAAAAAACCACCCATTTTTACACCAAACTGTCAACGTAAAAAACACACTAACCCATTCCAATCAATACAAGTCACTATTCTGTCCCCCCTAACTCTTCTAGAAGCTTTCTTCAGCACGAGATTCTCACGTGCTTATATGAAAAGAGAGATTCATCTTGCGGTAAAAAAGGTTAAAAAGCTCACTTACTTATCGCTGATGAGCAGTACGGCACCAGCCGCAGCCGGTCATTCCTCCAAAAACACCGGCTCTTTCTTGAAAACAAAATAATAATTTTCTTTAAAAAAGAAAGAAAACACCAACGCAGCATCCGCTACTCCCTATAATATAACACATTCCTCCTACACAAATCAGTACCGTTTAGATTTCAAGAGAAGTCCTTTTGACAACCGTTCGATCAACAACTAATAGCTCCGATTATAAAACCATCCACCAGAAGAACACCACTACAATAATTACTCCACCAGTACAGTACCATCCCGAAGGGCAAAAGAGGAAAATTATTAAAAGGCCTGACTAATCGGATACCTGCCCGTTTCCCTGTCGTGGCTTTATAATCCAGTCTATCAGTCAACAATCAATTGGCTTTCCTTCACCAAACATCCCACCTTCCTTCCTTTTCCCCTTTCCCTTTTCCTTGTCCCTTCTTCTCTCTTCCAATCGCACCAATCCCTCAAAACTCTCCCCAATTCATGGCCTGCGCCTCCTCGCTTGACCTCCCAAATTCCCTCTCTCACAGACTCAAACTCTCCAAACCCTCTTAGTCCCGTAAACCCTCCTCCGTTTCCTTCCCCACTGCCTCTCTCAACGGCTCCGCGGGGTCCCAAATCAACGGTTCCAGCGAGTTCCCCAAGATCAACGGCTCTCATAAAACCCCTAAGATCAACGGCTCTAAGCCAATCAACGGATCTGGATTTATTAATGGATCTTCTTTACCCCACTTGAACGGATTCGATGGGATTAACCACGATGTAGGCTTACGCGTGGCTTTCCAGGGTTCCTTCGGTGCGTACAGCGAGTTTGCCGCTAAGACTGCTTACCCCGACTGCATCACGCTCCCTCGACGCAGTTTTGCCGATGCGCTTGCGGCCGTGGAGAGCGGCAAAGCCGATCGGGCTGTGCTTCCTGTGGAAAGCATGATGGAGGGGACGGAACTAAGGAATTACGATTTGTTGCTCCGGCATGACCTGTGCATCGTTCAAGAGATCAATTTGTTTGTACACTACTGCCTTCTTGCCATGCCCGGTGTACGCCAGACCCAGCTTAGACGGGTAATTAGTCACCCCATGGCGCTTGCTCACTGTGGCCGTGCACTGGCTCAGCTTGGGCTCGACCGTGAGCCGGTCGAAGATACAGCTGGAGCTGTAGAGATGCTTCGCGCAAACCATCTTCTCGACACAGCTGCTATTGCTAGCCCCCGTGCCGCCTCACTCTACGGCCTAGATGTTCTGGCTCAGGGGTTACAAGACGAGTCGTGGAACGTGACCCGGTTTCTCCTCCTGTCCAAATCACCGGCCAAGAAGGTATTCAAAAATTCCAAAACCAGCATGGTGATTGCCCATCGCGGCGGTTCGATGATGGTGGTGCTTAAGGTTTTATCGGCCTTCTCAAGCCGCAACATTAATTTGAAAAAGTTGGAAGTGATTAATTCGTCCGGGGCGGGGCAAGCACCGGTGATGATTCTGGACGTGCGAGGTCGGGGATCTCTGAGAGCCTTCCCGCAAGTGCTGTATGTGGATTGCGAGGGGTCGATCGAGGATCCAGTGGTCAAGGAGGCAATCGAGGAGATCGAGCGGTTCTCGGTTTTTGTCAGACTTCTGGGTTGCTACACAGCAGATACAAATGTGTATGATCTACAATGAGATAGTGTAGATGGGTTATGGATTTGGCTGATAAAATAAGATGGTGGTTCTTGTAAAGAGTATAGAACAAGGGTTAGGGGTAAGGAAGGAGGCGTGAGATTTGTTTAGTGGTAAGGTGTGAGCTATAATAGAGGTGTTTTTAGCTTCCTCCATGGGTGTAGTTTTAATTTCTGTTCTTCTAGCTGGTTTTCACTGTGATTTTATTAATGTGAAATCGATTGTACTATGCAATGTTTCATGTTTTCTTAGCATGTTCGATCTGTAATTTTCTTTACATTTCCAAAGATTTTAATTTTAGTTTACAATTACAATATGCTGGATATATGCTCAATTTCTCTTTGTACTATATTGGAAACAAATCAATTTAAACTGTAGTGTATACTCTATGGGTGTGTTTGGATGAGCATGGAATAAGGAATAAGAATAAGAAATTTCGGTATGCGTGCTTATTCTTATTCTTGTGCAACCCAAACAACACAAGAATAAGGAATTTGGGCCCTTATTCCTATATTAACAAAACCATGGTATAAGAATAAGGAATTTGGATAAGCACGCATACCGAAATTCTTTATTCTTATTCCTTATTCCATGCTCATCCAAACACACCCTATATATATCATTCACTTAAAATGTTTAATTTGATGTATATAAATCAAAAGTTAATTTTAGTGCTTGAAAGAGGTGTTTATGTGTTTATGTAGTTCGATCGATTTGATTTATGGTCAGATATTATTCCTCCGTCGAAGCAACAATATATTTTGGTTTTCCATCTAATAAAAAAAAACAAATTGAATAACATATCTATTTGTATCGCTGGTAGTTTGAGCAATATATTTTTATACTGTGAATAAATAGTTAATTTTACTGCTTGAAATTGCTCAAAATTTGATACATGATCTAATTTATAAGATGAATTATAATTTTATATTGTTTTCTTTTTAAATATATGTAATTTAATTTGAGAAGGTGTTACTAAAATTGTTAAGAACAATCCCCATGTATTGAAAAGTAACTCCGCCTTTCATAAAAACAGGTACTGTTCCGTTTATAGACACCGGTAGCTGAATAGCCTGAATACCAATTTTAATTAACTTGGCATTTTTTTTCCCTACAAATCTGATAATAAAGTGATAAACATTCGGGGCTTTGACAGCCACGGTCAAGCTTCTCTAAAAAAAAAATATAAAAAATAAAAAAAAACATTCGGGGCTTCGGGCTAGGTTTGTCAGGTTATATACCAACAATCCGATCAAGCATGAGTGAATCCGGTAGCCTTTGTATATGCATGTGAATTACTCATTCAAATACACAATCATTTCTAGTGGAATCTAACACGACGATGTCAAATTCAGTAGCCTAATTTTTAGATGTTAGATACTGATATTAAAATAATTAGATTATTGATTTTTTCTTAAAAAAATTGTATATAATTAATACAGACACGCAACATTAATACATGTTATAATTAGGCCGGCCAACGGAAGAAGAAAAGACGTTATTTCGTTTCGTTAAGAAACACAACGGCAAACGATAGGGTGACTCAAACTGTTTTCTACATATTGTTTATTGAAATTCAATATTTTTATACGGCAAAATTAGATATAACCCTCGAATCATCTCCAATTAAAAATAATCTCAAAGAAGAATCATCTCCAATTAGATATAATCCTCGAATCATCTTCAATTAGAAATAATCTCGAAGAAGAATTAACTCCAATTAGATATAACCCTCGAATCATCTCCAATTAAAAATAATCTCAAAGAAGAATTATCTCCAATTAGATATAACCCTCGAATCATCTTTAATTAGAAATAATTTCGAAGAAGAATTATCTCCAATTAGATATAACCCTCGAATCATCTCCAATCAGGCATTTTAATTTCGTCAATTCATTATTTTTTTGAAAGATATTGTTAGAATATATAAAAATGATTAAAAAAGTTTTATAGCTAAGATTGAGAAGATTAAAAGTGATTATTTCTAATTGGAGATGATTCCAGGGCTTATATCTAATTTTGGGGTCTTTTTGTACATACTGTTTAGTTAAACGGTAAACAAAACGAATAACAAACGTCGAAATTGTATTATATTCTTAATGACACGGCAAATGAAACGGTATTTTCACCGCGTTATCGCCATGCTTGACAGGGCTAATTGTATTATATTCTTAATGACCCGATTATAATTTGTATGTAGCACATTGTCCCGTAATTTTACTACAATGACCCACTAACGATCATTGAATCGGCATTTACGGTGGTTTCACGGAGTGTAGTTAATATATACTTCATTAAAACTATAAACTAGTAAAATCTTTATTTTTTTAATTATTGTTACTTGCTAACTTTTAGTACATAAGAATTTTAAGCTTAAACAAAGCATGCTTTGTCAGAAATTAATGTTAAAAATATAGAATTAAAATTTGGGAGTGGCTAGAGTCAAACATATTTGACACATACACTTGTCCAACATGATAAAATTTTAATTTTTAAGATTAGAATGACCGATCCAAACCGCTCAAATTGTTCTACGTTATAAAATCTCCACGGAGACCAAATTTTATATATTTTAAAAAAAATTTATTATTTTTTAATAATTTTTTAATATGCTCAATCTAAAAAGTTACGAACCCTCTAATTTTGAAAATTAAAAAATATAGTTAGAAAATTTGAAAAAAATATAAAATTTGATTTTCAAAGATATTTTAATATGAAAATCATATTGAGCGATTTAGATTGGCTGTTTGAAATTTTAACGGTCGACGTTTGGATCGTGTTTAACGTCATATATGTTAGATTCTAGCATTACTCTTAAAATTTTCGTTTTGTCTTTTGGATTTATTACATGAGAAATATCGAGTTTTCAAAATGTGGAAGGAAGGGAAAAAAAAAGCGAAGGAAATGGAGTGTATAATAATTGTTTGCATGGTTGGTTAGTATTATAGTCGAAAAATATTTGTACCGGTATTATGGAACTTCGTTAAATTTATTGTAGTACAAAATTATGATTCACTTTTATTTTCAATTTGTATCCGGAAATGAATCAAATCAATCGGAACTTCCCATTTAATGAAAGAATCTCTCACATGGCCGGCAGCAGTTGGGATCTGCAGGAAGATTCTCTCTCTTACTTTGCAACGTGCATACCTCCGATAGGTTTGGAATGAGATCTTCTCTATGCTGTCGTGCATATGTCCAACTAGCTTATAAAAAATAAATGTCCTATTAGCTTTACAATTAAGCCTATTGTTGAAAAAAATGGCATGCTATGCCATTTCTACGTTTCTAGGAAGTAGGAACCATAGGGGGAGGGCCAGAAGGGGTTATTGTTATCTGAGTGTGTTGAATTTAATTTAATTTACTGCAATTTCAGAAAAAAAAATTAATTTACTGAGACGGTGATATCAACCTAAGTAATAGAGATAACAGGTAGAAAATTTTCCTAATATTTTACATACATGCTGCTGATCAGTGTCATGGAAGTTAAAAGCACATGCGCAATATAATTCGAAAAAGACTTTTGTCGTTACTATTACAAAATTTCATAATTGAGAGTTTTTAAGCACCAATCAATTGGTGTTTAGGAAAATTCGGAAAGAAATAAGGCCCACATCAACATGTGTTTGAGTGGTCCACCGTACAAAATACAAATAATAGAGATTCTCTTTTTTTTTAATTTTATTTTACCTTTTTCTTTAAATTTGGTAGCACTTGCGTAAATCAAAATTTATGTGTTCCAGTGCTTTGGGCAACGGGATTTTTTTTTCAAGCAACATATTTTTTGTCTAAATGTCTAAATTATCCTTAGCATAAATCAAAATTTATTATTCTAATTTTATTTCTTTTATTTCTAGATTTTCTGCTAAAAAAGTAAAAAGATAATTATATTCTCTTGAGATTTTTTACGGCTGCTATCTCACATATGATTGTTCACTAAAAATTTATGTAATAGTCATTGACTAACTAAATAGTTATATATATTGCTTTCTTTTGAGTATACTTTTTACACCTCTTTTCTTTGTTTGTTCTAGAGCCTTAAAATATTTAAAAATTTGTACTCTTTCAATTATGAAAAATAATCTTCAAAATTATTACACCACGACATAGCTTAATTAGAAATAGATAATAAGTTTCATAGAATCCAGAATTCATAGAAAAAGGAGGGAAGGACAGACTTTTGTGGGAGATTCATATCAATGAATTTCCTTTTATTTTAGAAGGGTGATTTTGTCATTCTGAAAAAATTATGTTGCTTCTAGTAAAAACTCTGTTGCCCAAAGCACCTCCCATGGTTCAGCGAGTAAGAGTTGATGAGCAAACTAAAATAAGATTAATTAGCTCTCGAGAGAATTAGAATAGGCGAGTCGCGCTGTCTATTCTTAGCATTTACTTTTGGTAAATTGCAAAAAATTACATTTTTACCATATAAATTTTAATATTTATTTTTAACTTAATTTATAGAGTAATGTTAGAATCAAACGCGTTTGACATTTGGTCCGTCAAACACGATCAGATCTCAATTTTCAAGATTGTCACGGTCGATCCGAACCGTTCAATTTGTTCTCCATAATGAAATATCCTTTGAGATCAAATTTTATATTTTTTATTTTTTTTACTATTTATTTTGGATTTAAGAAAAATCTTCAATCTAATTAATTTTAGACCCTTCAATTTAAAAAATCTGAAAAATTAGTTAAAAATTTAAATAAAATATATAAAATTTGGTTTGTAAGAATATTTCAATATGAAGATCATATTGAGCGATTCGGATCGGTAATTTGAAATTTCAATAGTTCAGTCTAAAAACGCGTTTGATTCTAACAGTACTCTAATTTATATCGTATTCATTTTTTTTAGCATTTTAAGTTTGGACTATTGATGTGACGAAGAATCACAAATTTATAATATCAAAATAATGGGCCATTTACTCTACCACTCTACAATTCAAATTATAAATGTCATATCCACATTTGTGAGTGGATTGAAACTACCAAAATATATAGCGAACGGTATTTCAATAATACATAATTGTGCATTTAATAGCATGCATGGTATTTCTCGCACGGCTTACGGCTTTCCAGCTTAAAACCAAAATATGATATTATGGACATATCGTTAGAATATTTAATGCGTGGGAAAATATAATTGATAATTAATGTGAACCAAATCATTTAAGATAAATTACCAAAATTGAGCGTGGGAATTTTGATTTAAAAGTTTCCTCTAAATTATTAAAAGAATAAATATAGAAACTCGTGCTCGTATCCATGAACATATCTAGAAACGTATCCATGCGTATTTAAGGCGTATCCAAGTGAATCTTGACCGAATTCTCTGGTCAAATATATTAAAATAATAGAATACGTCACGTGAAATATCGGATGCGTATCGCATACGAATCCGTGTCGGATACGAGATACGAGATGTTTTTGGAGTATCCGGGTAACCTAACCATAGGGTCATGGAGCGGAGCTGATATGGCATCCCACATATTTGGCATCCCTGCTATCCCACAGATTTAGGCGGGATTAATAGGTTGCCCAACGCGATTCATGCTGCGATCTGGACACCAGACGCTGGACATTGACATCACATGGACGCTGACATCACCTAGATATTGGAAGTATTTAAACTGATGCAGGGGAGTATAGAAATGTATTTTTTATAAAATTTAACAAATTTAACAACGTTTATAAGGAATCAAATTTCGTCATGTGGCACTATGCGAGTGTAATATAAGGGAGTATATATTTATACACGAGGAATTAAATTATCCGTATTGATGGAGTACTTATTTTTTCAACAATTAGTCTTCAAGAAATGATTAATTGTTTATTAGGTAGCACCATTATAAACTAACGTAGTATTTCATCATAAGAGGTTCAAATAAGTATGCATAATATAAAAAATTTGTACTTATTTTTTAAACAATTAGTCTTCAAATATATTTTATTCTTAAGTTAACGCTGATACAAAGATTATATATTTATACAGAAGGAATTACAATATCCATAATAATAGAGTACTTATTCTTATAACAATTAAATTCAAATTCAAGTAACAATCTATTCAAAGTGCACATCAAAATAAGCACTAATCATTACAACTAAGCTCAAAATAACTATCTATTCAAACTGACCATGAAAATGATTCTAAATCATTACAATCAAGTTAAAAACTAAAAGGTAACCATCAAGTATCGAATTCATCAAGAGAAAATTCTTGCAAAGGGTGAGAATTGAGAAAAGAGAGAAAAGAGGGATACGTTGCATCCTAAATTTTTTTTTTTAACGTTTATAAAAATAAATCCTAACTTTTGTCCGAATAGTAAACGCAATATAAATTTTAAAATGATTAAATATGACATGCATGCTCGTCAGTTCGTGCGAACTTTATGGTTTCGAGGTTCGCCAATAATCGTCGAAAGTAATTTTGTCCTCATCTCGATATTTGTTTTTTTTTAGGGGGAAAAAAAAAATCCTTTAGGCACCCATCTCAATACAATTGTTTTGAAAGCATTATCTCAATACAACTCAAGAGTATTTCAGGTAGTACACAAGTGTCACACTCTATTTATTTCATGTGACAATACTAGTAAATAAGCCCGCCAAAAACAGTAGCAAATAAAGAAGGGGTTACAAATTGGTTAAAGTAATACTAGTAAGTAACAGTTGAAAATGCAGAACTGTACCAGAAATTACACAGTTTTTTATAGAGATTGAAACCTATGAACACCTTACTAGGAGCGATTTGTTTTCCATCAGGTAATTTTGAAAAGGCACAATTCCTAGCTGAATTACCATTCGCCAGAAAAAAATTTCCATGTATGGTGAAACAAAATGTTCAACTATTCCGAAAAAAGATTGATTTTGACCCTGCAATTACTTTCTCCACTCCTAAAGCAACACATTGAGACAGAAAATAGACCTGGCAATTAAAGACATTATGTCATACACAACTTAGAAGTTGCACTTGAGTTCACACATCACCGTTTCACCATGCCAAATGAACAAGCACCGCTAAGATGATTTTCACAGGCCACATCAAAGCATATTCTGTTTGCTATTACAACCTGACAAAATCTACCTGCTAGGTCTCACCAAGCAACCAAGAAGTGTATAGATCCCGTCCAGATCCTCATGTTTCAACTTCTTTGAAAGACACTATGTTACAGCTACTGATAACAACCTGGACGGACATCGTCGTTCTTGGGGGACCCATGTCAATGTCCATAGAATGTAACAGAAAATCTGAATCAACTACATATCTCAGATGTATAATTGATTCTACGTATCTTATCAAGCAGGGAAAAATTACTAGCCAAGCAACAGTAGTTGTCATTTATTATATCAAACAAGAAAAATTACCAAGGAGAGTGACGGTAATTATTTCTTCCAGAATCCAAATTCAAGCATCTTACAGAAAGATTATTCATGTGACACACCATCCAATTTTTTTTCTTCAGTAACAATATTTTCCACAGGCACCCTGATATCTCTGTAACTGCAAATGTATGGTGCATCACAGCCTTCGTATTTCCCAGCCCAGCGACCTTCGTCGATGAAACTAGCATCCCATACAGAAGAGTAGAGGAACATTGGCTTTTCGGGCCAGGCCTCATCGGGCTTCCTCTCCTCCTTTCTGATCAACTTACCATCAACAAGCCACTCGATGGTCTGAGGACCCCACTTTATGACATACTCATGGAAGTCCTCAGAATAGTTGAACCCAAGTTCATGCATCTGCTCGCGGTTGCCACACCCGACTGTGAAGAAGTTGGTCTGCACTGAGAACTTGTCCTTGCCTAGGAACTCAAAGTCTATCTCATCCTGAAATAACATGCATTGGTAGCTCTGTTAAGTTTATGCTTTTCGGCAAATAGTGTCGTGTGCAGAAAAATTTCCGTGTCTATAAAATCAGTAATTATTTCATTAGACTATGATTACTATAAAATTAACTTGTGAAGTGTTCTGAGGTTAAACATTATTTGATTTGGCTAACAAACCTTTCGAGTACAAATTTTACTTTTGTACAAATATACCAAATTTGGGAGTTTTTAACAATAATTTAGATACAGAACATTGTACTTAAAGTAACAATAGTGCTTTTCCCATGAACTCCTTGGAACAGAAGATTTAGACTAACCAATAAAGGTCATGTAGATCTCTTAGGGATCTAGCTTATATAATTTCTCGAGCTTATTTCTAGAAAGGTGCAAAAGTTGAGAAGGAGATAATTAGACCAATGTAAGCCTGCAAGAAAAATAGGAACTTATATAGTTGACAGGTGGGACCAAAAGAGAGGAAGATCAATTGATCACAGAAAGAGGACAAGTAGGTCAATTTCATTTTGAGCTAAGTCAGGAATCATAATTTGAATTTTCAGATGCAATTTTCTATGGTTCATGATGTTTTGGCTCATAGTAAACAGACTTCCCCCTCCACCTGTTTGAACTGAACACCGAAGTCCACAAACTGAAATACAAGCTACAACTCTATATTTAGTAGAGCTTTCAATTTGCTTTAGACCAAAATACTGCCTACAAATGTCCACTTCTCATAGTGTGCTTTGCAGGAAAGTGCAAGAAGCAGATTTGGTACATTATAAGATAAATATTCCATGAAAACTTGAATAACATTTGGTCATCATAATAGAAAGTAGTGTACTCAGATAAAATGGAATCAAACTAATAAAATAAAATCTGGAGAATAACGTAACCAGAAATTGAAATGCATATTAGGTATCTAGCAAATTGCAAACATACATTCTGTAGACACTAGTGAACAGTATTTCTTATAGCTGACTCACTTTTGCTTATGATATTCTCCTTTAATTGGTATAGTCGAATAGGTAAGTTTCCATGGAGGTCACTAAGCTTTTCCCCACAATCACAAATAACATAACTTAAAATTGTCCCCAAACCACTGAATTGTCAATTTTATTTTTGTGCAAGTGATTCAAGAAGAAACTATTGGTTACCAACATACCCGTTATCTCTTGACTATGTTTCTTGCAACCATGGTTGAATTAAGCATATTTGATCTGGGTTAAATTTTCAGAGGTTACTAAGCTTTACCACCACTTATGTTCCCATACATTCTACAGTTCTACTAGTCATAAGAAAAACTACTGACTAGTTGCAAAATAAAAGTACGTACAGCAGTTTGTGTTGGACAAATTAAAGTTTATTGGCCAGTCAGAACAAAATTTAGAGACCTCTGAGCCTCTAAAAAAAATTGCGTAGTTTTTTATTGTTTTGATCAGTAGGTGATCTAAATGTAATGGTTTGTTCTGAATGGAACTGCAATAGTGCAGAGGTTCATTTTGACTACAGGTTAATGATATGCTTAGATGAGATCTTGCTTATGACATTTTTTTTTTTTTTTTAGAGGACTATCAAGCAAAAACTGAAAGAAAGAGACCAAAATACACAGAAGACTAAGCTGAACCTAGCAATGCTTTAAAAACAAAGTGTGCTGGTAAAAGACCCAGTGCAACAGGGCTTCCTCATTCTTCTGCTGATGCCTGAAAATTCGATTGTTTCGTTCCAACCAAATTGCCCAAAAAGTTGTCAAAATAAGTACCCCTTTAGTATTTGGTCTGTTTGAATTGCTTCGTTGAAGAACGATTTCCCAAATGGAGGCCTGGCCAGGTCACTCAAGTTTGCTGTTGATAGAGAAGGAAAGAATTGTATCAATTTATTCCAAGTAGCTGTGACAAAGGGGCAAAGACAGAAAAGGTGAGAAGTCGTCTCCAAAATTGTAGTGTTGCACAGCACACAACCAGACTGAACCATGATGTTTCTCTTATGTAAGGCTTCTTGAGTTAGCAGTCTGTTGTGAAAAAGCAGAACTGCAAAGAGCTTCAAAGTTGGGGATATCTTAAGGCTCCAGATTGGAAATGCCAGAAATTGTTTTTTGCTAGCCGAGATTAGCATTTTATAAGTCGAATTAACTGAGAAGGAACCTGAAGAACTCCATTTCCAAGTGATCAAATCGTGTCCTTGGTTTGTGGAGCCCGTATGCAAAAGTTGCACTGCATCATGAACCTCTCGTGACCATGGAGCCTCAAGAGCCGTTGTCGGGTCTTGCAAGACCTTATGAACGGTCAGTTTAGGTGTGACTGGTTTGGAGGAGCTGTTGAAAAAATGAAGATGGCCGTTACCCCAGTTGGCGTACCAGAATAGAGTACCGTTACCGTCTCTTATAGTGACTGAGGTAGCAATTGATAAAATATGCCGCAGATCAAGCAAGTCCTTCCAAAAAAAAGAGCCATGAGTCGACCAGCTCAGAGGAGTTTGTTGAAACCTAGAAGCAATGAGAGAATTTGCAATAATCGACCATTGTGAAGAGGGGGTATCAAAAAGCCTCCATAGCCATTGCAACAAGAGTGACACATTCAAAACCTTTAAATCCAGTACACCTAGGCCACCCAATTTTTTTTGGCAAGCAGACCCTGTCCCAAGCTAGCAAGCTGATTCCTTTGATATTGTTGGCAGAACGGCCCCAAAGGAAGCTTTTTCTTAGCCTATCAATTGATTTAATAACCCAAGATGTTAATCTGAAAACCGACATAAAGAAAATCGGTATGGAGGATAAGACGGAGCAAACCAAAGT